>OZ026623.1:80475924-81148424 GCA_964020975.1 Hermodice carunculata | reverse complement strand
TTGTATCTTAATTGCACATTTCTTGTTTATATGGTCTGCTTTCGGATGACACCGATCTTTATTCCCGTATGAGGTATCCTCTTGGCAAATAGTACATTTGACATTTTATTTATTTAAGAATCTACCCCTTTGCACCGGGGGCACCAACGAGCAGGGCAGAACTAGTGGTGCGTCTGAAACACAGAATTTTCACAGTTTGCATGAAACACATATTGAAAAGTTAAAAAGACACCCATTGACAAACAAGTGTCACGTGGAGCGTCACTGCTTGCGCCCGCATTCAATATACGTAAAAACAGGTCTACATACATGTCTATTTACAGCTGCCATTTACAACGTTCAAAAATAAATAACTTCACATATGATTCCTACCATGAACTATACAGTTGGGTCAAACTGGGGGTCACTGATTGACTGCCTCCTTAAGTGCCAAGCTTTAACTAAAAAATCTTTAGAGATACGATCATAAGCGTCGCCAATCTCAGTGGGGTAAATCTGCCTCAGCACTGTTGCACAAAACACATTTACCATCCGGAATATTCCATCCTTTCAAATCTTAACCTAAACCCAAACATCCTGGTCTGGCCAGAAATTTCAATTTCAATCTTAAACCAGCAAAATTGTCTACACTAAATAAATATTTCTTACCAAAAGTAGACCGTTTAAACATTTGGTACCAATTAAGCGACCTTTTCTCATCAATTTTCTGGAAAAAAAAATGTATACCCTTCGATTGATAATATTACGAAACGACGTAACCAATTTGGATTTGTTGATCGGAAAACATGGTCCATACATACATTATTAAACGTTTTTCTCATTTCCCCCTATACGGCCATGCATCAGGAGTGTTTCCACTATTAGGCTTAAACAAAGAATCAAAGATTTGTCTACACAGCCTTGTGTCCGGCAAATCAAATTGCACCCTGTGGAAGTACTTAACTCTGATGTGTTCCCAAAAAACATTGAAAGGCAACCACCCTAGCTCACCTATGGTCGGGGCCATCGAAGGTGAAGAGTTAACCTACAAAATGGCTTTAGCCATTGCATATTGTAATGATTTTACAAACGCCTCAGATTCTTTCGTGTTACACAGCCAAACTGCAGCACCATGTGAAATAGACGGCAAGATGTTGTTCTTCCATATAGTATTACCAATACTTACACGGTTTAAATTTTGATGGGATCAAAGTATACTACTTAAATATCCTCTCAAACGTGTCCCCTTGGGAACGAGCAGTTCTTTTACATGTTGTGAGTCTTTCAGGGAGCTTGAAACAATAATGCCTAAGTACTCATATGTTTTACATTCAGAAATAAAGTTATCACCCAACATCCATTTTTTGTTTAAATGTACTCTTTTACCTACAACCATGACTTTAGATTTAGAGCAGTTGAAAGTCATATTCCATTTTGAAACAAAAACTTGGGCAATATTTAGCATACAGTTCAGTTGGTCTTAATTTTTAGCCAACTCCTGCAAATTCCTTTTGAAAAATAAGTACTTGATCCTCCAGTCTTCGATGCTTCCTATAGGCTCCATGCATCTTCCCTGATATGTTCTCCTGTTCTTAACCTGTTGTGAGTCTTTCAGGGAGCTTGAAACAATAATGCCTAAGTACTCATATGTTTTACATTCAGAAATAAAGTTATCACCCAACATCCATTTTTTGTTTAAATGTACTCTTTTACCTACAACCATGACTTTAGATTTAGAGCAGTTGAAAGTCATATTCCATTTTGAAACAAAAACTTGGGCAATATTTAGCATACAGTTCAGTTGGTCTTAATTTTTAGCCAACTCCTGCAAATTCCTTTTGAAAAATAAGTACTTGATCCTCCAGTCTTCGATGCTTCCTATAGGCTCCATGCATCTTCCCTGATATGTTCTCCTGTTCTAAATACCTCATAAATTGATTTTCGACTATCGAAGTGAATACTATATAAATATTGGATGTGACAGTAATTCCACGATAATTTGACAAAATTTCTTTAGATCCTTCTTTGTGGATCGGTTTGATGTACCCTAGAAACCATTGATCTGGATAAACTTCTAGTGTCTTACACATGTTAAACATATCAACCAGGGGAGTAATCAAAGCTGTACCACCTGTCTTCAAAAATTCATTGGGTATATGGTCTACCCAACAGGCTTTGCCATTCTTCCTTTTCGAAACTGCTTCCTTAACATTATCAAAATGGATTTCAGTGCTGTTCAAGCCTGTAGTATCACCACTGTAACTCAAGCTTATCCATCTGACCTTTCGTAATGTCGTTTATGCAAGCACTTTGAATTTTGCCATGTGAACCAATATTTTTCCAGTAACCCGCAAGAGTTTGACTAATTTCTTTCAGGTCAACTACGGTATGTGTACAATCTTTGGGATCTAAAATGCGTCATCTATAAATTCTAGCTGTCCCTTTAAAGAAAAGGGGATCAAGCTTAGCTCGGTCAGTACGTTGAGGAAGGGGTGTAAACAAATTCAAATAATCTAGACCATTACCAGTTAAGAATCGCAATCTGATGTCTGGTAGCGTTTCACATTTCAGCCAGGCAACTGGTGCCAAAGGTTGCAGGTTCAAGTCCCGCTCGTTCCGAACATGAAATATAGCAAAAAAGCGTGTGTTACGGCCATGTTCAATGAGACATGGATTGCGCAAATTACTGCATCGACATGCTGATCATGATGTATAAAGGTGTGCACGGACATGTAGCTGTGATATTCTGTCAATATATCATTCCAGTAATCCGGCAATCAAGACATCTACACCTTCTGTCATACCTTTACCCGAACAAACTAACGTCCCATATGCAACACTCTTTTCTCCTAACCACAGTACAATGGAAAAATATCTAAGCAAATTCTGCAATAGCTCCCATTCTCGACCGCCTCAAGTATCTTCCTTATACCAGCAATAAATACATTGCTTTTAGCCCAGAATGCACTCTTTGGCATTTGGAAGTAATATGTATTTAACTGTCTTCTCGCACATAACATTCGCGTATCCACCCACCCATCCAAACCCCAATCAAATAAACTTTCAACAGTCATTACCACTTACATAAAAACTGGCCAGTACTTTCGGACCTGTATCCACTATCGGGGCAACCTTCTCCATTGAGCTTTGTCTTTGACGCAGTGGGGTGCCTGGCACTCAACCAATTGCTGGCCCTTATTTTATTGCCGCGGGGCGACTTCTACGTCCGATACAAAATAATATTTCTGGGGCCTACAACTGGCCACTGTTTGTCCTTGTTTTTACATTTTAAGGTAATGCTCACTCTGGAAAGGTCCCCCTATATATTGTACATTACATTCATTTGACTATTTACCCTTCCCTAAACACTAATCACACATATATTCTGGACGCTACCACTTCAAAATATCCAATCGGCGTCTGCCATTGTAAAAAAAACCAAAACAGTGAGTTCAGCACCTAATGCCAATGGTTTGTGAATGAGCATTGGGACAATCTTACCGAGTGGGGGTGGGAAGAGGGTTAAAATATATGAAACCAAAAATATATATTTTGTAATTATTTTACAGCATCAATCATGGTATATGTGCTGTGGCGGTGATTCAATTTGATATCCAAATCAAGTGTAATTTTGTGAGACTGTCCCGACATCAATGCATAAATTGCGCAAGTTTCAAAATGGCGCTCGAGCGTGCCGTGTCGTATTTGGATTTGTAACTGACGATGATAGCCGCTTCAGACACAACAGAGCGGGCAGGTTAAGGTTAAGATAGCAAGTCATGTTATAAAAGTACTTTAATGACCGTTTGCCCAGGTAACTCGGAGAATGGACACCTGGAACTGTGCTGAAAACACGTGGTCACAATTCGCTATGTTTAAATGGCCGCCCAATGCGGGTGCATTATGCACATGCCTTCGTGTTGCATTTGGATTCATGATGATAACTGCTTCAGACACAACCGCAGATAAAAATTTAGATTGTAAGTGATCTTTTAAAAATACGTTGACGACTGTTTACTCTGGTAACTCGGAGAACTAACACCTGAAACCTAGCAATACTTTTCTGTTAGTTTTGTCTGACAACTTGGTTGATTTGAACGACCGTTTTTTTGTTTTTTGTTTGTTTGTTTGTTTTTGTTTTTTTGTTTTTTTACTTGTGGTTGGTTGTGGGGTGATCATGCTGGTCGATCGCAAGTTGCAGCTGCTTCCAGGTTGCAATGTCCAACTGGAGCATTGTAGCAAAATTTTGCATCACAGTTCTTGAAAAACGCTACAGAATTTGGCCAGGGCGGTAATTGCAGGTACTACTGTACCTTGATTATCCCTATTCCCATGCAAAACCTGCCAGGGTATGTCAAATAAATGTAAGAACGTTTTCAAAAATAAGGTGAAATAATTTTTTTGATGCATGAGAAGGCAGTACTGGAGAGTCTGAGAGGGACCACTTTAAATACTTATAGTTTAAGTATCTTAGTGTTATCAGGGGCCTGCAAATTATATATAGCAGGTCCCTGGAGTTATAAAAATTACGCCTTTGGTGCTTATATTTATTTATATATTAATTTATTGAAAATTTAGATCAATCTTCATTCATAAATGATTAAAGCATTACGGCCACGAACTTTTGCAACGCAAATTGATATTTTTTTCCGATTTTATACTTGCATTTCTGATATTTTCACGTTGTGGTCCACCATGGAAAGTAGATAACATGGCAATATTTTTTATTCCTTTTTTTTTTACTAATTTTTGCTAATTTCCATCAGATGTTTGTACAATCTGAGGGAAAAGATCCAAATCAGTATAATAATGACTAAAATGTTTTGATTTCCTCAACCATGTGAAGGCAAGATACTCGAAACTCCCCAGATAAACCATTGGCATTCGAAATTTTTCGGGGGAGGGCGGCGGTAACCCCTCCAGCATGCCTTCCGCCCTTTTGGCACTCTAGGTGACATTTGGGCCAGACGTTTGTGGGCCACTTGGGTCTCTGACTGAGTTTGTAGCGCTGGCCTGAGTCGACCAGTATTAATCAGGGAAGGGCGGCTTAAGGGTACTTTTTTTTTGTTCCATTAATTTTAGGGTTGGTCCTTTTTGCTAGGGTCTATCAGGTTACCGGCACCACACATTTATTTTTGTTAGGCCTTGGATAAATTGGAAATTTGTTGAAACATGTTGAAAATGTATGTTCTTTCCCGTTGTACACATAACCACTTTTGAGGCCAGTTTAATTCGTTACCTGGGCACAGCCGGAGTCACGAAGGAGGCACGAAGAAGAAGAAGAAGAAGAAGAAGAAGAAGAAGAAGAAGAAGAAGAAGAAGAAGAAGAAGAAGAAGAAGAAGAAGAAGAAGAAGGAGGAGGAGGAGGAGGAGGAGGAGGAGGAGGAGGAGGAGGAGGAGGAGGAGGAGGAGGAGGAGGAGGAGGAGGAGGAGGAGGAAGAGGAAGCGTCAATTGTTGCCAATAGCTTTCACTGTCTCACATAAGGAAAGTGTTACTGGCAATATACATGTATTTCTGTCATGCAATATATGTACTGGAAATAACTTCCGTCCCGTTCATCCCCCCCAAAAACTTGTCAAATGAAAAAAAAAAAAAACTTGCAACTTTAAATTAGTTTGCTTCTTTCGTGTCCATGTATCGTTCAACACCACTGTGCCTGCAAGGGCCTCACATTCTCCAAGATAACATCGCTAATAAAATAAATAAATAAATAAATAAATAAATAAATAAATAAATAAATAAATAAATAAATAAATAAATAAATAAATCTATTGTGTCTGAATTATCGTCTCTCCTATGTGTCTGAGGCTCATGTTTCATTAACGCGATGTTTAAAACGTCAACTCGCCATTACATTATAAAGGACAAATGTTTTTACTGTCGAATATTATATTTATGCTGATGCTATAACGTATAAAACTTTGATATACAGTTATTAACGTCATCACAAATACGCTCAATACGACGATCATAAAGAGAGTTAAACGATTGTGCATTGTTGTGTTGTTTTTCGTAGCAGTGAAGCGTATATCAGGAACCACGCGGCCAGGAACACCATTCTGGGGACCTGAGAACCATTTACATCCACTGATATGAGTTTTAATCAGGGTCTCTGAGGAGTAGGCTGAGATAAACAACATGATGAAAGTTCAAATTACGTTTCTCAAAGTTGATAAACTAGAAGCTGAAATCATGGGACCTCTAGTATGTTACTTAAGTGAACTGATTTAGTTTTGTGCACCACTTGCACGGGTGGTTGTCATGAATTCGAATGCAATCATAACAGCATAAACATCTTTATCTCAAATGTACATCAGGCCAATGCATAAGTCCGTGTGTGCATCCGTTTGTTTGCAAACACAAACAGTTGCTGTCAAAGACATACCTGTTGTCTGTGTGCAAGGATGTAGAACCAAATACATAAGACCTAAAACAAACACTTGGAACATTAATGATACTGGAAAATGCCCCTCAACTGCAGTTATAATCTATTATGGTCGAGGGACTGCATTATTTTTTTTTCTTCTTAAGGTGGAGGATCTGAAGCCGGCACCATTGGATAAACTCTAATCACCTTTTCATATTTTTGGATAGTCTGATACTTAAACTACATGCTCCCAAAAACTCAGATGTGTGAAGATAAACTTTATATGAGATAATTGATCCCAAAACTTTTGTTTACACTGAAAATTTTAAGCAGTGCCGAGCACATGGGTTTGATTGCATGGACATGATGATGAACCATGTCATTGTTTGTACAGTCATTAGTCCATGACCCCTGGGAAAATAATTGAGCTTTTGACAAGGGTCATTCACAGGAAAGCACTAGCTGTGGAGAGAAGAATGGGCCAGTTCAGACGAATCACTACCACTGTTCTGATTACTTTGAAATTCTCTCTCTCTCTCTCTCTCTCTCTCTCTCTCTCTCTCTCTCTCTCTCTCTCTCTCTCTCTCTCTATATATATATATATATATATATATATATATATATATATATATATTTATTCATACATAATAGTACACTGTATTGTATATATCATAAAGATACAAAGAAAGAGGTGAAAGAGTAGAAAAAAACACTGGTCATTCAACATAGAAATAATGTACACCTTCCAATAACGAAGCTACTTTAACAGGTGCACAGGAAGTCAACGGAGTCATGGCAATCTTTTTGTGTTAAAGTAGTCTGCCAGCTGCCATCCCTAATTTCACATAACTGGCAGATGGTATTGGCATGTGAACAAACGTCATCTGGTATGTGTCTGGCTTGTCAACAAGTACAAGCAGATTGTGTATATTATACGAAGGCAACTTTGATCTCAAAATATTGTATTTACATGGGATATGATTAAGAGAATTACCAACAGCAGAGCGGCTCCCCTGAAGAACTAACTTACCAAGAGTTTGTACAGTAACATTATTGCTGTGGTACACTTTACGAAAGATTCTCAAAAAACACTTATGGAGTTGCACCTCGATCTCAGCATCTTCACAAATCAAGTTTAGCAAGTTACAGTGGGACCGATATGGAAGTCTCCAAACTAATCGGACAGCCTTTCTCCAAGCCGTGTAGCAAAGTTCAACATATTTACTACACAGGTCCCACAGCTGACATCCATACAGTGGTATACAGTAAATTTTGAATAATTTGTGTCTGGTCGATGAAAAAATATGGTTAAATTGAGATATAATTAGGTTGACTTCAGTATTGAAATCTCGAATAGAATGGCTGATATTTCTTCTTCCACATTGGGACCAATGAGATTGCCTAGATGCTGAGATGAAGTAACACGCTTGATCTGTTCACCCTCAATATAAATGGGCAAAGAGGTTGAAAAGTCATCTTTACCAAATGTTATCATTTTAGATTTGTCTGGATTAAATGCAACATTATACTCATGTGAAAAGTTGATGCAGACGTCCTACAATTTCATTAAAGAAGTGCGTGTTGGAGCCATTAAAGTAATATCATCTGCACATGCTGCTGCACCCATAAAGACATTACCAATATAGCACCCAAAGCCAGATTTTTTTAATCTTGACAAAAGCTCATCAAGGTAAATACTAGAAATCAAGGTAAATACTAGAAAAGTATTGGAGATAAAACTCCGCCTTGCATTGATGTATAAGCAAATTAGCACAATCCACTTACTGGCCCCCAAATATAGAAAGCCGCATGTGAACCCACACCAAAACAAGCCAAGTGTGGTGTTCCCAAGTTAAAAAATTTCAAGATTTCAGCCACAAAATATACTTTTGTGTAAATTAGACAGTGTCATTACCCTATCCATTCCCTATTCTGGGGCCCACCGCTGCCCCCAGCTGGTAACTGTATGCGTTGTATTTACATTTTCAGGTAATGCTCACTCTGAGAAAAGTCCGATTATATGTTGTACATTACATTTATTCGACAAAATAAATTTTCCTTAACACCAATCACATTTATTTTGGATCTTACCTCTTTGAAATATCCAATCAGGCACTTTGCTGCCATTTTGAAAATAATGAACTCCACACCCAAATATAAAAAGAGACTGGATGGGGAAACCTTTCAAAACATAAAGGGAATCATAGATTAGAGCTCATGTATAAAGTAGTACATGGACTTACCCCAAAGTACTTCTCTGATTTACTCCTTCAAAAATGTATCATCCAGAATGTATTAAAATTTTCGTTCCAAAGCAAATATAACTGAAAATAAAAACAGGATGATGATCTTCAAAAACCCCTTTTCTACATGCTGGAAACTTTCCCTTAGAACTAAGAACATAGAAGCTGCATGTTCAGCTTTGTCACTGAAGAACAACTAAGTGGAGAGGCATTTAGTTAGTGACCCAGTACCAAGTAACAGCGTATGTTAATCATTTGCCTTATCCACCATATGGGTAAAGTAGGCACCCCGCTGTCCTTATCAGTATTATAAGCATAATGGGCATGCCAAGGAAGAGATAAAAGTTTAACTCCAACCCCCCAATGTACCCGACCTGGCCTTTCATGAACTAGGGGTGTAGGGATACCCTTCCTCTAAAGCAGGGTTTCCATCCTGTACCATCTGCAATTCGTCACTGGAATACTCTAACTTTGGCTACTCGAAATTCAGAAGATGTAGTATCCTTTCGACGCAAGCTAAACAAAAATGTTAAAAAGCAAACCAAATTATTCTATACTAGTAATTGGACAGCTAACATACTGCGTTCTGTAATTAGGATGGGCTCCAGCCGCATGAATCCAGACTTACATAAAATCAGTATCAAAGAGTTACCTTGATATGCTCATGTTGTTACATCAAAAAGACAGCCTATCATTACTTCTTGGCGAGCCAAAATTATATAATACAAGCAGATATTCTTCAGTCAAAAATTATGCCGTTAGCTACATTTACTTTGAACACTTTTTTGGGGGGGAACAAAAGTAATTCTAAAGCCAACAATGAATACATTTTTGAGACAACGCAAAATTTAACTATACAGTCTGGCAGATTTAAACCACCTACATTATTCTAAAATTTAATTTTTAAACTTAAAAAAGGGAATCAATTAATCACATACCATCAGTGAATTGGATCGCATAGATTCTTTCAGCTTAACTATACCTACAAATGGAAGTAGTGTTGACTGTCTGTTCCGTAAATGTGCTGTCTCATCTTCTACATGCTACTGTCTTTACTCATGTATAGTCCTGTGTTATATATTTTCTCCTTTCTGAATATTTGAAAATTGTATATTGCATTGTGTTGTGTCAGAATGATTCAAACTTTTATATTGTAATGCTCAATATCAGTTTTTCCACATACGGTTAATATGATTGATAGATTTATATAGGCTCTGCTTGTTTCTCAATTTTTCTCAAACAAACAAGTTTAAACCAAGTAAGATCCTACAATTTCATTAGTTGCAATGTCAAACGACAATTTTAATAGCATTCAACATTACCTTTTTCTATTTATTTTTGTTATTATTATTATCATTATTATTATTATTATTATTATTATTATTATTATTATTATTATTATTATTATTATTATTATTATTATTATCATTATTATATTACACCACGATTTCTGGGGAAAATAGAAGTCAAAGTAAATCATACATATAGTTGTACATTTAATCGGCTGCACAATCAGACTCATGTGAGTAAATCAGTCATTGATTATTATTAACTCATAAATAAAAAATGAACGGCAGTAGTAAGATTGTATTATTCTGAAGCTCTGTTTTCCAGGGATGAAAAATTGACATATTTTTTGCCTAGCTTTGATACATGAGTTACCACACGTCTTTTTGTATTTGTTCAATATTTTCTTTGATGATATTCCTCTCTATATTTGTCACAAAACATAAGTTTGATTTCACTAACTGTGATAATACAAAATTTCTTTTCTGGGTACGACATGTTCTCACTTTTGTATCTTCAAGATGACTACATGTCAAATAGATATTTTTACATGTACTTCGTCAATGCCTGTGAATTTTCTTGCCAATATATTTGTCTTTTATGGTCTTTTAGTATATTGTTGTTTTTGTTGAACTGCAGCCAGTATCGAAGAGCTTATTCCACGCTTTACTTATATTTATACATCTATATCTGTCAAAAGATTGATGAATGTACCGAGGTTCTAATGTTGCCTCAAGTGATATTGTGAAGTTTGTTGGGTGATATTCAGTCCAGGGCCTTGTGCTCAACATGCTGATATGACAATATTTGAAACCAATTTCAGAAGTTTCTCGTGGGATAAGTAATAAGACATACAGAGATCCTATGCTGTTAATCATGATATTATGAACTTCACTAAAACTTTTCTTTCGACCCCTGAAAACAATAAAGACGACTATAACTTACCCGATTCCCACCAAATCATCTGACGTGACCGTGTGAAATGCCGCCATGATCTTGAACCGCCTGACATTGAGTTTCTCTGAGATTCGTCGTCACCACGACCAGTTTTTATAATCGGTAGTCCATAGGCTACTAAAGTCACCTTTTTCTTTCTGGAGTGAGCTCCAATATACGCAAAGTCATAATTGAACCTCAATGCCGATTTACAGTCCAACCATGGCAAAACAATTACTACCTATTCTACAACAAACTATCTATCATTACCTGTTTGATAACCGACCCGTATAAGAGAGTCAACTTCATCATGCCAGGACCAAATGATTACAAATAGTCCTAATTATGTTTTAAATGTAACCGCAGGCAATCCCTTTGCAAACTGCGATCACGTCACAATGATGCAAATACCGCCTATCGACATCGGACCATTACGCTTTTAAATGTTACGAGGGAAAACATTCCAAACAAACCCAGTAAAAATAAGGCAAGACCACATCCCTTGGTATACCTTACAATTGTGTCAACAAAAGCGTAATTTTTGTGGAGTATATAAAACGGCACAAGAAAGGAACTTGAATACTAGGCGCTATTACAAGGACCTGCAAAAGGATTATTTAGACGATTTAAAAAAAATAGCTGAAGAAAAGTATTTTGATCGCCGATGACAAGAAATAGCTCGTCAATTTTTTTGATAAGCGATGGTTGAAAAATGTGAAACATATATACATATATATGAAAAGGTATGGCAAACCACAAGTTTCGGTTAGAGAGTTTTGTTGTGTTGTATACCCTGATAATCTGTCAAAAGCAGAAATATTAAATTGTCATCTTGTAGCTAATGCTCATGATGATTGAGCTTACTATTGTTCCAGACCCGTTGCTAACTTTGACGTATCTATGAATAGATTGTTGTTCCGGAAAGTCAGGTGCTTGATATGCTGAAAAGTCTGGATACCACAAAGGCTTTTGGCCCAGACGGGTGTTAGCGCCAAAATGTTAATGAAGCACCACCCAGTATTTCGAACTCCCTTAGTAAACTTATAAATTTTTCTCTTTCTAAGCAAATGTTTCCCTAGGAATGGAAAGGAGAAAACGTTAGCAGTATTCATAAGGGTGGTGATACTGTGATAACTATCGTTCAATTTCATCAATTTGTGTCGAAGAGCAGTTTTCAAAAATGTCTTTAATTTTTGCAGAGGCAATCTTGTAATCTCTGACAAGCAATCTGGTTTTCTTCTTGTGATGGGCCAATTAACCATGGGTATAATCATTTTTGCAAAGCTTGTGCTGAACGAAAGGAAGTTCGTGTTGTTTTTCGTGATATAACGAAGGCCTTTGACATGGTTTATCACCCAGCTTTATTACATAAATTGGCAAACTCATCTATAAAAGGACAGCTCCTTGCTTGGTTTCAAGAGTTATCTAGAAAACCTTACTCAGAGAGTAGCAATTAAAGGGAAACATTCAACTGGGGACATATAGATGCCGGTGAGTCCCAGGGTCTATACTAGGCCCTATTCTCTTTCTCATTTATATCAATGATAATGTTCAAACAGTTCATACAAATATCCGTCTTTTTGATGACGAAACAATACTGTAAATCACGGTGGACAACCCTTAAAACTGACTCAGAAGAGATAAACGAAGATTTACAATCAGTTTCTGGGTGGTCTCTTGACTGGCGTCTGACCTTCAACCCAGACAAAACAAGTGAAATGGTAATCAGTAGAAAAGGGCAAATTATATCTTATCCAATTTTGCGGAATGAAGGAAAAGTTATTGAAAATGTCCAAGAGCATACGCACCTTGGAACTTTATTAAAATCCGGTTTATCTTGGCCTACTAATATTTATTCCATATGTCCTAAGCTATAAGAAAGGTTTGTGTCTTACGCAGCGTAAACCACAAACTTAATGGACGCTCCCTTGAAATACTGTATTTTTCCTTCATACGGCTACTTTTGGAATATGCTAAGGTGGTCTTTAGAAACTGTTCTGAAGCAGGTGTCAACCAATTAAAAAATGTTCAACTGATAGCAGCTCGGGTGGTAACAGTTGCACGTAGTCTTGTAAGTCACTGTCAAAGTAACAATGAAACCGGATGGAAAACATTATGTGCATATAGGGTTAAAAAACAATTGGTTATTATGAATGAGATACTCAACAAAATTGCTCCAAAGTCCTGACAGGAATTGTTCAAAAACAGCACAAGATATATCGAGAAATTGTGTGCACTCACATTCCAAATTACAAAGCTTTCTGACTCAAGTCCATGAAAACTCCTTCTTACCATCTGCTGTGAGTTGTGAAAAAAGTTACAAACCGACACAAAGAATAGCCAACCTTTACTAGAATTCTCAAATAATAAACCCAAAGAATTATTCTGTTCTGGCAACAGAAAATTAAACATAATCTACCTTAATTATGTTTGGCTCGGGCTCCTCAAATTCCGACTTGTATAAAATCGAAGTACCTCCAACCCCATCTTGTGCTTGTGGTTTCGGTAATAAACATGCCTTTCATTACTTTTTGGACTGCCCATTTTTCAAATTCTACGGAATTCATGACAAAATATGGTTATTTCCCCATACTCGATTTAGTGCCAAAACTTTATTATATGGGCGTGCAAATTCTCAAAATTAAACACAAATTGATATTTATAATGCTGTCATTAAATTTGTTTGTGGTACAAAGCGATTCACTTAGTAGAATAATGGAGATAATGCTTATCAACGGGCTTTGGGAACCTCGCACCCGCTTTAACTCATTCCACCCTGATGACGCTTTTTCCCGCTAATATCTAAATGTCGTCTGCTAATTGTATTTTACTAATTTAGGGATTATTTTTCAATATTTTGGATGAAACTTGCATGGAAGATCATTCCAAATTATATGCCCATGGTCAACAGCTTTCCTTGGCGCGCTCTGGGCGCAATGCGCCCAGAGCGCGCCAAGGAAAGCTGTTGACTCAGTCTTCTACCAGGGTGGAATGAGTTAAGACTACGACTACGGTATATTAGTATCAAATCCTTTGCTCTCTCTTTTGTCCCTGTATTATTAATTGTATTTATGTCGGTAGTTGTTACTGTACTGTCCTGTGTTACGTCACACATATTTTACATATGTATATTTATACGTATATTTACCATTAAGTATCTACTTTTTACTTTTTTGCGAGAGGGTTAATATAGGCTTTGCCTTCTCCCCAACAGCATTGTCAATAAAATGTGTTTAAACACGAAGTCATAAATTAAGCAAATGCCTACTTAACGATACAAAAGTGATCACAGTCCAGTGACAACTCGATATACAGAGTAAAGCAGTGTAATGGAAATTTTTTCTAAGGCCGAAAACTTGCTTATTGAGCCAATTGTGGGCCTATTCCAAACCAGTTACATTTCCTTTAGGTAATTTGACGCAATCCATATTGAAAGCTGGTGTTGGAATTCCCACGGTTTTCCAAAGATGGAGGTTAGCTTCAGCTGAAAGACTAGGATAATTCCAGCCAACCTTGTTGTACCGGGACATGGCACGTCTTGTTGCGCTTGTTCTTTTTTACATGCTACTATTATAAGTTGATGTATTTTATACTTCCATAACAATTAACTATGATCACTTATTCGACAATTATGCAAGGTTAACAAAAGTACCGATCTCATTTTCTTTACGTTTGCTTTACGGCCACATACATCTGCAATCTGTGTGTTCAATTCATTCATTGACTTATCATATGTTCCAGTAATGAGTGCACATCATTCACCGACAGATATGAAAAATGTAAATATCTCAATACGTTTTTGAAACTAGTCCATTTAGAAAGTACTCATCATGGTTCCGTTAAAGCAGTGTCTGTTTCAGGACCAACAGTGCCACAACTTCCGTGTAGTTCCCAACACAACAAAATACCGCAATCCAATCTTTACGCTCCACAGCCATTCCAGTCACTAAGTCTAAACCTATGAATTAATTATTACCACGTTTGATTCACAATTTAGAACGTTCTAGGCTTCAACACCCGAGGGAATTTATAAACAGGTCATTAGCGTGAAACCATCAAGAATGTTTTGCAGCCTTAAATTTCGAGACATCCCTTTTATATGATGGTGGCTGCCTGCCTTTATCTTGTATATAGTAAAGACATCCCAACTGAATGTAAATCGCATGAACATGAAATATTAGCAAATACAAAATACACACGGTAAAACAAGTTCTTGCTTATAATGACAGTACTTGAAGAACCTGTCTGTTAATTTGTGAATACTGTAAAAAGAAAGAAAGAAAGAAAGAAAATCATTGTTCCTGGTTTTAGGAGTAATGCGGCGTTATGCCATGTTTGGCTGCTTCCATGAATCTTTCCATTGACCAACAGAAATTATGAAACCAAATACTCCCCACATAATACTAAAATATTAATTTGTATTTACTATAAAAAAAAAAAGAAGAAAGAAATGATCAATCATTGTTCTGGTTTTAGGCGGCATTATGCCTAGTTTGGCGAGTTCCAATAATCCCACCATTGACTAACAGAAAATTATGAAACCAAATCCTCCCAACACTGATGGGTGGGTAGGGCTCTCTCTTGTTTCATTTGAAATATTTTTTTTGGGGGGGGGGGGGGGGTACAGTATGGCTACGTGCCGTTGACGGCACCAGAATCAGGCTGTGCCCGGTCAGGTCTCTCCCGGCAATATCACCCGTGGCCATTCCCTGTTCAAACACAGTTGTTGCTTTTCCACCAGCATTTGCTTTCTTGAACACCGATGCGATGACATCTAGCAACAGCAGTAATTTTTGTGCCAAACCCATCTTAAACATTGTCATGTTTAACGAATCAAAGTCACTTTCCACAAAAGTGTTTGCTGCGTACATGCAGGTGAGATCAGTCCCCATGGGCTTGTCACTTGTCCCTGAAAATCTTTCACAAAGTCCACGCTCTCTGTAATTTCTGGTTTTGGGGGGAATGTTAACAAGCTAATGGTTGTTGAACCTGTACTGCAACAATTAGCTGCAACACAGCGACTCATCTTGGACGGGAAGAGGGACGAAAATGAATATTTCCGCATGCATTTTTAATCTTGTTAACGAAGTGACACTTGACAACCATTGCTCGCTGGCTTGGAGTCTTCCCTGTCAGCCAGGGGCGTTGCATTTGTGACGTCAATAACCTTTCGCGCATTTGAGGGTGTCGGAAATGAACGGAAGGCGCCGATTGAGGCGCAGTGAGCTTTCAAACAAACATGTGAATAAAAGTATTATTTTCACATCCGTTGTTTTTTAAAGTGCACAGTATCGCTGGAACAATACATGAGTCAACCGTGTATCAAATTTGAACATGGTCAATCAAGATAACCTTAAAGGACCATACACATACCAGAACATTTGTGTGTCAATAGAAACTTCTTAGATACACCAAAAAAGTAAGAGAGCAATGAGTGTGCCAAGCAGGCATGTCAAAATCAAATCTTTATCTTACGTCTCAGGCGTAGAGACCTTGATTACATTATGTGCGGAGATCATGTTATAGCTACACTGTGGAAGGATATATGTACAGGCAGATGGAAGGAAGAATGAAGATAGACAGATACAACTATGATGTATCCTCATATTTTCCACACACTTGTATTCTAAATTTTGCTACTTGTGAAGTTTAATATTAGAAATCAGTATTGCTTACTCTGACGTGTTCCACTCTCTATATCTCCAATCATATTCCCTCATTGACATTGCCCTTCCTGGCACAATGTTCTACTAAACTATATGTGGCTATTTTCTTTCTGATACACATGACATATCAATACGTGGTAAGAACATCACATCAAACGTTATACTTAGCTATTCACTATGACAGAAGATGCAAAATTTGAACTTGATTATTCAATGCCATGCTCCATAAGCTGTATGAGTATGACCTAAAGTTGCATTCTTTAAGGCATATTTGACATCAAAAGGTATAAGGTGGGGGATTTCAATTTCAAAATTGGTACTTTTGGTGAAGTTCATCAAAAGTACTTTTCGCATTTGCTTGAAAACACGTGCAAAGAAGCATATAAGATATCTTTCCAGCAACATTTGGTCTTCTGACGTTTGCCATCATAGTTGGATCTGAGTGGGTCTAATCAAAAGTATTTTCATGTCAAAGGCTGTTTCATCACAGAAACAAACGGAAAGGGCAAAAATATGTTGTACCTAATTGTGCGCTTGAGGACTACGCCGAGTGTTTCCTTCTGGTCTACCAGTAAGCATGTGCTAATAGCAACGGTCGGCCAGGTATTTACACTCGTACAGTTTTTGTATTTCCTCCAATACACAATCAAATCTGCACAGTGAACAGGGCTAACATGAGGCCTTGGTGTTTCATATTCACTAACATTCTAATAGCCAGACCCAGTTTCGTCGTTCTTGTACACCTCTTGTATTTACAACAATTCTAGTATTTCCTCAGCAGTATCCGCATCAACTGATTTTTATGTTATGTTGTCGATTTTTGGAAAGGGCGCATGCAAACCCCAATGCATTTGATAACCCTAAATGTGAGCAGCAGACGACCAAAATCAATATCTTTTGTGCCCTTGCATAATTTGGTTTACGGGTAGGTGCGGGAACTGAGGATTGGCTTTGAGGAGTGTGGATCCATCTTTGTAGAATGGAGTGGAAAGCCTAAATACCAGAATCAAAAACTCATTTTCGTTTTGACATGAACTTCTCTGATGATTTGAAATGGGACGCCGACATAAATTGAATTTTACAAACAAAGCAAGTAAACTCATGGCACTACTGCGTAAACTTTAATACAAACTATCAAGAAAAGCTCGTATTCCGGTATATACAACTACATTTCGACCAGTATTATAATACGCACGTGCAGCTTTCGACAATTGTACCGCTGGTTTGGTTAAACCCTTAGAATTTGTTCAATACTGCACCGATCTGCGCAAGAGCTCTTGGGTATACTCCACGTATAATTGCTCCTAAAGAATTAAGGTTGGCAAACTTTGAATCTGTGTTATAAAATTGTCCTTCCTAAGTATAAGGCCTAAGTATAACACTGCACTATGAAAACTCCATTCTTCATCACCAGGCTTCTATAGAACTATGGATTGATTTACCACCTGAAATTTTTGAGGCACTATCTTTCAGTCAATTAAAAGATAAATTGACAAATACCTTTCCGGCTGTTGATCTTTTACCAAATAAATTTGATAAGGTTCATCTATTTCCAGTCATATGTCACACTTGGTTTTGTATGGAATGCTGTCCTTTAAAGTCCCATCTTCACAAATTGGACGCTGATCCCTCAGCAGCATGTGAGTGTTCAGATCCGCGCAAAGATCCGTGAAACTTCCCCTTTATGTTAATCAGATTGAGGATCTCAATAGACTGTCTCGAAGAGTGACACCGGGGACATATTCATCCATGAATACACACTTGGGTGGTGACATATCTGCTCGGTACATAATTTATGGCAATACAGTCATGTCGTGCTATATTGATGGAGAGACATTTGAGGCTCAACTAACAGACATAATACCAGACGACTTTATATTATTAATGTACATCAAAGTCGAACCACTATATGCACTGTCCCAAATCATTCGAACTACAAATTGGATATCTATCCATTTTGGTATAGACAAATTAAAAAGTACAAGAAGAGTTATTATCGAATTTTGATCACCCTATATTCTTTTGTATAATTGTCTATGGTTTATTTGTTATCTGCCTTCAGTGTCGTATATTGCCCTGTTGTCTCCATGTATGTTCTACAGAACCTTTATTATTAGTTATGTGTTGTACTTAATGGGCAATCTAATTTAAATAGACATGTTTAAAGAAAAAAATAATGTATCTTGGTCGTGTTCACACCGATGTACCTGGGATAGGTCATATTTGTCGCGCTTTCTGTGCAGCATACCACGTGAAGTTCACGGATCGTGATGCCAGAAGCACTACTTGCTCTTGTACCTCATTCTAAAGCTGTATGCTTTTCTCATTTTGTCGTATATGGCAGTTGTGATCTGTATTTTTAGACTTCTTTACAGCCATTGTTGCATGGGAGGAAAGTTAACTTGACAACTTCACGTAGCTGTAAATCGAATGCACTGATTCAGTACAAAGGATCAGTAGTTTAAACACAATTATATTCTAGCGTCTGATCACCTGTTTGTGATGATTTGGTATTCTTTTGTGATGTGGTGGATATAGCTACAGTATGATAAGCAAACATCTAAACTTCAAATGGATTAAATGCAACTGTGTGGATTTTCATATAACCCTTTTTGGCAATTGGACAAAACACGTCATTTCATGTATTTTAGAACAGGGATGGCATTTAGTTACCAAGGCCTAACTTCAAAAGAGATTTTTGTGATTATAAACGACACAAACGCTTAGTCAAATTATTCAGGGTCGTGCAAAAAGCTTTACACATTAGTACGCCTTTAGCTAAAAAAAAAATCACACCGTGCGTCTTCATAACGACCCCATTTTTTCCGGCTCATTTTAGCGCATGGCGGAAACAATGTGCGAAAAGCTCCTTTTAATCAAAGAAAGGTTTTCAGATTCAAAATTGTATACATAGAGTTCTGCACAGATCTATAAACTAGGACGGTATGCTTTCTTGATTGTTGAAAGTATTGGGAATCATACCCACAGTGGCGAGCATGACAAAGGTGATTTATGAAGTATTTTTAATTTGTCATTATGTGTTAGTGACAGCTAATGTGCTAAGAAACAAAAACACAACAGTGTGATGGAATTATTACAAAAAATGACACAGAAGTACGGACAATACAAAAGGAAGCTTGTCTTTTATTACATTTCAAACAAAGGGTGGTTACCCCGATGGGTCCTAATACGCTTGCTTCGTGTGGTTTGGGGGATTCGACTCCCTAGTGTGTATTAAAGTTGTGTCTGTTTGTGTGTGTCTTCTTTCTTCCTTTCAAGTCATTGGCATACAAGGTATGGCTGTACGTACCATAACTAAAGGAAAGAAATATAATATAAACATTTGACGGGGACTCTCTATGTCCTTCCATCCGTCTATCTGTATGTGCTCATAATACGTATCACGTAAGTCATAAGACGTCTGAAATATACTGGACCCACAATCAGTTGGTGAGTATAATTTAGGCTGCACAATGAGTAAAATCCCCATGCACCTCAATATCCTCTGATAATTATCAGGTAGACCTCGTCAATTTTCGTCTTTTTGTTTTCATATCATTCTGATTGTCTTCGTAATAAATGGAAAGTTCTGACAAGAAAAAAATATTATTTCAAGAAAATATCGCTTTTTCTATCAAAACACAATGAGGATGGAACATTAAGAAGTCTTATTGTAATTGCATGCTCTTGATCCACACTTATTTAGGCTCACAAGCTAAAATGAGTTGTTATAAAAACAATTTTTATATAGTTTTTTATTATCACATTAAAATCTCATTTACAGATTTTATCATTAGTGTGTTAATATTATAATAGAATAAAGAGTAACACCAAAATATCAATTGTTACTTCACACCTTCTAAGTTCGCATGCTGGTCAACATACGCTGGTCTCACCTCATATTGAGCCAGGTGTGATTTCGCTGGAACAAGTTTTTCCCGTACCAATTAAAAACTATGCTCGTAGGACCTGCAACAACTGTATAATAAACGATGCATATTCCTTACGGGATATTTAATTCTGAGGTCCACACAAAAAGGTACTAAAATGCGGGTTTTTCACTTAAACACTAACAAAGGAAAACGAGACTCACCGAATGCACCTTCATATGAAACATATAAAGGGTGTAGGAACACTGGATTCACTGTCAATGGTAGCCATTTGAACTTCAAGAAGTCTGGAGACTGAACCTTGTCGGATAATGTAAAGCGTTGTACCTGTGCTGTCCATGAATGTTTTTGGTACGAGTATAGAGGAGGGATACCAAGGATAGCTCCGCACAGGGGTTTAGACAGGCTTGCATCCGCTTTCGCCATATCGAAGACGAGCATCATCCGAGTCCGCAAGCACGGTGAAACAAACTCCAAGTCACGGTCACCTTGCCGACAAAAAAATCTAAAGAAGAAGCCAACGGCATATGAATCCTTTACTGTGACCTTACTGCACAAGTTCTATCAAAAGAAGAATCTGTCAAGTATCTTTAGTCTACAGAAAACACTGGAAGAAGAAAGCAACATGTTTTTCCTCCAGAGAAACTCGGTGCAAGCACCAAAGAAAACTGGCCTTAATTATCGGAGCAAAAAAAAAATTCTACAAAGACTCTACCACCAAGATACGGCAGCTTTGAAGAGATGGCTACCTGGTTATGAAATCTGGGTCAACCAGTTCCGCACAGCAGCATTCGGAGGGAAGGATCTGCAGAGCTTCTCGGGAAAACGACAGAAAATCGCAAGCCTATGGCAGATTCTGCGCTACTCCCTCCAAAAATCGCTGCAAAAGGAGGCCAGAGAATCACTGTTTCCCATGCTGGTTGTTATAAATATGTCCTCCTTGGGAATGTGAACCGGTTTTCCTGGCAAGAAGGGCTGACGGCGACTACCATGATGAAATGGATGGGACTGCTTTCATCGTCTAGTTTGGGAATCATGTGATGCCTACCCTAAATAAGCCGCCTATCATCGTCATGGACAACGCAAGCTACAATTACGTATTAGCAGAAAATTCTAAGTCGCCAACGTTCAACAAGGGCGAGGGAGATTTGGTGCAACGGCTGCAAGACAAGAAAGCTGACGTGCCTCTTGACATTAGCAAAAACCTGAGTTGTGCAAGTTGGTGAAGTCACACAAGCGCAAATTTGTCTTTCAAACTTATATTGTCTGTCGTCATGGACATACAGGCTTGAGAATGCCTCCACGCCACTGTGACCGTAACCCATTTGAGATAATATGGGGTGTAGTAAAGGGGTCCGTGGCACTCGAGAGGACATGTAACAGGTGAAACTTTTCTCCAGGGCAGTTCAGAACGTTATCGAAATAGAGGAGGATTCCACAGTGTCTTCAGGCATTATAGAAGCCCGATGGATCCATTGGTCACCCGATTGGAGAATGATATCAGTGACGAGAGTTTTCATTCCAGGCACATTTTCAAAATTCATTCATAGTCGCCATCAATAAAGGATTTTTGAAAATGAGGTTGGACTGAAAATATTGTGCCTCCCCAACGTCCTTTTCAGGGCAACCAAATCCTCCCGAAACAGTAGTTTAAATGATTGACATTCAGAGAAATATTCAAGAAAATGAATGAATGAAATTTACACATGCACAAGAGAGCAGCAATTCCTTACCCTCCATAAGGAGACAGACCTTTTTGTTATAAATGCGACGATGATAACAATGAGAATGATATTAGTATTACTACTGATGATGATGATGATGATGATGATGATGATGATGATGATGATGATGATGATGATGATTATAATAATAGTAAAAACAACAGCAATGTCAAAAAGGAAAAGAGCTGCTAATTCCCTCTTTAGTCTTCCGTATGTGCAGGTAGACCATATGTACTTTACGTTGCTCTTCACTTGTCTCTCCGGTGTGAAAGAAGAAATGTGTCCCACTCTTGAAGACAACCTACACTGAATACTCACATTAATTTCAATCATCCTTATCCTGCTTTTGGGCACCGTGCAGCTCCTATTCAACATTACCAAATCAACTGAACTTGGGTTTATTTCACGACTCCCGATTATATAGCTTACTGTATAGATTTCCCACCGCATTGTTAAATTTCTCTGGCGTATGTGTATTAGATATATGATTTCACTCTTTTTCTGGCATTATATAAAGATACACTATGCGTCATAACATCATTCTGTTTTATTCGTTACGGCAAATCAGGATTGTTCTCACGTTGTATGCCTAATGCCAAATCAGTTATTCATGCTATCAAACTCCACGTATATCCATGGTTAACTGGATTATTAGCATACTTTACATATGTAGTTATAATATTTTAATTAGCAAAATATAAAAGCAAATTCATAAGTGTTATTTTTCCTCATCTTCTAATCATTATCATCATATTTAATTAGTCCGAAAATACATGACTAATTATGTTTTTGGATACAAAAGACTAAAGGAGTAGAGAGACAGCCAGACAGACATGTAGATATATAGATACAGCTAGCTAGATAGATAGATAGACAGACAGACAGACAGACAGACAGACAGACAGATAGATAGATAGATAGATAGATAGATAGATAGATAGATAGATAGATAGATAGATAGATAGACCGACCGACCGACCGACGGACGGACGGACGGACAGACGGACAGACAGACAGATAGATAGACAGATAGATAGACAAATAGACAGACAGACAGACAGACAGACAGACAGACAGACAGACAGATAGATAGATAGATAGATAGATAGATAGATAGATAGATAGATAGATAGATAGATAGATAGATAGAAAAAATATAGATAGATAGATAGATCAGTTCATTTCTTTCAATGTGGCCCGGATGGCTGGTATGACAACACCAAAGGAAAACAGCAAGCCAGCCAGCCGGACATACATTCACACGTACATACATACATACATACATACATACATACATACATACATACATACATACATACATATATACATACATACATAAACAGAGAAAGAAAGAAAGAAAGAAAGAAAGAAAGAAAGAAAGAAAGAAAGAAAGAAAGAAAGAAAGAAAGAAAGAAAGAAAGAAAGAAGACAAAAAATGACCCACCCAACGTTAAGATACAGAACACACAAAGAGAATGAGAAAGAGAAAAGGCACACATACAAAGGAGTCTCACCCGACAAAACCACACCAACGACGCGTGTGCTCATCGCTGCAACTACTCCGCCATACCAATCCAGGTGTGGACCTGCCCATTTTACATGTAATAATAGACAAACTTACTTTTGTATTGTCCATATGTGTGAGTGTCTTTTTTTTAATAAATCCATCGCACTGTTGTGTCATTTTTCTGAGTAAACTTGCTGTCACTAACACATGATGAAAAATTTTAAATATTTCATAAGTCGCCTTCAAAGCATGGTGCGAAAATAATTGTCCCATACGAATATTAAATTCCAAGGTTTTTTGGACGATCCTAAACAATGTAACTTACCCCTTGGCATCACTAAAGTGCTTAGTAAACTCTCTTCCGCACAAATAATCATTATGATAGGGATAAAGAAAACGGAAAAAGTCTTTTTCAGTGCAAAAATTCAGTATTTTGCTGCAAAAAAGTATCCTCTTATAACGAATGTGTAGAACCACCATATAATTTTAAATGTGGCAGCCAGATGGCGCCAATCATGACTGAAACATACCACCCATATTTAGTGAGGTTTAATATATTTGGCTGATTGTAAGTACAAATAAACAACTGCCTGACGCAGACACAAACAACCCAGTATTTTGAATTGTAGTTCAACGTTAAATGTATCAAAATGAGTTTTTAATTAGATGTATTAAAGATTCTATATTCTCTGAATGTATTCGTCATATTCTCCTATCATTACTAAAATATTGACATAGGTTACATTGACTGTACATACTTTTAAATTCTACTTCAATATGAGTTTGCATTGTGGCATTAGATAATTAAGGTACATAACTAAAACATTTTCTTTTTAAATTTTTGAACTTGTTTCAAAATATGGAAAACCTAGTGGCTCTAAATACGTAACAGTATGGTGTAAACCTTGAAACTTTCTACAGCAAGATCTTGAACCTGCCATCTTTGCTGATTAGTCAAAGTATCAAAATCCGCCGCTAGACGGCACTCTCTAATGATACTCGTTAGAGCAGGATGGCCACTCTGTGCTTGGTCCTCTCTAGGACTTCCACTGTATAACACTAACACACACACACACACACACACACACACACACACACACACACACACACACACACACACATATATATATATATATATATATATATATATATATATATATATATATGTATATAAAATTCTTTGATACATTGCATAAGAAAAAAGTGTTATCTTTGCGTCAATTTCCAAAAAGGCTTCACAAAAAGATGCAATCCGGTGTTGAAAATGTCACTACCCACCCAAAAGTGTTAGCACATCATAAGAAGTACTCAGTACCAGGTTCCTTCTTTATACTTTGTTGTGACACATTTTTATATGTGTAGAATCAATAAGCTTACTGGTATTTCGCACAGCCTTTATCCGAACCATTGCAATGCTCTGTACATCATTTAAGCAGAAATACGTAATACAGCTTTCCAAACGGCAAACAATATAAAAACATCTTACTTTCATTTCCCCCTTTATGTAAATCTCTCTCCTCTTTGCAACTATATTACAGGCTTCTCATTTTCAGTGACTTTATTTCAATACGTAAATAACATCAAAAGTATTCTTTTAATGCTATTTACCCTGTATACAAAAACTGCTAACAGAAACCGGAGACATCAAACGAAAATGTAGTATTCCTGCATCTTAGATGCATGAATTCATCATTGAAACACATGGGGTTATCTAGACCATGCTAAATGCATTAGATACGACTGTGCTCTGTGCCATGAATACGAAGTTAGTGGGGTATTCATTTGCCATATTAAATCCTTGTAATCGCGCCATTATGTCCATATAAAACACCACTTTTGAAACAGATGAAATATGCTCCCAGGAATACACTTTTGCCGCTGTTGCGCTCTACTTTGCTGCTGCCTGTGACCTGAAAATTTGTATAACATAGCAAGTGGATCTACATTAAGTCAAAACAAGTCCCACCATAGGCTGTAAATTATAGGTGAAAAGATATGTGGTGGTGCATCATATGGGTTAAACGTGGGCCCTGTGTTACTGCCATCAATATGTGTTGGGCACAATGCTCTGTCGGGCAAAGATAAAGTTGAGAGGATGGTTTTGTCTTATCTGGAACACCACGAGGCACCCCGAACAGATCCTATATATCCATTTTGCAATTCCACAATCATATAAATGCCCCCAAAGCAAGCTAATGGAATTCCTTTCCAAGCCTGCACAGTCTCATTTTCCTCCATATTTCATTGCAGATTTAAAATTATTTAAACATTAAATAATGAAGGTAATTGAAAAACGTCTGATTAACACCTGCAGACTTTTTCCCATATTTTAAATACAAATAAGCAAAATGCTACCAGCATATAACCTGGTGTGTTACAAATACGAAAACAATTTTAAATACTGGATCTATTTACCTGTGAAACTGAAGTGATGAGGCATGTCAAAAGAGTCATCCACCATATATAATTCCCCTACAAGATAAAAAAAAGTTCATCCATGTGAAGTCTGCAGAGCGTTAGCTTAACATAAAATGTAACTGAACATAAATGTCATTAACCAGAACGCCATTCTCAAAATCCTTTTTAAATTTATATCTCCTTAAGCACTGGTATCCACGCTTGTATCGTTAGTTTGTCCAATTTCTCAGAGTCTGCAAAGGAGCCAGGAGTCTTGCGGTTGTGCATGGCATTTTGAAATCATGCAACTAGCCAGAACTAATAAAACAAGTCCAACGAGCCTAGTACTATTTCGGCGCTTGCTTATAACCCTACATAATGGCCTGTTCAGAATGTTTTCTACCTTCCGCGAAGTATCACGAAATTACATTGAGTGACACGGTTGATAGGAACAGTATTTCGACAAGGGTATCTACCATTTGAGCGCACTGAGAGCATATTGCAATGCAGAGACGGTTGCAATGGTACACGCAATCGCTTACATTGAAGCAGAAACGCATATGTGTGTATTTAGGTCCGTGATTGTACCTGCCCACTCAGATAGGGATTTGCACGCACATGTTTGAATTTACGTCCCTAATTGTATATATATATATATATATATATATATATATATATATATATATATATATATATATATATATATATATATATATATATATATATATATATATATATATATCACGTGTGAATTGGGAACTCAAATGTGACGCTGTGCGATTCCAAACATGTCTATGCGTGATTTTAATATTTTTCGTTATGAGAATATTCCAGAAGAAGCTCGTATTTGTGGCAGAAATATCTAGATAAGTATCATGTGGGGTGATTCGATGGTTACACATTTATATTAGGTCTATGTCGACTAAAATGAACAATATCTTTTTTATTGGCGCCTAAGAGCACCCCATACAACATGTCCTCAAACAAAGTAAGCTGTCTAAAATGAATGGAATTTTTTTTGATAAAACTGCTATGACGACCAGCTCTGTATAGTACTACTTGCAATGTCACTGTGCCAACACAAATGGTGACTGTGGCTGAATCAATGTTTACATTGCTACCAGTGGAAATGACTTGATACCACTTATTTGAGCTCATACTAAACATCTTTCCACTATCAAGCTAAAATGCACACTTTTTGTCTTTCTGGCAGCAAAATTACATTCATACGTGTCATATTTTATCTATACTTTGCACTCACAAAGGCATAATGGCCCCCGTGGAACCTTAAAAGTACAGAGAAAGTTAAAAAATCTGTTGATTTTTCTACCCGAAATGGTCAAAATGGTGTTTCTCTGCATGCAAAAAGTAGAAAGAACAATAAGATAAAAAAAAAGGTTTTACAGCAGTGTGTTGGTTTATAAAAATGACAAAATTCTGAGCCCCTGTTGCTGGATCTGACACTTTCCTATTCATGCTCATATAAAAGTGTATTCATACAGTTGGCAAATTTGTCTGTGTCAATAAAAAAAGGCCAGCTATGGAAAGCTTGCAATCCGCAACATGGCAAATTATCATTTTGTCTAGCCCCACTTCTCCCTGTAGGCAGAAGCTACATTGGCTGTGTTTGCAGCTTCCTGTCCAGGCCTGGGTGACATCGGCCTCTTCTCAGCATAGGGTTTTGCCCTGGCGATGATCCCTGTTTCAGCAGCATTTGAATAGTCCGGAACAAGTTGACGATCAGTTTGCATGTGTGTCAGAGTGTTTAGAGCAGCAAATTTGAAAATGGGTTATGTTAGAAGGATAGGTTCCAGTAGGCGCATTACAACACTGACTAGAACCGGTGACAATCAGCTGAAGAAATTTGTTCATAAGGAAAAGAGGCCACACAACACAGCCAATGGTTAGAAGCAGACTTCCGGTGGGTCCACTTTTCACGGTGAAACCAGCATGATAAGGTACCAAAGATCACCAAAGATGTTACAGGCCCATGCAGGTTCATCACGATGCCCGTCATCATTGCAGCCAAAGGACCAACATGGTGATATTAGTCCAAGCGACTGTGGTAACATAACAGTGAACATTGCCTGTCTGGCTAACCTGTTGACAAAGTGTGACAACAAGCAAAATTCAAGCTATGCAGGCTGTATTAAAATTTTCAATGTTGTGGACTTTGGTCTTGGTCCAACAGTGACAGTGTGTTGTACCAAGTGCAAATTCAGACCAGCACTCAGGCTGTTCAAAGTTTACAAGATTCCCAGACCTGGACAGGCCCTGGCATCAATTGACATGCAGGTGGGGATATTGTTGATGAAAAGTCCCATCAGCATAGAAGACATCAGACTTATGTTTGCAGTCCTGCGTTGCTATCCTCCCAATCCAAAGACACTACAGGCTATGGTGAACAGGTGCTGTGTTAACTATACAACACTCAACACAGGGCAGATGGCTCAAAATCAGAGGCTCTTGATGGATGCGCAGGCCAGTGAGCTTAAAATAATGACAGACATAGGATACAACAATCTACCAAAAGGCAGAAGCATGTACCAGTCACATACACCCGAGATTATCTCAACAAAGGCATAATACGCCGTATGCACATTAATTTCCCGCCACAAAGCACAGGTTTGACGCCAGGCGATCACGTGGGACGTGCGGGTCTCATCACTGTCACAGGCAGGGCCATATGTTCATTTCTCACAAAATTTGCGATTTTTTTGAGAAATTTTAAGTTCACAAATGTCAAACTGGTATTCATCTAGTACTTCCTGAGCCATGTATAAAGAAAAAATTTCTTCTGCCTTGATTAAGTGTTCTTTATTTCCAAAATATTAGTATTATCCCGCTTGTCCCCACAGGCCCGACCCATATCTCGCCATATCCCGCCAAGCGAGACTAGGCAATCAGGTATGCAGCTATGGCGGCAATTTAATATGCATATCTCCTATTATCCCAGTGCAACCATGAGAATAACGACGAGGTCATGTGACCAGTCTCGCATCTGCGGTACAGGCACGGCCTCCATTCGATATTGTGCACACGTAGCGCGCACGTGCCGTTTTAATGATTATGCCTACTCTAATGTACAAAAATCCAACACTAACTTATTTTCGTCGACATTTGAAGATATTCTGTAAGCCTTAATGCAATGCGATTATCAGATGAAACCTGTATTATAAATGTATAAAAACATAGCTCAATTTGAAAGAGAGCATCGTATAGCCAGATAGTGGATCTGATCTGGGGTGCTAACGAGCCTCCGGTCTTGTATCTGCCAATAGAACCCTCTCTGTCAACAGGCACTGTGTTTTAATCCTTAATTCTTTAGTCAGGTGACGATCGTTAATATCCCATTGAGTCCGTCAGAACATTGTTTGTATTCTATGTTGAATTAAAGGTTGTGTTTTGTGCAAATGTCTGCTGTGTCTATGGGTCGAACACACTGACCAGTCGGCGGGCGATTTAGAGCTCGTGCAGTTTTTCAACTCGTACGGGTCTCTAACGGAATGTTTATACAAAAAATCGTATAAGGAAAGTATGAAAATGGTGTTCCAGCTGGAATAGTAAAAGTACTTGCTTTAACATCAGAGATGTAGACGTGTGTCTTCATCTCAGCTAACAGTGATTACACCACTGCAGTGTGTTTGCAATTCATCTTCAGAAACTGGTTAAATATCTGACACAAAGAAACCAGGGAAAGTTGATCCCCTGTTCAGCAAAGCTCTTCAAATAACCCATCTGAGTATAGGCAAAAAGCATCTACCTATGCAACAGGGTAGCAAACAAATTCCATTCAAACAATCTTCATTTCATAAATCATCTGCTAATTTGGGTTCATTATATTCAATAAACTTCATGAGCTTCCCACACACAGTCAGTAATATGCCAAAGCTATCAGCATTAATATCCAGCCACTCATAATTTGCCCCCCCCCCCCCGCCACCTTGCAACCAAAGAAACCATGTAATGGGTATTTTAAACACATCTCATTTGAGTCACATGAACAAATATCTAATATCTCGATATGAAGGCAAGCTGACAAGTTACATTCGAACCAAGTACGAACGTGTCTTTCTTTTCCTGGTGCAAGTTCAGGTGCTGGTGTTTGCACTCGTAGTTCTAGCTTCTGTGGGGCTGGTCTTTTCTGCTTAACACATCATGGCTGTTGCGGTGGCAACACCTACCACGCGTCACTCATGGACAGCTAGACAACTGGCCACTGCTTGTTAGTATCATTTTCTTAACATTTGAACAATTTGCTGCAACAATTGGCAATATCCTAACTGGTAAGTTTTGATATAATAGCAATAATCTTTGAAAGACACCTTTCCTGATTTTCAGTGGCCTTTTAGAAATGTTTCTAGTCCTGCCTCAAAGTTTCTGACGTTATGCCAAAATTTTCTTTACAGTGATTAACTAAAGGAAAGTGTGCCATGGACATGTACAGCTATTGACTCAGTCCGAAACTTGGCACTGAAAGAGTTACATTGTAAGTAGCAGGTACTTTATCAAGGGCAGTGCATTTCCACACGATGAAATGGTCATGATCATGGTATGACATTGCATGATTGAAACAACTTCTTTTAACCATTATATTGCTTATGGATTACTCTCAAGTCCAGACTCCTGTGCTTTGCAAACGCTGAACCACTGGCAAAAATGAGAATTCGCGACTAGCCGTCAGTGCTGTGGAGTTACCCCAGGAAGTGAATCTCATGTTCACCTCAGTGTTGAAGGCAAGCCATAAATTTTCATGTAAGCCTGTGGATTATACAGTCGGCTCTCCTTCCCGACAGTAAAAAAAAAAAAAAAAAAAAAAATAACCCTGCCCAACCCCATCCCTCCCCACTTTCATGTTAAATCAATCTGTACATCCAAAAGCCGCACAACTATCTATGTTTTGGAAGAAAAAAACTGAGAATGACACAGATCTAGCTTTACTCCCCCAATTTTACAACTTATGACGCCGTGCACTGGAATACATCTTTGAGGCTGTTCAGACATAGCAGAATCCAGGCGTTTTACCTTCTAATTTGGTAAACGGTCTAATTGTAAGTTCTAATTATTTGGCATCAGTTGTATTACTCCTGTATAAGCTGTGAAATAAGTCTTCTGTTTCGTCCAGTGTGTATTGCACATACTGCTGTCTGTGTCTCTGTGTTTTGAAGAGCCTCTAGATTGATAAACTGTAACTATTATGCAATCCAGTCGAAATAAATATGTTTAATGCATTGTAATAGTAACACATACATGTATTTCGTGTTAGTGTATTGCGAGGACATAAAGTAGAGTAGGGTCAGAAAACAATCCACACACTCAAAAAAACATGAAAAACTATCATTCTGAACATACGTGATTAGTAATGTAATAATAGTATTCTAAGTCTCAGAACAACCATATCAAAAACACATTGAAGTAATAAGTCAGCCCTTTACAATAATATTCCCGTATCATTGAAATGTTCCTACACCTCGTATCATGTATCATCTACGTATGTGCGCAAGGGCAAGACCTGTTTTAGCCTGTTGGCAATTTTTTCTAATCATCTGAAGAGAAAATGTGTTCTTACTAGAACTTCTTGTGATTATCAGTCTAGTGAAACAGGGTAGACGTAGATCCTTTTCCCTAAATTTCAAATATAGTACCATTAAAACACTATAATAGTGGTTTTGGTCAACATTTTCCTCGTCTCGAGTTGACTCAGTCTTATTATTGGCCGTGAAGTAGTGACATATTTTATTATACAATTCAGCCAACATTTTAGTTATATACCCGAATTTACTGTGAGAAAATTGGTGTTCTGTGTAAGATTTGTTGCAAAGAAGTTGTGGCATAAATAGTTTGAAATTTTGGAAATTACCAGCGTATTCCTGGGTGGTAATCGGGAAACAGGCTTCAGTAATTTGGACTGATTTTGAAAATCTAAAATATCCATGAAAATATGATACATATATACAACGCCGTCTCCGGGAATTTGAGGCTGCGAAACATGCTTGAAGGTATCTGGCCGATAACCTGTTTATAAATACATTTGGCTGTTGAAGCTTTGGACTAAATTTTGAACGGAACGTTATAACATGTTAATCAATTTATAGGCCTAGAATTAGACAGTGACTGGAACGGCTGTGAAGCATAGAGCGATTGGATTGCTGATTTTTTTGTGTTGAGAACTACATGGAAGATTAGGCGCTGTTTCTCCTGTTTGTATAATATATGACTTTATGTGGACAAATGTCTCATGTCTGAAAATAAGTGTTAATATCTACCCTTTCCTTTTTCCCAATTGCTGATGTAATTATATGGTATGTTATTTTTGATGCACTTGATCAAAATATACGTTTAAATCAATATCTACCTTCTATACATAAATTGTTAGTAGTATTATAGTTTGTCCAACAGCACCGTATAATATCATCATGTGCGGTACCTACAATGGTGAATATGCTTTGGAGATCTGCAGATTTATGTTATATCAGGATTAGTTAGTAGCCTGACATAGACCCCACATTTTCTTGCTATTGACTGAAATTATATTCATTGCTATTACGCTTTATAATGCGGTGCGGATGATGCACTACAATCAATTTAGCGGACCTATATAACACAGAGCGGATGCTGTTATCAATGTAGACCTGACCGTTTGATTAACGTCCCTCGAGTAAAAATGCTCATGAATGAAAAACCTGTAATTTCTTAACATTTACATCAATAATAAAGTAATTGATTAGTTTAAATATATCTGGTCTGCCATTAAGCCAGCGCTACTTCTCAATCAGGTTTTCACAATTTCACTTGCAAAAAGAGAGATGATTCCAATAACTGAAGAAAATAACCAGTGCTGTTGCCTTACTCTCTTTAACACCATCAGGTGTGAACTGGTCACACAAAATAAATAAATGTTTTTTAAAAAGGGTGTGCATTCTTTCCATTCGTGTTTCGTCCCTGTATAATAGGAGAGGTCAAAATTGACAATTATCTATATATTCCGCTGGATACACAATCCAATAGACAGAATTCTTCAGGGCTAGAGATGTGTATTCCAAATGGATTGCATGTTAAATTAACCTCTAATTAAAAGACTACTTTTAAATCAGCAATAATAAAGTTTATGTGAACATTTTAGCTCTGTGCATAATTTTATCACACAAAATTTGCTCTTTCGGCAATGAGTGGTTTTAATGTTATTAAGCTGTAAATTACAATGCAAAATAATGGAAATACACAACTCTAGCCTTGAATGAGTAGATGCTCTATGCAGGAGAACAGTAGAAGCTTCTGTTCTTGCTCTCTCCTAATGTTGAGGCTGCATTCTTCAAAGATCATCAATTTTCACAGGAAATGTGAAGATTTTTCTCACACAAATAGGATTTATGCATATAATATTTTATCGCACAATATGTACAGAAAGAACATTAAGAGTAGTCACCCTCCGATGGATGGGTTGGTACAGATTGTATGCCGTGTAAACGATTGGGTCAGAGTTACAGCAGCTTCTTGTCTTTATTTTTGTATCAGCTTACAAGGCGAGAAGGTCAGCACATGTAACTAACCTGACAGATTTCGGGGTTAATTGCTGGACAATTTGCATGCTATAGGTACGGCAGCTAAATATATTATATTTTTTATACTACCTTAATTCCCTTGTACGTTGTAGAGGAAAACTGTGCGCCAAATGTATACCGTCAACTGACTTGTATTTATGTGGGCACAGTTTTCCTTGGTTGTCGTCGGGTGCAGTGTAGTTTATTAAATCAATTGAAGTTGCTTGCAAGTATTTGTGTACAGGTTCCATTCGTATGTATATAGCCAGGAAAGACTGTACTGACAGGTCTCGTCCATAAGTCGGGTGAGAATGTTTTCTCTTCACAAAATAGATTTATTGAGAACCAAAGTTTATATCCGGGCACTTTTGAGTGATTTGAACAGGAAAAATTACGGAAACGCGCCCAAAAGCTTAAAACGAAAACCGTATCTTTGTCAGATCAACAGTTTAACTCTTTCAGTGTTAAGATTTTACTGAGAAACACCTTTCCTCATCATGCCGAAGAAAACTGTTCAGATGAAATATTCTTACAGTCTGTGCAAGTGTCGGCTTGCCAGTACTTGAATGAAAGGTTGGTTTATAGAAAAAAAATCTTGTATCATAACATCACAGAGCACATCACCTTTCGACTAAACTCCATCTTATCTTTTCTCGAAATTAGCACTGAAAGATCTAACTTCAGCTTGTTATATTGTTATGATCAGTTCAAGCCTTTTTGTATTCCACGCAAGGTAATATTGCCTGTGGTGACCGATGAAAACGCTCATAGATGGCAACATATTTTAAATGGTTTAAAAAAAGTAAAGAAATATGAGATTGATAGTTGCTGTTTGATCATTCTATTATTAACGCCTGGCCTTCCTTGCATACAGTCATCCGGCCTGGTTTTACAAAGGTAACATTTGAGTTTGACAAACTGATACCCGCCAGCTGGTTGTCTTTAGAGCTATCAGGTGGTAGGTCAAATTCTGTTTCATATGTGTCAAGATGGTTCTTTCTAAGATAGCAATACGTCAAACCATTGGTAACCATACACGTCATTTTGAATAAGCTAAATCACCAGCCACTGGTAGGCTACTATGTTATATTTTTTTGCAAGACGATCACGGGTTTGCGTCATTTTTTTCTTTTACATGTATTTCCACCAGTTCTATCTGCTGAACAAGTGCATTCCTCATACGAGTTCTACTAATTTGCTTATGGCCATAAAGGTCAGGGTCAAGATTGATGTCATTTCTTCATTCTCGACTGGCAAATATGAAAATACCAGGAATACGGACAACAAACTGAAGACAGGTAGAAAGTCACCCCTTGCCACCCCTATCTACCCTTAATCTCAACTGAAGCTTTTGTGGTTAATATTTTTCACAGAAAAGGAAAGATTCCTCTCACAGGCAGACAATTTTGATACATGAAATGCATTTGGAAGCAGAACTCTATCTCCTTTGCATGGGTTGTTTTAAAGAACATTTTCGGAACTTTACTAATTTGTCTAAATATCCACTGAGTCAAGTCAGGTTGCATTTATCATCTGACGTCATTTCCCTAACATCTTCATATTTTCCATTGTGTGGATTGGCATCAGAAAAAAAATTTTTTGCAAAAAAGTTCTGGTAATTTGCAGTGTAAATAAATTCGATGGGGCCGAACGGTGTTATTTTGCCAACGGATACCAAATTCTAGCACCTAATTTCCGCCGTTTACTGCTCACAGCGTAAACGTTTTCCGACATGAAGGGTCGTTCACAATTGTCATCATTATTGTGGACGTACAGAGAGTACTTTCTTTTGTGATTCCCCTCCCCCTCAAGAACGTACATGAAAGTAATGGTTAAGCATTAGACATTATTTTCAGTACTTTCTAGTCACAAAGACTTAATAATTTGGACAGCTTTCTAGACCACGCTCATCTCTGGCAATCTGTAATTTTTGTGCAGTTTTCCATAATCATTTTAGGCTTTTTCTGCGGCAACCATACAAAAATCACAATTAAAATATGACTTTCCAAAATTTGGTTTCACAATATTTTGGCACGGATTTTGAGGAGCTAGTAGTCAACTGGAAGTTCATCAATGTGTAAAAAATCAACTCGTCTTTTAAACATTTGCCAACTGCAGCACCATCTAGCGATGAAAAGTGTCATAAGTAAAACGAAATTGTAAAAGACATCCAGGTACCTCACCAGAAGTTTCAAATAGCAGCCACACAAATGTTGATCTGCTACTCTGGCGCATTTTGTCATCATTCTGGCGTGTTTGCAACGTAAAAGTTAGTATTTCTTTAAAATTGATTTTTTTCAACTGCACACATTTTCGAAGCAGACGATTAACACGACATTATCAGCGCCAGAAACGGATCGTTACTTTCCTTAGAAGTTGAATGCAGAGAGCATTCACACAATAAAGTCATTCCAAAATTAATTGTCCATTCCATTCGGACAACTTTGCCCCATCATTTTATCGCCAGTTCTACTCATGGTAGAAGCACCAAATTTGGTCAGTGTGTAAATATCGGTTTTTGTAGTACATTGGCACAATTTTATCAATATTACTACACTCATAATTGAGTAATGGCATTATGAATATTAATAAATTCTAAGGAATTTCGGCAATTTCCTGGGGTTTTAGGCAATATACTGGGAATTTAGACAATTTCCTGGGAATATAAGCCGAGTTCCTGGGAACATAAGGCCGGTCCTGGGAATGTAACGAAGTCCCTGGAACATAGTGGTAAGTTCCATGGAACATAGTGGCAAGTTCCTGGGAACATAGTGGCAAGTTCCCAGGAACATATCAAACGTCCTGGGAATATAATTATAAATTCCCAGGAATATAACTTAAGTCCCAGGACTTGAGACTAAAGTTCCTGGGAGTCTTACTCAGAGTCCCAGGAACTTTAAAATAACAGGTAACGTATGAGGAGTACATGTGTACATGCAGTAAGCATAACTTTAATGTTTCTTCACATCAAATTCATTTCCCGCAAATTTCCCTTTGGTAGATTTTGCGCAAAATTAGACTATCAGTCTAAGCTAAACCAATTTTATCAAACACTGTCTTGAAAACAAGAAAAGAAAAAAAGAAAAAAAAAACCTCGCCAAATTGGAACCTGTATTTAGTGCCTGGGTTATTATCAATGTCCCCCCCCCCCTCCCCTGGCTATACTCATGAATTCTTTTGGAGTTCTGAAAGCTATACAGAGGAACCTCTGGGAGGCCTATATAGTCTCATATATAAAACTAAATAAAGTATGTCTTCACCTTCTTTTTCAATAACTGAAACATCGCTCCCATGCCTTTCTGATCTTCTTCATTATTCGCTGCACTTATGACAGTTGCTGCAACCATGGTCAACATCGCCGACTAGTTTCCCTTGTGCGAACGCCACTCTTGTCGGGCCTGTCACACGGCATCGCTACGTTTGAGATGAGCATTCACAAACGCAAATGCATTTACAAAATGCCGATAAACTGCTGATGTTTTTGGGGGACCAACCGTTGGTCTTTTTGTGAAATGTTTAAACACATTATCAAACCGCACAAGGGCGTCATCCATCATTTTGTCCGTTGTGACACTCAGGCGAATGTTACACTGAAACTGCGAGTCCGAGACCGATCTTGAGAAAAATAGACGCTAAATTCACACTCATCTTGAAGTGGTCATACTCAAGTCTCAGGATTTAACTTAATCTTTCATTCTTTTAATGTGGGTGACGTCTGCAGTAGCTGTGTTAGAGGCCAGAGGATATGCTGGGGTTTGAGAAATTGGCCCCATATAATCATCATTTTTGGCTACTACGAGAACGCTCAGAGGCGATTAACCCCCTTCCACCCCAACGTGATCTCTGCACGTGCGTGATAAGGATCCGAAAGTGTGCTCTTGTTCTACACCGGCGCAGGAAGTCCCCACTGCCAAAACCGTGAATTTGGGCGTCCACGGCCTCGTTTTAAGATGTCTATACTGTATCGTAGTTTTGTTTTTTAGCTTTACACGGCTTCGTCGACTTATGTGAAATTGTTGCAAAGTCAGCGATTTATTCTTGGAATGTCATATTCGTACAGATTCTCATTTTCAGGTATGGATGACAAGGTAAGCGAATCTTTGAAAACTGCAAACTCCTCTCCAGTATTAGCAGGTTTTTTGTTTTGTTTTGTTTTTTTGTTTTTGTTGTTGTTGTTTTTTTTTTTTTTTTTTTTTTCGTACTGAGGGCAGCGCTATTTTAATATCAGTCTTGATATCCCCACTGACCGTAAATTTTGTCTATGATGCAATTTTCCAAAAAGGCTTTTTTTCCGTATCTGTCGATGGAGGCTTTCATTTCCAAAATATAATATGTAACGGGTGTGACCAAAAACCCGGACAAAGCTTGTTTCCGAGCGCGTATGCGGAAACGCTGGGATGGAATTGGGAATGCCGCACGGGAACCATTCTATTTAGGCAAGATGAAAACGAGGCGCACAGCCATTCAGTCACGCTCCAAGTTCAAGAAACTTTTTAGCGCATGCAAATCCCTTTAAACACATATTTGAACTTATAATTTTTATTTCCGATTTTATAAACGTGTTTTGATGCAAAATTGAATTCAACCAATTTAGGTTCATTTGATTCAACAAATTGTCTTGGGTCATAGACGTGGCACCAAGTTTGTTCCTGGGCCAGGTCTCAGCAATGTAACCAGCCAATGAACTCACCGGAAGTTCTGACCAGTTGTTGGTTCTCATTGGTCGCTTGGTTAGTGGCCAATCAAAAACGACAACTGATCGGAAGACATCTAATCAGCACAATGCCATGGCAATAGCGATTACTTATGACGGCCGCAATTTTGGAAGAAAATCCAAAACCAACCCCAACATCTCGCTGGCTTCGCCAGCTCGGTAATTTACACTAAAATATACACGTTACCATAAAACCGAGTTCGCTCGGTAATAATGTACATCATTTGGCAACAATTTCTTATTTCACTGCCACGCCTTTATTTCTTCACCACTGACCGATCCACAGCCTTCATAATATGAACATGAAAGACACGCAAATTAAAGGCATACAAACTTACAAAAAATACAGCCTTAACGGTTTGCATTTTAACGGACAGGTTGTGAAAACATTTTCGCTACTTGGATCTGCTTAAGATATAATTGTTTCATATCTTTTGCAAGCAGCTTGGCACTCGCACATGATGAAAACAATTATAAAACACCTCGCCATGCTTGCTGATTCAGGTACGCGCTCCGGCGACCGCTGCGGACCAGGAATCATGCTGCCCGACATTTTCTCTCTCATGCAAATCCGGTCGTGTGTATTTGGTATCAGGAAAGTTTGAGTATCAAAAGTAACTCTTGGCACATTATTTCAACGAGAATCTTCACACGTTAGCTGGGACACAGCGTCATTAATCATATTAACGTAGATAATTTTTTTCTTAGCTGTATATTGAAATACAAGGGCGTATTTATGGTATTGTGTTTATGATTTTAGTAACGGTGTGTCCATGCTAAATCTTAATTATTACAAAATACGGAACTGCATTATTTTTAATTTTTCATTCAAGAATCCATCGATATTTTCATAATTTTTGACCTTTTCTCCAAACCTTCTGGTTCGATTTGCTTTAAACTGTATTTTGAATATGCATTGACTCTTTTGTCAGCAAAATTTGCTGACTATGTGGCTCTTTTAATAGTTCCTGATTTTTAACGATTTTTTTATTTACCTCATTATCAAGAAATATTAAGAACACATGCTATTATGGTTTATATCGGGGTACCACTGCAAATGTTTATGGAGGTTTCTTCAAAACTGATGACCTGGTCGTTTCCTCTCAGCTGACTGACAAGTCAGGAGAACCAAAAAGTGATAGTCTACCAAGTCTCCTTTTTTTCAGCAGAAGTGATATAATTTGGGTTTTTAGCGATTAAGCCTATGTGTTTTGGAAATACTAAAGTCTGCAGTTGATGCAGAATATTTCAAAGGTTGAGGGGACCGATTTAAAAGCACCAGTTGCCTTTTATGGGTGAATGCTTTCTCAAGTCAGGAGTAAATTTGTTTCTTCACATTGGTATTGAAAAATGAATGTTGATGCTTTGGTAACTTTGGAAAATCTTTGTTGTAATTGTTGGGTTTGAAATTTATGAATATGGGTCATATTTTTCCGAACTTTTAAATAAAAGATTTAAGAAGGTTATCATATGGGGTGCCATTGTGAATTCATGTACGTATGTTTTTTTCCAGACGTGGTGGCTGTGTCGTTGTCGTGTTGGAAGATAATTCATACTTCTGTTATATGCTTCGTTGTTCACGATTGCGCTTCTCTGGCGATTCCTCACACCTATAAAATCAGAGGTTGCCCATGTCCCTGGTGATCATTGTGTGTTTGTCTTGCCATAAGAGCAAAGCATTTGGGCACAGTTTGCGGGATGCGCATTAATTTTAATTTGAGCTAACGCCAAACGATTTTCCTGGCAGATATTCAAACTCATTATGCCCTTGGAGTATTTGTGCATGTAAATATGGGCAAAAAAAAAAGGTATTAAGTGGACGGCAAACGCGTGTTTTGACTCATGACAATAGAGTATAATCTCAAATCCAGACCACTTCCGTTGAGAAACCATTTTTATAAGACCGCCGATATGCGCTTCTCTTTTTGTCTGTGTTTAATTAAATCATTCCTATCGATACCACTCCCTACTAAGTTATTTTCAGTCCTTTTGGTGGTCTCAAAAAGGAGATTCCACCGTACATCTTCAAAATTAATATCGTAGTTCAAAAATAATGTAAAGTCTCTATCCCTCAACCAAAAAAGCGGTATGTAAGAGCGAAAAGAATGTAAGTTTTTGTTCTCCGCAGAATAGCCCAGTGGATAATCTTGGCACCGTCTTGTGTTGAAAGAAGGCTCTTTCATACACGTGCTACCCAGATACAGAGCCTGCCGATGGGAGCAGATGTGTTGGAGTGAATACTTAATTTTCACTTTAGCCCTGTTTAAACAATGGCGTATAGAGAATCCAGATCCATATCATTTAATTGTGTTGATAGTACAAGGATGTTTCTCAATGGCAAATTAGAATTGGGCACGGTAGCAGGTGTATCCTTGTGCATTCATGGTTTTAACCTGTAGTCTGGCTTCTAACTAAGAATTTGCAAGAGTATAAAGTACATACTATGTTCCCGTCTGCGATATACTGACAAAATGTAAGGATATATATTTTTTTCCAGTGAACCATTGACGTTTTAGCAGACACAATTTGCTATAAGGATCGTCCCTGGAAGTTTGGGTCAACAGCTTTCCTTGGTGCGCTTTGGGCGCCATGAAGGCTCGCCCAGGAAAACTTTTTACCCGGACCATTATATATTCACTGGAGATATGGGCATGCCGGTACTTGAACGTAAAGTCTTTTCACATGGATACGAATAAAACATTCTTATTATGATTGAGACAGGTTCGTTTCAAGTAATGCGACTTGAGTCATAGTTGGCACGGAAAAAGCTAATTGGTTTTGTGCTACTGTAGAGTCAATCAACAGATTTTCTTGGTGTGCTTTGGGCGAAGCACGCAGGAAGGCTGCTAGCTTTGAGTTGTTTTATTATTACTGTTATTATTATTATTGTTATTATTATTATTATTATTATTATTATTATTATTATTATTATTATTATTATTATTATTATTATTTTTAATTCATTATTATTATTATTATTATTATTATTATTATTATTATTATTATTATTATTATTATTATTATTATTATTATTATTATTATTATTATTATTATTATTATTATCAGCGTGCCAGTACGTGAAGCAAATGTGTTTATATAAAGCATTCAAATCTGTTATATTGATTTTAATATGGGGGGCCCAACTTTTTTGCGTTAAGTACTAAAAGGGTTACCAGTACTGAAGATGAATATATGGTACCATTGTACAGTGCAAATAACTTTTTCTCAATTTTAGTAAGCCTCAAGACTGTACATTTCAAATAGATGTTGATATATTTGAAGCTCGTAGAGTATAGAAAAAATATTCAACATTTTCTTAATTGAGCTTGGAAAATGAAACACTTCCTTCCTGAGCGAGCCTTATTTCGGTGTAGCTGATCACGTGTTTGTAAACCCAAATATATGATTTGACAGAATGTGTTTCGCGTTCGTTTCGCATTTGGTAACGATATAATCTTAACCTGGCTAACGTTTGTTGACCAATCACGATGTACCTACATGCAACATTTGTTGACCAATCACGATGTAAGCGTCTTCATATCATACCCTTACCCTCTCATGAATCTTTATTTTAGTCTCACAATTCTGGTCGCGTGGTCGAGGTAGGTGTCATAGGATTTACAGCTGTCAAATATTAGTATATTTCTTTTCTATAAATTTGACTTTGGCTTTTTCTACCGATTACTGTATATGTATTGAAGGGTGCATATAGTTGAGGGTTCAAATTGTACTTGTCCAAACACCCGCACGACGAGAGTTTATTTTATTTTATTTTTTTTTCCTTTTTTTTTTAGATAAAAGCACCGTAATACAAAAAGATTGATTGTTTAAAACTTATCTTTTGTGCCAAACAGCATAGTGAATGATAATGATAAGGAAGACGTTTGCCATTGTGGAAACTGAATCATTATTCGTACAAATATTACTATTGAATAAAGATTCTTTTCTGAAGGTATTCGTGTGCCGATTTTGATGTAATGGTTTACACAGCTAAATCCATCATCATTGTGGGCTGAGATTACAAGCTTGTTAGCAATGTTAAATTGCACCAAATACCCTGTCACAAAGTGCTTGATGTTTTCAAAATTTTTAACATGAACTCACGCTTGCCGTCAGTTAATTGAACGACAGTAGGTCGACATGTCCATCACACATTCAATGTTTTTTTTTAAGACTAGCATCTAATACCATGTAATTACCTGGTCATAATCATCAAAAATGTCATGTGTCATTTTTACGTTTTGGACCAGACCTTTTGGTTTCAAGCTTATCTGATAAAATACAAAATGCATTTTTGCTCAAATCACAGTCGACGATAGCTGTCCAGAATACATGTATGCTACATCCCACGGACGAGTACATGAAAAAAGCCACAATATACATATCATGGTTATTTTCACGCAAAATTTATGGGCGGCTCGCTTTCCGCCTCTTGTTGCATTACGTTTTCAGTTGTCCTCAGGTTCAAATTTCTTGTAAAAAGACGTTTCACTCAAGTAATACCAGCATGCCTTAAGTTCGGAAGCAACTTTAACAGAGCGGCCATGGCCTCTCCTGTTCCCACTCCGCAGAAAGCCGCTGCCTCAGTTGGGAAGTTCGTTCTGAAAGACTTAAGCAAAATAAAACGTGATGACACCGGCATCTGGCGACTTGAAAAAGCTAGTGATAGTGATCATTGGTTGTAGGTACATCTTTGGCCTTGGCGTGTACCTGTCTCACACACTGGTGCCGTAGACATGAATGCATACTTTGATGCTTGCACTTCAGATTACTGACCCTGTAATTGAGAATAACAAAAATGCGTCTTGTTAATTTGGCTTAGTACAGAGATTTCAGTCTCGCATTTTTCGTGAATGACCTTCAGTTAAAACGTGCCATACTTTGATTACAGAAGAGGTCAGGGTCGTCATTTTTTCGTGGTGCGCTTTGGCCGCAATGCACGCTGCGGAAAAACTACTCGACTAAGTCCGCAACCCAGCAATGACAGGATCTACAGATAAAAGGCGTTTTTGTTGTGATAGAGTTTAAAATAATGTCTCGAAATTACATAAAGTAAAAGCGCTTTTAACAGGTAACTATAAGATTAATTTACTGTGGGACATATTTATTTCTTTACCACCAGTTCCTTTATCCGGGACTAAACAACAAAGTGAACTTTAATGTTCATGTGATCCTGTGTATGTTGTCATGATGGCCAATGTACATGTTGAATTTGACAGTTATAAAGGACGCTTCGTGTGCAATATGAAATCCTGAGCTCTCGTGGTTCTGGACTTATTACCAAGAAACATGAAGCTATTTAACCATGGACCTTCCAGTTATATATATATATATATAATACGATAAAACCAGTACAGTGAGGATCAAAGAACTCGTTGTTAGTTTAACAATTATAATCATGCTTTCACCGTTTCAAAAGCCTGGGTCTCTCGTTCCAGAAATGTATACTTTGCTCTGTTTTACGTTTCTTTTGTCACGCAAATATGGCGTTCACTAATTGTCCAGGGGCATACCTTTTATTGGCTTGTACCGTTCAAAAATAGGTGAATAGGTGGCTCCAATGTATTACTTTAAAACATGTTCTTAACTGGTTAAGAAACAGGACCAGGCCCTATATGGATGTTATTTTTTAGGAAAGTAACAAAAATAAAAAGCGGTATACTGCTCAAAAAAGTAAGCACAAAAGTTGCAGAAATATAAACCTGGATACGAAGAGTACGAGGCAGAAAAGCCATACATGGTAGTCTCTGTAATATAAATATAAAACACACGATGGTTACCAAGTTACTTACTTAGAAACTGCTTCGTTCCTGATGCATTGTTGATCAATTTACCTATGTTTTGGTTTGATTCGATTGCACATGATTCAGATCTTGCAAGATGTGTTGCTGTGTCGTTTTAGCGGTCAATGTAACAGTTTTAGAAACGAAGCCTTGTTAAGATTTCATTTTTACTAAAATCATTAAAGCATGACTTATTAGACCAATACGGAAGAGGCTTACCCCTGGTATTTCTTTCCTAGAAAACGTTGTCGCCAAGTTTGAAGATATTCCTGTCAGGCCTTTGCAGACGAACGTGAAAATTACAGAATAAAATACAAACAAACAAACAAACAAACAAACAAACAAAAAAACAACAACAACAAAAAACAAAACAAAAAAAACCCCAAAGAAACAAAAAAAAAAAAAGAAAAAAAAGAAAAAGAAAAAAAGAAAAAAAAAGAAAAGAAAGCTCAATTTTAGAGTTATTAAAGTGTGGGATCACAGGAGCTTTTCAGCTTTTTAGTACCAAAAAGTAGCGAATGATGTTGAATGATGAAGATGATGATTATAGCTGAAACAGGACCAATCGGACAAACCTGTGAGAGGCCACCCATGGAAGAATTCAACCAACGTTATAGAGGATCTGGCCAATGGGTTTTGTTAAGTCACAGATTTGAATTGTTGATGGATAACGGCCACATAGCCCTTGTTGTTGGTCAGCTTGGCTAAAAGCAGAGGAAATCCATCACGTTTAAAAATCACAGGACACATATTCAAAAAACAGCAAACCCACACGTACATACATACAGAAGCCGAGTCCAAATTGCTATTTAAATTAAGAAGGAAAAAAAACGTTGACGATGGGAAACGTAAAGAATGAAAGTCTGTCTTTGCTTGCAAAACGTTGACGATGACTATTCAAACAATAATAGACCAGTTCACAGAACTCGGGTTTATTCGGTTCACTTCGGGAAACGCACCCTGCTTTGTTTGCATTTTGTGTTCGACCACGCTGGCCGGATTACAGGTGCAAGGATAAGAAAGTAAAACACAGGATGTGGTCGATTTAACGAAAAATCGAACTGTCGGAAAACTTTAAATACACGTTTCACCACTGATGTGACATTTTAGGTAAAACATTTCCACTGTTCAGCACAATCCATGCTGTAATCACTAGCGTTAGTCGTGGCATCCGTTGTAAACATATGGCGGCGTCGGCCCGACTCGGCTACTTGCTGATTGGACAATCAGGCCAACAATGGAATGCATAAGTAATTACGGTCCGGAAAAGTGCGGTACAACTCGGTATGAACAGGTCTATTGCCTGTAGCTATGCGTTGCTTATAAAGTTTCTGAGTATATTGTCAAGGGATGCTGAATATCACAAAAGCAAAACATCTTTTGGTTTACGGAACGAAAGTTTATTTAATGAACAGAGACATTCATTAGCAAAGATTGTGAATATGTTAGAGAATGGAATCCTCTAAACTGTTCTACAAAACAGGAATTGAGTAAGTTTTTACAATACAAATCTGTGTGTAGAGTGAGCATGTTGTTGGGAAATTCTACTTAATAGTAATAGTACCATTATTAGAGTTCCTGTTACTCCCGCTCTTTGGAACCGACATCCAAGCTGTTTTCCCTCAGAGTAAGAACCTCAGCTGGCATGTATTTGTGAACATCAAACGGACTGTGTTGTATCCTTGTGAAAGCTATTAAACATGGGATCCTACAAGGCACCCTACATTTTGAGAACATAGCACATGGGAAAATCGAATTGTGTAACGCGCAAATTAAGATAAGCTCCTTTTTTGCTGTGCATTAGAGTGTGCAAGTGGACTGGGCCTTTTCCTGTGGGTTTTTTGTGCAGAATGTCGCTTTAATGTTTTCACAATGAATCACTCTACAAAATGTCTTCTGAAGCATCGCATTTGCCGCTTTTGTACATCTTTACAGCAATAAATAAGTTTAAAGAAGAAACAGTTGCAGGTATCCCTTACAGGAATGCCATGACACGCGTAATGACTGGATGCGAAGGCTTTATAATCCGCTAAGTGGATTAAAAAAAAGTATGTGTTCCTTGCTGCTTGAAAATGTTAAACCCTTTCACTTGAATTTAATTCAATTTAAGATTGAGTCAATAGCTTTACTTGGCTTGGGTTGGGCACATGCAAAGCTGTTGACCTCAGCATGTTAATTTGATATGTTTCATCTGCTATTCTCGTTCAACTAGTTTTTCATTTTTATTTTCGAAATTAGACAAATACATTGAAGCAGACGACACTTGAAAGGGCCCTGCAAAGACAATCTTGATATTCTGTATCCAATACGTTTTTCTGTTTATTCGACAAAACAACATGAAACCAAGCATTTGTATGCCAATTCGATGAGCGTAAATTAAGGATAAAAGTTATACTGTGCCAACTGGGACTTATTCAGAAACTTGTTATACGAGATATGGTGTACTTTTGTAAGTATTCAGTAACATGTCTTCAGTGATACGTAAAATCACACCTACTCAGTCAGAAATCGAGTTTTAAGCTCAGCTGACTTCTCAGTCAGCTGAGCTTTTGTGAGGGTCTGTCGTCCGTCGTCCGTCCGTCGCCTGTCCACAATTTTCGACTTCTTCTCCAAAACCGTTATCCAGATTCACTTCCAACCTTGTGGAGATGTGCCTTGGGTGGTTCTCCATTAAGTTTGCTCAAATGGTAATGCTCCATTGATTTTTGGATGGTTTTTTTTTTAATATTGTTGTTCTTTTTGGTGCAAACGTTAAAAAAATCTTTTACTCCGAAACCGCTCACCCAAATAATTTTGATATTGCATAGGGTCACTCCCGGGCACTCTTAGTTCTGAATTTGTTCACCAGGTGGTACCGCGATTTTTTCTTTTTGTGTGTGTGTGTTTATGCTATTTTTGACTTCTCCAGAACGGTCACTAAGATTAAGCTGAAACTTGGCGGATATGTTCCTTGTAGAAGGGTCAAACAAAGTTGTTCACTAGGTGGCACTGCTGTGGAATCCTGATTTTTAAAGATTTTGTTCCATTCGGGTACTTGTCTGTCGATGCAGTATTCCCATTGATTACTATGTAAGTCAACGGGCATTCTGATGCTGATTCACATTTTCAACATCTCCAAAACCATCATCGAAATTGACTCAAACTTGGTGGCAATGCACATTGAGTGGGTTCCTACCAGGTTTGTTCAAATGGTCACGCTCCATTGAATTTTGAATTTTTTAAATAATTTTTTTTTTGGGGGGGGGGGTGGACAAATGTTAAAAAATCTTCTCTACAACCGCTTACCCGATTGCTTTGATATTACACAAAAACACTCCTAGGAACTCCTAGTTCTCAATTTGTTCACCAGGTGCTGCAATTTTTTTAAAAAAAATTATGAATGTTTATGTGTTTTCATTATTTGTGATCCTTCAGAACCGTTACTCAGATTAGATTGAAACTTGGTGGATTTGTTTTTAGCTCAGCTGACTTGGCAGTCAGCTGAGCTTATCTTAATGTCCTCCGTCCGTCTGTCGTCCGTCAACAATTCACATTTTCAACTTCTTCCCTAAAACCGCCGCCAGATCCACTTTAAACTCGGTGGGTATATGGCTTGGGTGGGTCTCTACCAAGTTTGTTTAAATGGTCACGGTCCAATGAGTTTTGGATTTTTTATGATTTTTTTGTTGATTTTTTGGGGGAAAGCTTAAAAAATCTTCTACCCCGGAACCGCTTGGCCAATTGCTTTGAAATTGCATAGGGTCACTTCTGGGGACTTCCAGACCTTAAGTTGTTCAATGGGTGGCGCTGCGATGTTTTTCTAGTTTTGTTTATTAATTTGTGTGCGTTTTCGCTATTTTCGACGTCTTCTCCAAAACCCTGTCTCAGATTGTCTTGAAACTTGGTAGAAATGTTCCTTGTGGAAGGGTCACACAAGATTGTTCGGTAGGGAGCGTTGCTGTGGATCCCTGATTTTAACGATTTTTTTTCAATTTTGGTACTTACTGGTCAATGCATACGTTCCTATTGATTAATATGTGAGTCAATGGGTATTGCTATGGTAATTCAGATTTCCAACCTAATCTCCAAAACCACCATCCAGATTCACATCAAACCTGATGGGGTTGTGCTTTGGGTGTATCTGTACCAAGCTTGTTCAAATGGTCATGATCCAGTAATTTTTTTTATTTTACGATTTTTGTTGTTGCTTTTACATGCGTATTGATTACCATGCAAGTCAATGGGGATTGCAAAGTCAATAGGGTTTGCAATGTAAATTGAGATTTTTTTACTTGTTCTCCGAAACCATAAGCCAGATCAACTTCAAACTTGGTGGGGATATGCTTTGGGTGGGTCTCTACTTAGTTGTTAAAATGGTCACAGTCCAGTTTTTTTTTTTTAATTTTTAATGATTTTCTTTAATGAATTTATTCGTTCTTTTTTTGCGGCAAACTTAAAAAGGCCTTCTCCGACAAAACCGCTCGCCCGATTGCTTTGATATCGCACAGGAACAATCCCGAGGACTTCTAGTTCTAAATTTGTTCACCAGGTGGCGCTACGATTTTTTTTCTAAATTTTTGATGATTTTTTGTATGATTTTGCTATTTTTTTTCTTCTTCTCCAGAACCGTCACTCAGATTAAGCTGAAACTTGGTGGATATGTTCCTGGTGGATGGGTCAAACAAAATTGTTCACTAGGTGGCACTGCTGTTGATTCCGGAAATTAACGATTTTTTTTTTCAATTTGGGTACATATCTGTCAATGCAGCTTTCCTATTGATTACTTTATGCAAGTCATTGAGCATTCTAATGCTAATTCACATTTTCGACTTCTTCTCCAAAACCATCATCCGGATTGACTTTATACGTGATGGCAATGTACCTTGGGTGGGTTTATACCAGTTTTGTTCAAATGGTTACGCTCCATTGATTTTTAGAATTTTTTATGAATATTTTTGTTCTTCTTTGGACAAATCTTAAAAAAATCTTCTTTTCCACAACCGCCCAATTGCTTATACATGACATAAGAGCACTCCCAGGGACTCCTAGTTCTTAATTTGTTCACCAAATGGTGCTTCATTTTTTTTAAAAATTTTTTTATGAATTTTTGTGTGTTTTTGATACTTGTGACTTCTTCTCTAGATCCGTTGCTCAGATTAAGTTGAAACTTGGTGGATATATTGCTTGTGAAAGGGTCAAGCAAAGATATTCACCAGTTAGTACTTCTGTGGATTCATGATTTTCAACGCTTTTTTTTCAATTCGGGTATTTATCGGTAAATGCACCTTTTCTATTGCTTACTTTGCAAGTCAATGGGAATTCTAATGCATTCCAATGGTAATCCACATTTTGGACTTCTCATTCAGATTCACTTCAAACTTGGTGGCAATGTATCTTGGGTAGGTCTTTACCATGTTTGTTCAAATGGTCACGATCCAGTGTTTTTTGGATTTTTTATGATATTTGTTATAAATCTTTAAAATATTTTAATAGGAAAGTTTAACGTGGGAATTTTTTGTATTGGTTATGACATGAATAACTCTGGCCAGATTTGTGCCAAACTTGATAGGGATGTACCTTTTATAAGGGTCTACCTATATTGGTTATGACATGAATAACTCTGGCCAGATTTGTGCCAAACTTGATAGGGATGTACCTTTTATAAGGGTCTACCTATTTTGTACAAATGGTCACGCTCTAGTGATGTTTTGACCTGGACCTCATTCCCAAAGTTCACAGGATAACTCACACGACATTTACTGTTCACTTGATAACTTGAGATCTGTTTTGAGTTGTGACCTTGATGTTGCACATGTTAATGTTTCTCTTTGAATGCAGTACATGAGTGACCTTGAACCCATTTCTGGGGTCACAGTGCAACATACATGAATTTTAATCTTCACTATAACCTAAGAACTACTTGAACTGGAACCTAACGTTGCACATGTTAGTGTTCAAAAAAGGTCAGACCTACTCAGAACATTGGTGACCTTGATCCTATCCCAAGTTCACAGAGCTGCAAGTGTGATGAATGTCTAGGTCACCTGAGGATGGGCTGTTCACACAACCCTCTTGTTACATCTTGTGCCTTTGCGCTGTTGGCTAGAATAACGTCCGAAAATATGTCATTGTGTTAGAAATTTGAAGTAAAATAGTGGGCGCATGTTTACGTAAAAACTTCCTACTTTCAATGTTTAAATCGGGAAAATCTTCAAATTCAAATCAAAAATGAAAAGTCTGTCAAACTCTAGAAGTACAGAAACGGATTTTTATACAGGGCTTTCCATATGTATGTATGTATGTATGTATGTATGTATGTATGTATGTATGTATGAATGTGTTTATGTATGTATGTATGTATGTATGTATGTATGTATGTATGTATTTATGTATGTATGCACGTATGTATGTTAATAAACACATGTATCAATGCATGATTTCATGTTACACGTCCATTCAGTAAGAAATCTTCTATTCTGACGAAATACTACCGTATGGAGTCAAATACTCTATTTGTAAGATCAATAAAGATCCGACGGGCTGATATTTTTATGCATTTCGATAAGCCTCGAATGAGTTTTTTGCTGCTTCTATGCACATTAAAAGCTTTCTAACACAGTTGCAGGTTCATTTTAGTCTTGCATAGTTTTATCTTAGTTTGTAAAGTTGACATACTGTTTTAGCGAGCACTGTCACACAAGACTTTTTAAATTAAATTCAGACTTGCTGGGGCCACAGGATAAGGAACGTGAGACAGTCAGATCTTTGTTGACATTGTAATACTCTAAGATAGTGTATAAACACCGTGCTGTTGATATTTTTACCAAGCAGATTTTATGTTGGATATAAACATTTACCACTGACTTTGTCCCACAGGAATAATACGTCTGACGGATTTGTTTGACGAAATGAATTTATATTTTTGGTACACAATATTTAAGTTCATTTTTTCATATGAAACTGAACAGACACAATCTTCGGTTGATGCATCAACACTTACTACATGTTCTTAAACGTTGATTTCTAGATTGATCTTACATAATCAACAAAGTTATATGACTATTTGTAAATGAGATTACAGTTGGTATGCAAACACATTTGCCATTTTCCTAATGAAAACAGAATAAATGTAGGCCTCGAGAACACACGCCCATACCTCTTTTGGTGACAAAACAAAGATTACACTACTGATTGCAACAAAATGTTCTAAGTGCTTCAAAAACGTTTTTTTTTTCAAATTTTAGATCTACTGAAAAAAAAGTCGTACTGTTAAAAAGTGGCTTCAATTCAAAGCTAAAAATCTTCGCAACATGTTCGGATGAGAATGCTCGGATAGCAACGGACACGGCCTCACAATGATCACTGCTGTGCTATCAAGTAGATAATGGAGATATGGACATATTCCACGATTTCAATAGATACCTCAAAAACTACATAACTAAAAATTCTCAAAGCATATTAATAGTTGTATATAAAATTTGAAAAATAATTCAACTATTTTTATCTAATGACTCCGTTCTTCCATGACAGGAGAACACAATTGTAGATTGTTTCAGTCCGCTGAGCACTGTTTGTAAATAAAACATACTGACTGTAAAATTGGTAAATCCTACTTGCTTTTTCTTCTCTTTTTTGTACTTTACAACTTTGAACACGGATAATGATTCAAAATTTTAACTATGGATGGATATTATGTCAAGCTAACGCCACAACGAATGACCCTAAAAACTCTGATATTCTCACTACCCTGAGCTTGAATAAAGTTAGAATTTGAATTATCTAACATTTAAAAATTAAATAACATCAGTAGCATTCCCCTCCGTTGCATGGACATCCCTTTAATTTTCAGAGAACACATTTCCATCTAGCATAACTGTGATAATACCATGATTCAATTTAAAATGCACACTTCTTTTTCAAGCTTTACAGTTGTGGTCAAACTCTGTGCCTGTTTGCAATACTCGACAGTGAAACCTTTCCTTTTTTTGTCTTAGGAACCGTGTCACCAGTACCAGCGGGAGCTTGGAGTGGCTTCTTTGATCTTAATCAAGCAAGTGGTACCACGCCTTACGGTCTACCCACCTTCAGTCAATACCTTCACCGTACCATGCGGCTGGTGGAGCCAGCCTCAACCCAACTAGGGTCAGTGTACGTTAACTGAGCAAGTGTGAGCACAGCAAGGCTCTTCTCAGCTAGGGTCAATATCTGTTAACTGAGCAAGTGGTAAGCACGCCTTTACCCAACTAGAACAATACTTGTTAACAGAGCAATTACGGTCATTAATTGTTGACAGAGAAAATGGTGATCCTGGGACAACTCCAGTCAGGGATGTACACGGTCAGCATGGCAGGAGTGTTTTAAACCAAAAGCGCTGGACTGCTCTCAAGGTAAAAACAGTAATAATTTTGAACACTTTCTGCAGTTTCGTAGATTGCTCTGATTTAGGTGAAGAAATCGCCTTCTTACAGAATAAACCTTGTACTTTTAACTATATTGCAACTGAAATAAAAAAGTTAAACGTTTTCAAAGCTTACCATGCTGGTCAATGGACTGCATTGAACAATTTGCATTTGATTTTATGGACATTATAGTTTGTTTTGTAGTGTAAGGAAAACTTAAACGATGAAAAACAGGTCCTGATACACTTTGCTTTTTCTGTCTTAGTTTATATTTCTGTTTTGTTTTGTACTTTAAGGGCTTTGGGGTTATTGTTTTTTATTTTTGTCTGGACCGTTTGCAATATGTTGAAAATCAAAGTAACTGCATGTTTATTGAACATTTACAAAATTATGACTATTTAGGATGCTAATATTTTTTAAACTGGTGCAGGTAACGGGATATATGCTCATAACTGTACAAATGATATTTAAACAAATATTTGGTTACAAGTAAAATGACTTTTATAGGAATTACATCACACCTACTTCGACAAACAATCATTAAAACAGCAAAATTACATGTATCAAGCCTGTTGTCATTTTCCGTCAATTGAAGGTATAGGGAAACTCCTTGATGTATAGTAGGGGAACCTGAACTCGGCGTCTTCAAATTGTGAATGCGATCAACCTGTTTTCAACTTCTGTCAAGACCTGGCAAGCAAGCAGTGTTCGACCTCCATCGACGCTTTCAAGTGAGCCACATGTGTGAATGACTGAACTGCTATTTATGTCAGTTAATAATTTGAAATTATACCAGTAGTGTAGCACTGTGAGACTGTTCTCAACTTATACCAGTAACTCGTTAGATGGCGAGTACAACAGTATATCAAAACGCGACGCTCATAACCAGCTTTGTTGGACAAGCGGGCATGTACCGAAGGAATAACAGTCGGATGGATCACCCGGACAGCAGTGGAACAGTAGACTGGTCCACCACCGTGCAGGGCCCCGTCTCAGGTTTTTCAAACGATACCTTGGTTTCCAATATTCATAATTTTTGGCAAAGTCACTATGAGCTATCGCTTTTTATAGTGATTGGCTACAGTGTTACGTCAGTGATTGGTACACTGGGTAACCTTTTGGTCATTCTGTCTATTTTGACAAACCAGAAATTACGATCTGTAGCCAACATGTTCATTGTTGTTCTCGGATTTTTTGATTTAATGATCACCGCTGTAGTAGAACCGTTTTCTCTCTTTCCTATCATAATTCACGCTCATATATTTTACGACCACTGGGATCTGTGTGTTATCTTTGGTATTGTATGTGCAGTTGCATGTGCCGCATCGCCAACAACTCTTGCATTCATTGGCTTCAACCGCTACATATGTGTGTGTCACAACCAGTATTATCCAATCATATTCAGTCGTATTGGTAGCATTATCATATTCACGTGTCTTTTCGTGTATGTCTCTCTGCCGGTTAGCGTCATACCTTTGGGCTTTGGTGGAATTGGCTATGACCCAAAAGCATTGATTTGTTCTAGCAGTAGGTTGTATGGTGATGCGTATGCTAATTATCTTGCATCGATAGGAATGTGGATCCCCATAGCATTTGTTTTCATCTTCTACGTAAAACTGTTCTATTCTGTACACCAGTCAAAAAAGGCTTTATTGAAATTTGATACAGAGGATAAGGATGCAGGAAATACTGCAATGAAGAAAATTCATCTTGAACAAGAAATGCGGCTTGCTAAAACTCTTCTGGCTGTATTTCTGACGCTACTCTTTTGTATTTCTCCATGGGCTACCCTGATGACCCTTGACCCGCATAATGTGCAACCTAGAGTATATTACCATATGACGGCTTTTCTCTATCACCTCAATAGCAGCGTCAACCCCATTCTCTACGGGGCAACAAATCCAAAATTCAGAGAAGGCTATCTTGTATTTCTTGCAAAGATCTGCCCCTGCTTATTTGAAGGAAGAAAGCTGACTGAGTTGATGGGTGTCAACTCTAGATCTAAATCACAACACACCACTAGTTCTGTTACCATCGATTCAGAAGAATAGATCTGAAATCGATTTAATTGTTTAAAAGGGGCACTGATGAAGTTACCTCCACTTTTTAAAACTTATACCTATCTTTAAATCATTCAAAGATTATACAGTTTTTGTTGAAAATAGCTCAGAAACGATCACTTTGACCAAACTTTCTTTGACAATATTTTCTGGAAGATGAGCTCTGAACCTTGTTTAGACAACATCCGTTCATGGAGCATATGATGGATTTATATGTGACTCTTGGATGATGTGGTAACTTCTGATGCTGTATGTACTTCTTTTCTGTAACATGCTAAATATCATGGACAGTCACATTGACTACTATCTGGCAGTATCTGACTTTTGTGGGTACATTCAAATACTCCCGAGTTGTTCTGCACTGACAGTTTAAGATATAATATTACATGTATGTACATTTTAGAATTTGATTGTATTCATTGCTGATTCCAACTTGTTGCAGACATTCTCCGTGAGGTTTATATCTAAAATTACTGTCAACAAATTGGAATCAAACGTAAATGATAACAATTACAGGAGTTATGATTCCTTCATTTGTGTCCGTCTTAAACGATTGTTAATTTCTTTGAATGAGCAGTATCGACCAAATATGATCACTGGAAGTTTCTGCTTCATCGTGTTTGGATCAAATGTTGCGTTGTCAGCGGGAGTATGCAATGGGTGTAACGGCCCTCTGGTCATCAATTATCGGGTATTGAACGTTCTCTTTCGTAGTTCTTGTAAAATATTACGGTTTTAACGCTACAAAGCCCTTTTCAAACATCGGAACTCTAGCGAGGCGCATTCTGCTTGGAGCCTGAATTATTTGTATGTCAAAACCTGGAATTAACATTTGTTAAAATTGTAGTATGAAGCTTTACGACAATGTCATACATTTTGTGGTGAATTGAGCATGTAAGCGTTATTAAATTATTGAACTACAGACTTCTTTTATTTTTTATGACTGTATCCTTCCCTCTCATTTTTAAGTGTTGGTTGAAACATATTTTTATTTCAAAAGAATGCAATTGCTTTCTTTTGAAATAAAAATATGCAAGCGTTATTAAATTATTGAACTACAGACTTCTTTTATTTTTTATGACTGTATCCTTCCCTCTCATTTTTAAGTGTTGGTTGAAACATATTTTTATTTCAAAAGAATGCAATTGCTTTCTTTTGAAATAAAAATATGCTTTGCCTGTAAAGAAGAAAAGAAGGAAGAATAAAAATATGTTTTGACTGTCAAGAAGACCTTGGGATGTGTGGAGACGTCCATATTTTGCCATAGTCATCCTTGCTGACATTCAAATTATTATAATTTTACCATACGTCTACAATTAGAGCTTTCACATAAATTTCTAAGCACCATAATTGCCAGTCATAGATACTAAAGGAATTTAGCTTTTTACCCATAAACTCTTTGTTTCCAGACAGATGTCTCTATGTTTTTTATGCCTAGAAACGTGATGTATAATATGATTTGAAACTTTGTTTCCTCAAAAACACTAAGAGGGCATGTATCATGTATTGTTTGTATTGTTTACGAGCATTTATTCATTACTGGAACATACGTTCAGTAAACCGGTAGAAATAAATATCCTGTGTTGATGTGGTTTCCGCGGCTTACAGTACGACTTGCTATGTCATGTGCATAGAGATTATTATAATAATCTGTGTGGGAATTGAGCTTGAAATGACAAATTTGAAATAAAAGTGACGCATTTTTTCTCACCCACTTTGTTAGTAATTTTTATCTTTTGATTGTTGGTGTGGTGCATTGCATTGTGTGTGTATTGGTTGGAAAGTCGCACGAAATAGAAGCGCTCGGACTTCATGAGAGGCCTCATTTGCAGCTATACGGCAAGATAGTGGTAACAATGCTTGGAAAGATGAAGTTGTATATGTTGCTTGTCTTTAAAACCGTGCAACCAGATCATGAAATTATAAAACACTGATGAGCAAACAGCTGTTTTTCCCAAGATCGCTGTTTGTGTACCATATTGGTAGCTGAACCGAAACGGTTCATGTAAACCAGATATTTTAAACTAAAAATACAACATTCTCAAATTTAAGCTTTTAAACTTTGCGTTATTATGGATTTGTTAATCTGTTGTCTTTAAATGTGTTAAATCAGATTGGTACCTGACCAGTGTGCCAGAACGTGGCTCCGATGGCAAATCATTGAGATTTTGTATATATTTGGCTATGATACAGGTGAACAAAAGAACAGATACTCAGATGTGCCTAATATTCAGCAATTTTGCTCTGGGGACAATTAGCCAATAATGGTAAACGTAAGAATAGTATTTAAATTGCCTAATATATGCTTTTGTGCGGATATTTAGACAGAGGATCATTTTCTGGTGGTGATATTTCATTATTTTGCTTTTTTTTTTTTTGCTCATATCTGTCATTCATTGAAGAGCTATTAATCTACTGGCAAAAATAAATTGATATACATTAACTCTTGGACCAAACTTTTTTGACATATTTGGGGTTTGGAAACCATCTGACACAGATTTATGTGTACGAAATATTGTTCGCAGGTCACCTGACGCATATTTACCCAAAAGAATAAATAATGCCCCATTGGCGTAACTAAATAATTTGCCTTTACTCTCAAGCCCTTTTGAGATCTATGCGCTCATCGGCGTGACATAACTCTTCACACATTCGCCCTGTGATTAATCAGAGGGTCGTGAACCTTTACTTAAATGCACATGGCCAAAGTGTAAGACGCTAAATACCACATATTGCATACGCACCATAGACCACTACAGTGCCAAAATACGTTTTCCTTCTCTAGGTTGAGGTAACACCTTTTCCTGCCATGTATTTTAGCACAGTAATGTCCATTTACGACAAAAAATATGATCATTCCAGAATACAAAAACAGCAGATGTTCCTCTGGTCATGAATCACTCCGGAATACATTATCAAGACTCTCCAACCTGAACCCTGCAATTGCCATGCCATCGCATCTGAGCCAGAGAAACAAAAACAAAAAACAAAAAACGTGGGCGCTGTCGAACAGTCTTTTATGAGGTCCTTTATTCTCGACTATTGTAAGGACTCTGACAATTTATCAAAGAATGAAAATTAATATTCCATTCGCTTACGCGAGTGGGTATGCTGGTCTGTGGTCATCCCTTATAATTTAATTTTTGACAGACTCAGCAGTTTTCCTGGCACTCTTTGGGACCTTTCGAGGAATGCTGTTGACCCAGACCATTATATTCTACATAAATACAGGCATGCTGGTATTTAAATGAAACGTCTTTTTCAATGAACATGAACCTAGCACCCTTTTCATAATTCAGAGCCATTCGTTTTAAGTGGTTCGACTTTTGTCGCAGCTGGCATTGAAAGAGTTTGAGAATGATAGTCAAGATCTCCACTGACAGAACGCATAAACCTTTGCACATAGAGGTTTCAGGATGTGGTCATTTGAAACCGAAGCAAGTGGTACAAAAACTCGCCACTTAAAACAAAAGATGGCCGCCAAAAAGTAAGGTTACAAATTTTGCTTGTGTTTCTCTTATATTATGTGAATCATGCAAACCCGTTTTCTTTGGATGCCGGTTGCATATGTTTGCATTCAGCAGCAACACAAACAAAACCTGATGCCGTAACTTGCATAAGTATCTAAATAGTACAGCTGATTATCAATTTGGCTGGACGTATGTGAAAAGGTGTTCAGTGGTGCACTTCTGGTCACGAATTTCACGTCTGGTACACATGCATGTAGGCTTTGAGATTATGCATTTGTATCAATTTAAGCTGGAGGCAACGGCTGAAGCAGCGTCTTTCATAAAAACCAAAATACTGGCCTAGATTGCAACTAAACAGCAGTTTTGGCTCACTGGCTTTGTAAAGAGATCAAGAAATAACAAGAGCATCAAAATAGGCATTTAGACTATGAACTATGTGTTTTTGTTTCATGCAGGAAGAGTGACACAGCAAAGGGCTTTGGATAATTAAGAGGCATATCTGTGCGTCCAAAATGACCGCTTATATTTTAAAGGCATTACTGATTACTACTTGCCATCTAGTGGTGAACTAGCTGAATATGTCTGTAATTATACCCAAGGCCACTGTTTTCATTCCCTTGATTGATATGAAGCCCACCATCGTACCACTGGCGTTTCCCACTGAGTTAGTTGTCTTAAGCTTATCAACAACAGAAACAAAAAAGGCAGAGAAAAAAATCTATGCCTAGTTCCACAATATCGTAACATCTTTTTATTGAAGTGTCAAATGACCAAATCAGCAAACCCATCAGTATTCGGAATGTGTATCGACTTCCTAGTGACATTATGGAAAAACCAGAATTCTGTGAAGCGTGAGCTACTATAGGAAAATATAATCAAGAGATTGTAATCTGTGGGGATTTCAACATTGACACACTCCAGATAAATGAACGACAAATTTATCACGAGTTTTTTAATAATATAATGTCTCATAGTTTCTCTCCTCAAAGTACATTTCTCACAAGATTTTCTCTCTTTTTCTCTAATACAAAAGGAACACTTATCGGTGAAATATTTTACAGAGTATATGCATCGACGCAAAGTATCACCTCAGGAGTAATGATGAAAAGGTTTTCTGATCAACAGCCATATCTTACTTGTGTTAATTCTTTGTAAATGACAAACAACATGTAAAAAAAAAGTTAATATAAGAAATCAAAGTGTTTCTGGAATGACAAATGTACGTAAAGAAGTACCGTATTGTGATATCCTGAGTAAAATGGATCACACAAATGACAGTCCAAACAAAATTGCCGCTGCCCTCACTGATATAATCAAAAAAGCAACAACAACAAAAAAAAAGAAAAGAAAAAAAAAACAAAAAAAAACCGAAAACATGTACACTGTAAATAAGTAAACATTGATCAACGCAAACACAAAAAACAAAAAGGGATAACGAGAGGAATACTCATATCAATAAATTATAGGGACAACTTATATAAAATACTTAAATATACCCCTAAAGAATCCTCAGTATTCCATACATTAAATCAAATCTTGCTACGTAAAATAATATACTAACAAAGAACATTCTTAGTGCTAGAAAGATGATTATGAATGCTGTTTCAAAACCTATGAACATGGTGCTAAGAACTCATGGGCCAAATGAAATAATATCTAAAACAAGGAAAAAAACGAATTTCCCGAATTTTATCTTGACAAGGGTCAGTCATTCCACAAGAAATTAACAATTGCAAACAAATTTAATACTTTCTTTACTCTATTGCACCTGACGTGGCAGAAAATTTAAATTAACTTCCGGCATCACAAGAGGATTCTTGAAAGGAAATATAATCAGACATTTAAATTCAAGGAGATAGGTGTCATGGAGATAGATAAAGTAATACAAGAATTTCGCCCCAAAACTAGTTGTGGTTGGTATGGAATATTAGTGTACATTAAGAATATCGTACGTAAACCTCTAGCAATAACTATTATTCAGTCACTTCAAACTTAGGCGCCTCCTAGAAGACCCCATATTTTCAACATATGTCAATTTTTGAGACGCCTCACCTCCCGTCTTTCAAAGCGATCGTCTCTCCAATATCACCCTATTTTATTTTCAAGCAGTCAGTTCCGTCAGAAATCAAAATATTGGTTAAAGAGAACGACAAAGCAAAAACATTCCTCACCTGAGACATCTTAAATGCACAGACACACTATGAATACACCCTCAACACCCTGTATTTTAAACGGCATTTTTTACAAAAAGCTTTAACCACTTGGGAATGCCTATTAAATGACGCTATATCCCAACTAACATTGGGAAGAATTTCCTTAAATTGATGTGCCAAGAGCTACTTTTAATCGAACAAAAGTTTCCTGACACCAAGTTGTGCACGACTGGCTTCGCATGAGACACACTATCTTGGTCAACATGATCTCTGGATCAAACGAACCGCTTGGCGCGTATCTGAGTCAGCCAGCATGACAATTCCAGCTGTATGAAAATTTGATCAAGTTGCTAGCAACACGAATAAAACAACAATATCTTTGAATGAATTGAAAGGATGAGACAAAGCTGTTCAAATCTGAAAGAAAGGTTTCATTGTGTGCATCCTACACAGGCATAATGTTGCGGGAATCGGAATGGCCAGTTGGTTATAAGAGCCATGCACTCCTTCAGTGCTTACTTACTTTTGGGGTTTGAGTCTCCGTCTTGTCTTTTCATCTTTTTTTCTTTCCCTGACTTTCCGCCTTTTGCCTTTCAGTTTACTCATCTTTTTTGTAGCTGATTGCGTTTGAAATGTTTGCCTTGGTCACTCAATAACAAGATACAGACAAACACACACACACAAATGAAACACGCAGATTGTTATAGTTCTGTGCTCAGATACCTTGCAGGCGCAGACTACATTGGTCCTATGAGCTTCAGGATTATATCAAGGTCACCTTTGTTAAAGACCATGATCACTGTTGCTAACAACAATATATCCACTTACCGATTGTTTAGAAGTTTTATAACTTGTTAAAACTCAGACAATAACAGCACTACCATGAAGTTTGGTGGAGATGAAATCCATTACATTCCTAACACTTCTAAACAGAACTGAATTTACGGTTTGGGAGAAAAGGTACAGGTAGCTTAAAACACCCAAAATTTAAAAAAAAAAAAAAAAGGGGGGGGGGGGGGTCAACGAATTATTGCAGTGCCACCTGTTGCACAAGTTATGGTGAAAAAGTAGGATAAACTCGCAGCAGATAAAGGTCTATGGATCCCGGGAAATGTCCCTGTGCAATTTCAAAGCATTTAGCACAGCGGTTTTGGAGAAGATATTTGACCATTTTTTCATAAACGAACAAAAAAAGTCACCAAAAAATAAGAAATATTACTGGACAGTGATGATTTGACCAAATTGGTTAGAGAGCCGCCCAAAGTATATTCCCATCAGGCTTGTAAGGAATCCAGCTGGCGGTTTTGGAGTAGTGGGAAATGTGAATTCTGGAGGGCCAGACAGATGACAGATCACTGAGCAAAATATGATACAAATAAAAGTCACATTATTCTGCAACGTAGATGTGACACAGATGTTTAAAGTGCTCTAAAATGCTCATCTATTTATAAATCAATCAATCAATCAATCAATCAATCAATCTATCTATCTATCTATCTATCTATCTATCTATCTATCTGTCTATGCATCTATCTATCTATCTACCTATCTATATACCTATATATTAATATATACATATATGTCTATCTACCTATCTATATATCTATCTACAAATCTACTTACCTACCTACCTATCCATCCTAATATTCGCCATCAATCAATAAATGAATGAATGAATGAATGAATGAATGAATGAATGAATGAAGTTTTTATGATATTAAGGGTTTTAAAGGCCCTTAGATTTATTCAATGAGAGTGTTAGTTTTTCCATGCTTCGATTATCCTTTTTAAAATGAGACTGTTACAATTTATATGCCGAAAGACATTTATAGTGTCTTCTCAAAACAGTAGTTGAAGCACGGCGTCTGTTATCTGAAAGATTTGTACACGATATACCTTAATCAAATTAAGAACTGTCGAGACAAAAATGCAGATATTGCTCCCTCTTTTTGCCCCTCTTTTCCAGCTCTGACTACATTTGTCAAGTCACATTTCTTTGGCAGGTGAAAAATTGGTTAAGGGGATCCTGCCCCTCACAAAGCAGAAGGCTCCGTTGAGCTGGGAGATTTTTCTTTTTGGCCGGTGGATGTAAATTTTAAATCATTTCTTCTTTCATGCATCAAAAAGGCAACTAAGCATGTATTACACTTTCTTTTCAATTTTTTCTTATCTGCTCCGCAAAAAGTTGTGATCAAGAGTTGATTTGACTCCAAAATCATAAACCACAGGATTTAACTTCTGTTGATAATAAGATTAAAACAAAATTATTAAAAATTAAAGGCTAAGGCCAAGTAATCAATGAAAATGTCTTATACATTGTTTTATTAAACACAATATATATTTAACACAATAGAATTATTCATGTCTCTGTGCCAACACAGACATATTGTCTTTCTACAAATTCTTTCTTTCTATCTTTTCTCTTGTTTCTTTACAGGCAAATTTGTTGGACATTTCATTGGAAAACTTTTATACGTAGAAACTCCTAACTTGGCATGATTATACTTCCACGCATGAAGTTAGGAGTTTTTGCAAAGAGATTCGTCGATTTTGAAAATTAAACAAATTAGGGCCATTTGAAAATTTAAATCATGAATATCTCCAAAACTATTATAGGTACAGGTACCCAACCCAACTTCAATTCAAATGTTTGTAACTCTGCTTATTTTAAAAATTTATATGTGACCTCTATGGGTCAAATGTCAAGGGCATTTGGGCCTTTGAAATTTTCTTGTAGCAATAACTCTGGCCATTATCATCCAATTTTTATCATATTGGGCTCAAATTTCAAATATTGTAACACTGTACATTTTTGTAATATACATGTGACATCTAATGGTCAAAGGTCAAGGTCATTGGAACCTTTGAATTTTCATCTAGCTATCACATGGTCAATTTGCATCCAATTTTTAAAAAAATTAAAGTCAAATTGTAGGTATTGCAGCACTGCATTTTTTGTAATTTATACGTGACCTCGAAAGGTCAAAAGTCAGGGTCATAGCACCCTTAAAAGTTTTCATGCAGTCATAACTATCAATTTTCATCCGATGCAACCCTGATGGACTCAAATTGTAGGAACTGCAACGCTGCATAATTTCGTAATTTACATCTATCCTGTAAAGGTCAGAAGTCAAGGTCATGTGGACCTTTGCATATTTTATATAGTCATCACTTGGTCAATTTTCAACCAACTGTAATCATGTTGGACTCAAATTGTAAGCATTGCAGCACTGCACATTTTTGCAACTTACCTGTGACATTTTAAAGTCAAAGGTTAATGTCATTTGGACTTCGAAATTTGTATCTAACCATAAGATTAATGGAATGTGAAGTACCAAAGGACAAAAGTTGTAGTATCAAATATTTGAAACTTTTGAAAGCACTGAGACATATTTGCTTTAAGCAAATTTTCTTTCCTAGTTTTGCACGTCACAGCACATTTATTTTATACGATTTCTGTACTGGCCTTTATTCTTGTTTGTATATTACGATTGTCATGGCAAACAATTCGCTTCAAACCAAATCAACTGACCACACGGTTAAAATATATGTATGTTACAAAAATTTGAGAAATAAATTTGCAATGGATACAAATGGGCCAAACGTTAGCCAAAAGAGAAAACGAAAAAGACACCAAATTAAACAGTGAAGGAATGGATGGGCAAACAAAATCCTCAAACTCAAAAATGACCGGAACTCAACCCACAACACGAACAGAGAACGGACAATAGATGGTTATTACTAAATCGGGCCACTGCACTCTGAACACTGCTCTTGTTATTTCATACGACATTATACTGTATGAGTACAATTTTTTCCGAGGTATTCGTGTTCCCGATATTTCCTGAGTTGTGCGGTTCTGAAAAATAAAAACCGGGGGAAAAAAAACAAAACACGCAATGCGCAAATGCCATTGTCACGAGCTTGGCGCTACAGGTCGGCAATTCGGGAACATAAAAACCGTGGAATTATAAATTTATGTAAATCCGCGAAAACTAATGTTCGGGAAAATTTGTACTGATACAGTACCTGTAAGATTAGACAAACAACGACCCCTTTCTTTAAGTTGTGAATACCTGTATCTCTTCTTTTCAATTTATTTTGTCAATTACAACTACTCACTTCGCCCTTGGCTGTCATTGAAGTCCGTCAAACTCTCATCTTGTCTTATAACCTACACTTCACGCCCGCCCTGCCTGTTCAAAAATTCCTTGCACAGTGTGGGACAGCAAATAAACAGGACAATACATGACACACGAGTTACATGCTTAAGATAGTACGTTTTGGCCTGTCATTAAAGAAAACAAGGAGACAGAATAGTGTCACCTTTAATCCGTCCAACAAATGCACATTTTCTGAAAGCATAATTGGCTGAGATCTAGCGGAAAGCAGAAAATCTGCTGCAAAATTGTATAAATTAGTGAATTATACAGGCCGCATCAATGGCTTTGATATTTATAGTTTGGATACTGCGTTTGAGTGAGAGTTACGGCTCTCGACAAGCAATTCGTTCTGAATTCTAACTGTGGAAGGAAATAAAAAGATCTGCAGATGTCGTATGAATCGATAGGAGCCCAAATGTTGTAACAGGTGTTTTTGAAGCAGGAACCGAGCACATTGGTTATGAAAAAAAACCAAACAAATTTGTGATGGTTAGAGTGAATACACGCCGTTCAGCTAAATTTTTTCATCCAGTTTTGTCGTACAATTATGCATATAGGCCTATATAATTCCACACGGCGGTGTCATAAGGATTTATTTTCTCCAATAGAGCGTTAAATCCTATGTTTTTGTCAAAAACGTGCTTGGTTTAGTGTGCTTGCGGCAACGTTTCAACTCCATTTTGTTCACTTTCAACTAAGGTCATATTCATGACCACGGGCGGTAAAGAGTAAATCATTACGCACTAACGCATAGTTCCAAGATGAAAGGGGAGTTGTTCGTTATGTTGCCCTGAAGAATGATAAAAACACCACGGAAACATTCAATTTCATAAACCTATAATTGTTGTTAACCGTTTTACATTCTTTGTATATGAATAATGCAATAGCAGCTGAGTCTGGACCTGGCCATCGGTGGGCAGAGCTGGATCCTGTGCTCTGTCATGTGATACTGATAGGCCGAGGCTGTGCCAGAGCAGATCGACAATTCAGCCTCCAGGTTCTTTTCATAGCAACCAACAATAACATCAGCACGTGTAGTTGCTAACGGGGAACATCGATACATTTTCATTACAAGAAAATTAATACTTAGTTCAAATTTACTGCCATAGCCTAACTGAAATTGCAATGGTGTAGTTCACATTTTTCACAGGCCTACACATTAAAGCCCCCCCCCCCCCCGCCCTCATTAAAATAGGCCTACCGATACAGTGTATGGCTGATCTTCGTGCTGCACAATGCTGACAGCTGCCGTGGCCGTGGGTGCGATTAGTTTGCCATGTCCGCGGATAGGGCGGGTATTGAGGAGCACTGTGTACGAGTGCAAGAATAATTACTGACATTAAAATTCGGTATTTTTTGTTGACATCCGGCGAACATAGAATTACCTGAGCGCAGACTTCTGGACGGCGCAAGAGACTGAGGGCGCCAGTCGGAGTCTGACCCAAGTGTATCAGCCTTTGAATTTACTGCTCCAATCACAATAGCACACACAAATCTTGGTTCAGATTCGAACGTTACTCTGCCATCTAGTGTCCTAAGCTAGAACTAGTTTATTGACCAATTTATTTATTTATTTGACGCACGCCATCTGTCGCAGAATATGTATAAAATAAAATGTCTTTACTAGAATGTGTTTAATTGGTTCACTGGTCGGCATATCTAGCTCACTGATTGGTTTGACGTAGAGAGTTGAAATCAGCGCGTGATTCAAATGGTACATTTGGGTCAGACTCCGACTGGCGCCCTCAGTCTCTTGCGCCGTCCAGGAGTCTGCGCTCAGGTAAACATAGAATGAGCACTCATTTCTCTCATAGACGATGAACAACACTCAGACCCGGTTACTGTAGGCCTATATGTGTTACATGAGTTTGCATTCAAGTCAATGGATCTAAACATGTTGCTCCCACTACCTGGTACTATAGCATTATCATGGTAATTGGGTTTAGTTTGAGCCAGAATATTGAAGACTCCTTTTTGTTGCTCAATACTCGTTTCAGAGTAATTATTAATAGATTGGACATTTCGATGTCCTGATATTTGCAATGATGTGGGTGGGTGGAACATTCCCGTTATTCAGTTATTGTATCTTATACCTTCGAGCACTGTGGTTAGTTAATCGTCTGTCACCCTTTAGTCCTGCATTGGAAATCATTGTTAACATAACATCAGAATGTTTGTTTGCGCCGATTGGTTGATTGCGAAACCAGGTTTCCTGATAGATATAGGCCCTGATGAATTGAGTTCACGTGTATTGCTAGCCAAATAAAATGGCGAACCTTCTGTTTGCGCTGATTCAGGACGTCGCTTCTTGTACACTTAATATAATTTCACCGGCTATCTATATGGATAATGCGGTAAAACCCACATTTTGGGACTCGCAAGCTTTACATCCCGTACATTCTCACCAGTGCGTGTTCAAGTTTGGTGCTCTGTGTATTCCAAATACGAAACCCCGTTCTCGTCATTTTTTGAAAACCACATCCCTCCACTGCATTTGTCTGTGTTCTGAGACACCTCTCGGACCTAAAATGAATGCTGTTATTTTGCCGCAGTGCGTTAATGAAAGATGTTGATTTTTTAGTCTAAGTTGGTCTGACTTGTATAAGTGATCAATGTCTGAGTCTGTTGATGGATCGGCTTTCTTGGGCTTATTTCCTTTTCCTTTCAGTTTTAAGTCTTGTTGTTAAGCCTTCAAAGCCTCAAGCACTTGAGAAAATTCAAAGGGATTTTTCCCCGATTTTTTTATATTTCTTGGATCTTAAGTATCGTTCAAAACTCACAAAAAATCCTCTCAAAGTGGATGGCTCATATTCATTTCCTTCCCTAGTTCGCACTGGCAGGAAAAAGCTACTCAAATTTTCATTAGCTTCAGGAATGCTGACTTCTTCAAATTGTCTTGTTTCACCTTTACTGATCATAAATTCGTCAATAACTTCATGTGCCTGCTAGTTTTTTCCCGTCTTTTCATTTTCATGCGACCTAACAAAATCCTCCATGTCTGTGGAAGAATATTCTTTAAAACGTAAACTTTGCTGGCCTCTTTGTGCACTTTGTACTCCAATTTCATCACTTGGAACTCTGCTGGGCTCAAAATATTTTGTTTACATGGTTACTTTTGTCTCTAAAATTTCCTGCGAAAATTCTTCAAATAATTCATTTGATGCGTGTGGCTCTAGGTCCACTTCATACACAGATACGTTTTTCACGTTATCGTTGTCCAAACGAATTCCAGCCATTTCAAATGTTCCTAATGGATGTCCAAAAGCAATCAAAACTCCAAATATTCCTTTATGACATATAATATTGCCAATATACGGAGATAAATCCATATTGAAATCATAAGTAGGCTTTCGAGCGCAAAGATAAATAAAACAGCTTGAATGTATTTGTCAGATCCAAGACACTATGCAGACACATACATGACTATATAAACTGCACACGGAAACTATGAATGGGTACACTTGCATTTAGGCCTACATGTGAATTTGATGATTGTGTTCATTACAAGTTATAGCAATTATACATAGGAAGTAATGGTGTTCTCTTATAACGGTTTGTTTTCACAGCTTTGACTTGCAGATCAGTCACCACTCCCCGTCATCTTGTGGTTTTGTTCTCAGCTATTATATGTTCTGTGGTAATTAGAATCTGTTACTTAAGACAAAGCCTTTTTCTTAATTTCTGCTGACAGGATGTCAGTACCTGAAGTTCAGGTCAGAACAGAGCTACAGTAGGTACATCTACATCATAACATGTGCACCAAGTGCGGAGTCATATAGGCATTATTAAGTTAATATTCAAGTCCTTAGACTTTCAGTTTAATAATATTAATAAGACATGGGTAAAAAGATGATGAAGAAAGGAAGAGAAAGCGGGGTGCAGCCACATCTCAAAATTTGTTGACCATATTTGCCAAGATGCACGAAAAGGTAGGTCTTTAATATTGCGAAGGGTTGGAAAATCTAACATTTTCTCAACAGAATTTTGTAACAATTTTTCTTTTTTTCTGACTTGTAGCAGTATACAAAATTCCATTTTGCATGTAGGTATCTGCTGACATTCATTTGTAGGCCTAACATTGTGTGATATATTCAAATATTTACCCAAGGACATGCAAGCTCTTTCTTATCGCTACCCGACGGACGTCTATAGAATACAGGAGAAAATACTTAAAATTTTGACATTCAGTAAATATAGGCCTAATGACAATACAGATCTACTTTAAAAAAATATCAACCAACTCAAAGTACACATATACATTTTTGTATTTACGATTTCAAAACTGAAATTTTATGGCAACAGTATAAAAAACTCCCCAGTAACTTATTGAAATTGCACCTCTACTTTTCAACTCTTCTCTGCATTTGAGACTGAGTCAACAGCTTGCCTCGGCGCACTTTGCGCGCACAGCAGGCAAAGTGCGCCGAGGCAAGCTGTTGACTAAGACAATGATTTCTGAATTAAGTTAAGACGAGGCATGCTGAAACTTGTATGAAAAGTCTTTGTATGTAGAATCTGAATATCAAATTACCTTATAGGTATGATTAATCTTGAGACAACATTTGAGATGAATGAAGTCGCATTTGGCAGTGAAAGAGTTGATGCAAAATATACAACACTAGTGCGAGAGATAGCATTTTTTTTTTTTTTTTGGCCTTATTGGGTGAATTTCCCTAACCTAACCTATGGTAGTTAAGTATCATTATGCAATCATGTTGAATAAACTAGCTTATTTGAAGGGGATAACAGGTTTTCCGTACTGGCGTACTGGGGCTTTTTTTTTTTTTACCGTACTGGCGTACTGGAAGCCCTCTTATTTAGCATACTTCGTACCTGCCAAAATTTTGAAAGATTTTTTTTCCGTACTGTATACTGTAGCAAAATTTTTACCTGTACCAACATACTGGACCCCCCCCCCCCATTACCCCCTTCTTTTTGGTGCAGATATTAAAATGTACTTGTTCATATAGCAGTCAGCTTGCATGCAGTGTTTTACCTTAAAATTTCCATCACATTTGATGAGAAATATAAAAGAGCTGTTTTAGCTAAAATATTGGTGAATGTTCAGGCAGCATCATGCATGTCATTTATCTGACACAAAAAAAACGGAATTGTGTGGAGATGAACATGATTAGTATAAAAAAAGTATAAATAAAACTCAAGTTTTCCATCAGCAGTGAAAGAGGTAAAATGTGCTCAAAATTCAGGAAATTCCGTATTTGAGGTCCCTTTTTCTAAAAATTTCCGGGGGAGCATGCTCCCGGACCCCCCTAGCACCAGCTTCGTGCCTTCGGCACTCGCTAATTTCCACAGAAAGACCCCCCACCTGAACAAAGCTGGTTACGGGCCTGCATTGCTTTGTGTATTTAGCAATAAGAAGAAAAAGCGACAAGAAAGTTATAGAGATTCCCACGGCTCACATGACCTGTTGCATGCGCGTGCCTGGATGTGGACTTAATTGACACACACCAAATTGCATGGTTTGGTCCGACACATATTAGACGGTGTCATTACCATATCCAAACCGTAGTCCTAACAAAACAAATCCAAGTCAATTCCGACCAAAGGCAATGTTCCTTGGTATGTATAGCTGAAAAATATAAATTTATAGTTCGTATTTACCCAAAAGAGACCAAAACGTACGTGCAAAGGTCCATAGGGGGAAAAAACTTTATCTAGTTTTCACATGACAGAATGCAAAAAGTTTTGTTTGAAATTATAGGCCTATTTCAGTAAATTGGCTTGAACATTTGCATCATTCATGCATATACAGGACCATACAATTTATGAAAAGGGACCAAAATTTGCAGCACATCAGAGAATTTGTAAGTGGAGGTTCTTAACTTGTTGAAAATGTCAATAAAATTCAGTATTTAAAAAGGTACTACTTGCAACCACCATCTCAACAATGATAATCATCCATATAGGTCCACAAAGCGACACCAACATCAATCCATCAAAAAAGCCCTCTAGGCTTAAAATGACCATCAATAAGAATCTAAACAACATGATTATATAATTCGATGTGTTTTAGGCATGTAGTTAAAGACATGATGTTGTTTTAAAGGAGATAAACTAAGAGTATTTCAAAAAGAAAAATGTTTGAATTTCCAAATATAGTAAGTACATTGGTTCAAATGTTAAACATCAGCCAGAAGCAAGTGACATTAGGCCTCAAATCATTAAAACGTAGTCAAAAATGCATTACAATAGTCAAAATTTGTAAGGATAGCAGTCACATTTCAAGTTGGTTTCCAGAAGTATTTTTGAAAGGACATTTAAATGTTCAAGAAAGCATATAATCCCACAAATCATTTAATAAGTGAATTATTAGGGTAATAATTTAGAATTCCAAAAATGTAGTATGCCATTGTAAGTCATCTGTAAGTCAGCCAAGCATAATGTACATCTAACTCGTGGTTCTATAAAGTTCAAAAGGTCAAATTGTAAAACAGTCCTAATTATTGTAAAATTCTATTCCTTTTATCAGAGAAAGAATTCGGTTTTATGAAGAGAGAGAGAGAGAGAGAGAGAGAGGGAGGGAGGGATCATTTGAAATTCCTAAAGGTAACTGTAAGTATAACTGTTTTCCTGTAACAGTTTTAAATTTTTTCATTTATAATCAGACGTAGTTCAACTTGTCAGTCAGTTGATTTAGATGCTAATTATTTATACAAGAGAGAGACAGAGAAAGAGTACATTAAACACTTTGAGCCAACCTGACATGACTTTCACAATAACAAACTATATTCATCAGACAATTATAAAAAACAACATCAGTTTCACTACACTTGGAACATTTACTGCACTGTAATATGTGCAGAAAATGCCTGATTGTTCAAATTGTTATCAAATATATAAGGGTTCCATGAAAAGAGAAGTGGATAACAGTTTTCAATGATAGTGATGAGACCAAACCGAATACCAATTTAACCTTATATCATATCTAAAGTCATTTACACACTCGGGTTACACTCATGGAACAGAAAACGAGGACAGGGTCGCAAATCAGAACTGTGTCAGTGATTAGTATAAACAAGACTTAAACGAAATGCAACTGTAGATGCGGTGGATTGTTAATTTTACATATCACTTTTTTACTCATAAATTTGAGGACAGGGTCGCGAATCAGAACTGTGTCAGTAATTGGTATAAACAGGACTTCTACGAAATGCAACTGTATAAATTTGAAGACAGGGTCGCAAATCAGAACTGTGTCAGTGATTGGTATAAACAAGACTTAAACGAAATGCAACTGTAGATGCGGTGGCAAAGAAAAAGATAAAACTGATCAAGAGCTTACACAAGTTTGTAATAAATGAGGACATTTGTAGATTTATTGGTATTAAACAATCATAAGAAAAATTAGTTGGCCTAAAATGTGCATAACACCTGCGTAATAAAATGCATATACTAGCTATAGATTGTTGATTTTACATATCACTTTTTTACTCATGAATTTGTAATGCTTCTATAATGGGTTAAGGGCAACATTTATTTTAAAAAAATTAGAAGCAAGTGCTGACAATTCATACTTGTAATTTGTCATGTAACACCCCTCCAGCTCTTGATGGTATTTGAATCAAGTTTGCTGCCCATGTAAATTAAGGGTTTCAAGTGCATAATAAAACCCTGGCGTGGCAAATCCATTCAGGAAAAAAAACGCATTGCTGGCAGAGTGAGCCTTATTGTTCATTGCAGTAAATTGACACTTTTCAATTTTAGTCATGAGATACAGCTTAAATGCAGAGACATCCCTTTATTGACGTTAAATTTAAACACAGCAGTAGTTGATGAATTTCCCCCACAAGTGGAGCCACTATTCGCAGGTGCATTTTTACATTTGTTATCTAGGGAAAGTTAAACCTGCTTACTGAACAAATTTAAGCCTTACCTTTGCCTGGCTTTTACTTCCACATTGTGCATGTGTATGAAAGGCCATGCTCCATAGTTCACGGGAACAAAACGTCAGATTTGTGCTGCAGACGCGTCCAATGAACCACAAACAAAAGTTGCAGATATTTAAATTATGCTAATTGGAACACTTGAAAATTTTAAATTTTGAATATCTTATAAACGATTACAGGTAGAGATGCCATTTCAAGTTCAATTGATAAATTTTCACGATAGGCAACTTCAGTGAACCACGAAAAAGGTAGAATTTGATTTTATATATTTTATGAGGGATCGAATAAAGAATAAATTTCGAACATATGTGTTCAAAATCATTTTCAAAAGGTGTGCCATTCCGACTTCTTCTGAGAGTTATCCATCATCAATTTTGTACTTCAAGCCAATATGTCTGTGTGCCTGCAAAGGAATGTTCGTGCCTCGCACTTTTAAATTGAAATTTGAAAAGCTACAAGAGAAAAAAAAATGAAATTTGTGCAAAAAACGTTAGCAAAGTGGGGAGGTTGTCATACTAAAAATCTGCTTGTAAAAAGAAAATCCAACTTAATGAAAACAGTGACCTCTCCAAATCAAAACAAACAGCTATTATAACCAACATTCATAACAAGCATCCGATGAACCATGAATAAAATGTTGTGGCAGTTTGATTCATGCAAATTGAGTAAAAACAGAAAATTTAAATCTTAAAATAACTTAAGAACAATAATAAACATATGCACCATTCCAACTTCAATTTAGAGGTTTGTCACACAGCTTTATGCTTCTTTTGAACAATAATAACACTAATTTTTGCAAGTGTTAAATAAATGCTAAACAGGCAATCTTTAAAATATTATCTAGGCACACAGACTGATTCGCTGACAAGCATATCACTTTTCTTGTTTATTTATTACAATGTGAGTTTTGTCTTCAGTTTTTCTCAGACACTGAAAATTATACTTGCACATTGAAAACCTTTCCTTTTGGACATACTCTGACTTTATCTCCTTTAAAACAACATCATGCCTTTAGCTACATGTGTAAAACTTATCGAATTGTATAACTATGTTCTTTGGATTGTTGTTGATGTCCTTTTAGGCCCAGGGGCTTTTTTGATGGATTGATGTTGGTGTTAGTGTCACTTTGTGGACTTATACGGATTATGATCGTTGTTGAAACGGTGCTTGCAATTAGTATTTTTTAAATACTGAATTTTATTGATATTTTCGACAAATTTGAAACCTGTGCTTGCAAATTATCTACTGTGCTGCAGCTATTGGTCCCTTTTCGTGAATTGTAGGGTCCTATATGCAAATGAATGGTGCACCTGTTCAAGCTAATTTACTGAACTGGGCCTGTACTTTTAATTCAACAATATTTTTTGCATTCTTGTCATGCTAAAACCAGACATGGCTTTTTTGACACTATGGACCTTTTGATGTACGTTTTGGACTCTTTTGGATACAGACGAACTATAAATTTATGTGATTGAGCTAAACATATCTACCAAGAAACATTTCCTTTGGTCGGGATTGACTTGGATTTGTTTCATTAAGATTACGGATTGAATATTGTAATGACACTGTCTGAATAAAGAAACCTTTAATGCTTTCTCCTCCTTGAGGTTTGGAATATTAGCGTGCAACGTTTCCAAATAGAGAGATAAAGAAATTCTCCGACCGTGGCCCATCTCACGTCTCAGGGGTAACCCTCGTGCTTTCCCGTGACCTTATACCGCAAGTGGTTCGGAGATGTACCCTGAAGCAAGTGCGACACGTGATAGTCTCGCCTTTTTTCCAATGGGAGAAAAAGAGGTACAAGAACGTAGAAATTGTTGTTCAACGGTCACTGAAGAACTGTGCATACTTCAAAAATATGTTTGAATGTATTCTTGGGAAGGACAACCAAACATGCACTATAAAACTGAAGAAGAAAGTCAAAGTGAAGTATAGGCTACGTCGCGTTGATATGCTTTGCACTGGTACACAATCAGTGAAGCTTAACGAGTAAAAATGAGTTTAGGATCCGAGGAGAACGTGACACAAATAAATCTATGCCGTTCTCTCACGGGCTGGACCATTGTGGCCAGTCGTGGCACGTATCGTGATTCCCTTAGGCCTATGGGAGGGAAACCATACGGGCTTTAGCCTATGTCCGATCTGACTCGTAGTAAACGTGAAGTAAACACAACTTGGAAATTTTGAAACTTGAAGAGTCCGGAGGCGAAAGTTAAAAGTACTGGTTTTTGTGTAAGATTGTTTGATTTCTAGTCAAACCGGCCTTGCGTCAACGGGGCCTTGGGTCAAAGCGGCCCCGAGTCAAACCGGTCCCAAGTTAAAACGGCCTCAAGTCAACCCGGCCCTCAAGTCAAAGCGGCCCCCGGTCAAAGCGGCCCAGGTCAAACCGGCCTCATGTAGGTTAGATCTATTTTGTTTTGACACTTTCACCGTGAGACTGTTAACACTTTTACCGCGCAGTTCAATACTATATCATTTTTTTTAATAGATGAATTGCCATCTAATAAATTACAAAGTAGGCCCTATATATCCTTTAAATTGGTCTATAGTGGCTGCCCAATTCTCGGGAAGCAAAAAACTGGATGGCGTTCATTGGAAAATTCAGGACACAAGAGAATTGGCAGGGACTAGGCCCTATCTGTTGGAAAGGCTAGATACTGTGAATCGTTACAGTGTGTTTTAAATTGATTCAAAACTGAGCACTGAAAAGATTGGGAACGTGTTGTCTTTTAGGACCAATAGTTAAAAAAAATCACCCCACGAGAAGCCATTTAAACGGAAATATTTACAGATGCAATGCCCCACATTTTTAAACGCACACTTTACTGTAAGTTCAATTCTTCTAAAAACTAAATACAAGCAATCCATATTTGCCGCAAATACTGCTCATATGCCTATTATCCGACCCTCGGGTAATAGGAGCATATTTTTCATTTTTTTTATTACTGCGTCTGAGTTAACATTGGTGTATATAATAAAGAATAAGTAGGGCCTAATGTTTTAAGGGCAGGCCTACATTATTAGGAGTGCTACCTATAAAAAATGAATACCAGCTGCTGCCTCTCTCCATTTTCAAAATTTTAGCAAAAAAAGTTTGGGGCCCATAGTACCCGACGTAACCCTATCTTGAGATGAATATCTCGTATGTATGGAAGTTAGGCTTATAAGTTAGGCCTCCATGTAAGGGCCTAGCCTAAGTTCATTGCGCTGGATCAAGGAATGTGCAATAAACAAAAACACAAGCCATAAGCAACAGAAATTTTATTAAAACCCCAGATTTCACTTGAATTTATCAGAGAGACCTAGGTCCCTAACGTTACATATTAAATCTTACTGGATATACAATGTAGGCCCTACTGGACTTCGCCATTTTTCATCAGATCAAATTTTGAACCTTCCAGAACTCTTAGGGGCGTTTATGCTTTTCTATATTATGCATGCTATACGATTTTCAAGAATAAAGCCGAAAAAATATATCTTTGCCCTAACGGACTGAAAAAAATATCGGTAGGTAGGTCGGCTCTTTTTACATTTTCTTTTTACCTTTTACCCTTTTAATTTTTTTTTAATTTAATTTTTTTTTAAAGTAGGTCGGTCGGTATAACATTACAAAGACAACATTTCAATGGGTAGGTCGGCAAGTTTTGAGATGAAAAAAGATTGGTCGGTCGGGTTAGTGGAAACTTACAACTTTTTCTGTTTGGCCTAAGCAACAATTATCATTACAATTACGTTAAGTCATATGCACCTTCTAGCACCGTATTGAACAATATGAGAGTGGCTGAGTATAAACCGGACCAGGTACTACACTGACACTATAGTGCATTCAAGCTAACTTGTCCCCTACTTTCCATTGAAATGGCCGGTTTGACTTGAAGGTCGGCTTGACTGGAGGCCGGTTTGACCAGAGGCGAGGCTGGTTTGACTCGGGGCCGGTCTGACTTGAGGCCGGTTTGACTCGGGGCCCCCTTTGACCCAAGGCCGGTTTGACGCGAGGCGGCTTTGACTTGTCACCAGATTGAATTGTATATATTTTTTTAGTCTCAACAGAACATCATTCATACTCACCGTTATACAAGCATTGCGTTCGTGAAAGGCAACAAGTAGATTTCTCCTTTCTTTCTTTCTTTCTTTCTTTCTTTCTTTCTTTCTTTCTTTCTTTCTTTCTTTCTTGCTCTTTCTTTCTATCTGTTGCCCCTTTATTTCTTCCCTTTTTCTTTTTTTTTCTGTTACATGTAATGTTACAGTACATTACGCTTTCATCCATTTATGCTAGGTTTTATGTGCCTATGTGTTACGTTTTAGCACAAACCCTGTATTTTTGTCATTTCTTTGACCAGTACGTTGCTTTGAAATTGGAGAGAGAGAAAAGGGCGTCAGCGAAACGCTGGCACCCTTTCTCTCACAAATTATTTAGTTAACTTGTTCACTGCCTACTGCAACTCACGTCAAACCACTAAAGACCATGGCAACTACTCTACATGCTAAAAAATTGCTGGACTCAAATTCCTTGTAGAAAGAACTTACATGCAATTTTAAATACTGGCATGCTCATATTTCCAGAAAAAAAATGGTCCGGATCAACGGCTTTCCTCAACACGCTTTGGACGCAGCGCGTCACAGAGCGTCGAGGAGAAGCTGTGGATTCAGTCAACAATTAAGAAAAAGAAATAAAAAAATAATGCCACTACTTTAAGGTTGAAAAGTTGCGAATTTCTTGTACGTATTTGAAGTATATCCGCGAGAAAGAGTCACTCACATACATTGATCGGAAACTGGGTCAGTGACGGGGCCAGTGACGACAGGCTTTTATTTATTTCCTATAGCGTCATGGGTTATTGGCGGCCAGAGGCGTGTTGAATGCGAAGGCCCGCATAATTCATGCATTCAGGTTGTATTTGAGATCTGTCCTGCACGTGACGATTGTGGGCTGCTGTGCTCATGCCACTTTCGTAAACTTTTATGTATAATTTCTATATTTTCAAAATTTATACCATGGTAAGTGCAATTACTTAATTTGAGAAGCAAGTGTCTATGTTTCTATAGTTATTTGGGGATTAAAATCTTGCCTGAACAGCTTTATTTTTCTGCTGAATATATTGCTGAAGAGAGGTCGGGTAGCTCCCATACCACTGGATCTTAAACTCAATGTGACCACAGTCAGCACGAAATAATAACTTGACACATTTACATGCTACTCGTAAGTAGGGCGTTCGCGTTAGGTAAATCTATGACTCTCTAGTCAGATACTACTTCCGGACCCATATTGCCACATTAGCAAAGACACAATAATAAAAAAAGTGCAATGCTTTGAATTAACAAATTTTACACATTAAAACTCGGAAATTTATAATTTTCGAAAAAATCATCGTCTCCGAAACCGCTATGCAAATTGTTTTGAAATTGCACGCGGATTCCTCTTTGGATCCCCAACCGTAATTTGTGTAATGGGTGGCCCTGCAGTTTTCCAGAAATAGTGTGTGTGTGTGTGTGTGTGTGTGTGTGTGTGTGTAGTTCAATTTTGGAACTTTCTCAAGAGCTCTTAAGGAAGATTATTCAAAACTATTCTCAGTTATTCTTGAAGTAAGAGTGCTCTTTACGTGTAAAACTGGGTGAGATATCTTAGATATCGTTGAACTTATTTCATGTAAAAATTGGATCTTTTTCTAATTCGCCTGCCTAATGGACGAGGCTGTGTTTACTTTTGCGTCGAATCGTAGACATCGCGGGTTAACAGCTTTGGGCAAACTAGGAGACCACCATTAACTTTGCCATCGGCAGTCTCACACCAGTGTTATGATTCAAAATAATAAATAATCTTATTTCAAGAAATAGAAGACTAAATGGTAAATAAAAGGAAATAAAAAGGTTCATTGAAAAACATTGTAAACCAGTTGTACAGCATGCATCCAGTTTATAGAACATCTGTCCTTCACAGTTAGAGGGCAAACTTTCCATACGTGATACAAATCATAAGACAAGTTCATGTTTCAGGCCTACGTATAAAACTTTTTTTGGCAAACACACACAAAGTCACATTTAAATATTTTCACATGCATATCTAAAATGTCAGAGTTCGGCCATTTAAGTATTTTCTTCTTTATTTCATTTTAGAGAAACTGGATGCAGGTGGTCACATGACCAAGTATGGCTGGTATAAATACCTCAAGGTTCCTCAGCCAGCCTGGGGTTGTATTGCGGAGAAAAGATTGTATTGTAAGGCTCGTCAATACAAGATTTTATTATCTTACAACCTCATGTTTGCTCTTCTCTCTGTTTGGTTTTTATCTTGTTTGGTTATTTGGGCCCTAAAGTATTCATTTTCCATTTACTAAATTATTCACATCTTTTATATTCTGTTTTTGGCATTTTTAGATGACAACTGATCTCTCTCATAAGTTGTATTGCATTTATTTATAATCAAACCATAAACTTCTATTTTATGTGTCTCTTTGAAACTCAAAATCAATGTTATGGCCTTTCCTGGACCTCTCATCAAAATCTACGCCAAGCAAGTTGACATTCAGCCATAACATATGGTGGAGAATCCGGGTATTTGAGCCAAGGAAACATAAACTGTAAACTGTCAAGTTATTTTCAGCTTGAAAAAAAGAAAAAGCCAACCAGCTCACCATGATGGACGCTGAGTTCAAGGAAGAAGTGAAGAAAACCCTGGAACTCCTGAAGGACCAGCTGCAGACAATCGGGAGCAAGGTGACTCAAGTGCAAGAAGAGACCTCCCCCATGACAGGTAATGGGAGTTTTTTTTCGCACACTTACATTCAGTGGGCTTTCAAGAGAAGATCCTAGGTCTTTCCCAGATAAATTTCTCGCTCAAGCTGATTTCGGCAAGTGGAGTGACGAGAAAAAATTAAGAATTTTCAAGCTTGCAATGACTGATATGGCAGAAATTTGGCACAGAGAATTAAATGAAGATACCAGAAGTGATTGGAACAGATTAGTTGCAGCTTTCAACAAGAAATTTAGAAATGAAGATGATAAATGGATCTTGGAGGGGACACTCCATTCAAAGCAACAACAACCAGGAGAAAGTGTGGAGAGTTATTCAAATGTGATGAGAAAACTTTTTGCAAAACTGAACAAAAGTGAATCTGAAAGATTAACTCTTTTTGTGCATGGCCTCAGGCCAGAACTCAGATCTTTTGGGTTGGGAAAAGATCCCAAAACTGTGGATGAAGCTGACAGTGCTGCCCGTTTATATGAATGTGTGGGAGCAGCAGGTCACCAGCAACCACAAGTGACCATGGATGCTCTAAATGATGTAAAGGACGTAATTGAAAGGCTTGAAAAAAGAGTAATGAGCATAAGCATATCAAAAGAAGAAAAAGCAAAGCCCCAGGGACAGAAGCAGCATCAGGACAGGTCAACACAGGGCACAATTATTTGCAACAGGTGTGGAAGAAGAGGTCACAGTGCCCAAGCTTGCCCAAACGCTAAAAAAATTTGCTGGGGGTGCCATCAGCTAGGGCATATCATTTCAGAATGCAAAAATAGACCAAAGTTCCATCAACAAAATTTTCATCAAAATTATGGTCCACAATCAAATTTTGGGCAACAAAGTTTTGGTTCTCAGAATTTTGGGCCACAGAACCCATTCTCACAAGGTTTTGGTGGACCACAGAATCATGGCAACCAGAATTTGGGCCCATGTCTTTTGATGCACAAAATAACCAACAAGATTTAAACCACTAAAACCCCACTTTAACAGAGGGAATAAAGGAGGGGAAATATGTGCTCTAGGCCCTCATTCAGACCCAGAATGTGAAATTGCACTTGTATCAGACAATTTTGTTCATGTGCAAATCAATAAAATTAATGTTTGGGCATTGGTGGATACAGGGGCCCAGATATCAGCAATCAGTAAAAAAATTTATGAGCAGCTGGCCTTAGATGTGAACTTGAAACTTGAGCCATCAGTCATATGTAACACCAGTACTGCAGCAGGCAGTAAAATGCAAATTTTTGGTCAGACCAATATTACATTTTTTTTTGTTAAATGGAAAAAGAAAACACCACAAGTCCATTCACAAATTCCAAATTATACCAGGGTTATCACATGATTTCATATTGGGAGTTAACTTTTTAACAAAACAAAAGCCAGTAATGGATTTCTCAAAAGGAAAGATAAACTTGAAAACAAAGTACCAAGTGCGAGTCATTGATGGTATTGAAATACCGAACAACACTGTTATGCCTATTTTATGTAAACTGAGAACACAAGGTACAATGCCACATGGTGTATCTGGAATGTTCAGTGGATCAAAGCATTTATGTAGGCTGGGTGTACCATTGGCTTATTCAGTGAGCAAAGTCTTGCCAGGGAATAAAATCATAGTTCAGGTTATGAACACACAGGATGCTCCATTTCAGTTGAGAAAAAACACAAGAGTGGGTTGTTTGGAAATTTTCCAGTCACCAGAACAAGTGCACATAAGTGTTATTGACACCGAGTCTACAAATTGTGGTCAGGGAGGTCACACATCCCCAAAAATTGTAACTGATAGCAGTAAGTTGCCTGATAAACTGAGGGGTATTGACTTGAGCAAATGTGACACTTCTGAAGATGAAAAGAAACAGTTTATACAGTTGCTGTCTGAATACAGTGACATTTTTGCCAACACAACAGCTGAGCTGGGTAGGACACATTTAATTGAGCACAAAATAGAGCTTGAGGAGGGACACATGCCTTTTAGAGCAAGACCATATAGGGCCAATCCTGAACAGAGGGAAGAAATTGATAAGCAAATTAAAGAATGTTGGATGCCAAAATATTTAGGCCAAGCAACTCAGATTATGCTTCACCAATAGTTTTAGTCACCAAACCTGATGGCAGCAAAAGGTTCTGTGTTGACTATAGGAAACTGAACAGTATTACCAAAATTGATGCTTATACCCTCCCTAGGATTGATGACACCCTTGACAGCTTAGGGGTAATCACCCTACCCTATTTTCGGTCTGCGATGCCCGCAGCGGGTTCTTCCAGTGCCCTATGGAAGCCTCTAGCATTGCGAAAGCAGCATTTGTAACTCATTCAGGTCTCTATGAATTTGAAGTCATGCCCCAGGGTCTCACAAATTCTCCAAGTGTTTTTTCAGAGATTAATGGACAATGTGCTCAGAGGGTTAAACTATTTTATTGCCTTAGTGTACATGGACGATATTATAGTGTATTCCCGCGATTTTACAGGTCATTTGCATAATTTGAGACAGATATTTGATTGCTTAAGGTCAGCAGATATCAAACTCAAACCATCAAAGTGTTGTTTTCTGCAGAATGAAGTTAAGTACCTGGGTCACATAATCTCAAAAGAAGGGTTAAAACCTGATCCTGGTAAGATAAAAGTCATACAAAACTACCCTGTGCCACATAATGTAAAAACTCTAAGACAAGCTTTGGGGTTATTTGGGTATTACAGACGATTCTGTGAAGGATATGCAAAAACTGCAAGTCCCCTGTTTGCTCTGCTCAAAAAGCAAACACCTTTTGAATGGACAGAAGAGTGTCAAAAAGCATTTGACATTTTAAAATCAAAATTAATCACACCACCTGTCTTGGCATACCCTGATTTCAGCAAGAAATTCTTGGTTTATACAGATGCAAGTGCAAACAGCATAGGCATGATCCTTTCACAATCCATAGATGGACAGGAAAGGGTTATTTCATATGGAGAAAAGTCCTTGAATAAACATCAAAAGAATTACAGTACAACTGAAAAAGAATTGTTAGCAGTAATATTGGCATTCCATCATTATGCTCCTTATCTTAGGGGAAGAGAGTTTGAGCTAATCACAGATCACCTGGCATTGCAATGGCTTCTAAACCAGAAAGAGCCACAAGGTAGACTGGCCAGATGGTTAATGGCAGTGCAAGAATATAAATACACTGTGACTCACAAACCAGGTAGAATCCACAGTAATGTTGTCCCAATAAGCAGAATAAATTATGAAGAAGTTGATGAAGAAGAACAAATTATATGTCCTGAAATGTTTGCATTGGAAGAGGACAATGACAGGCCTGTCACAACACGGCCTTTGCTGTTTAATGAATTGAAAGACCTGCAAAGAAAAGATCCATTCTGTGCCCCAATTATCAAATACCTACAAAATAGGGTGCTTCCTGAGGATGGAGCTAAAGCTAGGCACCTGCTAAAAGAAATAGGGGACTACATACTGATAGAAGATGTTTTGTACCATCTAGATTATCCACCAGGAAAAGGGTTAAAAAAGGACAGATTAGTCCAGCAAACTGTCATACCTCAGAAATTAATACCTGAAGTTTTAGCTGCCTTTCATGATGAGGTTACTGCAGGACACCTAGGTATAGCTAGGACTTATCAAAACATCAGGCAAAGATATTATTGGTGGGGAATGGCTGCAAGAATTAAAAAGTATGTCCAATCTTGCCATTCTTGCCAGACGAGAAAGAGGCCTATCAAAGCAAATAAGGCTCCCCTTATTCCCATTCCAGTTGAAGGTCCCTTTGACAGGTGTGCTATTGATGCTCTGGGTCCACTTACAGTAACCAGCAGAGGAAATTGTTACATTCTTGTCTTGTCAGAATATTTGACCAGATATGTTGACGCCATTGCAATTCCAGACATCAAGGCAGAAACAGTAGCCAGAGTTCTATTTGATGAAATTATTTGCAGACATTCAGCTCCAAGAACTTTACTTTCAGATTTAGGACTGTCATTTTTGGCAAAAGTTGTTCAAGAACTGTGTAACTTTTTTGATATTAAGAAAGTAAATACAACTGCATATAGACCACAAACAGATGGTTTAGTTGAAAGGTTCAATGGAACCCTAGTTCAAATGTTAAGTTTTTACACTGCTACAAACCAAAAGGATTGGGATATATTTATCCCAGCTGTGACATTTGCATACAATGTTTCCCCAGGAACTGAGTCTACCTTGTACTCTCCATTTTTGTTACTATATGGGAGACAGCCAAATTTGCCAACTGATATAATGTTGCGCCCCACACAGTTTGAGAGTGACAGTGTCTGTGACCACTTTAACTCAATTGCTACCAGAGTACATCACTTTCAAGAAGTGGCCAGAGAAAATTTACATTTAGCACAGGCCAAAATGAAAGATCACTATGACAAGACGAGCACTGAAGTGAACATCAAAGTTGGTGATTATGTTTTTGTTCATACACCAGCAGCAAAAGTGCGTTTGTCAAAGAAACTTCTCCACAAATGGCATGGACCCTTTATTGTCAGTGAAAAGCCCTCACCAGTGCGTGTAAAACTCATCAGGGCCAGTGACAATAAACATATTCCAACTAGGGTTCATGTAAATAGGGTTAAACTAGGGTATCACAGAGACATCAGACCACCAGACACCTTAGAAATAGAAGAGATACCTGTTACTGAAACTGACAACCTTCTTGGTGAAAATGATTTTCCTCAGGATAGTTTTGACGTATCACATTCTGAAGATGAAGTTAGTGAGCCTCAGAACTCTCAAAATGCTCAGGCTGATAATGATCAATCAACTGATGTAGAAAGTGTTGAAGATAACATTTTTGAGTCTGACACAGCTAGCAGTGAAGAAAATGAAACAGAGAAATATTATGAAGTTGAGAAAATAGTAAAAGCCAGAAAAAGAAAGGGGAAACGAGAATATTTGATCAAATGGAAAGGGTACATCAGACAGTGATAATACATGGGAACCTGCATCAAATTTGAATGAATATACCAAACAGTACTTGAAAGACACCCCAGGTAAATTTGCAAAATTGAAGACTAAGTACAAATGAAAAACAGTTGAGAATCAAAGTTTATAAGCCAGGACTAAAGAGAGAGAGAAAAAAAAAGGTTCAAGCTTCTGCTCTTTTGTTTCCAGCAGTGAAGATATTCATTGTGTTTACACTGCTGTGCATCATGGGTCCAGTTCAGGCAGACAGGCCACAGCAGCCACAGAGAGAGACTTTCCCACCCATAGTGGTGAGAAATAATTACGGAATAATGTTTGAAAGGTATAAGACAATTGAAAATTCTGCCACAACATGGTCGCATACCATTTCCAAAGAAAATACATATAGATAAATCAGGCAGGTTATGTAGTGGTGATAAGCAATCAGACCAAATCTTGCCTGGAAACTTAAAATCAATGTGTACGATGTACAAAGCATCTTTCCAAACCTACAATGCTTACCGGAGGGAAATTGTAAGTGAACTTGTTGAAAACCACAAGTAAATTCAGACCTTGATACCACTTTACTCACAACCAGCTACTAAGAGAACAAAACGTGGTGTAATAAATCCTATTGGAAGTTTATCTAAGTCACTCTTTGGTACTGCAACAATGTCTGATATTGAAATGTTACAAAGATAAATTGATGAAATTGAGTCAACAAAAAATGAGGAAGTTGAACATCTTAAAATCACCTTGGAGAAAATGCAATCATATGGACAAACAGTAAATCGGAGAATTACCAATTTAAGACGTGCAGCAGAACTCAATAGAAACCTGTTAAATAGTACAATTAATACCTTGCGTCAATGGCAACAAATAGTGCAGCAGCTTTCTGTCACAGTGAGACATCAAGTACTTGAAATACCAAAGACCAAAATAGCTATCAATTTATTGAATGCCTATAGCGTACAAGAAGTTCATGTGGTAGAGGGACTCCTACGAGATTCTGAAATGAGAGTGCAAGCCATTCAAACTTTGTTGGAAGGATATCTGCCAATATATTATGTTCCCCCACATAAATTGAAAATATTTCTGAATAAATTACACTCAACACTCATAAACAGTTATCCAACTTTCCGTATTGCACAAACAGATGTCAGTTACTATTATACTGTTCCAAATGTAATATTTGCCAGGACAAGAAATCAATTGTACATTAAAATAAAAATCCCTATCACAACAACTGACACATTGATTCACTTTTATCACGTTACTGCTTTGCCAGTTCCAACTGTAACAAACCACACGACACAGGTGACCAAAATTACTGGCTTTTCAGAATATATAGGAATAACCAGTAGTAAATTGTTTTATGTAGAAACAAATAGAGCATCATTGGCACTATGTTATGGAAAACAAGTTCAAATATGTCCCAGAGTCTTTCCCATGAATGACCGTACAAAAGCTTCCTGTGCTTCAGCTTTATTTCATGATGAACCAGAATATATAAAAACAAAGTGCCGAAGCCATTTGATACCAGCCAGAGAAATACGGACTTATACATTTTCTGATTTGGGACAAGGTCGGGTGCTTGTAAACAGCAGAGATCCGTGTTTGATAAAGACATGTGCATTAAAACCTCCTGTAAAATTAACATCATGTCAATTTTGTATTTTAAAGTTGCCTTGTGCTTGCAATGTTCGATCAGCAGTTTCATTTTACCCAGCAACTTTAAATGATTGTCAAAAGTCTGAACAAATAACTTTTGTGTACCCAGTGAACCTGATGTATGCTGAACATGTCGTTGATTACAAGTCTATTTTCAATATAAGTGGCAGTCTTACTCTCCCAAAGCCGTTAACACTTCCGACAATTCAGTTTAATGCATACAAACACGATTGACAACAAGTAGTTGAAGAAGATAAAATTCTCCAAGTTGATTTAAATAAAACTGCGCACTTGGCTAAGAAAAACATGGACGCTTATGTATCAGCAGCAGATGAACTTTCCTATAGATTACACTATGTCAGACAGTCTTACTCAGCCCCTGTGTTGCTTGGTTTGCCCAGTTTTAACATTATTTTTACGATAGCTGTTTTGGCACTTGCAGTATTTAATTTCTATAAGTTGCGACTTGTACGGACACAGTAGGCCATGTTAGACGAACAAGGTCCCCCTAAAAAGCCGCCCAGGGCATTTGTTATGGCTGCCTTATCCAAAGCAGAAGAAATTGATACAAACATAAATTCTGAAACAATAGAGCTGAAGGCGTCTCCTGAACACAAACCTGTCACGTATGCTCATGACATTGAACCTCAAACTGAACCCTCAGCTGAGACAGGCACACAAACGTCACTTGAAGAACTACCAGTGACTGGTACCAACCCAAACAATGTAACTTCAGACGAAACTGATACCAATGAAAGTCCGATTTCTGGCCTGGTTTACTAGGAAAAAAAAGCGTATTTACGTAGCCATTGTTTCCCTGGTCATCCAAAGTTCTTGATTTGGCCCAGGCACCAAAAACTATTCTCAGCTGGAACCAAGTGCAAAAAGTGGAAAGTTTTCTAAGTGTTTATAGTTTTTATTAGTACGTGGGTCTTGTATAAACGCATATATTAGACTAAGTTAGCAATCTTTGATAACTATTAATGACATAAAAGGCAAGGCTGTGAAGGCCTCTGCCATTTTTGTGATCTCACATGTTGATTCAACACAAATAATCTTTAGCTATCATTGTTTCTCCTGTTAACTGTTATCCTTTGAATAATTTTGAATAAAGGTTTTCATTTATTCAGGAAAGGATATTAGACATTTTAATGTTAGGCATATTTATATTTCATATGCCATATATGAGATTCTGAAATGCAGTATCTGTGACTATTTTCATTTGTTTAACGCATTATACGATTGTGAAATCACTATTATATATATTCACAGGAGGCTGACAACAGAAGAACTTCTGTGCAGCAAACTGTAATTTACATGTACGAATATGGCTATTCTTTATGTCGCCAATATGAGGCACATCTTTGTTGATTGATTGTAGGTTATACATACACATATAATTTAAAATGTACCCAATTATGATAGACAACGTGCATTGCGTCTATTAAGTTTTATGTGCGAGGTGGCAGAAGTATAGGATTAGGATTTCCGATCTGTTTTATAACTTTAGTCACGAAAAAAAAAAAAAAAAAAGGAAGAGACACCTGCAGCGCCTTTGTTTGTATCCTCATGTTACACAACCATACATAAATTTAAACCAGGATGTTCTTCTGCGTAACAGAAGCACATTTTTGTGAACGCAGTTTTGTACCCCCCCCAAAAAAAAAAAGAAAAAAAAAAGGAAAAAAAGTCTGTCCACATGCATATTTGCCTGTTCATCTCTTCTTGCCAAATCGCACATACATTATAATATTTGACTGCACAATGGTAAGTCACAACTATCTTGACATTACCAGATACACTTCATGGCATTTACTATTCCCCCCTATTCGTATATAATCTTTTTATATTAGTATAAAGGACACTAAACCTGTTGTCCTTGGTGCGGATGCCACGACACACAATTGGTAACCTAAATATGGTAACCCTTGTGTTCTCAGAGTGCATTTCATATTTTATTCGTATATATATATAACCATACAAACTTCTTTTTTGGTATTGGTGTATGTGTTGGATATCACATGCATATTAAAAGCAATTAACGTGGTTATGTTGTGTCTTGTACACACACATACCCCCAAGTTATTAATTGCTTGTTATTGTTATTATTGTTGTTTGTGTATAGGTCAGCAATGAGATGATCTATGGAATTGGGAGTCACACGCGTTCGGCGTAACTGCAGTGCGCTGCGTTTTTTTGTAAGATTGTGATGGATCATTTGAATTTGAAGCAATTATTGTCGTAATTGTATGTGACAATTTTAATGTACTTCAAATACATGAATGACCGCAATTCAATATCGGTCATAAGAAATGATTTTTGAGTCACAATGAGATTGAGGATTTGTCGCGTGATATAGTTTTTGTTGGGTGTATAACAACTGGTAACTGTTACTTGGGAGACGTCTCAAGATACGGTGGCGGGTGTGTTATATTCATAATATGGCAAGTTATGACATAAACGTTTCAATTTTGAGACGCGATAACATTATATCCTTTGACGTTCGCAGATACTCCTAGCTGTCAGCATACAGTAGGAATAAAAACTCTGTTGAACACACACACACACACACACACACACACACACAAACAAAAGAGCTGATTTTTTTTATATACTTGAGGAAGTACTTGTCTTGCTTTGTGACGGGAGATTCCCGCCATATTGGTGATTTAGCGTATCTGACACTCAGTACACGTTTGATCTATCAGTAACACTTTGTCACCGCGACCCATGTACTATGTAATCGCATATCATTTATATAATTAATAAAATATATACACAGTCACAAAAAGGTTTCACGATGTGCACATTTATATGTACTCATGCCCATTCAAGCGGCTCCCCACAAGTGATTTACCGCCATTGTTTTTTTTTTCTCAGAAACAGCCACACCTTTCGGTTATCTGGACAATGTTCATCTGTCTAATTATCAATAAGCTTTCAAAGTTCCGATTTCGTTTGGAATGTCCTTGTGCATTATATTGAAACTCGTGAATCCAATTTGTTACATCCACACAAACTTGATGTAAGGGGTGTGACATGCACATATGCAACTTGCAATCGTATATAATGGTATAACAAGTTCTAGTGTTCCGTGTTCTTGTTTCTGCGTAAATTTGCTTTATATTTGCAGGAATTCAGCCATAGGTCTTACAAAATCCTGTATTATGTATCATTTCATTGGCGAGCCAAATAATTCCGCAAACTTCACTGTCATTGTGAATGGCAGTTGATCTCACTGCAACTACTGTGTGTGCAGTCATCACATGCTACCAGTACTTACCATATGGCCGCACAACCACGGCCAACCACGGATATGAGGGAGTTGACATTTCATTTTCCGGGTACTCCGACGTTTACTCCTATTTATCTATCCATTTGGACGACGATTTGAAGAAACTTTTCATTTCACAAGAGCATTTACATCTTTGGTCAACACAGAATCATCGTTTCCAATTTTTCCTCGCTACCGACCTGTTCTGCAGACATGGCCCCAGACAGCCCAATTTGCGTCTCGTAATTTGACCTTTCACATTGCATTCTTCTCATTTCCCCCCTTATTCCTATGCTGGTGTGTGCTGCCTACTTCGATACAGTGGACATTCGATACTGAGACTCTTTGCATACAGAGTTTAAGTCATTTTAAAGATATTTTTCTGCTGCGTTTCATTTCCATGTGGTGAGCGTATAATACTGACATTTTACAGAACCTTCGTTGTGTTCACGTCATTCAACGGAATATTACACCAAAATGGGACATTTCGTCTTGACGGTGGGAGTATGTTATGATTAAAAATAATAAATAATCTTATTTCAAGTAATAGAAGACTAAATGATAAATAAATGGAAATAAAAATGTTCATTGAAAAACATTGTAAACCAGTTGTACAGCATGCATCCAGTTTATAGAACATCTGTCCTTCACAGTTAGAGGGCAAACTTTCCAAACGTGATACAAATCATAAGACAAGTTCATGTTTCAGGCCTACGTGTAAAACTTTTTTTTGGCAAACACACACAAAGTCACATTTAAATATTTTCACATGCATATCTAAAATGTCAGAGTTCGGCCATTTAAGTATTTTCTTCTTTATTTCATATTAGAGAAACTGGATGCAGGTGGTCAGATGACCAAGTATGGCTGGTATAAATACCTCAAGGAGCTGGCTGTTCTTCAGCCAGCCTGGGGTTGTATTGCGGAGAAAAGATTGTATTGTAAGGCTCGTCAATACAAGATTTTATTATCTTACAACCTCATGTTTGCTCTTCTCTCTGTTTGGTTTTGTTTTGTTTGGTTATTTGGCCCCGAAAGGATTCATTTTCCATTTACTAAATTATTCATATCTTTTATATTCTGTTTTTGGCATTTTTAGATGACAACTGATCTCTCTCATAAGTTGTATTGCATTTATTTATAATCAAACCATAAACTTTTATTTTATGTGTCTCTTTGAAACTCAAAATCAATGTTATGGCCTTTCCTGGACCTCTCATCAAAATCTACGCCAAGCGACTGCTTAAGTGATAACTCAAGTTGACATTCAGCCATAACACCAGCACACGCACTCTTTCGTTTGTTCATATTTAGCAGATTTAGTTCAAGCATCGTTATTTCGTTCTACAAGACAGGATGTCACTGTATATCTACAAATTTAATGCATGACCTGCCGAGGCTGCAACTTGGCCGGAAATATCGTGGCCTTTCTTTTTCCCTGAAGTTTCGATATGTCACGGTCTTGCCATCTAGTTGGCAAAATGCCAGCCTCCCGTATCATGACTGACCACGGACTAGGTCTTCATCTTTGAGGAGTGCAATGTCATTGAGTTGGACTTTGTAACTGAGCATGTGCCACTGCAGCTGCATTGAAGTGTAAGAAAAGCTTTTTTTTCCACCTTGGCTAGAATTGGTTAGCAAGCAATTGTACTTCGTTCCCTCTCCTCATCTCTTGTGTGCACAGATATCCTCTTGCACAAAGTGTCGAGGTGGGGCTGATATTATCGTTGATTTCATGTTGATCAAATGATTTAGTGTCAAAGGTTCTAGTGTCTTGGCAGCATTGAGGTTTTCAGTGGTCAATGGGTGACTGTTAGCAATTGCCATGGCTGTCTGGAAGAAAATATGCTGGTGACGTTATCAAAACCCTTTTGAATTGAGATGTTTTATTTGTTCCTCCATCATTAAAGACCAGGTAGAAAATAAAGGCTTTTGAGCTCATCTCACTTGTGCGCCACCTGAGCTTATATTATGACTAGGTATCTGTTATTCGTCCATCCCTAGTCTGTCGTCCACAATGCACATTTTCAACTTCTCCAAAACCACTTGCTACATTCAGTTCAAAAGTAATTAGGACATACCTTATGTGGGTCTCTGAGCCACGTGTACTGAATTGGCTTTTATGAATTTTTCTGTTCATTTTTGACAAAATTAAAAAGAAAATAAATGTTCTCTAAATCGCTAAGCCAGCTGATCACAAATTCCTTGCGAACACTTCTGTGAACCCGGAGACCTTAATTTGTTCAAGATGTGGTGCTACAATTTTTCCACATTTTTTTCTGTATTTATACATGCTATATTTGACTTCTTTTAAAAAGAGTCATACAAATATTGCTGAAACTTGGTAGAAGTGTAGCTTGTAGAAGGGGTAAACAAGTGTCTTGGGTGATGATGCTCTGAATCCCTGATTTTTGACGAATTTTTCACTTCAGGTATCTGTCAACGCATACATTCCTGTTGATTGCAATGTAAGTCAATGGGGGGATACAACGGAAATTCATACATTTACTTCTCCAAAACATTGTACCGGATTTAGTTCAAACCTGGTGGGGATGTACCTTGGGTGGGGTGATGAGCACGGGCACATCAGAGCCCTCTTGTTATATTATATTTTTGTTTTTATTCTGAGACTGCAGACATGCCTTTCATAGTAAAGAAGAAAGTATTTGATACTAAGATTACACCATTTATTCTTTACGTTTGTGAAAGTAGGCTATATATCAGTTTAAAAGAAACAAAACAGAACAATTGAATCTCTAGTTATACCTTTTGCCATTCTTGAGTTTATCTGTGTTAAATAAACTATTGTGGTGCAATGTAACTGAAGAGAGCAGTAGGTGCGTAAGTTGCAGTGTATGTAATATAATTCTTGGTAAATGTCTCTTGTTACCAATTTATATGTAGTTATTGAAATTTTCTCGAAAAGACAACGTGATACCAGTACATTCTTTTGAAAACATGCCATGGTAAAAGTCAGGAACTCTGTGATTTCCGTTTTGCTTGGCTTCAGCCGAGGACCAACCCGTGTGTGCACAAAATGATACCTTGGTCTCAAACGAGACTCTCTGTGTTTGGTTTCCAAAATGTCATATCTTATCCACATAGATTTACTACACAACAAAGAAGAAAAAACAGCTATATGTCAATATATATATATATATATATATATATATATATATATATATATGCATACATACACCATGTGCATATATGTAGATAGGCAGTGGGAACAATGTTCATAATTTTGACCAAGTATGTTCACACATGAGGTTGTTCAAGTTCTACCCTTGATTTTGAGTAAATATTTCTCAATGTATTCAGGGCCAGCAGAATATATGTCCATCACAGTCCTCTTGTTGCTTTATAGAATGCAAAACTGTTCTACATTTGATGACTTACTGTTAAATTCACTTTTGAAAAGACTTACTGCAAAGTTCTGATTCATGCAGGATATTCATCTTTTAACAAAGACAGAAATGAGATATATTTTATATGCTGTCCACCTATTTACCTAATTACTAGGGTTCTAGTCGTCCTCCTCATGGAGATATGGCCACTACTATCTGCAATAGCTTGCAATCTACTTGCAAAACAGGATTATACTGCATTGTATTTCCACCATCTGAATGATTATCAATTGAAAACAATAATTCGAATTCGGGATAAGTACATACCATATATTTAATTATATGAAATCAGGAGATGAAGGAAAGGCATTTGTATATTAGGGCCATTTATTATATTAAAGGTTCCTCGCGACAGGCAAACATACTAAAATCCAAGTCTTCTGGAGTAACTTTGCTGCACATACATACATACATACATACATACATACATACATACATACATACATACATACATACATACATACATACATACATGTCATAAAGAAAAGAAAGTAAACAAGGCTGAAGTAACTACCTGGAGGAAAATCATAACAGCGGTGTTTGCTCACTGACATATTTATTTCATGAGAGACTCGAAGACATTGTAAGTCATGCCCCTTAGGTCCGTCATTAGCGGGAGTACCAACTGTTAGAATAAAAACTGACAACACAGTATCAGTTGTAGTATGTGCTCAAAGATTATGGATACATAATACATATGTTAAAGGTAGACATAAAGTTTCCTATATAAACTTTGTTTAAACTTGTTCATATGATTTACAATGGGGCTGGTTCATGATATATTATAACAAAACTGAAATTAATGTACAGTTTCTGTTTTTGCAGACTTCTGATACACGTTTGCCACAATACTGACACAGGTTATTTCATATCAATGCATTCCAGAAAGTGACATATAAATGCAATGGATAGACTATATTTTTGTATTGTATATATGTGACTGTAAGCAGGTTTTCTGACATTTAGTTCTAAAAATGTATCCTGAGGACGTTTCTGAACTGGAAATAACGGGCTGATGTGGTAGACATTAATAGATCTCGTTTATGTATTTCTCGTTACGTTGTACTGTTCAATAATTCACAAAACCTTAGATTTTGCCCTCCGAAGCCCTGGGTTTTATGGCAAAACCCTGACTCCAAGAAAACCATAGGTTTTATCACAAAATACAAAGTTTTGCTTAATTATTTAATTTTATGATTTCACAAAAACTTTTGGGTTTCATGAATGAAACTCACGGTTTAGGTACAAAACCACCAGTTTTGTAGTGAAACCTTGGGTTTTTAGTGCGAAACCCACAGTTTAAGAGCATAACTCTGAGTTTTGATCACAAAACCCCCAGTCTTGTTATTCTTTGAACAAACCCCCATGGTTTTAATCACAAAACCATCAGTTTTGTAACACTTTGGAATAACAGACCAAAGCCATGGTTTTGTTTTTCCACAAAAGAGAGGTTGTGTATTGTTAAAAACTCTGGGTTTTGTGCCGTCCAAAATACTTGGTTTTTAAAAATATGCAATATCCAGGATTTCTGATAACAAACCACTTATGACAACTGTTACTTTGTAGGCTACTAAGTACATACGACATTTTGACTGAATAAGTGCTCTTAGTACATTTATTTTTGTGGGTATTAATTTTCAGGTTTTGTGCATTTTGGACATTTCACTAAGAGTTAAATTCTCTATTTTGGTCATATTTCCAATCAGATGATTTATTAAAACGTTTCACTGTGTTCCTAATTTCAGCATTATGTTATATATTTATGTATTGCAGTGGAATTCAATGGGCATATACGACTCTTGAAACCGTCACACTCCTTGCTTTTAAATTTGAAAATTACTCTTTGCGTATTACAGTTTAACAGAATGTTCCTAAAGGTACATGCAATATTGAAAATTCAAATAACCACATGCTGTCTAGTTCTGCTGTCGAAGTTCACATGTTCCATCACCGGACAGTAAGAGCAGCCAATACACCACTTTTGGGTCTGATTGTCCCAGCTTCGAGGATATCAAACGATTGAGAAAGGTCCAGCTGCATGTCAAACCTTTGAATGAACTTGGCTAAGAGTACTTTGGCCTCAATCTGTAAGACAATAGCAGAAGACGTTCAGGTACCATCTGCCTCCGCTTCCCAGTTACTATGATATTATGACCACAAGTTCCTTATCATGTATGAGTGCTGTGACGTAGGCAAGGTGCAAACCAAAACTAGAAATCCGTATTAGATGGCAGACTCATATCAACGTGCAATATGAATAAATAATAAGGGTTGAAACGATGCATAAAAATACAGAATTCTAACAAATTTCATGGCCACTTATTGTGTAAAGTAATTACGCTTGTTAGACCACTCAAAGTTGCATTTAGAAGTATCAGAATACATACTTTTGAACGTGTAATATTGATTCATTGACCATTTGCTTGTCAGATTAAGAGAGTCAATAGCTTTTGTTGGCGCATGATGTGTACATGAAGCTGTTGAACTGAAATATAACATCACGATAGGTGTATCTGGAATAGACAAAAAATGTTTTCCATGTTCATGAATTTAAATTTAAAGCAGACGACAAGTTACACCCAGGCACTGTTGGTCAAGTTAAATGGGGAAAGGTTGAAATAATCACTCATTCATGGCATCCATAATTATTGGCCACCTCCACAGTAGATATGTAGTACTGTGTGTGCTCACCTGTGCAAACGTCTGTCCGATACAGCTCCTTGGACCAATTGAGAAAGGAAAATAAGCATACATGCTTGGTCTAGAAATACAAGGAAAAAATTATCATAGTCATGTGGATTCTTGGGCAAACAGATGCCATCATAATGTTTTTACTATAAACTCTTGTTAGCCGTTGATTATGTCTTTTAATCAGGTCAACGTGCAAGTAAGTAATCCTATCAAATAAGATTATAAATCTCTGTGAAAATATCGTCTAATCAAATCTATGAATGGTTTGGGAGTATGCGCAGCCGTTTTGCGAAAAAATGCAGAATTTGCGGCATCTTACTTTATAGTAAAATGGCCTACCAACTAAGAGTAGCAGACCATGGGGAAGGGCAGATGTTTTCTACCTGTTTTTATTTTTAGGATCAAATCTTTCCGGGTTAAAGTGCTGTGGGTGTGGATGGAACTGCGGTAGATTTGATGAAGCATAAAGGTGGATCTGGAACAAGAAGAAACAATGTTATACATCAAGGCGAATTTTATGATGAGAGTAATCTTTCACACCCTCCATTTACAACATTGTAATTTTTGTTTAAAACTTTGACATGATAATGATGTGATCATGTCCTAACTGAATATTATTTTCACAACAGGATTTCGCCACCTATAGACGACCTCTGGCTTTGAGTTGTCTCGAGACGACTTTTCATCTCGTTCGAAGTATAACAGAAAGCAACGGGTTTCTTGGTAAAATTACATATAGAAATTCCTCTCATAAGTAGGACTTGTTGGAAAAACATAATAATTGCCAGAGGCTCCAACCTAGCATCGAGAGAGAGAGAGAGAGAGAGAGAGAGAGAGAGAGAGAGAGAGAGAGAGAGAGAGAGAGAGAGAGAGAGAGAGAGAGAGAGAGAGAGAGAGATCAGTGCTGTTAAACCGATTGCAGTTTGGAAGGTAAAACCTTTTTTATACGTATGTTCAAGTATACGGTAGTAGGGAAAAATCTCTACCTTGAGTGGTAGGACAGAAGGACTTAAACTTTCCTCAGAAAAACTGGGTCTATTGGGGGTCTCTCCAATTCATACCGTGTTACTTACTGCAACAGTCGTCTTTGCGGGCACAAAATATCCTCCAATCGTGTGGTCCTGCTGGACTTCACGAGTAGTTTGAGACGCCGGCGGGAACATACGCAATGCTTCCTTCACCACCATGGATGTGTACTCTAGCTTGCCTATGTCTTCATAGGTTATTTCCACTTTGCTTCCGATTACCGAATCCACTTCTTCCTTTAATCTTTCAAAAAGAAATAGTCGCGTCAAAAATATGATAAACGTTAAAATATACGCTGACACGATATGCTAATAAACCCCAACAATCTACAGTCTGTTCACTTCGAGTTGGCAAGGATTTGAATTTGTAAGTAGTTGCATCTTGTAGTAAAGACGTCTGAAAGTAGTGCCTAACTACGTTGAATCACATAGCACATTTATGTGCACACATAACAAAATCCCACTCTCACATGGAAAGTATTCCAATATTTTTCAAGAATAATGCACGTGGTGTCACAATTTGAAATAGCTAACATTTATTTTGTACTGGTGGTCTTAATACCATTCAACACATTCTCAAAATGACCACTGTTCGAGGGCCATCTCATGAGAAGTGAGATTATACTTTTGACATTCATATATGTTTGAAGCTATGTTCTTCTATAAGTTTACAGTATGATCTTTGGAAACTGCCCGAATAGCAGGTATGCACACGTGTGCAACTGTCTGTTCACCATGCATAAAAGGATTTCATAATTTGTAGCAGAATTGATCCAGCAAGAGTTGACAACCAAGTTACACTTAATAATTGAAAATCACTAAATAACTAAATAAATGCACTACAAATGAGACACAGCAGTCATCATATGTCAAATAATTCAACTAGATCAAGGTTACCAAGTTTTCTTGAGGACAGTATATGGGACAATATTTGTCGTTGGTGGTACCCGTTTTAGCAGTTGTAATCACTATCGATCACAAACGTAAACTACCACACCTATTTACAGTTGCCTTGTGACTGCACATTTCATTGCTTTGCAAACCTTAGAGCGAACAGACTGTATTTGTGTTTTTTTATCCAGAACCACTTTCCTGGTAATCATAACATTATTATGTAGTCCAAACTCTCTGCACTCCATAGGCTACTCTCTCATTGTCTAACCTATATATATATATATATATATATATATATATATATATATATATATGTATATATATATATATGTATATATGTATATATGTATATATGTATATATATATATATATATATATATATATATATATATATATATATATATATATATATATATATATTCATATTTATGAAAGTACTATTGTCACGTTCTCCAGTACAATTTTGACATAGGATGTATTAGCCCAAATAAATTAAAGCGTTTTCAGCCAGTTAATACTCAGAACATGCTTCGGAACCTGTACCCGTACATGTCTTTCTGAGTTGTGGCTCTTTGTCTAAGTCACTATTTTTGATATCTGACCTCGTACTTATGTGATGGAATGTGTCACTGAAATTTACACAAGACGGTCTATTTAACTAGCAAATGCCTTATAATGGACCTTTAATATGTTCGGAGGTTTTAAAGTATAACCACTACCCAGGATCACGTAATTTGCATTACTAATGTGTTCAAAGGAATACAGGTATTGACACTATTAATGCATTCCCAGAAATACATGGATGTACACTACTGATGTGTTCCCAGGTTTACACGGACTTCTTTCAGAATTGGTAAAAGCTCTGTCTGTAATGATGTTGACCATTTTTGTGATCATATCAAGATGTTCAACCAAAATTCAATAGCTGAATTCTGATTTGATGGTGGTGGTTACCTGACTAAAAAACATAAACTCTTTATTCACCAGATTATGGGCTCTTAGCTTTTTTATTTAAAATTTTGCAAGCAAACAAATGGATGGACAATCAGATGAACAAACAAACAACAATCGATTGCCTGGCTTTTAAAGACATTAGTAGTCAATCACATGGTGATTATTCTACTGTTGCCAGGAAAATGTAAATAGAATCTAGACTTTAATATGTAAGGTCCTTGACCCAGAAAATCTACATTTGATTTAAAGGCCATATGTCATCCCTCATACCGAAAAAGAAAAGTGGAAAAATAGGCCTTTTTTGCATGTAAACTGTTGAACATCGCAACTTAATAACCTAACAATGCATGTTTCTGATAGTGTGAATAAAGTGTCACAATAATGGGCTATGTCATTATTATCTAATTGCTTCTCACCTTTTATATATGCGCGGTTCTTTGCCAATTTCCATCAGAACAAAGCTGAGTGTATTAGCAGTAGTTTCTTGGCCTGATAAAGTAGAAATAGACAATAATACTTTAACATTTATATGAGTCTTATAGTCGATCACTAAAAAAAAATTCAGGGATAACAACTGCTCAAATTGCTGCGGTGCACCACCCCTTCTTTTTCCCAAATACGTTGTTTTCTAGTTACAGGAGACCCGAAAGAATCTCAAGGAAGTGGCAATTCAAGTGTGCACCAAACATCGGAGTGCATATATTTTACATCATGATTACTTTCAGTCATGGCCCACAATGGTTTGGAGAAAGGAACATTATGTCAATCTGAAAGTATCACAAAACTCTAGGGCATGCATAATAATTTCATCATAAAACTTGTAACAAAAAATAACAGATATAATAAATATTTTACTTGCCTGCAATAAAGAAAGTAACAAAATCATCCAGCAGATCCTCTTCTGTCACATCTGGGTTATTTTCTATTATAAACATAAAAACTTTTGCATTAAAGGGAAGTATTTTTACTTCTTACACATTGCACGAAAGTGTTGTGAAGGTGTCATTAGTAACAAAAATTAGTACAGTACCCAGCCAGAACCCTCATGTTAAATATGCTCGCCACTGTTTCATTTGATGCTTTCAAGTGTTGGATTTTTTCAACATAGTACATGGTCCTTAATAATAATAATAATAATAATAATAATAATAATAATAATAATAATAATAATAATAATAATATCATTATGTTACGAGGGTAAAAACATGTTGAGCAAGAACTCATCTGCCACATGGCCCTCAAGGGCAACTTATATCAAAATGAAGATGATGAGTATGTTAAAAAGTTCTGATGAGTTAATAGACATTTTATATACATTGTGACCTGCTGTCAATGTCAAACACGTGGTTTACATATTTGAGACAACTTAAAACCTCTCAAAAATGCGTTTAACATATTTTCCTTTGCAGCTCAATGATGAATTTGTATTTCTAATTTCTGGGTCACATTTCTAGTATAAAGTAGCACATGGGAAAAGTAATGATTTTTACTGAACAGACAGTTTTGCTGGGGGAATGTGCAGATCGCATTGCACACTTGCCCCTGGTAAATCTGCTGATTACTTGGGATACCTGTTGAAACATCTGAAATGTAGGTTTGGGTCTTTCCATGTACTGTTTTGTGGGTCATGCTAACTGTTCTGAAATTTATTCCATCAAGCAGATATGAAACTGCTTGAAGAGCACATGGGAGGGACTTTCATTGGGAACATCTGTTACAGTTCTCATAGCAACCTTCTGCAGTTTAACTAGTCAACTTATATCTGCTTGGCCCAAAACAAGCGAACAGTTATCCATATGTGGCTGTATATATGCCATATAGAAAGTTCCCCTGGCAAACCTTGGCAAATACTGACTAATTCGCCGCTGTTAACCAATATTTTGACTGACCTTCTCAGTAATTTTGTTAATGTAGTCCTTCCACGAAAGATGAGAGTCTATGGTAACTCCTTGAGCCTTTTCCCTTTCAACTGAAGCTATCCTGGTACCACTGAGGTTTGCTTTAAGATTTTATTTTTGCAAGCATTCAGCTTTTCGGCGAGAGGTTACTTGCATTGATTTTGTTTTAGACTTGTTGACAGCCAATTTTCTGTTACCACACCAGACCTTGATTGACACAGAATACTTTCATTCAATTTTGTTTCCAATTCGTTTACACTTTTTGCAGATGTATGGACTGTTGTTTCGTCGGGACGTGTCAATGAGACATTCCCCTGTAGGTCATTCTTATGAATAATAAACAGTAAGGGTCCCAAGATGCTACCGCGGACCACACCAATCTTTACGGAAAGTGTTCTGGACTCTTGGCCCTTAAATTAAACTTTAAACAGTAATGGTCCCAAGATGCTACCGCGGAGCACACCAATTTTTACGGAAAGTGTTCTGGACTCTTGGCCCTTAAATTAAACTTTTTGTTTTCTTCCTGTCACTGTCAGGTACGACCGATATATGTAAAGAATTTCCTGATAGACCAGATTGTTCATTGGCCAGACATCCATCATGAGTGGCCTCGCTTGAATCCAAATTAAGCTATGTATAAATAAGGTTTGATAAAGAAATATAAGTTAACATGTATGTGTATTTCTAAAATTGTGCAGATAATACTAAAAACAGACATCGTTTTTTTAATTGTTCTTATCTGACAGTTCATTTGCTCTGAAAAGAGGAGACACCTTTGCAGTTCTCCACATCTTATGGAACTTACCGACCCTAATACTCATGTTGAAGTTCTTTTTAAGTAGGTACCTCAACATAGCGCCCCAGGCAGGCAAATGCCTGACTGGGCAAGCATAATAGCCCATTTTTACACTGTTGCCATTCATTCAGTTTTTGCCTACATGAACAAAAAAAAAAATACTGGAATAAAGCTCATTCTGTGAACAATTGACTGATGTATTCTTTTTGTACAGTGTGTGAATGTTTTTTTGCAATATGTAAATTTTATTGGGGTGTTTTTGTGCATTTCACACCTTTTGGCCGCATCTCCAGATCACCAGAAAATTGCTCGCCATCATTCAATTTAACTTGCGCAAAATACCGCATCGTTCACACGTTCGAAAGTATGTGAAAACGAGAGAGAAGATTCTTAGCCACATTTTAGTATAAGATGAGCATGGGAACTTTGAAAAGAAATGTTGATAAAAAAAACGTTTGAAAACTTCAAAATTACGCCCACAATTCCCCCAAAACGCCAAATATTTTTTTTTAATATCGTTAGAAAGCTTTATGTTTCCTCTATTCGAATATATAAGTGAAATTTTGTTACTGCACCTGGGCTTCTGCGCAGCTTAACGTATTTGAGGGGCTAGCTCTTCTCAATCTGCCCTGTGAGACAGCTCCATTTTGTATGGAATACGCGGATGCGACTCTCTGTCTCGAAATGGGCCCCATACAGGATAATTTTGCCAATATACTGGCAGAAATAGGTTAGGAAATGATTGATTAGTTAATTTCCAATATTCTGACTAATTTTAGTGGGGATCTATCGGTCCGTTTACAAATTTTTTAAAATTTGAACTTGGTGATGGACTATGCTGTAGCATACGGCAATGGCAGATTTCCGCTGCATGTTTGATCAAGTGACTTCGTTTGGGACTCTTAAATGCCCTGTTTCACGTCAGCAAACTTCGTGAATTAATTTAGTACAAGTCTGAATGTGTTTTAAATCACACCTTGGTATTTTTATTGATATTAATGATGCGCTTTTATGATAAAATTGCGATCGAAAATTTCTGGTGTGTGTTGAAAATGGCGGAACCCAGCATTTGGTGTTGGTGCGAGGCGAACCGGTATTATCGCTCATTGTTGATTGACACTTTATTGTGTTGTATAGCAAAACTTTCTGAACCCAGATTGTGATACCTTTTAGGCAAAAAATTAGTGATGTGATTAAGCAGTTCTGAATTATTTCTGATGAGATCCAGCATTTTTGTAAATACTAATCATGGGCTCAACTTAGTTATGATCATTTGGGGAATGCTAACAATCAAACTTAATTTTTTTTTCTTTCATGTTCATTTCAGATGAAAGTCAGATGCAGTTGGTTAGGAGTATTTTGTGTGCTCATGGTAGAGGTAGGAGGCCCAGTATGCCCAGTTACCAGGGCAAAGTATCAAATCGGCTGATGTTGCAAGTGTATCACATCAAGTTCCGAAGTGGTGCTTCATGGGACAAGGTTAGAGACTGGGTGATTTCAATATTCCCAGCTTTGAGTGAACAGCCAAGATCTAGAAACAGAAACTTGATTGAAAAGTGTCAGCAGGGCATTGAACATTTATCTGGGGAAGAAGACAAAAGGGAATACTACAATCTTGTCACAGATTTGAATAGAATGGGTGAGTAACATATTTGACTTTAAGTCCTGTGAGATAAATTTTATACCAGGTTAAGGAAAAGTGAAAAATATTTTGACACACATGATAATAAATTATTGACTCATTTGTCTACGTGAATGAAGTTATTACACTAATGTGTCCAAAATCTTGGAATAAGGAAAGAATGATTGTCAATACAAGTAACAACAAAAATGATGATGATAATAATAATAATAATAATAATAATAATAATAATAATAATAATAATAATAAATGGACAACACAAAAAGTTTACTTTAGAAAACTGCCATTGACCAGGTAATTACAGGTAAAAATAATGCTGAATGAGATTTTAAAAAAATTAACGCAATTCAGTTATTAAAATTTATGTGATTGCACTTCTGTTAAATAGTTTTGCTACATTTTACATTGATTTTATTACACTGTTTACAGGTCCCTTTTGTAAAGAGCTGGGAATGGATCGCTCCCTGATTAAGGAGCCCTTTCTAGATGAAATTCCAAGCTCACCCCCAACAAACGGTGTCATCTTGGAGCTGGAGGACGCAACGGAAAATGCATTTCCCGTAATACAGACCCTGTAGCCAAACATGTTTACGGACTTGTTGGCGTACAAGTCTTGTGTTTACAAGATTAGAGCAGCTCTTAAGAAAGCTACAAAATCTAAGAAAGGGGCTCCTGTTGACGCTTTCAAAGAAAAACTTGTGTCAACTGATAACGTTCAAAAGGAGTCACAGGTACATGCTGTACCCAAAAAGCGCCCAGTGGAATGTGCATCAAAACAACATAAAGTGAAAAAAAGAACAAAAGAAACAGGTGAATGCAAACATGAAGGACAATGGAAAATTAAATGAACTGAGTTTGCAATTACAAACTTCAAAAGATCTGTGTGTAGAAAAACAGAGACACATTGCTGAACTTTACAAGTAATATAGCCATGTTGAAAAAAAAATGAAACAAAACATATGCAGCAAATAAATACTTTGGAAGAGAAATTGAATGCATATGAGGAGAAAATGAAACTTAAGGAAAGTGAAATGAAATCCCTTAAAATGGTGCCTTGTACAAGAAAATCAAGAGGAAAGAAAAGTATTTCAAATCTAAGGAACTTGATTTTAACAAAGGTGAAAAACTGAAACAAAATCTGTGCTCAAAATGTAACAAAATTCAAGCAAAACCGAAAAGAGAGATCAAAGATCTGAAAACATCACTGTGCAAAAAGTCAAAACTTTGTCAATCTTTCCCAACAGACAAAGTGAAACTTTCAACAGAACTGAAATCAATGAAATTATATTTTGCTGCACTGGGAGAAGAAATTGAACTTTTTAAAAAAGATACGGTACTTGAAACAAAAAGTGATAGTAAAAGTTTCAATAGTGACATTGAGAAGTGTGTTATGGGACTGCTCGGGGAATGTGATGTACCAAGCACAAAATGTTCAAAAGTCATTCAGCTTTTGTCTAAGTGTCTTTTCAACAAAGAAATACCTAAGAATAAGTTGCCATGTGCAAATACATGTGTAAGTTTGCTTGACCGTGCCCAAGTTTTAAGTAAATACAAGGTTGCAGAAAACATTCTAAAGTGCGATCGACGGGACCTGCACAGCGATGGCACAAGCCGTGATCATAAGGTTCTTGGTCATCAGATTAATCTGGACTCGGGTCAGACTCTATCAGCTGGATTTATGGGCATGGAAACTGAATCTAGTTGTACATTATTAGATGCTGCAATTGCCATGTTGAATGACCTGGCTGATATATATGATGAGGAAAAAAAGCAAAAGTGTTTATGAAGATTTGATGCGCAAAATGTTTGCGCTGATGTCTGACCGAGCAAGTGTCAATAAAGCCTTCAATACACTGTCAGACTATAGAGATGAATTAATTGGTGATGAAGCTGAAGATTTTCACTTTTTACATTGTAATGCACATTTTTTTTTAGGTTTATTCAACGCATGTGAAACAGAACTTAATAAAATAGAAGCAGATTTAGGTCCAATAGGTAGAGATAAACATTCCAACTTTGCACGGTTAAATAGTTCAACAGAGTCTGCTGCAGGACGTTAAAACAATATCTCTATGGTTAGAGTCGAAATCTTATGATGAGCAGCAAAAATTCTGAAAATGGCTAGGAAAAAAGTTGAGGTTAAAGGCAAAAACACAGGGAGGCGGAGAAAAATTCTTATTAAAACCACACAAAATTAGAAGGAACACAGCGAAAAATTGAAGAAAAAGAAGCTGTAAAAAAAACTGCAGACAAGTAACTTGATTGTGGTCTTAAATTCACATGGTTGACCCCATATGACTGCTGGTGATGTTCAGAGGGTGATGGCCCAGTTTAATACTCAAACAAGTAAACTAAATGCAATAAAGAACTAGAACAGGCTGATTTTCCAAAAGAAAATCAAATGTCTCCCCATGCGCCCTTACTATTGTCACCCTTATTTTTCTAAATAGGCATACCGATTCCAATCATCTACAGATATAATGAAGGTACACTCTTTATTGACATTGCGAAACGTTTAATTTTTGACGAAATGCCCGCATGACCTTGAAAAATAGGTCAAGGTCACACATTTGCAGTTACAAGCAAGGTCTTACAAATGTCTTACATAGAAACATTGTCACACAAAATGTCAACCTCTTTAAGACAAATATTTGTCGAATGTATCTGCAATGATATTTTAAAAGTGGCCACGTGACCTTCAAAATAGGTCAAAGTCACCCATCTACAATTCCAACCTAGTTCATATTATGGCACATAATCATGCAAAATTTCAACCTCTTAAGTCAAATCTTTGAGGAGTTGTTGTGTCCGCGTCAATTGTACATGACATGCCCATGTGACCTTGAAAAATAGGTCACGGTCACCCATCTGCAATCGCAACCTAGTTCATATTATGGTACATAATCATGCAAAATTTCAACCTCTCAAATCAAATCATTCCGGAGTTACTCCATCCACGTCAATTTTACCTTACATGCCCACGTGACCTTGAAAAACAGGTCAAGGTCATATTACTGCAGTTACAAGCAAAGTCTTAAAAAAAGCTTGCAAAGAAACAGAATGACACAAAATATCAACCTCTTTAAGTCAAATCTTTCTCCAGTGCACATGCAATGATTTTTAAATGTGGCCACGTGACCTTGTAAATAGTTCAAGGTCACCAATCTACAATCCCAACTTAGTTCATATTATGGTACATAGTCATGCAAAATTTCAACCTCTTAAGTCAAAAGCTTTGCGTAGTTATTGTGTCCGCATCAATTTTACATGACATGCCCATGTGACCTTGAAAAATAAGTCAAGGTCACCCATTCACAATCCCAAGCAAGGTTTTATATAGAAACATATTCACAAGAAATTTCAATTGCTGAAATTAAATCTTTGTCGAGTTATCCTGTCTGCAACGCACACAACAATGCGTTGAAGAAAAAGAAGAAGAAGAAGAAGAAGAAGAAGAAGAACAACAACAACAACAACAACAAGAACGACAACAACAACAACAACAACAACAACAAGAACGAGCGACACCAACAACAAGCGGAAGAAACGGACGCAAAAACAATATGTCCCCCCCCCTTGCATGGGGAGACATAATGAGATGAGGTATTTAAAAGAAGTTTAGGGTATCAAGGGCAGCCGACTTTTCTTTCTGAAGAAAACTGTATATGAACTTGCTACTGATCTGGTATGTGTGCTGTCATCAGGTGACATTATTCACGATGCAGCTTTAACACAAACACAAGCTGACTCTGCCACAAAAAATACACCACATGAGACTGACAATTCAGTATTAGATGAAGATGAGGGTAGTACTAGTGATGACCTTAACATAAGCTTAGAATTAGATGTACATGTACAGTTTAGCAATAAAAGAAACAGAACCACAAACTCACAAGCTAACCAGATGCCTGCCAAAAAACGTAAAAGAAACTCTGGCAATGATAAAGAGTCTATGTTCAAAACATTTAATTTTGAAAGACAAGGCATCTGGGTTGCTGTCGCATATATTTGGTGTACAACAGCACCGATATGTAAAGTTAGAGCTATCTACCACTTAGTTTTTATGCTATGACTATGTAAATTTGGGTATTTGTACAATTTCGCAATAATTGTCGGACGCAAATATTGAATGAAAAGCAGATTTCATGGATGGATTGTGTAAATATTGATTGTAATAGTGCCTTTATTTTCAATAAACGTAATCTCTGTATACTATACAATACATTTGTGGAGTTTTCAGTTGTTTTCTGTGAGTAGTTTTCAAAAAAAAATTGACTCCCAAAATGGCATTTTGTGCTTTGGCGCTGGAGGCCGCAAAAGTTCCGTATTTATTAAATCTTTTAAACTCTGTAGAAACTAAACCGTTCGAGATATCGTATTCAAACAAAAACAATTTTTTTTTAAATTCTTGTATTTTAATTATGAAAATATCAAATGCTTATCTTGGTTTTGAAAAATTCATGTGAGATACCTATATGTATTTTAAGTGGGCAGGATAAAATTGGAACTGCCATTCCAAGCAATTATGGCGTAACGGTACCTAACCCGGCAGCCTTTGTGAGCTTGAGACTGCTCAGTTCTTTTTGTACATACTGTTGAGTTATGTTTGGAGTTGAGAATACCTCAGAAGCTGGTTCTCTGGCAGATGTTGTTTTTACTTTGTATTGTAATAATAACCATCTGGGGGTATAAAATCATTGAAAATATTTGGAAAAAAAAATTGAGATTTTCTCAGGGTCTGATACATGCCACTCATTTTCATTGAAATACAGGCGGGGGGGTCAGATAGCCCCACAGTTTTGACGAGTCTGACTTGCTACATTCAAGGCAGGTCTGGAAGATAGTTTTCTTTGCATCTGAAATAGCATTTGTGACTTTTGCCCCACAATCTGTAATTTTAAATATCACCTTTACGTTTTCATTTCTTATATACCTAGATTCTTTTATATCATCAATGTACCATTCAGGCTGCTATTGCCTAGTTGACTGTACTATGCTCATGCTTATTTCCAAATCTGGACTTACAATACATGTAGGGTAATGCTCAGTAATTTCTGTCGCAGAAACTCTGACTATAATAAGAAATTTAGCAAACAAAGAATTTAAACTCGTGCTTTCATCAGGAGAAGGGGGTCAACAAGAATATTTCTGTTTACTTTAGAGAATAATCACCGTTTGCTTGAATGACGTACGACAAAATGTCGTTTGCAGCATTTTCCTTGCTTCGCATCTCAGACTGTCTGGTGGCCAAGCAGTCCTTCCCCGTCTGCCGGAGAAACATTATGGCCTCCCTTGTATCTTTTTTCAGTTGATACTTGTACATAGGATTTACCTACAGAAGAAACATATAAAATTGAATATTAGGTCATAGGGCCAATGAAATGTGTAAGTGTTTATCAACTGGCTCCTGGTCATTGTGAAATTGGGAAGGTACAAAATTCCAAAACCATAAGAATATTACATTTGCAATGTCCCTTTCAATTCAATTCGGTAATGTGTCTGCATGCTGCATGCTTTCCCTACTGGTTCCATTTAACTCTCTCTCTCTGCCATGACAGCCTATTAAGGGGATTGTTGTACACATGCATATACCTAGAAACTTTGCTTTTTGTGTTGGAAGAGAGCATTGAAGATTAACTAGGGAACGGGTGACAAGCCAAACCCACACACCCACACACACATAAATACATATAGATTATAATGTAATGTCCAGGTTGGTCTGTATACTTACGGGTTCGAGCCCCCGCATTTTAAATCTTGCAGAAAGGCCTTCCAACACCTGAAATATAGCTCTCGGAAATGGACAATTTTCATTTTCTATACTGTTGATATCCATACCAAAAGCAACCTGTCAACCATAACAACAAAGAACAATATTTATTTGCATCAAGTGCATCAAACAGCCAAGAACATATATATTTTTGAAGCCCGAATAAAAAGCAGCATATTTTATTTCGTTTCAAGTCTGAAAAATAACAAGTAACAAGATTTTGTATTGTTAAAGCCTGAATAACAGAAAACAGACAAATTTTATATCATTGAAGCTCGAATAACATTGTTTCAACTTTACCATGGTGCCTCATTAAAAAAGTGTAACTGCAGTGGTGACTGACTTCAAGAAATTGATTTATTTTTAGATATTTACCCACTGAGGAATCATATAACGGTGGGTATTAAGATATTTTCATCATTTGTATCTTGGCTTGAAAGAGAAAAAAACAGAGTCATACATATGTGGCTGACAGAATCTTCTGTACATTATTGTAGGGCACCCTTTTATATGTCTATACTACTATAAAATGAGTATAAAAGAGGCAGTATTTAATCCAGGTATGCAGGCACTGACACGTATTTCAAACGTTATAAGCAGGACAATAATCGCATCTTTCTCTTTCGTTGAAACGTGTGTGCATCCATTATTCAGGGCACATTGTCTCTTGAAGAAAAATACAGGTCTTCATATAACTGTACATACATGTAAATGAAACTGACCTGTATTAACATATATCGACAAAGCACGTTCATACCCAAAATTACTGCATCTTGAAGATGTCGCCAAACATTATTCGCCAAAAACTATGTCCATGAAAGTAAGTGCAAAGAACCGTAACTGCAGTAAAATGTTTTGGAAACACTATAGGCTGTAGTTACTGAGGAATATATCAAAGGTTGAGAGGACCGGTTTAAAACCACCAGTTGCCTTCTATAGGTGACTGTCCTTCTCAAGTCAGGACTGAAATCTGTTTCTGCACATGGATATTGGAAGATGAATGTTGATGCTTTGGTAACTCTGGAAACTCCTTGCTGTTATTGTTTGGTTTGAAATTTATGAATATGGTTATGTTTTTCTTAAATATGTAACAGAATTCATGATACATTGCAACGGCATGGGTTTCAGTTTCTGATACCTTGCCTATGACATCCAGAGTGGCACAATGAAAATAATGACCAAGGCTAAATTTTGTCTTTCCGTCTGCAAGGGTTGAGAGTTTACCCATCAAACTATCACCTGTGTCATTGAATAGTGGCATCAGACTCTTCAGGAATCTAAAAGAAAAAGTGAACATCACGCCATACATTGGTTATTGTTGTGCTTCATACAGAGTTTGTTTGATAATACAGTTGAACTTTATTGTAACGACACTCAGATTTCCGTCATGTTCAATATCAGGGCACAATTTTATTTTTCAAGTTTATTTTTGTTATTTGATTCATTTATTTGACATATTCAGTTATCTGACACATTTTTAAGGGAACAGATAATGTTATTATAACAAGTTTTTACTGCATAAGTAATATATTGTCCGTATTGTCAGTACTTTTTATGGCATAGCAGCTGCGAATCCACACATCCTCACATCATCAATGAAATTTCAGTTGCTTTCATAGTACGGGGTTATACAAATGCGCACTATGAATGCAAAGGTCTTCCAATGAGCATTATAGATATACATATACTGGAAGAGGCATTGTAAAACAACTAGCTTATGACGTATTAATAATTGATATTAATCAATTCTTGCCGCGATTTTCTGCCTTTGGACCATTCAATTTTTCTTTTGTTGTTTTTCTCGTTTCTTTTTTTCTTTTTGGGGAGCTTCCAGATATGGCCTTGTTGAATGCATACGCACAAATGAATGGAACACGCTATGGTATCAAATAGTCATATGTTGACAAACTTAAGAAGGTAATTTTCAAATGTAGCAAAATTTTCATAATCAAGTATTCATATCATTCATATCGAATTAGTTGGCTTTGCTGGCAGACTGAATGGGCATAGCTTCATATCCTATCTGTATGTTTCATTCACCCTCGGTGAAAGGCTGGGTTCATAATTGCTCTTTTTTTTTCCCAGATGTTAGTGTCTATTTCGGAGACCAACCCAAAACCAAGGAATCTGAAACACAAAAAGGCACTTTATACCAGCAAAGTTTCAGTGAAATCATTTTCTTGACACCTCTACACATTTTGAACCACATGTTACCAAATACCAAAAAACCTGAAGTTAAAGCTGCTACAGTCCAGAAATAAGTAGTTTTTCGCGAAAGTTGAGCTCATTACCAAGGAGGAATAGCCATTTACTTCTTTGAAGGGTCACATAAATCTAGATGAAAGATATTGCCCCCCCCCCAAAAAAAAAATAATCCTTATTCAGACTTTAAGCATATCTGACTTTAGCTTCAAGCAAAATGATTAAGTGAAAAAGGTTGAAAAGTATAAATCACTTGACTATATTTTTCTTTCCCATTTGACATGGAGACATAACAGGCGATGCGGTGTTAGATAAATGCAAGAATATTAGCAGCTTGTGTCATATTCGTCAAAACTACCCTTCCATTTACTTGTTGCTTATGATTTAGGAAAAATATCGTCGTGTACTATGTGAAAACTACAAATTATACAACATGGCGCCAGCATTTCACTTATCAAAATTTTGGAACCAATAAACGTCTGATATGGCAATATAGTTATTCGTATTTTTTCTTCATGGTTCTCAGCAAAAGTTGTGACATCATTACTTATTTACCTATTTCCATACAAGTATTGCAGGGTTTTGTATCTTGAAGAGGCTTTTGGATGTCCCCCAGTAACCAGCAAATCCTGAAACATTTTTTAAACATTTAAAATTTTGTTATATTTTAATGCGAAGTGGTTCCCTCTTCAGACACATCTGAAGAGGGGCCAGCAGTTCACAACGAACACTTCTCAACCAGAAAGTCTGTAAACTGTAGAAAATTTCCACCCCCCTTAAGATGCCACATTTTTTTTTCAATTTTGGTTTGGTTTATATCGAGGGGAGGGCTCAACTATAGGATCATTTTAAATTATACACATTTGTAGTCAGTCATTGGGACTTGTTAGCTTCCAAAGTGAGAATTGTGTCATTTCATAATATTTGGAAATCTCCTTGTGCTAAACATTATTTAGGAACCACAAGTTTTGTTGAACAGAGGGAACATATAAACACCACCCCCACTCCCCACTCCGGAAAGCGACCGACCACATCAGGGATATGACATCTCATTACACATCCCTGGCCGCACCAATGTCTTGATTTTTGTCTCTTACACTAGTGAAGGATAGAAAAATTCCATCACCGTCAAAATCTTAGATAAATATATTTACAAGAAAAAGGCCTCTTCTTATTCTCTCTTTTATATATATAAATATATATATATATATATATATATATATATATATATATATATATATATATATATATATATATATATACATACATACATATGTTTGTGTCTGTGTCTGTATGATTTTTTGTCTTGAGTTGGCGCCATTTCGATTGTGTGCACCTTCTTGGTCTTCTAATTTTTCCTTGCTCCTTACCTTAACAGAATCCAAATCTGCAGTAAATACAGTCACACTATGCAGTAGGTTCACCCTGATGGTAATACCGTATTGGATCATCCTGCAAGTATATCGCATGATATTTTAAAGTAGTCATTCCTAAGGGTACCCTCGTTTTCAGATATATTGATACCCATCTTGCTTCATGACACTGGAAAGATATGGCGTCCCATTTAAATGTAATGTATGGTGCATTATCAAATATCAACAAATGTACATTTTTGTTACAACTATTTTTTTTCAGCACCGAGATTTATCACGTGTTACTACATTTCAAGTAAATTTGACCATCTCGTTTATATCCTTATATTTTCAGATTCGTTTCCATAATATCAAGACTGTGACAATGTCGTCTTGTATTATGTATAGCAATGTGTATTGTGTAATCAAGATACCAAAATTTTTAACTGTCAATCGTCTATGACAATAAATGTCCATGTAAGTATAAAGAATATATCCAAATGATGCTGCCATTACAATATAATCCATAACATCAAGTCAACATTTAAAAAAAATAGACTGCCTTGTTGACAATGTTATTTAAAACATATTTGCACTTGTGGTAATATTGTTGTTCAACTTACCAGTCCAATACAACCTTGCCCAAGAAGTCTCCATTTTGAAATCTCTTTTTCAGTTCTGGCCCGTTTCCGAAGACGAAGCTTTAGAAGAAGTGTTGCAAAGAAAATTTTGAATTCGAAATGAGTAGAGAATATACATGACCTGTAAGAGTAACTCAATGTCCAAATGTGAACGTTTCAAGGGCATCTATAATAACAATAGAATAACACTTTTCATGTTTAGAATTATCGAGATTAATCATAGTCGGTATATTAAAGAACGCACTTCATTTTTTTGTTGGGCTATAACACTTGATTTTAACTTCTTAAACATTAACGCCTTAAAAGGCATGGACGAGAGAGTATGAAAATGATATAGGTCCACCTAAGCTTTCCTATTTCAGACAATGTGGCTGAGCAGTAACATGCTTAACTTTCACCTCTGCAACCCGGGTTCGATTCACGGCTGGGGGAGTGTTTTCCACTTTGTGTGCGTTGGTTTTCTACGAGTCCTTCACTTGCCCCTGCCACACAAAATGGTACAATGTATACGCCTATAACAATGCCACCGAGAGTGCCTTTATAAGTCTTTACTTAATTTCTTTTACAATCCATGCAAAAAAAAAAATATGTATGTACACTTTCTGTCCTGGGACATGACTAGCCCTGTGTCCAAACATACAAGTGTAGCAACGTTACCTCGAACGCTTTGGTCCAGGAATGTGGTCATATCGTTTATGTTGGTACCAAATGAAAACTAAATATGAAGTGGCAATCAGTGTGACAATGCTCACACAGCCAAGCAGCGCCTGGATACAAGCCACCGAAACATCCACTGCCATTTTGTCTTTCTTCACCTTACCCTTCGTTGTATAGTTTTCAACAAATAATGTTGCTGCGTCATGCACTCTAACTTAGAAAGTGAGCTGGGAGCATCGCCGAAGCTCAACCATAAGTGCGTTAGCACATACCTTTTGTATGTAATATCGATCATCATTGAATTTTTTGCAACCTGCGTGAAGCTAAGGAGGACAGGGTGACATATTAGAACAGGATCAGCAACTAAAAAAGAGAAGTTCCTACTCTTTGGGCATAGATTATCTTCATCGTCATATGAAGAGGGTTTTTTTTTTTTTTAAAGTAGTGTTGCAAAAAGAGCGTTTCAATTGGGTCAGTATGAACATTTGCTGATTACTTTTAATACAAAAATATTAAGGAAATCTGAGCAACACTTGCAGTTTAAAAGAAAGTACCTGGTAGTCTATCAACTGAACTGATAAAACTCTTTAAGGACCAAGTGTGCTTCTATTTCCAACATGCCTCAACAGGAATCAGGAGTCAGAAATTAGATATTCGACCAAGAACACATTTCACTGACACATATATAAATTATAAACGTTTTTCTGTTATAAGAGCAAACAAAATATATGAACTTGTGACAATATAAGACCACGATTAGGATAACGGTAAGTTGGTCTGGAAACGCGCATTAAGGTCATCAGTGGAACACTATCATGCGAGCCACAACTTTCTAATTTTCAACTAAATGCTTATTTTGGAGGGATATCATTTATGTAAATAATTTGGAGCACAGGCACAGAAATTGAGCCATGAGGGACAACAGTTGTTATGTTTATATACCTGGGTTGTATACGTCAATAACAACACACTGTGTTCAATTACTGAAGTAACTCGAGAATAGATGTAAGGCAGGCTCTTATGTACCAGAATATTAATGGGTACTTAACCTTTGCCCATCAGCAGAAGTGTTCTGTCTATAACTTCATTAGAAGCAAGCTCGGTTTAGTGACAGTCCTTGAATCCACATTGACTAGCGAAATATAAAGTACGAGGGTTACTATACTGATGCACGTGGTTAAAGATAACGACAAACTCGAGAACTTTGGATATGGTAGGCAACATAGGAATTGGCGGTAAGTATAAGCATCAAAATAAGTCGGATTATCTTATTACGCTCAGCTGCCCACAGTCAAGCCGATAGCCGTCATAAGTCGTCTGTCCGTCAGTGCGTCAGTGATGAGTTCAGACCTCAAACCTCTTTAATAGGGGTCAAACCGTAAAAAATCTCCAAAACTGATCACCCAATTGATTCAAATTTTGTTCACCAGATGGCACTCCGAATTTTAAAAGAAACTAAATAAAAAAAATTGTGTGAGTTTTGGCTGTATTCGACTACTCTAAAACCGTCATTCAGATTTTGTTGATTTTGCAGGAATGTTCCCTGTAGCAGAGTCAAACAAGTTTATACAGTAGGTAGAGTCACTATGGTATCTTGATTTTTAACGATTTTTTTTCATTTTGGGTACTTATTGGTAACAACATACGTTCCCGTTGTCTACTATGTCAATCAATAGGCATCTAATGCATATTCAAATTTTGGACTTTATCTAGGAAATTGTCAGCCAGATATAGCTCATACTTGGGGGCGATATGCTTCTAGTGGGTCTTACCAGTTTTGTTCAAGTCACGCTCCATTCATTTTTGCTTTTTTATATTTGTTTACTTTCTGGTCCAATCTAAAACAAATCTTTCCAAAACCGCACTGTTAATTGCAAAGGAACGTCTGGGGGACCCTTGGACCTTATCTTGCTCAATAGGTGGGGGCTGCAATTTTTTCTGTATTTTTTTAAGATTTGTTTGCTTTGATGTCATTTTCCACTTTTCCAAACTGTCGCTCAGATTGTTTGGATACTTGGTAGAAATAGAGCTTGAAGGCGAGTATAAAAGCTAGTTTACAAAGTGAAGATACTGTCGATGACCAAGTTTAAATGGATTTTTCAATTTTGGTGCTTCTTGGTTGATGTATGCGTTCCTATTGATTACAAAGTGAATGGGGATTCCAATTAAAATTTACATTTTTTACTTCTGCTCTAATATTATCAAGCATATTCGCTTCAGACGTAGTGGGAATATACCTTGGTAAGGTCTCTGTCAGGTTTGTTTAAAATGGACACAGTCAGGTGAATTTTGGATTTTAAATAAATTTTGTTGACCAAGTATGTTGACACATGAGGTTGTTCAAGTTATACACTTCCGTTTGAGTTAATACTTCTCGCTACATCTAGGGCGAGCAGAGCATAGGTCCATCATAATCCTCTCGTTACTTTATAAAATGCAAAAATACTCTACATTTGATGATCTACTGTTAAATGCACTTTTGAAAAGACGTAGTACATAGTTCTGATAGATGCAGAATATTCATCCTTTATAGGAGACAGAAATTATATATATATATATATATATATATATATACATATATATATGGGTTCAAGTTATTTACCTACTGACTGGGTTTTTAGAACTCCTCACGGAGATTAGGACATTAATATCTGCAAAAGCCTGCAATCAACTTGCCAAAGAAAATTACCCTGCACGATTCTCGATTGAAAGTAACCATTTTATTTCGTGCGAAGATGGATGCAAGCCTTGCCATATAGTGTTTGTCTGGCAGTGACACTTAACTATTGTTTGTACTTAATAAGTGGTTTCTCTTTTCTCAACTGGTGTGCACTTTTGCCATTTTTTTGTGTGTAACCCCCCCCCCCCCGAAATCAGAGAACAAAGGACTGAAAAAAAATTAATCTGTAGTCTGTGGTAATTACTAGAATTAATAAATCTCAGAGAATGGCTACTGCGTTTTCAACAGATTATGGGCCCAAGGAGAAGCTACCGTTTGATGTAGACGAAAGTAAATATTAAGTATGGGAGGTGAGATTTATAGGATATATGAGGTCCCTAAATCTATATGATACCATATTGTAAACAACATGCATAGAAGGAGAGCCTGACACTGACAAGAATACAAAAGCATATGGGGAACTCGTGCAGTTCATTGATGACCGGAGTTTGTCTTTCATCCTCCATGACAATGGTAGACAGGCATTGAAATTTCTGAGGGATAATTACTGAGGTAAAACTAAACCTAGAATAATCTTACTCTACACAGAACTGACCTCTCTGAGAGAAGACACTGCAGAGTGTATGACATGCTACGTAATAAGAGCCGAAACTGCATCAAACTCCAAGGGATGCGGGGAAAACAGTCAGTGAATCTCTATTGATCGCTATTACTAAGGTATTTTAATCTAGCTGGTACAAACAGAAATTGTTCTGAGTACTTGTTGACAAAATCTCAAAAAGACAGGACCATTAACTGATGGGTACAGATGCAAGACAGTTGTCTCTTTATTGGACTGGTAGAACCTGAGACAGGTTACTTGTAGCATTTAGGTAATGTATTAAACCATGACTATGAGAAACATTCCTATTTTTGCTTATGGTTACCTTCAGGAATACAAAATATTTGTTCGTTAAGAATGCCTCATAGGTCACACTGTGAGAACTTCATTGAATACTGCAACAAAACTCGTGATGCCTGGAAGAGCACAGTTGTAATTGTATCCCACCTCACCACTACCCCCACCCCCAATAAAAACAACGGAAAACGCAGTCAACAAGGATATCTAATAGGTGCTTCTAGCTCCACAACATTTTAATGATGATCCTCTTTGCACCATGTATTTGATTAATATTATACACCTTTAAGGGTAAATGTCAGCATGAATAACCTTTTGTCAGCCACACATACAAGGTGGATCGCACATGTTGCAAGTTTCTCATAGGCATTTTTGCAAGAGGCTATATCACTTTACCTGTCAGTATCATTGTTCAGCTGGCATAGTGGTTGTTTTTAGATGGGGTCCATACACGCACCTCTGTGCTGCTGTAAGCATACAAAACCCCACCATAAGGATAGTTTTCATCGTCATTTACCCAATTAGCTGTTAGAAAATTGAAACATGTAGGTCACCAGCTTTACAACGAAATCATCACGGTATACAATATTGACTTAAAATTACAAAAAACAAACAACAACAACATTCCCCCTCTCAAATCTGGTCAAATAGTACAAAGAAACATGACCCTTATTCACAAATTCCAACCCAGCAATGACAGCAAAGTTAAAAATAGGAGAAAGCAGATATTTTAGGGTTCCCAAAACATGAACGCCCATCTTCCAATACCAATATGAATATAAATTCCACTCTACATTTTAAACATTTAGCTGCCTATAATAGACAGGTTGTGATTCTTAACTGGTCCCCTCAACCTCTGAAGCAGATTCTTCCTTAACTACACACTTTATTTTTGTCCGAAACGTAAAGGCCTAACCACTTAAACCCGAAATGTATCACTGGTGATACAGATAAAAATAAACATGACAGGCTAGAGACTCTTTGGTTCCATGGCCTTTCAGTGAGCTGAGCTGACAGCAAAACTTCTTCTTCTTCTTCCTTTTCTCCTGCTTCTCTTCTTTCCCGTATTCTTTTCCTCTTTGTGCCTCTGATTTTGCTTCTTCAGCATAGCAACATGAACATGATAACTCCAGATGTTTTTAAGCCAGGGCTTTCATGTTAGACAGGCATACAGTTCTTTATTAGTGCTAGGGAAAGTTTGAAGACGGGTGACCTTGACCCCATTTCCAAGGTCATAGAACTGCGTTAGTGATCTTAGTTTTGCATAATAAATTGAAACTTTTTTGAGCCATAACTTTTATATTGCACAATTATATGTTTTCACCGTATTTACCTAATAACTTGGTTTTTAGAACTGCTCGTAGATATTAGGACAAACATATCTGCAATAGCTTGCAATCAGTGTGCCAAAGAGGAAGATTTTATGTCGGAGTTTGACTCAGAGTCACTTTTAGTGGCATAATCTACTTCGGGTCTTCAGATCTCTCTTAATGTTTCCAACTTCTTAATGCATGTAGGAGCCAATGTTCTCTAGCATATGCTGTATCACTGATTGTGGTAAGGCCACATCATGGAAGTCCAGCAACAAGGTAATACTTTCACACTCGCTGGAGGTAAATCTTATGATTTTTATAGTCAAAAAAGCAAGTAGTCTAGCAATTTTGCTGAACAATCGCCGCTCTTCCAGAGCTCATGCCCCAGCTAAAGGCTTTTTGTTGTTGTGCAAGAATGGCATTTTTGTATAAATCCATAAGGTAAAGACTAAGGATATATGCGCTATCTACATACGAACAGAGTGGGGTAACCCTTCTTGAATAAAACTATATTTTGAGCAAAGTGTTGCTTTCTGCAAGGAATGCCGCATCATGAGGTAGCCTTCCATGGGACCAAAAGATTTGTCAACAAACCATTAGGTGTGACCACTGCTTGGTTATTAAAAGAATGCATATGCTAATGTCCGTTGTAAACATCTTACTTTACAGGTGGCTATTAAACAGCCATCAATGTCCCATCAATGAACCCCCAGCAGTTTGAGATGTGTAGTTTGGTCTGGTGTGTTGCTCGTTCGAGTTTTATGAGCTCTTCAAATCTAAGCCACGATTTATTAAAATCAGACTGTAATGCTCAAAGTTGTCATATATATATATTTCAAAGTTGTATAAAATATCAAGGACAATTGAGTTTTGTGTCGAGCAAATGTAGGAAGTATATCACACAGTCCACTCGGATAGGCCAGTCGTGTGAGCAAAACACGTATTCCTTCCAGGCCAGACCACTTCAACCGAGAACAGCCTGCCCAATCGTCTGGTATTCTGAGGTTAATGTTGTTCCGCCGCAAAATGTCGCCTTTTGTGAAGCGAAACTTTTGCAAACATAACTCATCAGAGAAAACCTCCAAATCAATTTTTTGCAATTTATGATGGTGTACATCATCACCAAAGAATTCATACATCAGCAGTCCTCAAAGGGTAAAATGTCTATAGGATCCATGATTGCTTCCTGCTGAAACAAAATTTTAACTTTTTCTTCATGACAACTCGCACATTTTGGCTGGGTTAACTCTTTCAGCACTAAATTTGAGACCAAGTTAACAGAGTGCCTAGTGTCATTGTTATGTACCTTTTTATTCCTAGTAAACATTGTATCAAATATACCTGGCAACTACTTGTTAACTGCTTTAAACATAAACATACACACTTGAAATTTCTTAATCTCTAACACACTTAAAATACACATCTGTTTAAAGATCAATACTTTATGTTCCGTTGGCTTCATGAAATTAATAATTCTAACCAGTTTCTTTTGTATTACAGTAAGTGTATGGTATATATAAATCTTTTACTTACTGGCCCAAACAATGTTACCAAAAGAAAAACACAGAAAACAAAATGCATAATATAAATCCTACAACACATTTTGTCAGCATTTTTCTGGCTTTACATATAATACCAACACTTTTACCAAGTTTGACTGAAATATAATTCATATGGAACCTCCAATTTAGTTTGTGATCAATATAAACACCAAGAAACTTAATTTTGTCAACACGTGTAATATTTTGACTATCCAACTTGTTCAAAGTAATTCAGAGTATTTTTTTCTGTGTGCAAAATCCATAAATGTTGTCTTTTCGATACTAACTTATACGATATTCACTTAAAACCATTTTGACACTTTCTTTAGCTCATTATTCATCAAATCATTTAAATAGTTAGCATCCTTATGAGACAAAAATACATTTGTATCATCAACAAACGATATAATGTATAGTTCTTTTAAAATATTAAACAAATCTTTTACATAAAGTAAAAACAACAAAGGTCCAAGGATAGATCCTTGGGGTACCCAAAGCTGATGATCGTACAATTTGATCTTTTATATTGTAAGATACATACTGTGATCTATTTGAAAGATAACTTCTAAACCATTCCAGTGCTTTTCTGCAAATTCCGTTACAGTTTAACTTCTCTAATAAAATTTCATGATTCACTGTGCAAATGCTTTCAACAAATCCAAAAATAACCCAATCACAATTTCGTTTGAATCTCATGCTTCTGCTATTTTGTCATAAGACAAATCAAAGCCATAGCAGCAGAATGATTTTACCTGAAACCAAACTGATAATCATACAAAGTGTTAGGTTTCTCAAAAAAGTTAATCAAACGTTTATACATGACTTTCTGTAGTATGGCAACAGTGAAACAATTCTGTAATTAGATAACAATCCTCCTTCACTATTTTTGTAAATCGGAAGAATTTTTTAATTTTTAATTCCCGTGGGGCAACACCTGTAGAGAAATGATAAATTACATAAATATTGTGGAGGGATATGCGAAGATTTATACACATGTTTAACTATTTTACACCCACTACTTGCATTTTGTAGAAAGAATAATGTTTTTTAACTTTTCTTTTGAGACTGGTTCAATGAGCAGAGACTGGAAATTTTCCTGTAATGTTCCCCAATGGAGACCCATTCTGTGATGAAATTTTTGAAGCAAGTTGTGGCCCAATATTGCCGAAAGACTCCATAAATTTGTTCGCAATTGTATATTTAACGTTAACTAATGTACCATTGATATTAAACTGTTCATTTAAACATTGATTGTTTTTACATTTAGATATGATGCCATTAATAATTTTCCAAGTCCTGGATAATTTTTTTCAAAATTCTGAATGAATTATTTCAATTATCTTTCAGAAGGCAGCTGTAGTATCTCCATTCTGCTGTGTATAGGGGATGATATAGTTTATTTCTGTAACGTTTATATCTATCCTTATTGAGGAGATAAGGACTGACAGTAAAAAGTAACATGCAATTTATTTTTCTTCTTAATAGAGGCAATTAAACCATAAGTTAACTAAGCTTTCCTAATATTGTATTAACTTCTTGTTTTAATAATGGGAAAATATTTATGACACATATCAACAACTCATGAAAACTAGTGCATGCCAACTGTGCATCATGCTCCAATCCCACATCATACCAACTTGTATTTTGTAGAGAATCTCTGATTTTTTCCTTTGCCTCTGGAGTAATTTTTCTTTTGATAGCAAATACACCACTAGAATCTTTCCATATAAACTTTTAACAATATCAAATATATGAAAATCGTGAGATGTATCGCTGTAAATGATACCATTATAAATTATGTCATCAGCTTTATATCCATTCGTAAAAATTTTATCAATCAAAGTGCGTTGTACTTTGTAACTGTATTAGGTTAGGAGATTACAAGAATATATGTATGTGAATACATTAATTCTAAATATTCAGCTGTTTGTTGGTGATCTCCCTGTTTTAAGAAATCAATCTTAAAGTCTCCCAAAATATTACATATCTTTTTTTCTTTGTTTACAATGTTTAATATGGAAGATATTTCATCACAAAACTCGCCAATGCTTGTATTTGGTGGTCTGTAAACAAAGCCTATGATAATATGTTTTGTACTCTTTATAGCCTTTTGGCAAATTGCACAAACACAGTTTCTAAACAATGCCTAGACACCTGTAATTCATATCGTATGTTGCATTTGATATGATAATGGATGAATATAAAATCTCCTCCCCTTTTTCTTTCAGATATAAAATTTTTGACATGTTGGCATCCATCTAAATAATCAAGATCTTTTAGATAACCTTGTCTCACTTAAAACCGATAATATCAAAGCACATATCAATACACAAAAAATCTCCTCCCCTTTTTCTTTCAGATATAAAATTTTTGACATGTTGGCATCCATGTAAATAATCAAGATCTTTTAGATAACCTTGTCTCACTTAAAACCGATAATATCAAAGCACATATCAATACACAAAAAAATCTCCTCCCCTTTTTCTTTCAGATATAAAAAATTTTTGACATGTTGGCATCCATGTAAATAATCAAGATCTTTTAGATAACCTTGTCTCACTTAAAACCGATAATATCAAAACACATATCAATACACAAAAAATCTCCTCCCCTTTTTCTTTCAGATATAAAATTTTTGACATGTTGGCATCCATGTAAATAATCAAGATCTTTTAAATAACCTTGTCTCACTTAAAACCGATAATATCAAAGCACATATCAATACACTTGAGATAATTTGTTATAACAAAAAAATACATGGTAAACTCCTCTCATTCCAATGTAACATGAAAAATTTGTCAGATATTTTTGTTGTTTTGTAAAAGTGTCATTCACGTTATATTGACTATTATCAATGCAGGGCTTTGCTAATGAATTGTAATGATGAAAGTCCGGATCAATGTTGTACGGCGGTCCTTTTGTCATTCAGTTCATATATACAAAACATACGGTTATTTAATTCCTGAAATTCGATAGCAGACGTATTGCTCCATAGTTCCTAAATCCATTGTTAAAACACGCAGCTGCATGTTTTAAAGATAATATGTCCAAACAAAATATATGTCCTAGTGTATTTACCATGCATAGTCAAGAAAGACAACTTAGCACACGTAAACAAATGTTAAATCACTTGGATCAAAATCCACTGATTGTATATCACACAAAAAGGTCACTCATGCTTGCGTCAGAAAGGTTTTGCAACAAGACGATCATATGACAGGGAAACATAGTTATCCTGTTTCGTTGCAGCAGCCAACTGTGGTTTCAAAGCTTCACCTTTCTTCCTCACAATGTCAGAAAAATCTTCATTGATCAATAACTCTGAGCCCTTGAGTTTACTCACGTTATTCCATATTTCTTCTCTGTCCTTGTACCTCAGAAACTTTACCCCTATGGGACGCTGTTTCCGTTCCTAAGAAGTTTTTCCCACTCGATGGGCCCTTTCAGTAAGAATGTTGTTGGGTTTCATGTTCATCTTGTCCTTAAGTAGCCTCCTGATCTTGACCTTGCAGTCCTGCCAGGTCTCACCTTGAGTTTCTGGAATCCCATCAAATTTCAAGCTGCTTATTCTACTCTCATTTTCAAGGTAGTCTACTTTTTCCAGCAATCCTGTAAAGTCAGTAGACATTTTGTCAGTTTGCTTTCGTAAAATCTCCATTTCAGCACTAAGTTTCTTGAGATCTTCGCATATCTGGGCAATGTCAGTTTGGCTATACTCTGGGCTGTGTAGCAGGTCACTGATTATATTAGTGGCTTCACGCATGAATCCATCTAGCCGTTAGCTTGTGTTTTCCATGATTGCTTCCACACAGCACCTGAATGCCCATTCTTGCATTTCCATGGCCAGTTTAAACATTTTTTTTGGCATTTGAAGTGCGTCATTTAGCTGGCTTTCAGGGATATAGTCCACCTCCTTTGTTGATTGTTTTGTTGACATGGAAACTTCAGGTGCACAATTCCAGCAATTTATAGATTTGTCTTGCAAAGTTTCAATGAAGTTGCAAAAATAATCATCCAGTTAGTTTCAAATATCCTACAAATATATCCACTAGGTTTTCTGGGTATTCACGTCATAATTTTGCAACCTTTAGGTCCAAAAAGGAACTTTTTGCAGCAAAACTCTGCCAATATTAGGGTCCGTAAGCGCAAGCCACACAACTCAAGACGCTCACATGATCAACCTTTATGTACGTATAATTCATCTAAATTCTACTAAAGTCTCCCGCAGGAGTGAATGAGTTAAACATACAATTCCTGGACATATCAAGGTTTATCAACATAATAATGTTGTATGAAAAAAGTATGAATAGAACAACATATGTCGAACAAGACCAGATGTGGCATGTGTTGGGTGTAGACAGCCCCGATGTAGCTGACTCAAATAAGGGTGACTGCAGTCGCTTACAGCGGTGAAAGTGGTAAATGGATTGGAAATACATTAGAAAAGACATCGTTTATACAATTGTGAAATCAATTATTATATAATTTTGATTCATTTAATATATTCTTTAGGTGGATTTTTAAAAAATGCAGTTGGTCTGGTTGACTGTAATTTCAAAAAAGACGTCAAATATTTCAAGCCATTGGCAGGTAGCTGTATATAATTACGCAGCGACGATTTAGGTTCATCTCGGTCACGTCCCCATTATGCAACGTTCTATTTTGACTTCAAAAAGCTTCTTTCCTAGGTGCATCAATTTCAAACCTTGAAGCAAATTATGATTTATTATACAAATATATCCCATGTTTAAGTAGTATGCAACATGTGTGCTTGGTTTACTGTTGATATCTTACCTTTATAAAACTTCCACGTGTGGCTAGGAGTAATACACGCATGCTACGTGTTCATGCGTTCAGTTCAATTTAAAATTGGATGCAATGACAGGGCAACCGTAGGTGTATCAAACTTCGCCTGAGAGAGCGAGGACACACTCCTCTAGACCAGTGACTTGTGGACGAAAACCTGCCGCCGCAGAATGAAGACGCGGGTTTGCTAACCCTCCATATATTCTCATACTGAGGAGCATTGTATCACTTTGCGAGTTAAACTTCTTTTAGAATTTAATCAGAAGATCATAAAACGTTATAACCATTTGGATTCGTAACTTTTAGAGTCAAATCATCAATTATGGCCCAAAATTTGCTCCTTTTAACCATTTGAGTAATAAAAAGACACACATCAGTTATGGCCCAAAATTTGCTCCTCTTAACCATTTGAGTAAAAACAAGACACATTTCCAAAGTATTGAATAATGAACGCCAATACAAAGGGTGGCAGTGAGGTTTTCCGTGTTGACGCTTGTTAATACTTTCAACAGTTGGTATTATTTTGTTTCCACAATTAAAAGAAAAAAATATTTACGGTATTTATGAAAAATGCTCTGGCGTATTTCTAAATCAGAACCAGGTATAAAGGGATATAGATAATATTAACATCGCTGTTTGTAAAAGCTATGCGTATGAGAAGTTTCTTTGTCTTTCTTTTCTTTCCGTCATTTTCTATCATTCTTTCCTTTCTTTTGCGTTTCAGGTCTTCTTCATTCCCTAATTTCCTTCTCTCCTTCCTTCCTCCCTCTCCTCCTCCCTTTCTGTCCTTCATTCATTCAATCATTCATTATTTCTTTCTTTCAGAAAATACCCCAGTGTGGAGAAAAGTATCCAGGTACCCGCCATTTTTGTTAATATCTGAACACACGGTACATATCCATGCACTCGGCTATGCTTTTCTGCTTGTTCCTGTTGCAAACAATGACCTTGCTCCTTGCTTTCTGCCAATTATGCCGAGAAAATATTTCTACTTGTTTCCTTGTTGCAAATACCACGACATGAGAGCCGAAATTTTATATCTGACGAGAAACCTCAATTGTGAACATCGTTCAAACTACAGCAAATTTGAAGAATATTTTGCTTAATGATTTTACATTTGACGATTTAAGTACACAAAAAGATCAACACATACAGGTATCAATGTACATGCAAAAAATGCCTGGAAATTTACTTATGCTCCTTGTCCATAATTTAATCTTAGAAGAGTGTCATACATACCTTGTTTGGTCGTTTCCTAAACGGTATATACAAAACGTGTTTTGTCACCGGCTTTTGAATATGCACGATAGTTAGAGCGTATGAACGGAGGTTCTTCCAGATGGAGTATAGTTTCGTCTGTTATACGCATGTGATCTTCTGTCTCCAATGGAACCCGCACGAATGATGGAATTCTACCTAGCTACAGTCATCACTGGCCATATTCACAAAAAGGGGGTTAAATTAATAATGGATTTAATGTTAATACTCAAAATAATGTGTATGGGTTTACATTATTCAAAGCTGAACCTTATTGCACATTCACATTATGACGGCATTGTGGTCCCAAGTTTATGCCAGACTGTAAAATATATTCAAATCAATATCATATAAGTGGGAATAAATTTTTTTGAAACATAGTTCATGTGGATGACTCTATAGTACATCGAAATGACTTGTGAACTGGGCTCTCCAGAAGAATAAATTAACCCCACCACCCCACCCCTTTGTGATTATTGTAGGCCTGTGTTCAGTCTAACACTTAGTTCTAAAATGAAAATTTAATCCTCAATGTGAATACAGTTACAGCTTAAACATAAATCACGTTTTCCTTGTTCTATTACTTTGTTTTCTGTGTGTTATGCATTGAATAAGCAGACACAGTGCAACGATAGTCCCTTGTAGTAAAGTAGTAGCCGCATATAAAATATTTTGGGATATATCCTAAATTTCCAATCAATGAAACTGTAACAGCAAGGTCGTCGATTGAACCACCTGAAATTCAAAATATTACCATGACTACAAACAACTTATTTTCTTTGAAAGTTGTATACGCATGCCTGTATATGTGTGTATAATTGTTATGTACTTGCACATGTGCACAGTTTAAAGCGCAAGTATAGAAACGTCTTTCACTTTCTTCTATACACAAGCTTGGGATCTACATATCGTAACGGGTCTACCCACACCAGAATGCATACACTACCTGTTGTGTTCGTGAAATGTGCACTTTCCATTCCATATAAGCCCAGTACATTTGCATGGCACTTGATTTATTACATACCTACTCCGTACACCTGCAAGACCACCATTGCTTTTGTAGAGCGTTGCAGGCCCACACCTTTGCCCCAGTTGCCATCAATATTCACTATGTAACCGTTGCTTCCAGTGGGTTGCCACAGTCTTATGTCTCCATTGGCATTATAGGCGGATATTAGGCCGCCATAGTAGTCACCTCCATGTCCAGCACCATGAGCGCTACCTACCGTGTGGAACCGATATCCTTTGTTAATACCGTCCACTGCCTGTATCTATGAAAACACAAATTATACCACATAATTGTTTCTTAAGACTCTGGAATTTGCAACAAAGTTACCGCTAAAGGGATCCAACAACCAAAGTGAACTAGTTGTTTTCATTACATATCCCACAATTTGCAGGAAAGTGCCTTCAAAGCATCCGAAGCTAACCTATAACTCGTCCTTAAATAATATGTTGTTTTCTTTCAAACATACATCTGGCAGTTTTTGTGCTTGATGAACTGGCACTGACAGAAACATCATCAAATTAATGATGTTGTGCCATAATTGAGGTAACCGAACATCGACTGTACATTGTAACGACTAGGAGTCCACAAAGCAGCAGATTTAGCATTAGTTTTTTTTTGGGGGGGGGGCAATAATTTTATATGGAACAGACTACTCATAGACCCTCCATGCAAGCATAGAAACAGGTCAGGCATCAATAATGTCACATTTGTTCTCATTTCAAATGGTTCACATTACACTCACATAACAAAATTCCAGTGGTAAATTAGGCCCAACACTGGTACAAGATAAAACCGACAAAGATTTATCTAAGGTCGGCACGTACAAAGACAAACATTAGCTAATGGGCTACTAAAACCGACGAAATACATACATTAAGTAACGTTAAACAAATACTTATAACTAAAAATGGCAGCATTTATACACAACTGAAAGAGTAGCATAGCAAAAGAGTTACAAATGATCAAATATCAGACATTCATGCATCTCACTCATCTGGGTATTTGGACTAGAAGGTTGTATTTCATGCTGCGCAAGTGCAGGACTCGTCAAAAATCAAGGTGGAAATCAGTTTTTTTTTTAATTATGTCAAAGTGACAGCACCTTTTTTGCTATTAGGGACCTGGTTCCAAATTTTGATACCTTGTTAGCACAAATAGTTTTTACCATAAGTCACACTGTTTTATGTAGGATGGTTCAAATGCTTAGATTAGCAGGAAACTATTTGACATATGTTTTAAAATGTCTTGTAAATAATTTGGGTTGTGGTCCCCTCTAGTGCTGAAGACTTCAATGGAAAGTAATCGGAGTCTACCAAATTGACAAGGTCAACAAATTTGCCTTTTACAAAAGTGAATGATAATTACTTTTGTCATCATTGTAAATAAAACTTAGGCCACGGCCTGGGTGTTTTCCATTTTTGTTGTCAGAGTAGCCCCACAAAAGTGCCAGACAAAAGGGCAGTTAGATAAAATGAAAGACATGGAGATCAATAACTTACATTTAGAATCTAAATAATTGGTCTAGTCAGGACATTGAGCTGTTTTATCAGCTTTTTTGCACAGCTCAGGTATATGAATGTCAAATTTAAGATTGTTATCTAAATTTGTACTGAGGAGTTTAACATAACCCTCGGTACTAACAACCTCATCCTTAATTCCAAAATTTATATCACAATAGGCCTTTCTATTGGGGCAAAGAACCAGCGCTTGGATTTTTTTCAGGATTTGCCATTATTTCATTTGCTGAAAACCAGTCCATCGATTCGGAAGCTTTAAGTTCAAGTTTATGTGGAAGACTTTCAGGGTCGTGATGAATACAGGATAAAGTGTTGTCATCTGCATAATTGTACAGGTAGAAACCGTTTATCCTGTAGTATACATCGTTGATAAAAATATTGAAAAGAAGTAGCCCAAGAATTGAGACCTGGGTTATGCATTTCAAGACGATAAGCCAGTTGCTGTAGTTATCACCAATTTTCACTCTCTGTTCCCTGTTACTCAAGCAACTACTCATGAATTTAAGGGCATCTACTTGTAAACTATCGGCTTTAAGTTTGGAGAGGGCAAGAGCACGGGGAGGCAATAAAAGGCCCGAGACAAGTCCATAAGGATTGCCCCCACATACTTGTCATTGTCAAGCTCCTTTCTCTAGTGTTCGGTAATTCTAAACAGTAGGCTGTTGCAAATGAAACCTTTACGAAAAGCAGAAAGAAAAGATTAGAAGATTGAAACAAAGAAATCAACGAGCTGATCACTGATTATGCTTTCACAAATCTTTGAAAAGCATGGCAAATAACTTATAGGTCTGTAATTCTCTTTAACCAGACGATCTTTGTTTTTTTGTAAGCTGGTGCATTGTCTGCAAGCTTCATGCCATGTGGAAAAGTACAGGAGTCAATTCCTTTATCATGGTCAGAGGGGGATCTAGGATATCAGCAGAGAGTAAATCTAATTTGGGGGTTTGAAGTTTTTGGCAACTTCATCGTTTTCAACTTTTGGAAAAATGAATCCTTCAAAAGGCACATAACATTGTTCATAGTTTGCTCGGCCACTGGGATTTTTAATTTGTGTATCCATGTCATCAAAGGGTATGTGACTGTTTGTACTCCTGCAAACGTCTGAGCAAGGTTTACATAATAGTCATTTAAAATATTACAGATTGTTCTAAATCTGAAACAAGTGATGGACCATCAGTTAAGACAATGTTTCCATGCCCTCATTGGTTGAAAATGGCTGAATAGTAGGCCATACTTTACTCTTAGATGGCTCGCCAATACAGCCCTCATGGAAGTATCTCTTGGTGGCTTTTCTTACGTAGGCTGGTGCCTTTGTTTCTTTGCTTTCTAAAACATCCCATTTAAGACGTTTTTCAAACCTTTGTGCATTCAAATTGGCATTTCTGTACATCCTTTTTAAAAGATGTTATTTCTCAGCTCAACATCTACAAATGCAGCTTGTGTGTCCTCACCTTTTTGCTCTTTCAAGAAACATCTTCATTAATAACCCCTTTGAATAGATATGTGAAAGTCCAGGAGGAATCATCAACATCATCAAAAACCTCAGATACCTGGAAGGGGCCCTATTTAGTTCATCCAAAAATGTTGCTTCATCAAACAAAAAGATATGTATTTCGGTTTCCTGTCAGGTATCTGTTTGTGTAGTTGGAGTATGTATAAGATGGTGGTAAATAGCTCAAACTGCAGTCAAAGGAGCCAGTACCCTTGAAAAAGTGATGGTTTATTTGTGATAAATAGATCAATTAAAGTGCCTTTAGCGTCTTTAAAACAGGTTGGCTCCTTGACCAAGTTTGTAATATTAAAGGTATCACACAAAGCATGTATTGGTGTTTCATACATCATGTTATAGTTTAAGGTACCAACTACAAGAATGTTGTCAAAGCGGATGTAAGCGTTATCAATAACAATAGAAACGTCATGTATAAAGACTTTTTTGGACTGTGAGGGTGGCCTGTAAAAGGCAACCAGCGACCACTGTATATTTTCTAAAGACAGCTTAATAGAGATATTTTCAATGATATGTGATTCATTACTATCTAGTCGACGTGACGCAATATGAGACCTAATATAAATTATAAGGCCACCACCATGACTGTTTCGATCCCGTCAATACATACTGTAATTGGGCACAAAGAACTGGCGATCCGGAAAGGAACCATCAATCTTAGATTCACTAATAACAAGCCAATCCACCAGATTGTCACATAACATGTTATAAATATCGCCAAATCTGTACCCAATGCTGTCAATATTTAAATTTGCAAAGCGAAAGCACAATGATTTACTCAGATGTAATTGTCTTAGGGGCTCGAAAAGATCACCAGATGTAAAGATTATGTCACACAATGCCATATCGTCATTGAAAGGCAAACAATCAGAGTTTTGATCGTTTTCTGCATCAGTGTTTGAGTCTAAAGCATCCAAACGTGAAACATCCAAGAAAGGATGTTCAGCAAAGATGCACTTGGGACAGCACCGGTCAAAATCCTGTCTTTTCTGCTCTAGGTATAAATAAATTTCAGGGAATACATTCCCACATTTGATATGACACTGGTCCCTTGATCGTTTGGCAATCTTAGAAAAGTCCCATGTCCATATGTTGAGTTTTGAAAAAAGTGAAATGTTACTACATAGTTTCGAATTTAAAGATGGCTGCAGGGTGTGGGTCTATCTTTGAGAGCCTCAAACATTTGTATTTAGTTTTGGGCTTGTATCAGCGGGCTGGGTCATGGACTAACTTGTGTAGCCTACATGTAGACAAATCCAAAATACCCTTCTAAAAGTATTGCCACAGAGAAATTTCAAGGTAGTTGTGTATTTTGAATAAAAGGCCTGTATACAGCGAATATGGCTTACTCTTTCCCACCAGACAAACAGAAAGTAAGAAAATGAGACAGTAACATAAGAAAGATGCACAGCGACAGAGGATGCAGGTTTGAATAGGAAAGTAGCTGTATTTCGAATTTCACGCAGTTACTTGTGCCAAAGAGAGGACAAATGTTGCTTCTTTATCAGTAGGGTGATGATGTTTCATTTCAGAACAGTTTTGAACCAGTTAACTGATATGCCATGCTTCCATATTTCTTTAGCAACTTGGATACAAGAGGTTGAAGCCTAAAAAATGGTGGTTACATCATACAATTGCAAACAACAGCTTCATCAATATACGGTATGTATGTATATTGATCGATTGATTGATTATTTGATTTGTTCTTTTACCAGGATGTATGTATGTATGTATGTATGTATATTGATCGATTATTTGATTTGATCTTTTACCAGGATGTATGTATGTATGTATGTATGTATGTATGTATGTATTTATGTATGTATGTGTGTGTGTGTGTGTGTGTGTGTGTGTGTGTGTGTGTGTGTGTGTGTGTGTGTGTATGTTGATCCATTCATTGGTTGGTTAATTGATTTGTTCTTTTACCAGGTTTACTGCCTTAGTCTACAGTGACAATGGTCTCCCGCCAGACTTTGGATGGTAAAAAAGCAAAAACATTCAGCTGGCAAATGATACACATAATAGTTACCTAACAACAGAAACTGTAATAGATAAGGTTGAGACATGCAAAGTAAAACAAGACACAATTGAAAATATATACATAAATTGTCATCAGCCAGTTGACAATACGATCTCATCGATATTAATGCAGATATTTAATTAAAAGTATTGTCAAGTTGGAGTTGTTGTTAAAGTATAGGTAAGGAAAGGTGCCATTTCCAGGGCAAAGTATGTAAGAAAACACGCCTAGAATAAAGACGGGAAATGCAATGGGAATGCCGCTGCTTTCCTGTAAAGTTCGTGCCTTTGCTAAATGTGAATAATGCAGCCTGGCTTATAAGTCCACAGTACTAGCCTTTTTGCAAAATAACAAATGCACCAGTCAGTACGTCACAATACGAAACAGAAAAATACCTTTGAAAACAAAAGACAAAAAATAAATTAATACACCCAGGAAAACAGACAGAAAGACAGACAGAGAGAGAGAGAGAGAGCGAGAGAGAGAGAGAGAGAGAGAGAGAGAGAGAGAGAGAGAGAGAGAGAGAGAGAGAGAGAGAGAGAGAAAACATCCATCAATGTTTTGGCCAACACAACCTGATGGCAAAAATGCACCTTGTCCTTAATTGTGTCAGATATCCTAACTTTGTGAAATTTGTGCGCTTCCTCATACGGCAGACAAGCGACATCAAGCAGTGACACTGACAGAAAAAGATTTGTGTATGCTCCTTAAAGTCAATCCCAGTACACGTCCGTATCCACAATAGAGATGTAAAGGTCTTGCATTACTTTCTACATGTTCTATATCGAAAAGCTTTTCTCGAAATGACTAGAAAATGGGTACATACATTAAAGAAGGCCTACAAAGATTATTTTTCTCTAGCCCTGACTTCAAAGGCCCATTACGCATCAGTCCCAAGCACGAGGGTTTTCTTTTTTTCTTTTTTTTTGTGAAATCAGAAAAAAACAAAAAATGAGTTTATCTGACATTAATAAAAGGAAACTCTATAAAAGCCACCCTTGGACAATATAGATATAGCCTTTTCGTTTCGAAGTGCAAGCAGATATAACAAAAAATTTTCACATCTTAACTTTGGTTTGAGGCACCCTTGGACAGCATAACCTCAGTTGAATAACCATATTTTTCAAGTACTGTTCCAAACATGTGATTCCTTGTTAGTCCAAATAGAAAAAAATAATCACATCCTCATATATTAACTTGATGATATGAAAATGCATGACTTGGAGGTAACTGAGAAGCCAAAGTCAGCTCCCTTAAACCTTTCACTATTTACTAACTATAGCCAGATTGGACTATCGGCTGGAAAGGATACTTCAGAGCAAACTGAAGCAGTTTAAGAAAAACTGACACAAGGGTTGTGTGATATGTTGAAGCACTTATATGTACCAGTAATATTTGTGTTCATATTATACATCATACTTATCTCTGTTTTGTAAAACATAGTGGCAAGCATCATTGCCCATGCAGGCAGTAAGGTATAGTGCACATGGTGACTTAAAGAGCAGGTAACAGATCCTGATGAGTTACTTTATACTACCGAGCCCTGGGCAAGGCATCTTAGCATTGCATGCTATACTTAATTAGTTAAGGTATATTTAATTAATATTTATTTGTATTGTATAATCCTACGATATTTACTGTAGTGTGAATTGTATTGTATTGTAAAGTTAAGAGTAAGTAAGTTTCAAAGATAGAGATCTTTGGAAACTTTTAAGGGGTGGACGAATGTTAAGTCTTCACCCCAGACTTAAGAATTAAAGAGCGGTGAAAGATTTCAAGTTGGAAATTCCAGGTGGGGAATACCCTAGGGGAAATTTGTAGAAATATTGTAAATCTGGTTGGCTCACAGGATAATCATGGTATAACCATGATGAATTGTTGTTGGAAAATATATTTGGATGAGGGTAATTACAGTGAAAGTCCCCAAAACATTGTTGTATAATTGGCAGAATAGTGGAATTCCCCAGAGTGTAAGTGCAGTAATATTGTGCAATATATTATTGTGAATCATTGTTTGACGCAGCAGAAATACCAGATTGTTGAAAATAAAACAGGAATTGTGCAAGAACATAACCTAGATACACTGCGTCATTATCTCAGTCAGTAAAATAATAATCCAATTAGTCCAGGATGTGTGGCGGACTTACAGGATACAGCAGTTATACATGACAGTGATGAATTGGAGGTTGTGCAGTACATGAGTGTGTTGAATAAAATTGGAATTAATTCTGTGTAGAATTAATTAAATGATATTTCAAGTTTGGATTGAGATTGTATTAATTGTGACCAGTCTGTACATATAAATAGGCACTCTTTTCTATCATGTTTGTGAGTGAACTTGTTCACCCTGATGTGTCATTTCCGGTATGAGAATAGAAGGAGGGGAATTTCATATTCACAATAACTGATAGGGGGAGCCAGTGTACAGTAAAGTAGAAACATATTTTAGGTGTTTTGACATCACTGAATCAGGTCTTGTTTGCTTGGAACGTAGTATTAACAGGATTTGACCAGGTGTATCCAGATCTATGCAGACAAAACTGCTGGGTAGCAGTTTTCCATGGGATTTTCCACCGAGTCTTACTCATAGTTGTATATAAAAGTAGGCACATATGCCATGCTAGGCAGAGTGGTAACTCTAACCATACATAGTTGTGAAGAGAGCTGAACCAAGGAGCCTAACCAGATTGGGCGATCTATTGCTGTACAAGGATCGAGAATAAACGAATTTGGACTGGAGATGGAACCTGGAGAAGTTGTTTTTGCTGACAAGTCCTATCTTGTGTTATACTGCCTGGTAAACTAAACGCAGTCAGATACAACACCATCATCAGGCCGAGTGGTTTACAATGTGACAGCGGCATTAAACATAACAAATAGTTCAATTACTAAACATATTTGGAAGAGGGTGCCTTATACATTTCAGTACCTGCTAAAGCCCAAGCACCAAGCTCAGGAAGTAAAGATGGCGCCTTACAGTGTGTGCATATGGTGTGAAAGGCAGTGCAATGTGGCTAATTGGACTCAAGAAGCTCCTGTCATATGGTTGCAAAAGTATTGGGTCGTCCAACGGTTAATCTGTGCATGTAAAACCACTGGCGTTGTATGCATTAAGGCATGGAATTGCATAACTTAGGTAGGTGTTAGAACGTCAAAATCCTTGACAAGTAAAATAAAAATTATAACACCCCATTTTGTACGAAAGTTACAAAATTGCATCCCTGAGGTGTGTTTTACTCTATGATTTAGAAGCAAAATACCCATTGGTCTTAGAGACAATCTTTCAAATCATATAAAAATCATAACATAACCACAAATTGCTGGACGATGCCTATGTGAATAACTGGATCAAGCTGCAAAATACCCCATATGGGTACATTTCCAACAGCGTTGAAGAGCAGCTGTTCTCTTTTTGTAAATGAAAGATCTTTGAAGAAAATGCGAATGGGGAGGGGGGGCGAGCATATGGACAATGAACAGACCAGCCTTAAGTAACAAGGATGATGACAACAAACAACACATGATAGACCATCTGCTGAACTCTCAGTCTGCTGAACTAAAATGTCCTGAAAAAGTCAAAATACCACCGGAACATTACCTGTGAGAGAACCACTTAGTATACATGTGCAACAAGTTGGGAGAGGATCCTGCCAACAGTCCCTAAGAACTTGTAAATGTAAATTGTTGTTCGATAATTTTCATATTTTAAAAATGGTACTCATTTGAATAAATTTAACTTTGTATTACTGTTTCGCAACATGTGATAACTACCACACCAAATTTGTTATTTGATATAGGCCCCGTAAGGACAACAAAACAAAAGATGATTTATGGATGTACACTGCCCTCTGGCTAGCAAATGAAGCTATGCTCCTTTTAAAAGAGAAAGTCGGCATGTTGTTTAGGTGCGCATTTCGCAAATTTTTATCACCTATGATCATTGTGAATGGCGTTTTTTCCACAAATATAAAGTCACTAGGTTTCTTACAACAAAACTGAATTCCCTACCACAGCTGATTTTCAGAAATTAATCTTGAATCCCAAATATTGTCCCAAATATCGTCAAGTGATTATTTTATGAAATGGGCCTGGCATCGAGGTATAAAAAATGATAAGCTCTTCATATACATTATAATGTAATTGAGCACTTTATGACAATATTTTTGTACACATGATAGTAGTTTCGCTTTTCAAGCCATCAAAACACAATCAAACCAAATTAATGCCTCTGGAATTAGATATTTCACCTGTATATATTTTTTATTCTGATACTATTTGGTAAAAAAGAGTGAAGACGCATGACTGCGTCACTGCTACCAACGTACAATAGTGCCTTTAATAAGCTTTCATCGGTAAATAGCTATATTCCATGGTGTCTTCATGGTTGAACTTTAAACTGTTGGCGACTTGGCACCTTTCAATTCCCAACACTGGACAGATAAAAGATAAAATAAGGATGACAGGTTGCGTGGACAAGAATTCTTGAGCAGTTATCAGAAGTTTGACTTATCTTGCTTACCATCACTACTATACGTGATATGTATCCAATGTTATATCCTGTTGAAATGTCGGAAAGAGAATCAGCTCGACTCAAGATATCAACAGATGTAGCAAAAACTGGAACATCAAGGCTTTTCCATGCAAATATTTGAACTTCCACCTCTCGTCTAGCAAAACCCATAGTCACGCCAGCCCAGCCATCATATATATAAGCTGCATAGCCTGTAAAAAGATTGCAAATAACTATCTTTATCTTGGATCGCAACAACAGTAGTGCTCCTTCATATTACCACAGCTTGCCAAGATTCATAATGAATAGGACCTTTCATTACAGTATCAACCTGCCCAAAGTTCCTGAATATCAAAAAGAGCAATGGCGAGGGCAGCAGAGTACGGTAGATTTGCTGTTCTTAGCGACAATGATTTGGAGAGTCTGTTGTCGGACAGACATTTGAAGCAAACCAAATATGTCTTAGAAATGCTGTTACTATTTCAAGCAAGTATTCAATTTCAAGGACTACAAGTATAGCCGCAGTTGAAGCACTGGTCTGGGAGTTGTGCCAAATCCCTGAAATGCTTTGCGCTGAGCCATGTGACAGGTACTGATGTGGGATAATACAGTAGTTATCCACATGTGTTCTGTACAATGTACATATACTTTATCTGATCAACTTTACACATATTTGTTAGTATAAATGCTACTTTTTTAATGAATTTAATTTTTCATTTCTTTATTAAATGTTAACCAAAATTTAATAAAACAAATGGTGATTGTTTAATCTTGGCAAAAGTCCAAATTCCAACACCCTCGACTTGGTCGAGTGTCCCAGCTGAACTGTTGCCCAAGGCCAATGGCCTAGGGCACTCGACCAACTCTCGGGTATTGGGATTTGGACTATTGTCCAAAAAACAGTCAGTCTTTGTGTATTATTGGATGTTATCATGGATATTAAAAATGGATCGACCCGAGTCCTTGAAGCTCTCTGAAGAAAACCTTAGCCAAGATTCTTAAAGTATGTGCTCCAAATATCATGCTTCCTTGACTTTCCACCTGGTCGGCTTATCCGTGTTAACAAAGACGCTGCTGCCCTCTGTGGCCATCCCCATAAATGAAGTAGGCTGCAAGCACATCCTCATCCTTGGATAGAGATGCCAAGTGGGAGTGGAGGATTGGATGGGCCATAAGTATCATGCCTAAGTAAGGGTACTTACAAATACTGCTTTTAATCAGCAAAAGATCCTATTGGCTACGTATTACCCTAACTTTGCCTGATTTGTGTTGACATAACAGCAGACAAGAGGAGGAGGAGGACTTCTTCAATGTGTAGTCTATCAGGTAGCACTACACAAGAGTGTAAATGTAATTACCTGTCCAGTCACTGGAGCAAACAAGCACTTGCAGCACCAAAAGTCAATGAACACTAAGTACCTGTGCCTAGAAAAGCCTGTGATAACAGACTCTGTCATAATATCACCCCGTATCCAAGGACCATCAAATAGGAACACAGTATTTCTAGGCCTTCATACCAGTACAATGACCTCCCAAATTTGTTCAAATAGAGAGTAATGGCAGCTTTCATCTTTCAAATTGAGCTTAAGTCATGTGAAAGTTATAAAATAAGCCAAAAAAAACTATAATACATTGGAAAGTGTTCTGCATATGGGGGTCTTTGACAGTTTGCCAACATGGCTACAGAAAGGTTTCTCTTGGGTCCTCTCTCCAGTATGAAGTTGGCAAAATTGTGCACTTTCAGGGGAGCCATCACATTATTATTTTCATAATCAATGAATTGGCATTCAGCACCCACTAATCAGTGAACCTTGACACTGGTAACAGTACTATGAGGCATATACACGTACTCAACAAGTGATGTGTTCATACTACCAGGCCTACTCGATGCCAATGGGGATTCTATGGGCGAGTGTTCAGGAATGGCCTACATGACAAGTCCTGCAAATCCATCTGCCCTTCCATCCACACAGATGGAATGATATGCTCATCTAAGTGACAAAGAATTGAAAAAATTTTGCTGTGCAATGTACAGAAAAGTCCACCAACAGGCCAACTGCTCGGGGAGTTCAGCAGTTCCACTTCCAAGTTTTACATGCTTGCCATGCCATCTGTGTGAAAATGTCAATAATTCCATACTCCCATATCCTTGACCTTGTAAATCGTATATAAAAGTTACATTAAGGCCATGTTCTCCTTTCAATTTCATTCACAATAAAATATGTTAGTACTCCTTGTAGATATCCTCTTGTTCTCTACTCATAATGAAGTGCTTTAGTGGTGAAGTACATCCTTAAAGTTTACATGTCCCATGTGAAATTGCCACGGTCCTAGTGCTATGAAAAAAATTGTTACCATGCATGACGTCCTTATTATCCGAGGCAGTTCTTTCGAAAATAACTGCTAGATGGCAGTAATCTACATCTACAAATCAATGGGCCTGGATGTGATGGTGGCCGGGTCACGGCACAGGCACTAACCCCTCGTTGGCAACATTAATCCCTTAAACAAGTACCCCACACTTTGCTGTGGGACGTTGTAGGGACGTTACTAAGTGACAAGAATGAACCTTGGTTTCTGTAAGATCCCTCAAATAAAAAAATACAAATTTGGCAAGAGAACACAGTGGGACCAAATCCTTGCCCTTCCACACAGAGTTGTAAGCAATTTGGATTGCACTTGTAATCTAACTCAACACCGCATTTTTCAACAAGTCATCCAAGGCTAATGAATGGGAAGGCAAAGGAGTCTCCAACCAGTCCCAATAGGGTTGGTGTAAGAAACACACCAGCCAAGGGCACACATTGGACTCAGATCGCTGTCAGCCCAACACCTGTCTAATGTACATGCTAGGAATTTGATCCTAAAAATCATAGAGGCAATTCCAGGATCCTTTACAACATGTGTCTTAGCCACAAAGCCAAATACAACATCAATAAGTCACCCAAGAAATTCTAAAATTATCAAGAACAGAAGTTTTGCTGGACTTAGAATTTATAAATAAGAATATATGGTCACATGGCTGTATAGTAGGGAAGCTGTACTTGTACCAGTGTCATCAGATCAACAGTAAACCACATATATACATTTTAGCAAACAAAATGTGGAAGATATCAAACATTTAGAATTTTTGACAGCCAAAAATAAAACATCATTAAAAAACCAACTCATCCAAGGTTACAAAATGAATGAGGAGGAAAAAGGGTGTCCACCCAGCCCCAATAAGTTTGGTGTGATAAAGATTTCCTCAAAGTGCCCAACCCGGACACAGATTTCTGTCTGGCTCACGTCTGTTTGATGTACATGGCAGGGATTTGATCATAAACCTTAAAGGCCCTTCCAGGCTCCCAAGCAACATGGATCTTAGCCATAAAGCAGACATAAGGATGAAGAATAGCCTCTCTGTCACTCTGTCCTAGAGAGCCTAGGGTGATCTAGAGCACGAATCTATAAGTGTAAGTGTTGCTACCCACTACCCACTGGTCAACATAAAAGCTTCCAACATGTTGACACTAAGAGAAGTCCCTGTCCACCTCAATACCTTGTGCTTACAAAAACAATGCACAGGCTTCTTACCCTCAATAGTCCATACCACAACCTGTTTCTTGTGAAACGAAAACAGGGGATAGTTGGCTATATTGTGAACAGATGCTGACCAAAGGTCTAGCCCTCTAAGCCACACTATTTGGAAAAGAGAGACAAATGGGTATCATAAAGGTTAACAGAAGAGTCTTAAAGCTTCCCTCTGGCAACTCAGGATGCTTCCTCCTCTCAGAATCCATGCGAATTATCACTCTGCACAAGTCCCAGAACAATGGGATTTTTGTGAGACACATTGGTTCAAGGGTTCTTGAGAATGTTTGGCTTGATTGGCATACCCTTTGAATGCTCAATGCTAAGATCAAGCAGGTCAAGAGACCACACTCCTTTGGCAACCATGGCACAATGAGACTTGTTTCGACTGATATCGTCCTGATTGTGTCGAGGACTTGTGGTACCAGCAGAGTGGGTGTGTTGGTATATGCCCAAAGACCTTCCCACAAAATAGGAACTGTGCCTGTGGCCCATGCTCCACCATCGGGGAATGGAGAGATAGGTCAATACCTTGTGGTTTTCAATTGTAGCAGACAAGTAAAACCTAACCACAGCACTTCAGCCACTAGTGGCAGAAGCAACTGCTCTGTAGACATGACTTGATGACCTCACCTAAGCATGTCAGGAAGAACATTGATTCCCCTTTTGATGTGACAGCAGAGGATATAAATCTGGTTTTACGGCACACCAGAAATAGACCTGCTTTGTCAGCGCAAACTGTCTATTCGACTGTATGCCTCCCTGTTTGTTGACATCAGCAACTGCTCTCCTCCTGTTGCTCATAACCAACACATGCCAACCTCAAACCAAGGGAAGGAACTGAAGGACGGCAAGCCTAATAGATTCAAGCTGCAGCCAATATATTTCAAAGCAAGCCACTGAGAAGGCCAGGTGCTTGATACTATATGAGGGTCCAAGTGCACACTCTATCGGACAAGTGATGCATCCGTTAAGATGGTCACCTTTATCTGAAAAAGATACAATAACAAATCTATCGTGACATTGGATTTCAGAGTCCACCAGTGCAATATTGAGCAATCAAAATGCTGGATCTGCTGAACCAGTGATCAGCCGCACCTGTCTTATTGATGTCTGAAGCTGAATTGCAGAGATTGGCAATGCAAGGGACTTGCATATGAGAATTCATCAAAGGCAGTATAACACAGCCAGAGAGAGGCACCGATGCAGCTGCCACTGTTACCACAACCTCTGCATGTGTCATAATTGCAGAATAAAACCTGCCAGGGTGGATAGAAGCATTGGCTGGTGTATCTGAGCACTCAATGCTAGCTTCGTCCTGTTGCTTGGAGGGTTAGACTGAGTCCAAGCCAGTTCAATGACTGACTCGACATCTTCAGACAACCAAGAGACATCAATGTTCCTTGGCAAAAGACTCATCTCTTTGCATGGTAAAGACAAGCATGATGCCACTAGATGAGTTGGGATAGAAATATCCTGGGGGTACCCAAAGTGGGGGAGCCCCACCAGGGAGCTCATTTCCCACTCACCTCTCACTAAAGAGGCAGACCAGTGGTGTCATGATCATGTTGCAGCAGACTTTGATGCTCATGGTCATCACCCTGGTCTCCACGTTACAACTTGGCAGCATGCCACCTATTCTGCCCAAATGAGAATGCAACTCAAGGGCATGACTGTACATTATCAACAGGACAGAAGCTGGAACCAGGCTGGGCAGTATCAACAGGACAGAAGCTGGAACCAGGCTGGGCAGGGTCCAGCTAGGGGCAGCAACTGGCTAGCCCAGCCAGATGTCCCGGGGGGGGGGGGATGCCGAGCTGGGTGTACAGGCTGTTTCTGGGGCTGGGTAGTAAGCACAGCTGACACACTTGACCTGGTTCAGGTGGCCAGCTAACCCCACAATTGGCAAGAAGAGCAGCCAGCCCAAGAGGCCCAGCTAGCCCAACTACAGACAGGTGGCAATTTGTTTCTGGACAGGTGCCTCATCCACAGTCAAAGACTACATCTATTGCAGACCTTTAACCATGTCCAGCTGTGAAGACAGTTCAGGTGCAGTCACCCTGAGAGACTTTCTACTGACAATCTCAACATAGATCCATGGCCTGGTAACAGAGTAGGTACTACCCTCAGAAGGTGCATATGCCTGCAAGACAGGTAGGGGAAGGAAGGCCTGGGCCCCAACAGCCAGGGCAGGCTGGCAAGCACCTGTAGAAACTCGGCTGGCAGGTGTATCAATACCCTGGGTCTGTCTATGGTGCATCACAGCAATGATGCAGGGCTGAGGCTGGGAAACATGACTAGGAGGTCTGACTTGAAGTTCTGGAGAACCCTGGCCAGACCACACAGCCACAGAAACCACAGAACTGGAAGTGTGGTGAGTGAGATGAGATTGCTGCTTGGGCCACAGCTCCAGCCTCTTCCTGTTTCTCTTCTTCCCAATGAAACTGAGCCCACATAGTATACACAGTGACAAGATTCCTTCCACCTACATGCCTGGTGGAGGTCCCAACTCAATATAGGGTCATGCATCTGACCAGAGGTATCCCTTTTTTGGAAGTGAGAACTTATCCATCATGTAAAGGGAATAACTTGTGTCAGCAGATGATCCCAATAAATGAGAATTAAGCTCGGAACAATGACACAGGAACACCTAAACTATAAAAACCTGGTCTAGAGTAGCAGGAGGACACTGTCTACCCAAAACAAAAAATCAGTAAGTTAACCAGCCAGCTGCTAACTAGCAAAAATTTGCTCAGCATGAATGCATAAACTTAGCAGATGTTTATTTCCAAACCAAGGAAGAAAAACTGAGGAGGCATACACAGCCTTTTTCAGTTCTGAGGACAGTCACATAAGGTAGGCTTGTCTTTGTAATCATATAGTACAGAAAAACATCATCCATATCCATAAATTCCAAACCTAACAATAATGGCAAAGATATTCCAGATTTGCCAAAGAATCAACCTTTATCTTCCAATACCAATGTGCAGAAACAAATTTCACCCCTGACTTGAGACAGGCAGTCACCCATAAAACGCAACTGGTGGATTTAAACCGGACCTCTCAACCATAGAAATATTCATCATTAACTGCAAACACAAGTTCTTTTCCAAAATGTATAGGCCTAACCACCCAAAACACAAATTTCATTACTTCTGCGCCCAAAAATAAAAAGAGACCTGTTAGGCCTATCACTTTTTAGTTCACCAGACTTGTCAGTCAGCTAAGTTTACAGCAAAAGAGTAAAGTAGGCCTGCATCGTTTTTTAGATCTTCATGAATCTGGAACATTATGAACACACTCTACCTCCACTATAACTATGAGTCGTAGAACAAAGCCTACAGCACATCATAGCCAATGAAGTATTTATCAAATAGTACAGAAAAACATCATCCATATTCACAAATTCCAAACCTAACAATGACGGCAAAGATATTACAGATTTGCCAAAGAATCAACCTTTATCTTCCAATACCAATGTGAAGAAACATATTTCACTCCTGACTTGAGACAGGCAGTCACCCATAAAACGCAACTGGTGGTTTTTAACCGGTCCTCTCAACCTTAGAAATATTCATCATTAACTGCAGACACTAGTTCTTTTCCAAAATGTATAGGCCTAACCACCCAAAACACAAATTTCATTACTTCTGCCCCAATAAAATAAAAAGAGACCAGTTAGGCCTATCACTTTCAGGAAAATGTCTCATGTGGGGGATTATAACCAGTGGTTCTTTTCTAACATGCTTTAGTAAGTGTAACCAAGAAGACAGATACAGCGGAAGTCAAAGGTACGATGCCATGTAGCATATAGACAGAATTATCTCTCTCATACAGACTCTTCACATCCAACAAATTATATTTATTATGTGAGTACTGAAAATTTTAATCATGATTTAAACACCAACTAGGTCATTTGTTATTTAAAATTACACATCATTTTAAACATTGGGGCAGTAAATTTGCAATTTTGGTTTCAATGCAAAGATAATAATAATGGGCTGCGAGGAGCCATCATTCAGATATACATATTTCTTCAATTTGAAATTTTGCCACACTCCTATTTTTGTGATAAAGTCCCCTATTTTTTTCCCAAAAGACTGTTAACACCGAGACCTTGAGTTTATTACTAAGAAAACGTTTCCTGAATAATAATTACGAAGATTCCTTGTGTAAAAGTTTTTTTTAATTTTTTATTTGTCAGGAAAAAAACAACATAAATATTCAACGAATGTCGCAAATTTGCAGTTTGATGAAAATAACAGAAACACAGGTTAGCATTCACACTTTATCCTCCCTATGACATTATTATGGAATAATTATTATCTTAAATGCCCTTCAGACATACTGTACTGTTTATTTCATTGTAAAACAGTAGACGGCCTGAAATGCAAACTAAAGGAATGGGCATCACCCCTGTCTGCAAATTTTAAACACACAGATTGGTTGGCAAAATTTGCGCAGGATCGCAACTTTGAAAATACACTTTGAGTAAATTTCGAATATACATAATAAATATACATCAAATCTGACTAAATACAGCCATGTCTTATCTGTTGCTTATCAGGTGAAGAGTTCTATGCATGCGTGGTCACCATTTCTCATACTTGAGCCATTATAATGCAAGTACTTCTCAAAAAAGTGATTTAAAGAATGCCAACATGTAAAGATGGCAAAAGGCTACTTTTCATTTTCTGACTTATATCACAAGATTTCAAAACAAGAATATTGAGCAATGAGTCAGACAAAAATGTTGGTTACTATCTTTGCATTAGACACTGTACTCCTCACCAGAGACATAAATGCACGTGTTTGGTCATGTTTAATGTGTGTTTTCTCTTCAGACCCCATGCAATGTTTGCAAAGTATTAATGATGCATTTGGTAGATCGTACCACTGACTCTTGAGCAAGCTGAAACCACATATAATGGTAAGTGGTCCACAAAAGAACATGTATTATTTTAACCTAATCGATAAAACGGCAGTCTAGAGTCACTGATAAAGAGCAGCCACTTATTTCGTTGTATGTGCCAGCAGATTTAAATATCTACACAATGTATGTGCCGTTGAGCAGCCCCCATAATTCTGTTCACAAAGCAACACTGATGTCCTTTTCTTAGATTGGTAAAATTTTTAATAGAATATTATGTGTAGTTCGAGATGAGGAGAGCAGCGCAAAAGCACATGTAAGAATATAATTAATTGTTCATCACCGAAATAGGAATTATGATAGCGTGATACCAATGGGAACAGTCTGCAACATACAATATAGTATCAATCTTAGTAGTAATCTTTCGATGGGCGCATATCTTTTGCAAACATTATGGTGTGATTTTCAGTGACATCAAGCAAAGAAGAGGCACAGAAACGCACCGTAACTCGTAGAGGGCACCCATAGTTTCACAGTGGTCCGGTTAAACCCATACACCACACCTCCATATCGTCGGTAGCCTGTTTTGTGACCAGCCATCATTGCACCTAAGAACAAAAGTTTGCAGGTCACTTATTATCTATAATATGAAAAATAGCTGTGTTGATTTTTAGATTAGTCTGGCATTGATTCGAGTGAAGTGGTCAGCCTGGGAGGCCGGCCAGAAATGTAGAGATTAGTGGCCATAGCAACCATATATATTTCTTTGGCATGTCTTCAAAACCATTATGCACTTTATGATCCTACGCACATGGTCATAAACCAGCGCATTGTGTTGAAATTATTGCTCGTACCTCGAAAAATATCTATGATATTTGAACAAAATTTCACTCTCTAGTATGTTTATAGGTAGAATATTAAAGGAACAAGCAAACTTACGTTTCCAAACTCCACTAATTCATTCACATTGGGTGTTTTTGTATCACACTCCATTATTTTATTAATTTCTGATATGGCAAACATTATCTATTCAGGCAAAATATGAATAAAGTTTTAGTAGCCCATAGATTGAACCTTTGGTTAAGCCACCACTGATAGTGTGACGTCCAACTTTCACTATCGTCAATGTCTCTAGTGGCTAAAAAATTAAATGCTCTCCAGGCGGGGAGACGAAAAAATGACTGTTTATAGCACCACATTGGAAGAAGACAAAAACGAATAGGAATACGAACATTTATTGATAATTGGCTACGCTTGGATTATTGGAAGGGTTGAAAGAAATGGAAGAAAATTGAGGTACTGGATTCCGATAGCTGTATGTGGGAGCCGGAATATTCCAAATTGGAACATTCGACTAAAAAATCCACGCTTCCTTCCTTTGGGAATCCGATGGATGGATGGATGGATGGATGGATGGATGGATGGATAGATAGATGGATGGATAGATAGATAGATAGATAGATAGATAGATAGATAGATAGATAGATAGATAGATAGATAGATAGATAGATAGATAGATAGGGCTATGTTTACCATCGTTGCAACTACAGATTGTCATATAGTTATACAATATTCCGGATTACAATTGATTTTACACACAAACATACACAGAGAAACACCCACGCACACACACACACACACACACACACACACACACACACATATATATATATATACATATATATATATATATATATATATATATATATATATATATATATATATATATATATATATATATATATATATATATGAGGGCTAGCTGAAAGGTTCTAAGCTTAAGTAGGATGTCTCAATCGGATTGAAACAAATTTTTGCCAACAACAAGTGCAATAATTTAATGAATCACAGACACAAGAGGTGCAACTGTAGTGTGATTAGTGTCTATGTACTAGGCCATCTAGTGAAGCGACTTGTTTCAATCACCAGAAATGGACAAAACTGGACTACGGGGCAGTTACCAAGTACTTGAAATTGAAACTGCTAACTCCAACACAGAAACATGCTGACATGGTTTCCACATATGGGGATGATTCCCCTTTCTTCCACTGTTAAGAAGTGGGCTGCAGAATGACGCGCATCCAGGAAGGCCTTCTACAGAAACCATTCCCGAAAACATTACCCCGGTGTATGGCATGGTGATGGGTGATCGATTATTGACCACTCAACATATTGCCAATGCTGTGAGCATCTCTCATGAGAGGGTTGAGCACATTGTCACTAAGGAGTTGGGAATGACAAAAGTCTATGCAAGATGGGTGGCAAAGCACTTGACAGCGGATCAGAAACGTGTAATATATCTGGCGTCCCGTGACAATTAATGACATTTTAAAGCAGATCCCAATAATTTTTGGTCCCTTTATAACCATGGATGAGACCTGGATTCATCACTTTGAACCAGAAACAAAACTTCAGTCTAAACAATGGAAGCATCCGGGTTCATCATCATGCCCCAAAAAGCAAAGTCGGTTCCTTCTGCTGGAAACGTGATGACTTCAGTCTTTTGGGATTCTAAGGATGTTCTGCTGGTTGACTATCTTAAAAAAATCCAGACCATTAATGAAAGATATTATGCTGACCTACTGAGACAGTTGTGTGAAGCTATCATAGCCAAGCGACCGGGAATGCTCTCTAAAGGAGTCCTGGTCCACCAAGACAATGCTCCTGTTCACAAATCAGTGGTTGCCATGTCAGCCGTACATGATTGTTGCTTCGCACTAATTGACCATCCCCCTTATTCACCCGAGTTAGCCCCGTCATACTTCCATCTGTTTCCCGAAGTTAAAAAGGAACCAGCCTTTCGCCATTTGCCCAGTAATGATAACGTGATTTTCGCTGCAAGTGACTTTTTAGGGTGACTGAAGTAAAATTCTTCTTGACTGGCGTTCGGGCCTTGTCTGTGCAAATCTATCATCAAAACCATCGACTTTGTTTGTACAGGTCGTTCACAGCTAAGCTTACAACTTTTCAGCCAGCCGTCATACACATATATTATTTCACTAAATGTTGCACTTGGCTTATAGCAAAGAGAATATAACACAAAAAATGAGCACCTTGGCCTTAATAATCCTGTAAACATATAATTAATATTTGTATCAAATGAATATTTATGTTATAAATGTATTTATTTGCAATGCCTACAGTATTATAAATTTGTGTCTGTACAACTGATTTTCTAAGTCTGACGGTATATTATGTAAATGTATCGTGCTAAAGCCTGAAGCTTGCTACTAACCAGTAAACATATGTTCCTTGCTGCTTTACACATAAAAGAATAATAAACTTTACATTGGAAAAAAGGTAGCTATTAACACTTTATTTCAGAGTTCTATGGGCTGAACACAAAAATTTGCAAAAAAGCAATGCAATATAATTATATATATTGGAGCCTACATATGTCTCTTATTATTATGGTATTTAGTGCAGATCAATCTACCTTCTGGAAAGTGTTCCTGATAAATTTCAAGCCATTCATGCTATTCTAGATACATATTCAATGCCAGTCACCTCTCATAACTATGTTTTATTGTGCATGCCACATCAAGTTAGATGCTTCCATTTAGAGATATATTTGGCTGTATTTAATCAATTACATATCGAAACCCATAACTTTTATTTTAAATATATTTGACCGATCTATGTGTACCTTATCAACTTACTATAAACTAACACAGCAGAAATTGGAAGATGTGTTTGAGAACTACTTGAGTGTTACTTAACTATCTGACCCACTTCCCCTTATATACATGTAAATTAATGTAAAGCATGTCTAGCTTTGAACTGGTGTCAGTCCAGGTAAAGTCGATGGATAAGGTTCAGAAGTGACAATTAATATGTATCAGATTCCATAGTTATAGCCTGATATCAAACTCAAGCTCTAAGATGTCAGCCTTTACAAAAGCAGAACAGACCATTGACGTTACCATAAATGAATATATATTTTAAGTGAAAATGTGGATCAAAATGGCACAGTGATATTCTCCTTGACCTTGACCTTCATGTTGAACAATGGGCAATGCAGGAGCTTAGTTGTTCACAGAACGCCACTTGGAATGAGTCAAGATGCAAAAAAAAATTGAAAAGAACAGAACTGAAATGAGCAAGAACTTATAATTATAGTTGTGGTCGCCATTTTATATTCCATTTATTGAGGAGGTCCTTTAACTTCTAACCTGGATGTAGCTCCAAAGGGAAATGTCATTAAAATAACATATATATGAAAGAAACCTAATTAGTCACCCCAGGACAGAATATATTCCATCAGGGACATATAGCTGGTGGATCTTCAAGTATCCATCTGTGTATTCCTGTCATGGAACATCATCCGATGACTACAAAAACAGGTGCTGGGGTGTTTATGCTGCCGAGTTTAGAGAGCCATTGGTATTTGAACAGGAATATAATAAAACTTCCATTTGAATACCAGCATGCCTCTGGTTCCAAGCAACAAAGATGTTCTGCAGCTTTGTTTGACTTGCTTCGAATATATTAAATTCAATCTATGAAGTAAGATGATGACATGTTTTTCTTATCAGAATAAAAGTTTTTTCCCTTGTATGAACGGGGTATTGCAATGACCCATATTTAGTTATCATGCCATTTACTATTGGATACATGGTTGGGTTAGTGGTAACATGCTATCCTTTTCACCTCTGCAACCTGGGTCCAGTATTTGGCCCAGGCAGTGAGTGGCTTCTTACACCTCACATTAGACAGGACAGTACACCTCAACATCTCTTACAAAGAGAGTGATTAATATATACTTTGTCTTCTTCGCAGTCCATGTGAAACATATCATGCTGTGCTTTTTATGCTTTTTGTGTGTTTGTGTGTGTATGTGTGTGTTTCAAAGGGTGATGGGCGTCTTTAAACTTTTCATTTATATTTTCAAGACTTAGTACGATACCGACGTAAATGTCCATGATGTTTATTGTAGCCTTGTGGTATAGTCTACAGAATCTCATCTTATTCTGTACACAGTATATTTGCTTACTTGTATTAAAGAAAATACAAAAACCCAAAATTGCCTTTTGTTTAAGGGTACCTTAGCCATATAGAATCCTTTCAAATCAGTCTCAAGAAGCACCTGCAATTTTGCACCGTTTGGCACCATGAGAGTAGTTGAACAAAGTCAAGAAGCACATACTATAATCAGAAGTCTTTTTCAGTGATAAATTGTTATGTTGGTAATGAATGAAACTTATTGTCACATAAAACATTTTTCTTGTCTTGTGTTCCATGCTAATGTATGTACCTGAGGGAGGAGACTGTTGCTGGATAACGCTGCTGATATGAAATAATGAAGATAAGTAAAATTCATGGAATGAAACATCATAAAGTGGTATCAGATCATAGATTTACACCTATACACATGCAATTAATATTGTGTACAGCTCATGCTCAGTACTCGAACCACAGCCTTTCTCAGCCAGTACCTAACTGGTGAGGTTCAACATCTGTTACCTCTCAACGCGGCTCTAAACTCTGTATAATTACATTATGACTATCAATTGGGTATAAACTTCATTTAAATTATCCCAGTAGAACTAAATCGATATATTTCACAACATCAATATGCCAATGGTACCCAACACTTCAACACTAATTTATACAGTCTGCCGTCAGGCACGTGTGTTGATATTTGGGTCTCACCAAACTTTCTCTTTTTAAATATCAATATTGGTATCAAACTCTATAATTTGGCCCACTTCGGAAACACTTGCAGGTAAACTACAAGAAAGAATAAGAATTTGAAAAAAATATAAGGCCCATGCTGAATCAAAAACTGATATTAAAATAGGCAGCCTTCTGTTGCAGAACATAACAAAAATGGCTAAGTGTTTGCCACCCATAAGGCTTACATATGTGTATTGTACCTGTTCATGTAGCCTGCAAATCGGCTATGGGCCTGATGGATCCACAGAACATAATCCATGGCAGAAGATGGCAGTAGACTAGAATTGTAAAATCTAGCAGCAATTTTATATCACTCAAGGTACTTAATACTTGGAATACAGTAAAACCTCACTATACCGTATACCGTTGGGACCGGAAAAAAGTGTTCGGTATAGCGAAGTGCTCGATATAGGGAGGTTTGCTTACATTGGAAGTATATATTTGGGACCGAGAAATGGTGTTCAGTATAGAAAGGTGTTTGGTATACAGACGTGTCCGCTTGAAGAGTTTGTACTCTATGGCAGTCTCTCTCTCACACACACACACACACACACACATATATATATATATATATATACATATATGAAAAAATTATCTGGGTATATGGATCTGTATGTGTATGTGTGCATGTGTGGCATTGGTATATATGTGAGTTTTCTAGTGATTTCTTACCCATGCCATCAGTGTAGAGCCGGGTGTCAAATCGAAGAAATCTTGCCCTGACAATGACAAGACCAGGATAGTCTCCGATATTGTGATTTCTTGTGGTGTAAGTGTCGTCACCTGTAATTTGGTATTTGGAACAATTACTGTTGATTGATAGCTGAAACTCCCATTAAACCAATCCAGATTAGAGACAGACCAATATTTGGCTGAAATAAGATAACCAGCATACCCACTAGCCTGCTGAAGTACTGAATAAACAAATGGCCATACATAGTCACGCTTAACGAACACATATAATAATTAAACATTCTATCTCCATTTTACAAATATATAAGTTTTTAATTAACAAATTAATATATGTTCCACAACAACATGTTTGCCTGATGGGATTTCATTGTATAAACATTCTTGAGGTAATCTTATATATGCGTAAATAAATATATTTTTAGTGAAACATTATCAAAGTTAATACATTTTGTAACTGCAAATTGCAGCCAGTAATGGTGACACAGCTTTGGTTGTTTGCATGTTACACAGGATTAAGGACTTCATCTCCTTGCTCAATGGCAGTTTTATAGATTTGACATTACGCCATTCAAGGTGTTAGTCATGATACATCCTTTTATACCACAATTATAACATCTTTCTCCCCTAGCCTTTCAACTTGTTCACCAGAATTTGTTTGCTTGTATACCTTCTGGGGAGGCTGCCGTCATGTTGAATACATCAGACACCCAGTCAGGGTTTGGAAAATTGTGAGGTGACCATGCACGTACCCGCACTAAAGCTGTGGTGCTAGACTGACTGTTAACATTTGTCCATCCAGATGTACCTGTAAAACAATTGTCTTAACATTTACCAGTTGAGTTGATAATCTTATTTTACTACAGTCAGTTTTGGCATAAATTATTTTTACACTGCACTTGTCTCAAATCACATTTTCACTGTTCATGTCTAATTTTAAATACTTTATTGTAAATAGAGTTTCACCGAGGAAAATGATGATAATGACCGTAGAATTCTTTATATAAATTCCCAGCCATGCTACAACATTATAAGTCAGTCTACTTTATCACTATATATTGTGTACATGTATAAAAACAGTTATATGTTTACTTGGTCATGAATCTGCATAGAAAATGCTTTTGTTTTATTCTGTTTGATTCTGTATAATTAAAGCTGTACTTTGAAATTGGTACAAAAAATCTAGTTGTGACTCCACGTCGTTATGCATATTACTCTTATTTTTGATTGGGGCATTGCAAATGAAATGTGGCTTGAAACCTTTTTGCCTAACCAAACTAGCTCTTTACAAAACATGTTAATTCTTGGTACCATTTTGATCAGACAATGCAATTAAACATAAGTAAATTCTTCACATGAAAAGAATGATAATTTTCATATTAATGTAACATTCGTATTTATCAACAAGTACCTCTTAAACAAGTAACAAATTCTCCAATTTTCTCCCAGAACTGGCCTCCTTTATGAGAAAAAAAAAGTTTATGTGCCATGTGTTTATGAGATATAGAATTTTAACATTTTGAAAAGACAAAGGAATCCGCCTGGTTCTGGTTTTCAATTTAAGTGGACATGGTGTGAATAGAAGAGCTCTGAGTGCCGTCATAGGTAGATCAGCTTAGCTCATTTTAGCCATAAAACGGTTTTGGTTCAATGCAACCATTTTACCATCTTCTAACTATTGCATAGTGGAATGATCAAGTGAAAGAGTTCAACCCGCATGTTGTGCCAATCGATTGCTAATGCATCTGTGACCCAAGTCTTTTCATCCCGGTAGGGCAAAAAGAAAAGTGGGTACTTATATCTTTGGCAAATAAGCCACATATAGCATGCCCCATGGAGAACACAGTTCTTAGCTACCCCAGGATGAATGTACCACTCTGTCCTGATTGTTCACAACTGTCGATTGTGTGAGAGTCAGCTCTGATATTCAGTACCTCAACTATGTGATGACACAAGAGCTGCAGCCTATTCTAGACACACCATGATAGAATCAACTCTTGAATAGCAATATTACTTTCAACATCATTCATCGTGCGTGTTTTCTCAAAGATATAGCTGCCTTTTTGTTAGACTTGATCAGAAAGTGACGTCCAAGTACCTTGAACCATGAGCTGAACCAGAAAAGATCTAATAGCTTCCACTTCCAGCCTATTGATATCTTCTTATCTCATCAAATGTAGCCAGAACCGACATCCTGTCATTAATTCAATGCAAGTACTTCAGTCAATCCACAACCTGTGAAACTTGTTTCTATGCAACAAAGTGCTATAGGGACTAAACCTTCATGACATAGTATAAACTCTGCCACCATCTGAGTGACTTTCTAATATGAAGAGGTCTATCTAACTTTAAAACAATGACCACTTGTCCTACCTGTCTAGGGACTCAACATATACCATATGTCTATGTCTTCATTAATTTGGGACTTGCAACAAAATAGAGTTCAAATAAGGTCCATCTATGGTTGAACCTTGAGGCCCCACCTGGTGAAAACAAGCACATGATTCTCGGATATGTGGTTTTGAAGATGGGCTGGATTAAAAGTGAACCATTTGGGAACTGATTTCCTAGCAAGAAAAACTCCTTGACCAGATCTAACTTGGACTTTAGAAAAGTCACAATAAGGCCAAAGCCCATGTATGTCAGTAATATAAGCGCCCTGCACTATCTCAATTGTGTTTGACACAGAACTTTTGTCAGCTGGTCTTTATACTATATAAGTGGCTGCATTATCTTACAAAGTGTATAATTCACCATAATTTCTATCACTTCCATGCAAAGGAATGATGCTGAATTCTATTACCATGTTACTGCGTAACTATGGAGTAGCTTTTAGATAGCCTGAATAGCAGTGTGTTGAAAGGCTGCAACGCACTCCAGACTCTCCAACACACTGTTGTCCCCATGACCAAGGCATAGTCAATAAGAGTTGGACTTCAAATAGGACAATGCACTGTAGAACCACAACCACTTTTGTCCATTAAAAACAATATTGCAATAAACATTGCGCAAATGTTTCTGCCACTGAAATGTGTTTTTAAATAAAAGTTTTAAAAATAGAAGGCTGCCATCTACCAAGTGAATCTGTATAATCAATTTTCAATATGGCAGCAGGCTTTGCACCAGCCTATAGGCAGTTCAGATACCTCATGGTACCCTTGGACTATGATATTTCGGAAGTTGTACGCCACAGAAAACATGCCTGTGTACTAATTAACAAACCCACTCAACTTGGTTTGAACAAATATCATTTATTAGACTTGGACACAGGCAGTAATGTTGTAGCTTTCATATATAAACTCAACAAAGGGTTACTAATGGTCCAGCTGTTACTATGGATGATGAAAATGGTGCAAAGCAAATACAGCTAGTGTGCCTGTTGATGTTCCAGAACCTAACTTGCCCAATAGATTCACTCATTCACAGATGAAGGTCTCTTTAATCTTGCTACAGACAGAAATGTAAAATCCACTGGTTGCCAGACAGTGTAGAGAGTTAAAGTGTTCACAGCTACTTATGCTTTTCACAATATTCCAATTGTTCACACGCTAGCTGCACCTTCTTGTAGCAATGTTGGAACTAGCACACCACCTTGACCTTCAAAAGTCACTTTTGTCCACAACATATCTGCTGAAATTTCCATTAACGGGTAGAATATGTTAGGTCCTTCCGAATAATCGTATCATAGTAGATGCTTGGTCGTCAAAAAAGTTAGTGTCCTCTAAAATATTTATGTTATCTGAATAATTTGCATTGTACAATGCAGGGACCTGGAGTCCATTCTCTGGTGACAGTCCAAAGGTTGTTGTAAAATGTGTAATCAGAACCAAATTTGGCATTGCAAAATAAACCCTCGACAGGTGGCACTGAAATAGGCGATAGTCATTTTCTAGATAACCATGATAATATCTAATGAATAGATGTATGCAAGTCAAAAGTTTTATTTATTTTTTTTATTTTTTTTATTTTTTTAATTTTTTTTTTTTTTTTTTTTTTTTTTGGTTTTTGTTTTTTTGTTTTTTTTTTTTTTTTTTTTTTTTTGTTTTTTTTTTTGTTTTGTTTTTTTTTGTTTATGTTTGTCTTACGTGGTGCCAATATTATACTAAAGTAGTTTTTTTGCATTACAAAAAAAATTGAACAGAGGAAGCCAGGATTTTCAGTGCTTGGCCTGAAATTTAAAGACCTTATGTCTTCATCATAATAAATCCTGTATCTTTACACCAAAATAAAGGAAAAAAGGTTACTGTGATTCTAAATCAATTCATCATGTTTATATATATAATGTGGATGACTATGGCATATAAATGGAGGTAATGTAGAGAGTATCCTGTTCCGGTTCCTTTATCAGATTTTTTTTTTAAATCACATTTGGCAGAATGACGCAGAGGATGCACACCAACTGATCAACCAACAAATGCATGAAGCTCTGTCAGAACAGGGAATGATGAAACCAACAGTTTTCTGCATGTATATACGGTTTTCTTTAAGTTTATTTTCTGTCGTATTATCGTGATAGAAAATGGAACAACCCTCAGGTTGGTGCATTGTGGCCATACCCTTGGGCTGACAGCATGTACAACACATTCACCTCTTGGCCTCATGTGTTGTACATGCTGCCAGTACAGGGTTCAGGCCACAACACACTCACCTGTGGCATTAATCCCTCAAACTAAATGATTCATATTCATTGCAGTCCATTGTCTGAAAATACAGGACCAACAAGACGGACTTGGTTCCTGGCCACAAGATGGAGCTGGCAAGCTGCAACGGCTTATAACTTCATTCACCAGACAATATTGGAGGTTAGTAGGCTGTTTGGTACTGCCAAGCTGTTAGAATGTGGAGGTTCTCTGAAGAGACCTAGATGCTCGATTCTCAAGACAAACTAGGCTGCATTAACAGTGCAGCAATGAACAACAGCCTGATCAGAACTGTGATGCTCTGTGTGCATATGCCAGCATATTCTTGGACTCAAAAATATAGTTTTCCTCCTTGACTGTGACCACTGCAGTTGGTTGCATGGGTGATATTTACCAACTACTTTCTATGTAATAAATGTGGTGACTTGATTCTCGAACTGGTGTGCTCGAAAAAGATTCTGGATACGTTCCCCTTCCTCTAATGTGGTGATTTGGACTTTCCACCAGGACCTGGGTTTTCCAGACTCTGAGGAGGGATGCAGAACACAATCACTGTTGTGTGCCTGGAGCATTCCCCTCCAGACTCTGTGAAGGATTGACAGGTGCAGCCAGCCATGCAGTGATAACAAGGGTAAGAGTACTGCTTAAAAAACTGCTCCAGGGAACAACTACTGGTTTAGAAGGTATCTTCATAGATATAACAAACAGGAGCAACACTGCCACATTTGTCTAGTTCTCAATGCCAAACAACAAAAAAACGCAATATTATCCTTCTATGCTCCAAAGCTGTAGAGCAACCTTTTTGGTGCCCCCCCCCCCACCCCACCCCATCCCTGTGTGACTGGCATACCTTTGCCCAATACGACGAGATGGCCAATTATGGCAGCATTTACAGTGATGTTGTTCTGTACATGACATAATAAATAATAATTTTTTGTGCTGGCCATACATTTGGGCTGCATGGCCAATAAAACCGTCATATGCTTTTTGAGCCTCTTTTCAGGGTTTCGCATGTTTGTTGGTGTGTGCACACAATGTGTTACCAATTCAAAGTTTATTGTAGCTACTGCAAAGAGAAATTATTCCCAGTACTTCTTGACAAAATCTCAAAAAGGCGGAACTATTAACTGATGGGTACAAATGGACCATAGTTGTCTCGTTATTGAACTGATAGGACCTCAGAAAGGTTACTTGTAGTATTTAGGTGATGTATTACACCATGACCATGAATATCATTTCTATTTTTGCTTATGCATACTTTCAGGAATACAAAATGTTTGTATATTAAGAATGTCTCATAGCTCACCCTTTGAGAACTCCGTTGAATACTGCAACTAAATCCCTGATGTATGGAAGAGCACAACTGTACTTGTATTACACCTCATCCCTATCCCCAACCCCACCCGATACCCCAAGCCAACAGAAAACCCAATCAAAAATAACCCTTTGAGTGCTAATAACTTAAACATGATATGATCTAAAAATTATAATCAATCCAAGTTCAGCTTCCTTCTGCAAATGCCTCTCACTCATGAATAAAGTAACTGCTGCTGATTTAAAAACCAAAATAGTTAATATTGTTACAAAATCGGTTACACATGTAATATATTATGAACCTCCAGAAATTTTGTCTTTGAAATGTTAACTTGTAACCATACCATAGATAATCCCACGATAGCAGACTTTGAATACATTTTATGCTGGTTACGCGTAGCTATCGTCTATGTTACCTTGTAACCATACCACAGGTAGCCCTCATGATAGTTGATGTCAAATCCTTAGTGAGGGCTATCGCGACTTTTCAGTAGATAGCTTTGCAGCACCATCTCATTCACATGTATATAATACCAATGTTTTTCCTCTTGTGATATAACAGTTTTCTTGTTGTTCTATTGTGTTGTCTTTAAAATGTCAAATATATTGATTCGCAGTCTACGTATGAGTCTCATTCAAGTACCAGAATGCTCAGTCCAGATAACGTGACTGTGAAGTGATTCTGAGTCAGAGTCGGAGCCTGAGTCTCATGAAAACTTCCAGATTGCTCTATCTAAATTCGTCATTTCCAGATACAGTAAACATGACGTGATCCGGAGATTAAGTGTGAGTTTCATTCGAGTACCAGATTACTTAGTCTGAATTCGGCAGCTCTAGATAAAGTAATTGAGACAAAGAAAGCTTTTGTCAAAAAACTGCCCTTTAAGGGTAAATGTTGGCATGAATAACCTTTTATCAACCACATATATAAGGTACATTGCACATGCTGTATGAAAGTATCTGAGAGGCATTCTTGCAAGGGGTTATATCACTTTACCTGTCAGTATTATTCTTCCGCTGGCATAGTGGTTGTTCTTAGATGGTGCCCATACACGCACCTCTGTGCTGCTGTAAGCATACACAACCCCACCATAAGGATAGTTTTTATCGTCATCACTCTGAGCGCCACCACTTGCCTGCAAGTGACAAAATAACACATGCAAAACCCTCTTCCGTTCTCTCAATGATTGGCTTGTCCATATAACATCTGGTCTACTTCTAAATTTATTCACACAAGGGCGTTGTGTAGCACTAAATTGTTATGGTAACTCTTCGATACCAGCCCAAAAACACATCCCCAACACATGAATTACCGAAAATGTATCGGGAAATGGACACATGTGGGTCACCATCTTTCAAATAAATCATTACGGTATATAATAAGAAAGCACCCATCATAATGCAAATCCTCATCAAATTTGGATTAATTCTGTTATGAGGATATTAACAGTATTGACCAATACACTTAATTACAAGGATTTAGTTTCGATGAAGAAATCGAAAGGCATGTAGAATTTACAACATATATTGGTGAGCCACCAATTTTTGTCACAGAAGGTATCTCACCAATGGATGAACCTAAGACCATCTTTCTTTTGAATGCAATTGCAAATGAAGATTCCACAAATAAATGGTGAAATACACAATGTCGTAATCTACACTTTGATGTAGAATATCACAGTACATTTTCATATCAATGCAATGCTTTCTATTTGCATTTATACTTTAATTTTCCTAAATTTAATAATTAGTTGGACACAAATCACTTAATAAATATTTAACTTACCTCAAAAATAAATCCCTTGTTGTTTCCATCAACAGCCCTGACGTGGACTTGTACACGTATAGGTACAACACCCAAACTATGATTGACAGATTTGTACGAACTTGTCCCAGCTTGTGAGCGCATAGTAAACCAACCACTCTCAAAATCAGGCGCTCGAGTAGTTTGCATTGCTGTACCTGGTGCGGTTAATATAGGCACATTAAATAACAGCACCCCTATTAAAAGAATCGGGATTGGTCAGGTATGGAGCATCTCCTTAAGTTTTCCTTCACATGTCTCTGATTCACACAAAATAATTCTTCCAATGGAAAGCATGGTTAAGACAGCTCAACTTCCCGTTTTCTTTATTTTTTTCAGTTTGCATGTGAATCAAAAAAGGCAAGCATACTTTCTTGAATCTGTCTTTCCTATGGTTGTATAGTATACGCGTGGTGTAGTCAACAGTTTCCCATTTCAATATCTCAAAAACTGCTTCGACAATCCGCAGGAAAAATAGTGTCTCATCTGGGTTAACATTTTACTATGTATGAAACCGAGTGGCAAGGCAAATATCTTTTCCACTATTTGTTTTATATCTAGGTTACATTTAACAACTACTTTTTGAGCTATGTGACGCTTGGTCAGAATTTCCTTCTTTTTTTTTTTTTTTTTTTTTTTTTTTTAAGCTAATTTAAAGCGCTTGGTCTTTTTATTTTGCTGGTAAAGAGGGGGTTTGGTTGCTGAAACCGTAGGTGCATGACATCCTTTGTAAATTAATGAACTTAGTGTTTGTACATATCAACAAATGTTAGTGCCTACTGTTCTGATTGCTCCATTTGACAGATGATGACAGTATTGCTTGCGGTTAAAGTTTTTCACTTCGGGAGAGATATTTTCAGATCGTTATTTCGCATCTACAGATATGAAATCTAACATTGAATGTTTATCGAACGCACATAATGCACATCAACAAGCGGGCCGTTTCTGTTGTGAGGAATCCTACGTTATTAATTAACCCTTTCCCCTTGAATTAAGACTGAGTCAACAGCTTTCCTTGGCATGGGTTTCGGCACTAAGTGCCCAACCCATGCCAAGGAAAGCTGTTGACCTGGAGCATGTGATCTTGATAAGTGTCATGTACATTTCTCAGTCAAATTGTTTTTCATAACTGTTGAAATTAATTGAAAACACTGAAGCAGACGACATTTGACCACCAGCCGGTTTTGGCCAGTTTGAGGGGGAAAGGTTAAAGGAACAAAACTCATCAATAGGACTATCATAAAAGTGCAACATAAAAGAGTGTATATCCATGGAACTGTGTGAAAACAGTGCAAGTGGTGCAGCTCTTATAACACACATTAGATTAAAAACCCATTACCTATCTAATTTTCATATTTCAAAATGACACTTGATATATACAGATTTGTTCCTGTTAGTTTGTTTGTTTTTGTGTATTCTTTTCATGAAAATATCTGTGGCTTTTTCCAGATTTATGGACTTTTTAATCACATGGTTTTTCTGCACAAACACAACATCCAAGCCATTACGTAAAGCTTACCCGGCAAGACCAGTCTATAGCAATTGGCAATTCATTCAAATATATATTGTCCTTTCTCAAAGAGTTTCGATTGCATCATATGACAGTAGTGAACAATTTTTCCGCGACGGCCCCTGTGCACTTCCAACCTACCGTACACCAAGGAAAGCTGTTGACAATTGACATGTTATCGGGGCAAGTCTTCCCTGAAGTTTTCATTGAGAATATTGTGCAAAAGGTCAATACCTAATAAAATGGATGAAGCAGATTACATTTGAAATGACCTATGCCCGCGACTGCCTTGTTCGGGAAAAGCGTTACGAGTTAACACGTTAAAGCTATTTGTTTAGTATGGATGTAATGATGTATAATTTAAGTGTTGCAGCACCAGACCCTTGTTGAACGCTTTACAATAAATTGCAAGGCATGCAAAACTTTTTTTTCAAATGTGATGAAAGGGAATCACAGTTATCAATTCCACTTCACTGCACAGTGTTGTGTGTCAATGGAAGTGTATATATCTATCTTTGTGTAGTGTCTTGGAAATTCATGGGCTCTGTTACCTGATTCACATTAGCGTTGTCAAACAACATTTTCACTCAGTCACACTGTATGTCCATTAGAATTGTGATGGTAATTCCATTTAATCTTTAGCTTCTCCTAAGCGTCATCAAATTCTATTTAAACGTGGTGGCCATGTGCCTTGGAAAGGTCTCAATTGTGTGCAAATGGGCTGGCCCCAGTGACTTTTTCAATTTTTAATGGTTTTCTCACTCCAAACAGGTTGGCAAGTTGCTTCCAAATTGTATAGGCACACCTTTAGAGCCCCTAGATGGTAGTTTTCTTACAGTAGCTCTGCCATGTTTGACGAATTACCGTGCGTTTTTTCCTATTTTCGACTTTTGGCAAACTTTGCATTGTGTCGCTTCAAACTTCATGAGAATGTACTTGAACTCAATATCCACCAAATGCATACACTACATTGTGCTAATAGCATTTCCTCATTATTAATAAATCATCAAAATTAGAAAAAAATCGGTGAGGGCATATGTACATGTTACCATTGGTACAAATGAGATAACAGCAAATTTTGCTTATTGGCTAATATCTCGATAAAGATCGATGCTAACCGCATGGCTACCACAAACACAAATGGGAAAGTACCGATGGTGTTTCTCTTGGTGCCATAGATATTTGCCTTATATAACCTTGAAAGGCAAAACTGACATTTTGCTTTATATCTGATAAGCCATGGATCTTCGTCTCATGGCTACCAATTTAGATTAATGGGAGAGTACCTGTGAGTTTTTTTCTGATGTTGTTAATTCCTACTTTGTGTGATCTTGAAAGGTGAAACCGACAATTTGCTTATATGTTTGTAATAGTGAATTGGGTTACGTTTCCAGAAAAAATATAAAGATTGTATCAGCAAAGACCAATATTGCAAACAGTGATAAGCGTTTTAAACAAAGATAACCTTGACATTAGGCTCACAGCACAATTTCAATCTGAGCAGCCAAGGTCAGATGAGCACAGACCTATTAAAGTCCTGACTAAACTTCCCCATGTATATCGTAATGAAGAAAATTTACATTCGCAATGTTTAACACGCACATTATACGAGTTAAGCGAAAGGAAAATGGAAAAAGGACTTTTGGCCACAAAATTATCAAACAATTCAAAGTATATTTATAACTTTCCTTGTGTCAAGGCACAAAATTTCAGTGAAATTGCTAAAAAATCCCTTTGCAAAGTAGCAACTCAGATTGTTCCAGAGATGTGTTTCTTGATTTGGATATTCAGCTCACTAATGAGAGGTTTTGCATTAAAGCCTATCACAAAATTGATCTACCTTTGAAGTAGTTAACTATCCTTTCCCTGACAGTAATATTTCGGAAGCTAATGGATATAATACATTTTTGTCACAATTTCTGAGATTTGGTCGTATTTGTTCTAAACTTCAGGAATTCAGAAACAAATTTGCATCTAAAAATTTAATTTTTTTTCTTATAATAAATTTGAGTAAAGTGGATTCAGATGTTCTTCTAATTAAACATTTCTACACGTTTTGCTGTAAAAACTAGAAGCTTCTTAAAAAGTTTGGCTTCAAGATATTTAGAGATTTTACACTTGCCTGTTTTGCCACTTAATTTTATCCTATTCTGTTTTAATATTCACCTTTCAGACATTTTAGGCTAGCATATTTTGTGTCAGGTTAAAACCCCAGGGGCTATTGGTAGCAAGCAGCTGCTGACTTCAGTTACAAGCTTGCCTAATTGTGCTTCAAATCTGCTAAAAAAAACTATATTTTAATAGTATTTTCGTGACTTATATGCTAATGACTTTCAATCGTTTTTGAAATGCCCAAAAAATGTTGCTGTTCATATCCAGATATTGTTAGAAAGTTTGGCTACAATGATTTTAAATATTTTAGACTTGCCTGTGTCGCCACTTAATTTCATCTTCTGATATCTTTCTGTTTTAATATTCACCTTTTAAACATTTTAGGATTACATGTTTTCTGTAAGGTAAACGCCCAAAGGGCTAGCGGTAGCAAGCAGGGGCCCACGGCAGTTACTAGTTTGCCTAATTGTATTTGGAATATGGTAAAAAAAAAAAGCTATATTTTGAAGGCATGTTATTGACTTAAATTCTAATGACTTTTATTCGTTTCTGACATGCCTATGCACACATTTACCCTATGTCAAAATGTACTCAAATTTGACCATATTTATTCAAATATCATAAACTTGACCCATTATGTTGAAACATTAACTCAGGATTGGCAGCATAATAGATGTTTTATTGTTTGGAGACTTTCATAGTAAGAAGTAAGTGTCATTATGGGGTTTGTTTGACATTTCTGGTGCAAGAGATCCATTGTTACAGTATTGTTAGGATTTCCCTTGCTTTGTGAAGGTGGTCTAGCTGTAACTCTTTATTCTATAATCAATGGGACTGAGTATAATACCTCAGTTTGTGTCTACTTCAGTTATACACTGGCAAGCGGTTAAGCCGAGGTAAGCTTTCCAGCTAGAAAGGGTACATAGTGGTTCACCGATAGGTCAAACTACACTTAACTGAACTTGTACGATACAAATTTATAATTATGTCTGGTTTGGCAGGTATTTTTCATTCACAGTAAAGCGCCGTATTTAGCTAATGCTTCATTTGAGACGCTCGTATTTTTTCATAATTATGTAGGCCCTCTTTGCTGAATATTTAGCTTTGACTATATATATATATATCAAGCATTTCTAGTAGTTATTCTTGTTGATATCCACGTGCAATTGCAATGGTTTTGCAATTATTTCAACATTACATTAGAGGCAGTTTCAAAAAGTACAGAGTTTATCACCAATGAACCCCTCCCCTCCAGCACACTGTCTGTATGCATATGTAAATGATGAACTGCCCCTTTACTTTTCGCCTAAATCCAATGACCTTGAGTAAGTTCAAATGAACATTGAAAACTGATGAACCGTCACCATAGCTCTAAAGGCCTAATCGCGGATTTACTGATCCTCTGAGGACCTGCCGAAGCAAAACAACAACTGAAGCATAAACAGTAAATCAATACTCATTTTGTCGTAATAAACAAGGTGGTAACTTGCAAACGAACAGTTAATGTTTGTGTTGAATCCTCTTTGCATGCAGAAGACCCAAGGGAAGTCACTGGCGTTATATATGCATTACCTCTTCCAGCACAATAGCTTACCGGGTAGAAATGTTGAGTCAGTTGATATGGGTTTTTTTCATAAGTGACTGCTCAGGTTTGCATCCTTAATAATTAACACCCCCTGCTGTGCAGTACATATGCATAGAAGTAGGGGTAAATGAACTGTATTGGTGCACCACATTTCACAAAAATTGCAGCACTATGCCAAGCGAAACAAATACAACATTTTCGCACATTGATTACAACATAGAAATACGACATCAACAACACCAACCCCTATATAACCAAAGTGTTGAGACAAAAAAAGTAACAATAAATTACAAACACATCAGACAACCCCAAGAGACAAGTGCTACCATTTGCACCTAGCAAAAGGAAAAAAAGAGAGAGATTTCTTATTTATTCAAACATTGTTAGCCATTCTGTAAATAGTGCCGACATGAGAGGAAGTATCCGATATCGAAATATAATTTTTTTTCATAATTGATTTCCTCTGATAGCCATAACTTCTTTCATATAAATTCCAAAATTACTGATCACTGCATAACCTGATGATTCCATAATAAAGACAAATTTTCCCAGATCAGTATAACCAGAAAATTCTGGAAAAAGGTCCGAAATTGAATTTAACAATTTTATCGGAGTTCACGAAACTTTTAACAGGCGACAACAAAGTGACATTTGTCCTCTAAGAAATTACATTGCTCGCAAAGTCAAAATTCTATGGGTAATTTTGATGTATTTCGATTGCCACTGTATTAAGTGAATTTATCTTTTTGGGCCGCCCTGACCGAATGGTTATGGGCCTCGCTGTCTGTGCAACAGATATTAAGTTCAAAACCCGGCCGATCTGAAGGACTTTGGTGTCTTAGGCCCTTTACAAACAGTGATAACCACAGAAGTTTGAAGCATACCGCGGGCAACTGCATGCGCGCTCTGTAGCGTAAACACCCATTCATTGTATTATAGTAAACACCAAGATATGAAACTGGAGTTCGAACCGGCTGAAATCGCTCTCGCAAATATCCTCAGAACTTTCATTTCGACAACTTTCCGGCAAAACGATTTGATGACTCTCCTCGTATTATGTGAACGTCACGCCGGGTTGAAATGAAATCCTATGTTTCTCAGTGCAAAATTAGATTGAATAGCTTTTTTCAATGTACATACCACGCGAATCCCTTATGCACTGTAGTAAACAGGGCCAAAGTCTAGAATGATGACATGTAGTATAATGAGTAATTATTTAGAAAATTGTAGACTACTGTTGAGAGTTTTAAGTCTAGATATTTAAGGTAGCTCCCTTCATGACAGGAGAATTCCCAGATCTGACAGAGAGAATGTGACTTCAAGCCTGTGGGACCGTGAGCCATTGTTATTGCCAACGGAATACTCATTGATACATTGTCCCCCCCCCCCCCCGAGGGTGGACAGTGTCTTTGAGTGGATTGGTATATTTGGTGTTTATTGTACCACATTGGAACCAAACCGTACCTCTGTGGGAATTATACAGGACTATTTGGCACCTGCCATAGGACTTGGAACTTTAGGAAGTACCTGTCGATAATATCTCACCTGGGATAAGGATTTAACTACTGACTGTTTTACCATTGAAATATCTAGCTGTCTAAGTGTATTATTTCATTTACCTACTCTGTACTGATTTTTTATCGTTAATTTATTGTTATTGTTAAAGTTATATCGTTGTCTTTCTTGTTGAGTTCTGCTGCGATTTAAAATTTTCAGCAGGTGGGCATCGTAGCAATGAAAATACGTAACATTGACATAATTTTAATTCGCATGTATGAGTCATGATGGTTTTGATCTCATACAGGTCAAAGTATATATATATATATATATATATATATATATATATATATATATATATATATATTCGGGTCAATCAATTTTAAGCAATGCATATATAAATATGTACAAACTCCAGACTATAAATTCAGTGACTTATAGCTTATCAATCATTTTAACCTTTATAACAACATAATCAACGAACACGCCCACATATACCCACAACACAGACATTATTAACCTGTTTCGATATATTGGAATTTGTACACAGTATTCAGTGAAGGTCGTACCTTTGATGACATCATTTCATTTACATTTCCAATTACAGTTACCTAGTACCCAGCTGTTTCGTTGCTTCAGGCTCCTGTTAACTTTGTATGTATGTATGTATGTATGTATGTATGTATGTATGTATGTATGCATGCATGCATGCATGCATGCATGTATGTATGTATATATATATATATATATATATATATGTATGTATGTATGTATGTATGTATCTATGTATGTATCTATGCATCTGTATATGTGTGTATGTCCATGGAGTACGTGTGTATGTCTACTTACCTACTGCAAAATTCCAAAATAAAATCTGGATCACAGCAAAGATGTCTGCCGCGACTATCATTGCAAACATTGTTTCATATGATCTGCAAATAATAGTAAATTCATATTAACGAAATGAGAAATTTTGTGCCGTTGAAAATGTAATCCAATTTTTAAAGTCAAGTCAAATAGGGCCAAGGGCATATTTTATAGACAAAGACAGATAGTTCAATTTTGATCCTAATTGTTGGAAAGTACCCTAGAGTAAATTCTAACACACAACAACAGCAAGGCAAACATACAGAAACTAATCTTCTTATATAAGAGGAGTTACATGATGATTCCTCTTTGACAGGACTGCGTCTTTTATTGTACACAATTATTTTTTTGGTATCATAATTGTATTTTTCTTATAAATATGATCTGCTTTCAGATCACGTCGTACTTCATCACTTGAAATCAGCTAATTTCCGCATGAGTTATGCTCTTGAAAATGGCACATTTGACACCATAACGAAGCGAGCAGTTACTTATGTCACGTGCATTGATGCCAATAACAATACATGACCTGAGGAAAAAAGGAATATGTGCCGTCAGCAAATGTTTAAACAGATAATCTTGCATGATGAAGAATGAGTTACCATTTTCCCCACCAACAGCGATCGCGACCGAGAAAAAGATGTAACTCACTCTCTAGCCAAGTAAGATTTTACTTATTCAATGTTCAATTGGGCATTCATAGCAAAAAAGTAATCTCTAGGTCTACTCTCAACGCCACTGATGCAATAGGGTTACAACTTATTTGTTACAACGTTTAGATCATGTGATCCACAGTGAGTTAATACAACTTTTGAATTTTACTCCAGAAAATGAAATTGTACCCTCTCTATGCTCCATACCCGTTGTAGTCACTGTCTAAATCTTAACCTTTAAATTATTTAACATATTGTCTCGTTCGATTCAAACATTAGACAAAGTTCTAGGCTTCAACAGCAAAATGAATGTATAAACAGGTCATCAGGAGGAAACCATCAGGCATGTTCTGCAGCCGTATTATGACACATACACATTTACACGGATACATCCCCCAAAATAACAACTCCACAAAATGTAAACCAACACGGGCCAAAGAGAGAAAAACTCTCAAAGCGATTATTAGCATCATTCACATCAAGTTTTTTTCGTACACTTTTAGCTGCAAAATTAGACTTCAAACAAAAGTGGCTCCAAATAGACAAATGATTCCAATTAGCTTTGAAATAAACGTAATTTTTATAGTTGTTAGGACACCAGAAATGTGTACACCTCTTTCACAGCAAAAGTGCAATATCAATCAACTTCTATGTCTTTTATTGTAAGGAACCATGTAAATTTTGGAATCGTGGCTCCATGCGGGTCAACTGGTTACGCGGGATGAAGCACACTATCTGTGAATAACGCGGGCTTATTTTTATGCAGGAAACACGGTTTGCATTCAGATGATGTCGTTTAAAAAAGAAATACAGACAAGCAACTGACGACTTACAAGTTTCGATGCATTACTTACGATACTAACCACAAGGCCGAGCTCTAGCTTTGAACGGTGGTAACTGGAGTACAGCAATGTAAATTCAGCACATGGCTGCTGTTCTTTCACTTTGATTTTCAACAATACGAGTCTGTGTATTTGCACGTATTATAAGATAATTCACTCATAGGTTATGTAAATTCAGCTCATGGGTGCTGCTTTTTCACTTTGATTTTCAACAATATTAGCCTGTGTATAATGTACGAATTATAAGACAATTCACTTATAGATTTTATAGCGAAAAGCATTCCAGGTGTTTGTCGAAAAGTTCGGTCTGTTTCTCTGGAAAATATAAGAAATAAAAGTGACTGTTTTGTATTTTCTGAATGCACATGGGATTGTAAAAAAAATGAACAGTCTGTCCAAATATCATATGTATATCAAGGAACGCTATTAAGTGCAGTTTTTAACCCCCCCCCCCCCCACACACACACACACATACCCCACTCTCTTCCGAAAAATATATCGTGTTTTACACGAACTAATCTTCTCATAACCCATATGCTTTGGAGTATAATTTTAGCCATATCAAGATGTTTAAGTCATCAATAGGATGTCCTCAGAAGCCTTTTTATCAACTGTTGCCGATAGCTTTCAGTGCTTCTCATACATAGAAAGTGGTACTCGCAATATATTTATGTCACGCAATAAATGCAATGGAAATTACTCCCGTCCCGTGCATCCCAAAAACTGTTCAAATGGAAATCCACAACTTGCAACTTTAAATTGGTTTGCTTCTTTCGCGTTCATGTATCTTTTAACACCACTGTGCTTGCAAGGGTCTCACATTCTCCCAGATGACATTGCTAGTAAAATGAACACATGTATCATGCCTTAATTATCATCTCTGTCGTGTGTCTGTGGCTCATGTTTAATAACCCATGTGCGAGTATACAAGAACAATGGCTTAATTGGCCCGTTAATAACTGAATACACAAGTCACGCCCCAGTGGTCTTACCTGATGTCCTGCACGGGTGTGGGTATTTTACAAAGAAATACACTAGGAAGATGCAAATTTTCCCTAAAAAATGCCCACAGATACCAGGGATACATTATGTATGAAAAATGTTGAAAAGAAAGTTTTTCAGTCACACTTAGTGCTTTACATACTTTAATTCTGAAATGCTCAGTAAATGGTGGAATATGCATTTTATTCAAATTTATCAAAGTTTGCCAGACTTTCTATTGTACTACGTATTCACTCATGCATTTCACGCACATACACTATTAACTGGATGTTTTAAAGACCCACCCATCTTTGCATTACAAATGACAAATGTTTTTAGTCTGGCATATTATATTAATGCTGACACTATACCGTATAAATCTTTGATGTTCAGGCATGAACATCGAAATATACCTAATGCTACGATCACAAAGAAAGCTATAGGGTTGTTCATTGTTGTGTTCTCTTCATATCAATGATGCATATCAGAGGAACCACCCGACCAAGAGCACCATTCTGTGGCCCTGTGAATTATTCACATCAACTGACATGAGAGAGCGTCTCTGCAGACCAGGCTGAGCTACAACATGCTAGGAGTCCAAACTGCGTTTCTAAAAGCTGACAAACTCGAAGCTGAAATCATTTACTGTAGTTCTAGAAATTTTATTCAACGACTTATTGCCAAAATGCGTAAAAATTTGTGTTATTATCTAAAAGGAATATGTACATTTCTCTTGCGTCATGACCATATGTGCATATATATATATATATATATATATATATATATATATATATATATATATATATATATATATATACATATATATATATATATATATAAAACATATGCACCAGTGACAGTACTTCAAGTTTGTAAAACGAGATAAAACCCGGTCATCGACCAATTTATTACTATCAAAATTAACAGCTGACGTTAAGTAAGATCTTAAAATTTCAATAGTTTCAAGTATCAAACGACAATTCAATACATGCAACTTAAGAATTTCTATCCATTATTGTTTTTTATTGCAACCCATTTTTGGGTATATACCTCAAAGTAAATTATAAATACAACCATATATTTATCAGACGCACAATCAAATTTATGTAAGTAAATAAATTATTGAAACTAATAAAGTAAAATTATGCAGAAATAGCAAGATTGTATTATTCTGAAGTTGCATTTTGTATTAATGTATTGTTTAAAACTAATCTAACCCTATGTCTATGCTATATGTGCTGGAAAGCTCACATGTATTTTTATTTTCAGCATATATAATATTAATTTACAATTGCCCACCTATATATATATATATACATATATATACATACATATATATATACACACACACACATATATATATATATATATATATATATATATATATATATATATATATATATATATATATATATATATATATATATATATCCTGTCATTGTGGACATCTCTATAATGCGGGACACCTGTATGATGTAGACAGTCATGTCCCGGACCGAAAGGTCAATTTTATTGTTAACAACACCTGTCGTGTGTGTGTGTGTGATTTTCTCCATAATTGCTGGTTTGGTCCTCTAAAAGCAAAAGACTATCTGCAATTTTACATGCAATGTAGCACATTTAGCAGGAACTTCGCGCAACCTGTTGCACTGTTAAATTAAACGTACATGATAATAAACAAAAAATAGTTACACCTGTAAGTTTGGGCCTCATCCATATGGAATGCAAACATGATGATGAGGAATTTGACAAGAATATCATAAGGATATATATATATATATATATATATATATATATATATATATATATATATATATATATATATATATATTGTATTTTTGTCTTTTTGTCCAAAACCACTTCTTAGTAGTCATTACCCTATTCAGCAGTCCGAACTCTTTTACTCTCCATAAGCTAACCTGTCCCTGTCTATCCTATATACATAGAAGGACTATTGTCCATATTGCACACGTTCCTCTGTAAATTTTGACATAGGCTGTATTAGCCAAAAATAAATTAAAGGGTCTTCAGCAGGTAACTACTCAACATGTTTTCGGAGCCTTTGACCAGTACATGTCTCTCTGAGTCTCCTGGTCTAAGCTGAATATTCAGCAAAGGCAACCCACATAATTATGAATAAATATGAACGTTGCAATTGATGAATTAGCTAAAGACGTAAGGTTTTGCTTATAAATGCAGAGCTTTATTATAAAAGAAGAATACCTGTCAAACAAACCATAATTACCAAATTTGTATAGTCCAGGTTCAGATAAGAACAATTTGACTTACCCCTGAACCAATATATACCCTTTCTAGCTGGACAGCTTATCCAAGTTAAACCATCTACCAATGTCTAACTGAAGGCAAGAAGTGGAAACAAGCTGGGCTATTATATTCGGTCCCAGTGATTGTAAAATAAACAGTTGCAGCTAGACCACCTGTATAAACCAAGGGAAATCCTAACAAGGACTGCAACAATGTAAATCCTGCACCAGAGATGTAAAACAAACTCCATGATGACACCTACTCCTCAAATAATTAAGCTCTATTTCACTGCCAACCCTGAGTCAATGTATCAACGTAATGGGTCAGGTTTGTGACATTTGACAAAATACTGTCAATTTGGAGTATTTTTTAAATATTGAGTAAAAGTGCATTTAGGCGTGTCAGAAAAGAATGAAAGTCATTAGCATTTATGCCAAAAACATGTTATCAAAACAATTTTTCTTAACAGGATTTTAAGTACAATTCAGTATACATATATATTAGAGCCTGACCGAACATGCATTTTGAAACCGAACCGGGTACCCGGTACTCATTACCTATTCCGAACCGGGCATCGTTCGGGTTCGGTAATTGCAATTCAAACATGCCATAAATAAACTCAGACATCTTAGAATGCTTATTTAAACCTTTATTTAAACAGGGGATTGTAGCTGTTACCCTTTTACACTGGGGCATTACTATTGTTAATGTAATTCAGGCGATTAATGCAACCCATGTGACGCACTTAATTGCAAAGTAGCGTTTGTTGCATTGTTTAACGTGTATACAAGTACGAAAAGTAACCTCAGTGACCTTCTTATTTAACTTTATTGCCAACATTGTTAATGATAACCGAACCCGAACGTTTAGTAAATGTAAAAACCGAACCCGAGCCGGGTTTCAATCTTGAAACCGGTAAGCTCGGGTTCGGTTGTTCGGGTTCGGTCAGGCTCTAATATATATATGTATGTATGTATATATATATATATATATACTTATATGTGTGATTACTCGGAAGGTTCAATTACACACAAAACAGTACAAACGGTATGATTATATTACAGTGAGGCTGTAGTTTGTCGTGAAGTACTTATGCTTACATTACATACACTGCAAACTCTTATCTAAATTATACTTAGTTTGATTAGTACCGTTCAACCGTATTTTGTCGTGAAGTCTCTATGCCTACATTAAGTACACTGCGAACCCCTGTCTACTTTATATTTGTATTTGTGTCTTTTTATCTAGAACAACTTCCTGGTAGTAATTACCCTATTTCGCAGTTGGTACTCTTGACTTTCCACGTGCTAACCTCTCACTGTCTAACCTATATACACACGAAAGTACTATTGTTCGTACGGCGCACGTTCTTCCGTACAATTTTGACAGGCTTTATCAGCCCAAATAAATTAAAGTCTTCAGTGGGTAACTGCTCAGAACATGCGTCGGAGCCTGTAACCGTGGATATGTACATTACATTTATTGTAGTTTGTCGAGAAGTGCCCATGTCTACATTATATGCACTGCAAACTCTTATCTGCATTACATTTATTTGAATTTGTGGATTTCCTTTTATCAATACCACATATCAATATGTACTTTTTTTAACTAAGGAGAAAATATTACACATACAGCAGTATTAGGACTATATTACACTCAGGTGCATATTGTTTAGAACAATTAAACAGGTATCTGTAATGCTGTGTTTTCACAGTTCGCCTTCTGCAAAGCCCGTAATACTCACCTAATGTCATTTGTAGAACTGCTTTGTCAGTATGTCAAAGAAAGTTACATAGTGGTCTTCTTGGTACTTCGGTAACCACTTTTTGTTATAAAGCAATGTCATATGTAGATAAGTATGCATTCTAATTTTCCGTTATCCTCTTCACACTACCACCAGAAAGCACCACAATGCCAAGGTTTGGATCTATTACAATTGAATTACTTTTAAAGGCACTATCATATGTACAATTGTTGTGAATATTGATTAAAGTTACCATCCAATTAAATATTTTGCCTGCTGGAGTGATTTGCCTACATCTATTTATAAATCTCACAAGCGCCGCCGGCTGTGCCCAGGTAACCAATTAAACCGACGTCAAAGGGAGTAATGTGTAAAAGGCGAAAGAACATCCATTTTAAACATGTTTCAACAAATGTCCAAGTCACCCAATGCCTAACAAAAAATATATGTGTGGTTTCGGTAACTGACCGCACCCTATTGAAAAGGCGTGACCCTAAATAAATCTATAAAACATTAAAAGAAAAACAGTTTCAAATAAATCTTCCCTAATAAAAATTGATCGATCCTGACTGAAAGATTTTATAGAGAAAGTGGCTGTCATGTACCGTTATTTTGAAGAAAAGTCGATTTAAACCAGGAAGACTTGGCCAAACATAGCATTTTATTTCAACTTGTCTGAAGGGTTAACTTGGGCCGCGGAGATATGGCTGCATAGGCACGGCGGTTCGGTGAAACAGCGCAGCCAGGTTGAAACATTTTATCGAGAAAAATGGCCGTCGTGTACCGTTATTTTGCAGTAAAGGCGACTCAAACACAACATTTGAATTCAGCTTGTCTGGACTGTTAACTTTGGCCGGGGACACAACATAGCTGCATGGCTATCGATAATCTATGGACCTCTCGTTAATAGGTCTATGGGTGACCGTATTCATAAAATTTCGTTAGATTACAAAGTCCGTTCTCCGAGTTACCAGGGCAAAGGATCGTTAAAGTAATTTTAAAACATTACTTACTACCTTAACTTTAATCTGCCCACTCGGCTGTGTCTGCAGCAGTTATCATTAGTTATAAATCCAAATGCGAGCCGCCAAATCAGTTGGTGAGTGAACACCATTTTGAACATGACGCAATGCATCATGGGACGGTCGTACAAAAATACATTTGATTTGGATATCAAAGTGAATCATGGCCACAGCATATATTATATCATTATTAATGCTCTGAGATATTGCAAAATATATACTTTTGGTGTCATATATATTATAAACCCCCAAGATCGCCCCAATACTACCAGATTGCTGTGGCTCTCCACTTATGCGCCTATCCTCAACCCATTGGGTGCGGAAACCACAATTTTAAACAAAAATGGCGGTCAAGTGCCTGTGACTTAACCGATTTTATATTTTGAAGAGGTAGTATCCCAAATATATGTGTGATTGGTGTTAAGGCAAGGTTAAGTTGTCGAATAAATCTAATGTTTAGTATATACTGGGGCATATTTAGAGTGAGCATTACCTAAAAATGTAAATACAACGCCGTACAGTTATCAGGTGTAAACAGCGGTGGGCCTCAGAATAAGGATTTCGTACCAGACACTGAAGTCGCCCCCAGGCTATTAATAAAGCTGCAGCACAATAGGACCTGACAAGTGCTCCTGCTGAGTGAACATTGAAGCTCAGAGGAGAAGATTGTCTCGATAGTGGATACAGATCCGAAAGTACCAGCGGGATTTTCTCTGAGTGGTAACCAGTTGAAATGATGCACGGCAACTCTCTTTTGGCCATGTCAGATAACACGCACCAGAAATATATCTCTCATGACCATATAACATATTGTCTTTACATGATAAAATATTATCACGATTACTTTTCTTCCCTGTCGAGCAGGCCGGACCCTCTCTGATCCACTGTCCAGTGGCGGAGCGGGGCTCATGTGGCCTCGGAGTGTGCCGAAATCCTTTTTGGTGACATATAAAAAACGATATAAAGTTCACCGTTGGAATCGCGACTGAACTTGTAATAATTGATCTCGTGATGTTTGGTTTGGGGGGTTAGAGTCGCTGTGTTCCTCATATGTGTGAAGTGTATATGAAGGTGGTCAGTTTTATCTGGAAAGATTCCTGCACAATAAATTATACATGTGATTATTGAAGGATTAAATTCTATGTTATAACATTCATAACTTCATGTTGCACAGCATTGTTTTCTGTACGCATAATCTTGTACGCATGTTAGCATGTCTTCACGTATTTATATGTAGCTCTTCTGTGGGTTCCCACAAGGCCTCGGTTTGTGGCACAGATATTGATGTAGATTTTCTTCTGTAAAATCATCATATACAAGGACCTGATGATGATAAATGGTTATGGTATCGTTGATTGTGTTGAATCTTTTTGTGATTTTTGAACTAGAAAAAAAATATAAATAAACGTATCTGTCTAAAGGTTTGTTATAAAATACGCCTTTCACTTGAGTATATGGGAGATAACAAATCCAAATTTAGTACTATCTTGGATATTACGGAAATATCAGTTTCACACACATGTTTCATACAACTGATCATCCGAACAATATATGCAGTTATCGGTACGTATGTATCATGCTGTATACAGCCATCTGCCAGTGAACTTGTTCTTGCTAAGAAATGACAATGTTTTTCCGGGCTTTGATACAAGAGTTACCACGTATGTCATTTTGTATTGTTTCAAAATGTTCATTAATACGGCCTCTCTGTGTACGATATTTGTCAGAAAACATAGATTTGATGTCACGAAGTGTGATTATACAAAATCTCTATTCTTGGTAATATAAGTTCCCACTTTTGTATCTTCACAATGACTACATGTCAAATAGATATTTTAGTTCGTAAATGTTTGTGAATTTTTATTAGTGTATGTTTGTATTTTATGGTTTTTTAGTTTATGGTTATTTTTGTTGAAAAACACACCCATAATATATAATATAAGAATTTATTCCACGCATTACTCTAATTTTTACATTTATATCTGTCAAGAGATTGGTTTATGTACCGAAGTTCTAATGTTCCTTTAAATGATACTGGTAAGTTTGTACGGCAATATTCTCGCAGGATAAACTACGAAATATCCAGATATTCTATGCTGATAATAATGATATTATGGCCTTCACTGAAACTTTTCTTCCAACCTCTCAAAACAATAGTGATGACTGTAGCTCACCCGATTTTCACCAAACATCAGCCGCGACAGTGCTGGTGCACCAGGGGGCGCAGTTGCTTTACATGTTTCTCCGGCACTGAGTGTTAAATGCCGCCATGATCTTGAACCCCCTGACATTGAGGTTCTCTGGCACAAGATTCGTCACCGCAACAAGTTTTTATTATCAGCAGTGTATAGGCCATCAAACCAATTTGTTTCATTCTGGAGTAAAACTCCAAGAAAGATTTCAGTTGGCACGCAGAACCAACATACCCAATGTCATAATTTTGGGCGGACCTTAATGCCGATCTAGAGTCAAATACGGCACAAAATTAACTGACTTTTGTACAACAAACTATCTGACATTACATGTGAGAGAACTGACTCGCATTACAGAGTGAACTTCATCATGCTGGGACCAATCATTGCAAATGGTCCTAATTATATTTTAAATGTTACTGCAGGCAATCGTTTTGCAAACTGCGATCACTGTGCTGTGTCCGTTTAACTTTCTTTCATATAAAAAGGGATCGGCTATTTCTTCTTCTTATTAGGGAATTTGCTAAAGCTCATTTTGATGAGGTTTTCACAAAATTAAACAAAGCAGATTGAAATATATGTTTCGAAACCAATAATACAAATACCGCCTATCGTCTTTGGACCAGTACACACTTAAACGCAATTCCAAACAAACCCAGTAACAATAAGGCAATATGAGATCCTCCGGTATGTCTCACAGTTGCGTCAACAAAAGCGTTAAATTCTTGGGAGTGTATAAACGGGCAAAAAACAACCCGGAGTTCAAACACTTGGCGCTTTTACAAGGACTTGTGAAATGCTAACATTGACGATTTGACAAAAAAGGCTGAGGAAGGGTAAGATGATCGGTGGTGTCAAGAAATGACAGGGATGGGCATTCTGTAGCACTATAGCACCAAAGTGCTACAAAAGTGCAGAAAAGTGCTACAGGGAGACATATTGTTCCATTGTGATGATAGGAAACTCAGACTGTCTGTGCTACAGCAGTAAATTCTGATGCCACAAGCATTCTGACAAGTGCTCAGTCATGAATGACATGCCAAATCTTTCAATAAACCATGGTGGCAAACTATGTATAACAAAAACCAAAACAAAAAAAAAACAAAGCAAAACAAAAAAAAAAACAAATATGAAAAGGTATCACAAACCACAAATTTCTGCTTGAGAGTATTGTGGTGTTATATACTCTGATAACTTCTCAAAAGCAGAAATCTTAAATTGTCACTTTCTAGCTAATGCGCGTGTTGATTCAGCTTACTTTTCTTCCAGACCCCCTGCTAACTTTGAAGCATATCTGAACAGTTAGGTAATTCGGGAAAGTAAGGTGCTCGATACACTGAAAAGTCCTGATACCACAAATGCCTCTGACCCAGACGGGTGTAAGCACCAAAAATTGATAACATCATGTGAAAGGGTGTTTCAACTGTGATCTCTTTGGAGGAACTATCAGCATCTGTGTGTCATTACTTTATTCTTTAAGATGAAAAACGTTGCTGCAGATTGTGTGCATTTAACCACGAGAGCAGTCCAAGTAGCTATATAGGAATACAAGCAAGGATAAGAATTTTGAATTAGAATCAAATCACAAAATGAATCAGTTTGGATGCAGTGTACCAAATCATGATGTATGAGAGCCGTTGAGTCATGATGGGATCCCAGTAATATCGAAGGTGTAACAACAACAATGATATCTATGAAATCAACCATCTGGCTGCGCATCAAAAATATGCTGAATGATCCAAAAGACTATTTTAAATATTAGAAAAGTAGCGAACCTACTTAACACCAAATAATAGTCAACATGTAGTGTGTGCTTGCCTGTGAGAGCAGAAAGCATTCTTGCTGACTGTTGCAATATCACAGCAGGTGAACTTTCGGTCACATATGATTATTTGATGTTGCACAATAATATGAAAAATGAATACACAGCATTACCTTGTCGTTTAATCTTGAACACTGCCCTTGCCCAGAGGGTGCTGCACGTTGTGTCTTTGATGTTTAAGACTGCACACATTACAAGAATATTTGTGTGTCAAGAGTAACTTTGCGAATACACCAAAAAGAAGCAAGAGAGCAATGAGTGGGCCAAGCAGGCAAGCCAAAATCTATCATGTACCTTGTGTCTCAGTCGTAGAGACCTTGGTCACAGTCGTAGAGAACTTGGTATCTCAGTCGTAGAGACCTTGTGTGTGGATCCTGTCACAGGTACTCTGCGGGAGGATAAATGTACAGACAGATGGAGGGACGGATGAAGATAAACAGACAGAACTATGATGTACACTGATATATCCCATACATTTATATTTTAAATCTTGCTAGTCGTGAAGCTTACATTAAAGGTCAATATTTGCCTATTCTGACGTGTTCCACTGTGTATACCTCCAAGCACATTTCTTCATTGATGTTGCCCTTCCTGGCACAATGTTCCACTAAACTATGGCTATTTTGTTTCTAATATACATGCCACATCAATACGTGGTGCGAACATCACATATAACATCATACCCAGCTACTCACCGCAATGGCAGAGGGCACACATGAGCCCCTTTGTGTCAAAAAGGCCGGTGATTCTCTAGTGCTAGAGGTATAAACACCACAAAAGTATTCACGTCTGGAAACAAATAACAGAATTTTCACATAAAAATCTGTCATAATTGACATCAAAATTGACTTCATGTCTTGTTGTTTTAGAGATGGTAAATGACTAATAATTCATACATTAATAGATACCAGGGTTAGAAACAGGTTTATACAAATACGAACATTCACCTCCAACACAGGAGAGTAACGGGTGAACAATTTAGCGTTAGGGGGCGCGTGTGTGGAAACACTTGAACTTGATTATTCAATGCCTTGTTCCACAACCTCTATGAGTATGACCAACGCTGCTACTTATTGAGCAAACTGGCCTTTCTGTCATGCAAGTGTGTCTGTCTGTCTGTCTGCTTGTCTGTGTTTGTGAATGACGTACCAATGAAATGCCGTAGACCCCAGAGCAAAACACCATGTTTGCTTTCCCCCCCCCCCCTTTTTTCACCTCAAAATAAGTTTTCATTTTGCCTTGTTAAATTTTTTTGATCTTCCCACCTAAGCGCCACCTACTGGCAACTGTAAAACCATTCGTTCTGACGACTTATTGTTTGAGTCAACGGTTTTTTTGTTTGTGTGTGTCTGTGTGTGTGTCTGTGTCTGTGTCTGTGTAATTTTGACTTTTTGTGGGGTTTTTTTTTTTTTTTATTTGGTTTGTTTGTATTTTGGAAGGCGGTTTACCATTACTCCAAAATGTATCCAATCTAGTAAAACCGACCATTTTTGCCTCCCTCAGCACAATGTGAATAGTGCCAAGTGTAGTGTAAGAGGTCATTTGGCCATTTGAAGAATTGGGGGGGGGGGGATTTTAACTTTTTAAAAAATTACACGCGCAAAACCTCACAATACAGAAGGTGACTTCCACTAACATTTAGCACCTGATATTACAATACCGACCTTGACCTACTATTCTTCGATCTGGTTGCCATGTTAAAAAGTAAGTTTTCATAAGTAAAAAATAAATTTTCCCACATATGAAAATAAATTATCAACTGATAAAGTGAAGTTTGAAGTTGAGCTGTACGAGTAAACGAACCCCGGTTGCACAAAAAGCAGTTATATAGCTTGCACCGTCAGGTTTGAAGGTCAAGGTCACATGGCCGTTGAAAAAATAAAGCCTTTTTCCCCTCCAAAAATTTTGTAAGAGGGAAACTCTAGAGATAGCTGGGATCTGCCGGTCATCATTCTAGCAGGCTTGTACCTGTGCACTGAAGTTTTGTACCTGATGCTTGACTTGTGGTCTTTACCTATATTTTGAAGCTGTAGTAACATTGTCAATTGTTTTTTTCGATTTTTATCACATTAGGCTCAAAATGAATTGTAACAAGGAAATATTTTGTGCAATACACCCTGGGTCCTCCGTCAATCTAGTTGTGTTGCCCCGATGGCCTAGAGGTCAGCGTGTTCGACTTTACGTTTGGCTAGGCAAGTGTGCCGAAGGTAGTGGATTCGAATCCCATACAGGTCGACGTAAAATTAATCGTATTTTTCACTTACAGTGCATTCCTTAAGGTACATTTGACCTCAAAAGATATAGGGTAAAGGATAAAATTTATCGTATTTTTCACTTACAGTGCATCCCTTAAGGTACATTTGACCTCAAAAGGTATAGGGTAAAGGATTTCATATTCAAAAATTGCATGCAAAGAAGCATACAAGATAACTCTTTATGAATTTTTGGTCTCCTGCTGTGTGGCATTTTGGTTGGGTCTCAATGGGTCTTATCAAATGTATAACATTTCAAAGGATTTTTCATTACAGATACTAACGAGAAGGTTCAAAATAGGTGGCACCTCAAAGTGCGCTTGAGGGGACTACGCCGAGTGCATCCTATTGGTCTGCCGCTACCTGTGTGGTATGCCCAACGGTCGGCCAGGTATTGACCATCGTACAGGTTTAGTATCCCCTCCCATGTATGAACCAAAATAAACTGCAAAGTAATCAAGGCTAACATAAGGCCTTGGTATTTCAGATTCACTAACATTCATATGGCAAGACTCAGCTCGTACACTTCTTGCATCGACAATAATTCCAAAATTGCCTCAGCAGTACCTGCATCTACTGATTTTTATGTCACATTGCCTATTTTTCGAAAAGCGCATGCAAAATCCAGTGCATTTGATTATCTTTAGTGAATACAGCAGACGACAGAAATCAACAACCTTTGTGCGCACGCATAACAGGGTTGGTGAGTGGATGCGGGCACTGAGCACTAGTTTTGTGGAGTGTGGATCCACATTTACAGTGTGGAACGGAAAAACTACATAACAGAGTCACACACCCATACTCGTTTAGACATGACCTTCCCTGATGATTTGAAATGGGATGCTGACATTACTTGCATTATAAACAAAGCAAGTAAACATATGGCACTATTTAAATGCGTAAACTTAAATATAAACTATCAAGAAAAGCTCGTATTGTTAAAAAATAACGCCTTTTTCCCCTCCAAATATTTTGTATGAGTGAAACTCTAGAGATATTCGGGTATATACAACTATGGTTCGACCAAAATTATGATGCGGATGTGCCGAGTTCGACGGTTATACTGCAGATTTGGTTAAATCTTTAGAATCTTTTCAATGTGAAGCTGCACGGATCTGCGCCGGTCTTCTGTGGCATACTCCACGTGAACGTCTATCAAAAGAACGAGATTGGCTAACTTTGAATCTGTGTTATTAAATTTCCCCTTCCTAAGTATAAGGCCTAGTTCCTGGGAACATCAGGAACCCTATGATACGCCTTCATCTTAAATAAGACAAGTGAGATTTAAAACGCTGCGCTATGAAAACTCCTTTTGGTCATGATTAGATTTCTATACGACTCTGATAATTTACCACTTGAAATTCGTGAGGCAATATTTTTCAGTCATTTAAAAAATAAATTGAAAAATACCTTTCTGGCTGTTGACCTTTCACCAAATTGCTTTCATCAGGGTGATCGATTCCCCGTCATGAGTCACACTTTGTTATATGTGGAAAGCTCTGCTTTAATGTTTGACCTTCACAAATTAGACGCTGTTCCCTCAGAAGCATGAGACTGTTCAGATCTGCTCGAAAATATTCTCCACTTTTTCCAAAAATGTCCCCTTTATGTTAGTTGGATTGAGGATCTCTTGAATACTGTCTCGAGTGCTGAAACTGGTAGACATGCGTCTGTGATTACACACTTGGGTAACGACATATTTGTTCGGTATATTATTTATGGCAAGAGTCATGTCATGCTGTATTCCCAAATACACATTGTCAGACAACAACGAAGTAGTTCTGGGCAAAAAGACACAAATACAATGAAACCAGAAGACTTCATTACTAATGTATGTGAACGTTGCAACCACTATACGCATTGTCGTAAATCATTATACATGCCATTTAGAAGTAATGTCTATTCATTTTGGTTGAAATAAATTAGAAAGTAAAAGAACAGTTATCTTCATATTTTCATCATCCTAAATTATTTGTACACTTGTCTTTGGTTTCTTTCGTATTTGCCCTGTGTGTCGTATATTGTCTCACTGTATGTTCCAGAGAACCTAAATTATCACTGCTGAGTTGTACTTAATATGCAATCCTACCTTGATCGTGTTTTCACATCCATGTAAGTGTGATCGGTCATGCTTGTCGCACTTTCTGTGCAGCATACCACGTGAAGTCCATGGATCTTGACATCAGAAGCACTACTTCCTCTTGTACCTCATTCTGAAGCTGTATGTTTTTCTCATTTGTCGTATATGGCAGTAGTGGTCTCTATTTAGTAGGCTTCGTTACAACCACTGTTGCATGGGAGGAAAGGTAGCTTGCCAACCTCACCTCGAGTAAATAGAATTACTGATTCCGTGAAAGGGTCAGTATTTTAAACACAATTGAATTCTACCCGAAAACGTCTAATCACTTGTTTATGACGATTTGGTATGATTTCGTGATATGATGGGTATAACTACATTACGATAAGCAAATATCTAAACTTTAAATGGATTAAATGCATCCATTGCTTGGGGTTTTCATAGAGCTTGTCTTGACAATAAGCAAGTCCATAGCTCAGCTGCGCACGCCCACGAAGCTTGGCCTCTGTTTGTCAGAGAGGTCATTAGGGACAAGGTGTGGTCTTTTTCCACTCAACCTGTAAAGTTACCCTCATAATCTGAATCAAATCTCTCCTCTTTATCACCTCCAAGCGCTAATTTTAGTGAGAAAATAAACCAATATAGCCTATTGATAACACGAAACACTAGGAAACTATTAAATATGGTCATGTTCCATCCATAGAGGTTCTTTCCCTGATTTCAAGTTTGACCTCTGAACATCTCTATGTTCAGGGAGAGAAAGTTATCCTTAAGGACAACTGGCCCAGATAGAGGCTAGGCTTCACTGGGCATGCTCAGCCGAGATTTCTACTTGCCTTGTTGGACAAACCACGTCATTTCATATATTTTAGAACAGGGAAGGTATACATTTACCTAGGCCTGATTTTAGAAGATATAACAGGACAACTTTTTATGATTACTGGGCAACACATGCTAAGGCCTAATTCATTTTTTTTAGCATCGTGCGAACACCTTTGTACTTGAGTGCCTATTTGGGAAAAAAATTGAGACCCTGCGTCTGCTTAACGACTCCATTGTAGAGCTATCTTGGAACAAGCACGGACTTTGGTATCAGTTATAAAAACCCGACACTGTTCTGGTTTGATTCTAAACCGATATATTCTAAAAATATAATACAAAAAATACAAAGTAACATTTTTCACATATATGTACAGTTATTCACAAAATACAATAATATTGATACACTTATGTGCATTGTCAAGTTAGATAATGAATACCATTATTATCAGTTACAAATCGTCAGCATTCGACAGCGCAACTTATATCATAGACGGATAGATAATCGTTAAACTAAGTGTTATACATTTTATCCAACGTTCTTCAACATATCAAACAAAATTTACAAAAGTAAAAATTTCTACCTATCATTGAGGCTTTTCGTGTTTTACTTTTCGCTCGCTTAGATCCACCAATTTCCACATCAAATGGACCAAAGATATACCCCAAAACTGAAAGGCCCGCGATCCATTTACACGATTTTTTGGGAGCGCTGCCATGTATTGAGGGGCGGGACAAGCATTTTCCTCTGTGCAATGTCTGAATTTTCCAATTACAGATTTGACTAATTTCAGGCCATCCTTTTTCTACCATTTTTTCTCAATTGAACGAGAGTTTGCGTTGCATTAGAATGCCCATTTGTTTCATGACAATCACGTATGGTCACGTTTGGTACAGGATTACCTTTGGGCATTACGATAGGATGCTTCTGTCCATAAGACACATTTGCGTTCTTAATTCTACCACCAACACGACTTAAGTTTTCCAGCATGAATGGCAATAACTTTTGAGTTTAGCAGCCGGTTTGTCTTTTTCATCTACCGTTTTGCTTTCCTTCTGCACATGACGAACAATAATTTTCTCGGCCGCACACAACTCATAAATTGTCCAGTTATCACGTTTTACATCATCTTTCCCTTTCATATATTTGTTATGACAATAGTTGGCAAATCTGGTAAGCCGGGCAACAGCCTTTTTTCATTTTAAACCAGTTAGAATATCGATTTGTGAACTCAGACAAGAATTGCGGTTCTTGAGTAAAATTCATCACATTACAATTTTCTGATTTCACTACATCATCATGCGGGAGTTCATTCGCTTCCATATCAGATGGTTCCGGCCAACAGTCAGCTGATTTACACAAAACTTCTGGCCCATTCAACCACTGATCAATTTTGGTGTGATCGCTCGGATTACAACCAAGTGACCCAGTGTTTGCCCCATTGATTTCTCCTGGGACAAATCCCCAGTTTTGCACATTTGTCAAATCTCTAATGACCGCTATCGAATTGGTAACATAAGTTTGAAAACGTTCAGACTCATTCAAGATGTATGCTGACACAGTCTTGTTATCACACCAAAAGTATGTAACATTAGTTTGGAAACATTTAGACTCATTCAATATGTATTTTGACACAGTCTTATTATCACACAATAAAGTATGATTCACTATGTATGTGTGCCAACACAGACATATTGTTTTTCAAGGAAATCTTTTTTTTTTCTTTCCTTCTTGCTTTTTCTTTCTTTCTTTCTTTCTTTCTTTCTTTCTTTCTTTCTTTCTTTCTTTCTTTCTTTCTTTCTTTCTTTCTTTCCTTCTTTCTTTACAGGCCAATTTGTCCGATATCTCATTTGAAAAGTTTTATATACAGAAACTGCAAACTTGACATAATCATATTTCCAAACATGAAGTTTTGAGTTTTTGTAAAAATTTTGAAAACTATGCAAATTGGGGCTATTGAAAATTTAAATCTTGAATATCTCCAAACTATTATAGGTAAAGGTAACCAATCCAACTTCAATTAATATGTTTGTAACGCTGCACATTTTTTGCAATTCACATGTGACTTCTAAAGGTCAAAGGTCAATGTCAGTTGGACCTTTGAAATTTTCATCTAGCCAGAAATTGCTTAATTTTGTTCCAAATTTGATCATGTTGGACTCAAATTGTAGCTATTGTAAAACTGCACACATTTGTAGTTTACATGTGACCTTTAAAGGTCAAAGATATAGGTCAATTGGACCTTTGAAATTTTCATTAACTCGGCCATTTTCCATCCAATTTTCTAATCATGTTGGACTCAAATGATAGGTATTGCAACACTGCACATTTTTGTTATGATATGCAACATCTAGAGGTCAAAGTTCAAGGTCATTTAGTCCTTTAAGAGTTTCATCTAGCCATAACGTGGTCAATTTTGATTTGATTTTGGTCCATGATGGGCTTAAATTGCTTATATTGTGGGTATTGTAGCAGTGTACATTTTTGTTATTTACATGTGACCTCTAAAGGTAAAAGGTCAAGGTCGCTAGTACTTTGAAATTTTCATCCAGCCATAAGCTTAATGGGATGTGAAGTACCAAAGGACAAAAGTTGCAGCCCGTAATAGTTACAACTTTTGAAGGCACGCATACAAATTTGCTTTGAAGCAAATCTTCTTTTCTAGTTTACATTCATTTTCAGTTCCGACAAAACCATGTCCAATTTAGCGCCGAGTGCTACGACAGCTAGTTCAAATCGGGGCAAAGTCGGACGTTTTGTAGGTGTCACACAACTTTCCCATTAAAACGTGCACTGAATGCCACCCTTGTCATTTGTTAATCTACGATACACAACAGCAGAATATTTTTTTGCTCTGAAGCGTCACAGAATGTGTGTGACTGTGTGGTCTTAATTTCTACGAAACTACCTGTTTTATTTCTCCAATTTTATTTGCCCACGCGCAAATTTCATCTGCCAGTGGTGCCTCAATCTCATTGTCCCATTCAAGTTTATTTACACAACATTGTTGCAAAAAAACTTTCATCTTCAACAGCAGTGGTGAAATGACACCGAGAGGGTCGTATGTTTTCGGCAGATGAGATAACACGTTTCTTCGCGTAGGCTTACTGAAAGATAAGCCATCTTTCACCGAAAACTTGAAACAGTCACCCTCTCGGTTCCGTTTCATGCCGTATATATATATAAATATATATATATATATATATATATATATATATATATATATATATATATATATATATATATATATATATATATATATATATATATGTGTGTGTGTGTGTGTGTGTGTGTGTGTGTGTGTGTGTGTGTGTGTGTGTGTGTGTGTGTGTGTGTAGATTCCCCATCTGCAGAACCATTTCGACTCTTTGATCTCCAGTAAGTGACTCTTGTTGTGGTAATATGCGGCCTTTATGTATGAAAATTTGCTTTATTAATATGTGTATTCAAAATATTAATATTATTATTACTATCATGTTTTGTATTCAAGTTCCTTTGACCATTCGATATAATGGTGTTTGCATTCTTGTGTGTCTGCAACACATTCATTTTGGCTTTTAACCTGATACTTGGGAATGTACAGTTTCGGTCTCTGCTCTTGATTTACTGCAAGACTTGTTGATAGTTACATCTAGATTTATGTAACTTTCGCCTCGACAAATTCACTACATCCATTACAGGGGAAACATATCCAGTGTTTGTAACAAGTAGGATTTTCCTACTTTTTTAGGATTTGGGAATAATTGTAGGATTCATTAGAATTTTGAGTGAAAATGCTCAAATTTGTAGGATTTGTGCGTCTTATTCATGAAAACAAATAAAAATTTATGTTAAATTGAGCATTTGTACATGCTGTTAGAGTTTCTGTAGCTCTGACAACAGGGAAAAGAAAACTCACAAATGGCAATTTATCTTAACAAGGAATGCGTCAGTTAAATTTGATGTCGTAAAAGCTTTAAAATTGGCTAAAATACTCCAGTTTTCTGGGCGTTGGCACCATAGATACCACATTCACAATGCTCTGACGTCTACCCCAGAAAAGGAGGACTTTTTGTAAATCATTGTTACAAACACTGCATATCCTTTTACTTCGAATTTGCATGCCGTGTGAACAATTGTAAAGTGGACAATTAAAATTGTTGTTTTTTTATCACTTTTGTTTGGTCACCATCTTAATTACTTTTTAATTGAGATTGTCATTTTGTCATGTAAAGTCCCTCATTTTGTTTTAAGAATTCTAATGCAAAAAGTCAGAATTAGTCCATGTTATTGGTTAAAAGTCAAGGGTGGAGGCTTGAGCATTTTCCCCTGGTAACAATATTTGGGGACTTGGGTTTTTTAGCCATTGCAAAGAAAGTTAATCATCATGGTACATTTTATACACCTTGGTCAAGGCACTGCTTCATAATTTGTGCTTCAAGTTCAACTATAATAAACTTCAAGATTTTTACATCATAGAACAAGAGTCTGGACTCATCAACGGAATAAAAATTAGCTAGTCGCTACTAACCACAGGTAGGCGAGCCTGTAACACTCTAATACCACATCTCTAGAACTTTCAAACTTTGGCAACTTAAGTCCACCCTTCGCACTATATTCGGTTAAACTTTGTGCCATATTAACCGGCTTCAAACGAAGCCAGACAGTCATCAACATAGACTGATTCTTCCATGACTCTAATTACGTCTGTTTCAAATGAATCACGGTTATCAACAGCCGTTTGGTGTGCTTTCTGAACCGTTGAAATCTTCGGGGACCATAACCACAGTAAAGAGCATGACAACGGTGATTCAGGAAATATTTAAAACTTGCATTTTGTATTAGTGACAAATAATATACTGACAAACATTAACACAGCAGTGGGATGGAATTATTTCAAAAATTAACACAGAAATATGGACAATACAAAAGAATGTTGGCCCATATTGGGCTCAAATTCCAAACGAATAGCACTACACCTGAATGAGCATAGCTGAGTGGTCATAGCGATGGGTACAAATACGCTTCCTTAATGTGGTTTCGGGATTCGACTCCCACGTGCGTCTGTAAGCTCTGTCTGTTTGTGTCTTCTTTCTTTCTTTGAAGTCCTTAGCACACAAGATATGGCTGCACCGACCATAATTAAAGAAGAGAAATAAAAATATAAATTTTTGATGGGCACTCGGTATTCCGTCCATGTATCTGTATGTGCACATGAGACGTATCACGCAAGTCATAAAACGTCTGAAATATACTAATCCCCCAATCAGTAGGTGAATGAAATTTAAGTTGCACACTAAGTTAAAATGATCCTCTGGTTTCTGTGGAATTTTCGCCAGCAATATGCATGTCGATGTCTTTAGATAATTATCAGGTAGATCATGTCAATTTTCATCTTTTTGTTTTGATATCATTCTAATTGTCTACTTACTGAATGCAAAAGTCTGACAAGAAAAATTCGTATTATTTCAACAAGTATCTCATCTTCTATCAAAACACAATAGGAGTGAATATAAGAAAGTCTTATTTTGTCTATGTGTTCTTGATCCACATTAATTACAATGATCCACATCAATTACAAATGTTTTTAGTACCTTATAAAAATCTCAGTTTCAGATTTTATAATTGGTGTGAGTACGTTATAGGCAGAACGAAGAGAAAAACTGGAATGTAAATTGTCACTTCACATTTTCTTGGTTATTAAGAAGAAGAGTTGCATGCTGCCAGCATACTCTGCTTGCAGGCTAAACCGGGTATTATTTGGGTGGAGCAAGTATTTGCCATGCCGATCAAAGACAATAATCTCGTAGGACCTGCAACAGCTGTATAGTAAACGATGCATTTTTATCGACGGATTTTTTATTCTGAGAGGAACATAAAAAGGTGTTAAAATGCATCAATGTCACGTGAACACTTACAAAAGGAAAACACAACTCACTAAGTGAACCTTCCTATGAAACATATAAAAGGTGCAGAACACTCGATTCACAGTCAGTGGTAACCATTGGATCTTCAAGAAGCCTAATGAGAGAACCTTGTCAGATGATGTAAAGGTTCTCATCTGTGCTGTCCAAAAATATTGTCAGGACTAGTAGAGAAGAGGGAAACCAAGGATGGCTTTGCAAAGGGTTTTAGACAGGTTTGCGGTCGCTCTCACCGTATCAAGGCGAGCGTCATCAGAGTCGTAAAGCACGGTGAAATAGACTCCGAGTCACGTTTCCCTTTTTCGGAAAAAAAGAAAGAAGTCCCAACATTATATGAGTCCTTCACCATGACCTTAATCAGACGACGAATGAACAGGTTCTATCACGAGAAATCTGCCAACTGCCTGCAGTATGCACAAAGCACTGCAAGAAAAAAAAAACATATTCTTATGCACAGAAATTCTGTGCAGAATACTGAAAAGATTGGCTTCACGTATCGGAGCACAAACAGCATGATAAAGATGATCTGCAAAGACTCTACTACCATAGCAAGAAGCAATGTATGCATAGGAGAAGATACAACAGTTTCAAAGGGAAAGCTACCTTGTCTTATCGATGAAACCTGATTAACCAGTTTCGTATAGCAACATCCAGAGGTACAGATTAGCTTCCCGGGAAAGCAATGTTCAGACAATTGCAAGTCTATGTCAGATTTGTCGCCACTCCCTGCAAACATCAACGAAACAGAGGCCAGAGTTCTACATGTTGGTTGTGACAAGTATGATCTCCTTGGGGAATTTGAACTGGTTGACCAGGCAAAAAGGGCTGACGGAGACAACCATGGTGAGATGATTGGGACTGCCTTCATCGAATGGTTTAAAAACCGTGTGATGCCTGCTCTAAACAAGCCCTATGTCATCGTCATGAGTAATGCAAGCTACCATAATATGTTATAAGAAACTTCTAAGTCGCCAACGTCCAACAGCGGATATGGTGCGATGGCTGCATTAGCAAAAACTGGAGGTGTGCAATTTGGCAAGGTCACCAAGCCCAAATCTGTCTTACAAACTCATATTTTAGCAGGTCTTTATGGACATACAGTCTTGAGATTGCCACTGTGACCACAAGCCAGTTGAGATGATATGGGGTATAGTAAAGGGATTCCTGGTATTTGAAAACCCATGTGACAGGTGGCACTTTTCCGGGCAGTTCAGGAGGTTATGGGGATAGAAGAGGGTTTTATGGTGTCCTATAAGGCACCATAGAAGGCCGATGAATCCATTCGTCATACGATTGGGGGGATGATACCAGTGACGAGAGTTTTCATTCCAACCACATTTTCAAAAATCATTCATCATGGCTATAGCTGAAGGAGTCTTGAAAATGCGCATGGAATAAACTTATTGTGCCTCCCCAAGGCACTTTTCCGGGGGCACTAAGTCCGCCGGAAAGTGCAGTTTAAATAATTGTCATTCTGAGAAATAATCAAGAAAATATATAAACGAATAAATACACATGAACAAGAATGCAGCAATTCCTCACCCTGCATAAACAAAGGGACTTTTTTGTAATGATGCAATGATGAAGCAATTCTTCTTCCCCCATAAAGAGACAGACGTTTTAGTAATAAATGCGATGGTGATGATAATGACAAGTGCTACTAATACTACTTATTATAATAACAACAACAACACCAATATCAAAAAGGGAATAAAGATGCCAATTCCCTCTTTTGTGTATGTGCGGGTAAACACACCCATACATATTTTATGTTGCTCTTCACTTGTCTCTCTGGTGCAAAAGAAGCAATGTGTCCCACTCTTGAAGCCCCTCCCTCAACACACTCACACACACACACACACACACACACTGAGTATTCACACTTATTTCAGCTTGATTCATGCCTATTCTAACCTTATGAACCAAACTTAGGTCCACGCGCCATTCCCAACATTGTGAGTAATATTATATTGGTTTCTGCAAGGATTACCTAACGCATTATTAAATTTCTATTGCGTACATGTACTAGATGTACAATTTCAATTTCTTAATGGAGGTTCATAGAGCTACATTATGCATGATACTGTCATTGTAATTGATTCTTGACTGCAAATTAGGATTGTGCTGACTGTTTATACTTAGTGTCAAACTTGTAAAGCATGCTATCAAACTTAACGTCTGTCAATGATAAACTAGATTGTCACCATCCTTTACATTTTTAAATCAAAAGTTTCCATATGCGAAATAAAAAAACTTAATTATAAGTGGCATTTTTTCGTTATCTTTTAATCATTATCATCATATTCAGTTAATGCTAAAATGCATGACTGTTTTTTGTGTGTGTGTTTGTTTTTGTTTTTGTTTTTGTTTGGTTCTTTTTGGATGCAAAAGGATGATGGAGTGGACAGCCAGCCAGCCGGACAGAAGGTAGATAGATGGATATTTTAAAGGATAGATGGATGGACGGAGAGACAGACAGACAAACGAACGGATAGATAGACAGATCGATCGATAGATAGATAGATAGATAGATAGATAGATAGATAGATAGATAGATAGATAGATAGATAGATAGATAGATAGATAGATAGATAGATAGATAGATAGATAGATCAACCAAGGTGAAGATCTGTCCATTTTATATGTAAAAATAGAGCTTCTTTTTATGTTGTCCATATTTGTTTTTTAACTTTTATTGAATAAATCCACCACACTGTTGTGGTATTATTTCTGAGTGTACTGTCTGTCACCAACACATAATGACAAATTTTAAATATTTCATAAATCACCTTGGCCACACGGTGCAGAATCCTGCCCCAAATGATATCATTACAGAGCTTTTTGCACGATCCTAAACAATAAAAGTTACCCTTTAGTAGCACTTAGGTGCTGAGTTAACCATTCATCATTCAAAAGCACCCGAAAGTAAAATGTAGCCTGCCTTAAAGTGTTTACTTACATTTTTGTGACTGGAAAAATTTTCGCTGAGATTTGAATGTAAGACTTTTCATGATGGCACACCATATTTCAACAGTTTTTCTCAGCACGGGTTGGCCAAACCTGCGCTGAGGACAGCTCTTGTAATCTTACCAGCAATGAGTTAAGATGAGACCAATTGCAGCCTATATTATCATCAAACAGAAGTCCCTGAAACGTTTTGCCCGATTTTGTCTTCATTCATGCAATAAATTTGAAATAAATAATAAGTTTTCATATTAAATTTGAAAAAGGAGTACTTTGAAAGGAAGCTCACTTTTTTATACACTACCCTCATCTCTCGGAAGGTACGAACGTTGGATATGTTTCATTTACTAGGAGCAGAAGCATCAATAAACTTAAATATTAATTTAAATGTTCTCTGTTAGAACGTATTGGAACCAGTACTATGTGTTCTGATGATATTGCTCTCGTGAATGTATAAAATTTTATTAATTTGTGAAACAAATTTTATCCCAATGGAATTCCCGTCAATAATAATTATATTAAGATAGCGGATAAGATGTGCTTTTTCACTTGATATTCAAGATTATAATCACAGGTTTTAATCAGAATTTACCAATGAATGTCCCCATAAACACGAAGGAACCATAACTGTGCGTTATTTTGAAAGGAGCTAAAAATCACGTACACGCATGCGCCTTTTTTTTTTTGCTTGTGCTTGTGATTTTAATTGCTCGCATGTTTTCCTTCAGGCCTAAAAAATACAAAACTGAATTATTAATAAACGAACAGTAAACCTGAGCTCGCAACAGTAAAATATGTCTGAAACGTATGGATAGATGGTCACGCCAGCCCCTATTCCAACATTATGTGTACGTGTTTTGATATTTGTAAAAGGTGATGCTAACCAGTAATTTGAAAGAAGTATAGGAAAGCGCATACGTTGGCATACTAAAGACGTGATTTCGTTCAACAAATTCACGAATCTATATATTCTATTTGATTTTAATTGTGATGCGAGTAAATGTTGGATATGTGTACATTTCTGTGAGTTCTAACTAGAACGAATATTGTGCTCCACTGAAGGCAAGCTCGGGCCCCCTAGCGATACTTTGATCTGTAAACTAAAAGAAGGAAAAGATATCTGGAACCCAAGCATACATAAGAATAATAGCGTTTAAAACATGACACTATAAGGCTATATTAACCAAAGTGTATGGCATATTTTCAAGAACATCTGCGTGAAAAGGAAAAAAGACTTTCTCAGTGTAAAGTCTCAGTATTTGTTTCCTCCTAAAATCGAATGTGCAGAACTACCATATAATTTTAATGTATAAGGCTGCTGGCGCTAAATACAATATAAACAAACTGCCGATATTTAGTGAGGTTTAAAATATTAAGCTAATTATAAGTGCAAATAAACAACACGTGCCAGGCATAGACAGAAATAACTTAGTATTCGATTTGTAGTTCAACGTTAAATTTATGGAAACGCGTTTTTTTATTAGATATATTCATGATTCTATATTCTCTGGATGTGTTCGTCATAATCTCCTCTCATTGCTCTTTAAATTCTACTTGAATATCAATTTGCTTTTGTGCATAGATACTTACGGTACATTATTATTTTTTTAAATATGGGAAATCTAGTGGCTCTTTTAATACGTAATAGTATTGTGTCCGCCTTGAAACTTTCTACAGCAAGAGCTTGAACCTAACTACTCTCCAGATATAAAAATGTATCTAAATCCGCCACTAGGGGGCACTGCCTAATGATGCTCTTCTGAGCATGATGGCCCCACTGTGCCTGGTAATCGCTCAGATCGCTGTATATCACATATATGAATCAGATTCTTTGACACAATGAATGAAAATAAAAGTGTAACCTCACGTAAATCTCCAAAAGGGTATCGCAAAAAAATGCAAGCTAGTGTTGGGAATGTCAGGGCTTAATCGAAATGTTAGCAAATCATAAAAAGGACTTCTTCATGCCAGGGACTTCTTCATAATCTGTTGTGACACATTTTTATATGTAACTGCTGGATCGATGAGTTTGCTGGTACCCCCCCCCCCCCACACACACACAAACACACACTTCATCCGAAACTGTGCAATCCTCTGAACATTATTTGAGCAGAAATATGTAATACAGCCTTCCCAACCGGCAAACCGTATAAAACATCTTACTTTGGTTCCCCATTATGTAAATATCTGTCGTGTTTGCAGCTATATTACAGGCTTTCCTTTTTAAATGACTTTGTTTCAATATGTAAATAACATCACAAGTGTTCTTTTAATGTCACTTACCCTCTATACCACAACCACTAACAGAACCTGGAGACATCAAACGAACATATATCATTCCTGCAACTCAGATGCATGAATTCATCGTTGAAACATACCGGTTAGCTAGACCATGCTATATGCCATAAATACGACCATGATATGTGCTATAAATACGAAGGTACTGGGGTATCTATTTGCAATATTAAGTTCTTATAGTCGTGCATTTATGTCCATATACAACACCATTATTGAAACAGAATAAATATACTCCCAGAAATACACTTTTGCCGGTCTTGTGCTCTACTCTGCTGCTTATGACCTGACAAATTATGCAAAATAGTAAGTAGATCTACATTAAGCCAACACAAATCCCACCACAGGTTATAAAGTATAGATGACAAGATATGTGGTGGTGCAATCATATGGGCTGAACGTGGGCCCTGTGTGCATTTGGTGTTATCTTGAACACGACGAGGCTCCCCGAACAGATCGTATGGCCCGACTTGTCTGTATCCGTTCTGCAGTTCCACAACTATATACATACCCCAATAGCAGGCTAACGACCCCTTCCCCTAATCTCTAGTCTTGTGTTGTTCCATATTTCACTGCAGCCTTAAAATTATTTTTAAATAAAATAATGAAGATGATTGAACCACGCAGCTTTGTATTGGCTGCTGTGCATTTGGCATGCGACCACAACTGAGATCAGTATGATGCGATAAGGAATCCATCAACAGCTGCAGAGTTCAGTTCATGTAAAGTACTATTTTATGACATTATTTAAATAAATATTGATAACAGCACATGAAGAATCTAAGTCCTGTCGTGCCCCCCCCCCCAAAAAAACAACACCAAGAAGCAAAACTTTCCCATGAAAATCCAATATGGCGGCCATCGTTCTGACCCGTCCGTGCAGCAGACAAGAGTTGTGATTGACTGATTGAGCATCGCAACAGAAAGTCTGTAATCGCGAAATACAGTGTTTTTCAAGACACTGTAACATATATACCTAGGCAGCGATAGACATGTCAGGTTTCTTGAAACACAAAGTTACTCTATTAAATTTTATGCAAGCGCACGGTCTACTAGGTCAAATGAGAACTAGTAGATGAGGATGGACAAATATGTCCCCCGCATCAGAGCACAGTTCATACACCTGTTCAGAGCTAGCATCCAGGTGTAGTTTCGTATTTGATATTTTTTCAATAATTTGTTGGTCGCACCCGGAAGAAAAATTTGTCAATTATTTGGGACTTCATCAGGACTTGATTGCAATACCTAACATGTTTCAAGGATTTTTTTCCCAAATAAATGACACTGGAAAATAGCTCTAATGAACTGTAGAAGAATCTATAACTGGTTACCGCCTTCATTTGAACGCTAGGACTCTTACGATGTCAAAGCACTTGTTCAGACATTCAAAAAAAGTTAAATTGATGTCAAAACTGGCATCCAATCTCACCTTCTTTATTATCGTGTACTGCTGCTGTTCACTATGAGTGTGTGGACAATTACAAGGGGTTACCCTTTAACTGCACGATTAATATCATGGTCGGTGTTTGTGTGCCTGGAAAAGTAAATGGCTGCCATGAGAACCTATAGTAGGCCATGCTCATTTCATTATATGTGGAGCGCGCGGCAGCATGAAACACACACTCTCTCTCTCCCCTCTTCTCCATATATATATATATATATATATAGAGAGAGAGAGAGAGAGAGAGAGAGAGAGAGAGAGAGAGAGAGAGAGAGTCGCGCTGTGCAATTTCAGAATCGTCTGTGATTTAAGATTTTTTTTCTTTAAGTGTAAGAATGTTCCGAAAGAAACTCGCATTTGTGGCAGAATTGTCTGGATACATATTAGGCGTGTTGAATCGATGTTTACACCCTTATATTAGGTCCATGTCGACTAAATTGAACATCTGTGCTTTATTGGCGCCTTTGAGCACCCCAGACATCCTCGGACACAGTATGTTGCCGTAATCTGTTTCCTCTTTCAGCAATTATTACATTTTTTGTTCATATAGTAGGTTCATAATAACACTTAAGCCTATGGTGTTGGTGTATTGCCATCGGGGAGAAAGCAAATCACAATAAGCAATATTTAGCCTAGTGCAACGGTTTTATCATAATATAATAAGAATATTGGGCCGAACAGATGTAGTTAAGGTTTCACGCCAGTAATTCAACCTGTCAAAACATAAACAAATATAGCTACCATTTTTCAGGTCATTAAAAGGCTTACAAACATACTATATGTATTATGCATCAAAACGTTCGTAACTTTTGTTTACATAAAATAAATACCATACAATATGGACATAAATGGAATTTTTTCGATAAAACTGCTATGGCACTACAAGCAATGTTATTGTGCCAACACAAATGATGACCTCAACTGAATCACTGTGTACACTGCTGCTTGTGTACATACATTGATACCATTTATTTCCGCTCAAACTAAACATTTTTCCACTCTCAAGCCACAATCTGTCTTTCTTGCAGCAAAAGCATTGAAAATACGGTCCCGTGCATTCCTATATGATATATTTCATGTGCACTTTTCAATTGCAGAGGCATAATTACCCCCGTGAAACTTTGAGAGTACGGAAAAAGTTAAAAACCTGTTAAATTTTTCTAGCCGAAATGATGCAAAATTTTTTTCTCTGTATGAAACATGTAAAAACGACAGTATGATAAACAAACGTCGTACAGCAGTGTGCTTAAACGACAACATTTTGATGCCATGGTGCTTGTGTTGACACTTTCCCATTCATGCCCATATGAAAATGTGTTCATACAGTTGGCACAGTTGTCTGTGTTTTTAAAAAAGAATGCCAGCTGCAGGAGGCTTGTAATCCATAACATGGTGATTTTTTTTTTCATTTTGTGTGGCCCCATTTCCCACTTGCTAGCACAATCCACATTGGCTGTGTGTGTAACTTTCTGTCCATCGCTTGGGACATTGGCCTCTTCTCAGCATAGGGTTTTGCCATGGCCATATTCCCTGTTTCAGCAGCAGTTGAACAGTCCCAAACAAGTTGAGAATCAGTATACAGGTGTGTCAGAATGTTTAGAGCAGCAAATTGGAAAATGGGTTAGGTTAGAAGGATAGGTTACAACAGGAAATCTAAAACCAGTTACAGTCACCTGAAGAAAGTTGTTCATGGGGGGGGGGGCGATGCCACCCACTAATGTTAACAAGCAGACTTCTGTTGGTTGTACTGGTCATGGTGAAGGCAGCCTGCCAAGTTACCACAGATCATTAAAGATGTTACAGGCCCGTGCAGGTTCATCACGATGCCACTTGCCACTGCGGCCAAAGGACCAACATGGTGATGACAGTCCGGTCGACAGGGGTAACAGAATAGTGCGAATTGCCAGCCTGGCTAACCTGTGAACAGAGTGTGTCAATGAGTACAATTCAAGCCGTGCAGGCTGCATGAAATTTGCAATATTGTGGCAAAATTTGCAAAATTAGTGGGTGCACGTTGGCTGAGCTGTGAGACGCTCTCCTTTCACCTCTGTGACCCGGGTTCGATTCTCGTCCTGGGAAGCATGGGGAAAAAGTTCCTACCACTTTAACGGTATACGGTGGTTTTCTCCGAGTCCTTCGGTTTCCTCCACCACAGACAAGGTACATATAGGTAGCATATGCCAACATCTGTGCCATGGAGATTGACTCGATAAGTCGATGCTTGACGTCTTTCACAATCCATGTAAAACAAATGTGTCTATACGTCTATACTTTGGTCTTGGTCCAACATTGACAGTGTGTTCTACCAAGTGGATATTTAGACGGACGCACAGATTCTACAAAGTTTGCAAGATACCCGATGCAATCTATATACTCTCTACCCGCCCATTAATCAGGTATGGCAGCCCCATAAGGGATGGGTGTTCATAGGCAAGTGCTGACAAGATGGAAGCAATTCAGACAGCTGCAGCCCAGGTGGTCACCGGTGCGATAAAAAGGTACTTCTACTTTTAAATGTTGCGAAGAAATTGGGTGGGAAACACTTCCGGAACGTCGGAAAATGTTTTATTAATTATCATGTACAAAATTGTTCACAATTTGACCCCTTCTAATTTGCGCCATCTTCTTCCTGAAACTCCACCCACACTTGTAGATACTAACATGTGTAACCGATTAGACATTTATTCTTTGCGGGCAAGAACTTCGTCATTTGATCAATCTTTTTTCCTTATACTGTCCATTTGTGTAATCACCTGCCCTATGAAATCCGTAACGCTGCTTCACTTGCTCAATTTAAGTCGAAATTAAAATACGAGACTGTGCTTGGTCTGCAGCCGTCTGAATTATCATTTGTTTGAGATTGGTGTGGCTGATTCGACTTTGTGCGCAGATGGTACAGGTAACGAAGATACCTTTTAGTACTTTTCCATATGCCCTTTGTACCAAAACCCTAATGATTGATTTAAGCATTAAAATTATTCTGTTAGCACCGTTTACTATTACAACAGTTACATTGTCTTTGCAGCTGTTCGTTAATTTATGGAGAAACCTGATAGATTGTAAGTTTGTTGAGTTGTATTTTTCATTTGTGATCATTATACGCACCAGCCGTACCATGTATCCTAGTCCTGCTTAGTGCCTCTTTTGTATACTTGGTACTATCTATTACGGTCGGTTTATATGTCGTCCCTTTTTTGCTGCGAGAGGGATATTAATAAAGGGCTTTCCTGTTGCCCGATTGCATTCTTTTGAATAAAATATGTTTACTTCAACTTGATAAAGTGTTGATGATAATGGCCTGACATTTCATGATCGAAACAACTTCTGTTAATCATTCAGATGCTCATTCTTTTCTCTTACGTCCTGAATCATGCACTTTGCACCCAAGAAACCACTGGCAAAAATGAAAATTTATGACCAGCCGGCAGTGCTGTGGAGTTACCCAAGAAGATATATCTCACGTTCTCTTCAGTGTTGAAGGCAAGCTACAAATTTTCATTTAAGCCAATGGAGTCAACAGTCGGCTCTTCCTCCTATACAATGAACCACTGGCAAAAATGAGAATTCATGACTAGCTGGCAGTGCTGTGGAGTTACCTAAAAAGGGGTATCTCATGTTCACTTCAGTGTTGAAGACAAGCCATAAATTTTCATCTAATCCTGTGGAGTGAACAGTCGGCTCTTCCTCCTACAACTTCAAACGTTTCGGTTCCACTTGTCGGTCGGGGAATTTCTGGAAGAAAAAAACTAACGAAGGAAGGATAAAAAACAACCCCACACCCTCCCGCCTTCATGCTAGATCAATATGTGCAGCCAAAAGCCGGACAATGGACTACGTTCTGGAAGCACAAACTGAGAATGACACAGATGCAGCTTCGAATATGGCAATGGTCGAAGGTAGTGAGAACGTCCGAGTTGTTGCAAGTGATGTCACTTCCGGAAAGAATTCCGAGCTCAGCACTGCCGGAGTAGCCGCATTGCTAAGTAACCACAAGATTGAACGTTTATTCTGGAGCCTTTATTTTTTAACTTACCAGCTATCAGATCTATGTGAGATGGCCAGCCTTTCTTACGATCTTTAATCACTGTGGTGCCGAGTTTCCTCCCATGATCGAGGACACATGACTCTAATTCAGGCTTCAGCCATACATCTGAAGTTTGTGTAAATCGCATATAAACTTCAGAATGAGCTGGTCCAAGTACGTGGTAGTCCGAGGGTATTCCCCCTTTCATATGTGAACTGAACAGAAAGAAGGAGTTACGTGGGGTTAGGTTGGTGGATGCATTAAACTTGACGGCCTGTAATGTTTTCAGGCCAAAAAGAAGGTTACAATGAAATACTGTATATATTTTAATTTTTTGTTTTTATTATTATTTTTATTTTATTTTAAGTGGTGGTTTGTTTTGTTTTGTTTTTTTTTGTTCTTTTTTTTTTTTTTGTGTTTTTTTTTTTTTGTTTGCCAAATTAAATAGTGATTAAACAGCACAGGTGCTTTGAAATTCGACACAGTTCTATATTTAATATATTTTATTTTATTTCTTTTATTTTCAAAAGTGAGGTCCGATTTTTAAATACTTTTAAGATACCTAAAAAATTATATTCCCCAGCCTATCAAGTTTCACTTTTCCTTAACTTCAATGAAACTTTCAAATGAAAACATATATTAGTTCATTGGGCCCAAAACTTGCCCTTGACTACCGGCACAAATTTATTATATATAGGCCTAGGCCTGCAGTCCAGTTTCGCTGGAGAATTTATACGAACCAGCCCTACATGAAAGATGTTAAGCAAACACTGCTTGCAACACACACGCACGGAATGTACACTTGAATAGGCCAATGACCAGTGGTGTCCCTGCTTTGAGCAATCTGTTTATTCTCACGAGGTGCATTTCAAATGATTTCTTGATCAAAAATGTAAAAAAAAAAAAATTTTAAAAAAGAGTTCTCTTTCATAAGAATTAATGTGAACTTTTTCAGAAAACCAAAAAGAAACTTGCATGGATTATTTGCAGTCAAACTATGGAATTTAATGAAACAAAACACACACACCAACCACTGATCGGAACATATTTAATAAGCACGTATGTCCTGGCAATAGCGAATACCGATGAAGACCGCCATTGCGAAGAAAATTCAAAGTCAACCCCGGCATCTCTCTGGCTTCGCTAACTTTGTAATTTACACTAAAACCTACACGTAACAATATAACCGAGTTTTGCTCGGTAATAATGTACATCATTGACAAAAATGTGTAATTTCAATGCCATACCTTTTTTCTTCGCCACTAACCGATCCACAGCCTTCATTATATGAACATAAAAAAACAAGCAACTTCAAGACGTTTTCTCCACTTTGGTCTGCTTAAGATACTAATGTGTCATATTTTTGTGAGGAACGTGACACTCCCACATAGTGACAAATAATTTGAAACTCCTCGCCATGCTTGCTGATTCAGGTACGCGCTCCCGCGACCGCTGCGGATCAGAGATAACGCTGTCCCACATTCTGTGTCTCATGCGAATCCGTGTACATTTGGAATCTGGAAAAAAATGTACTAAAACTAACTCTTGGCAGATTCTTTCAACAAGATTGTTCCCACGTTAGCTGGGACATGGGGTCGTTAAGCACACTCACGTAGAGATATTCTTTTTTAATTTTATCAAACTGCACATTGAAATACAAGGCCGTCTTTATAGTAAGTGTTTGTGTTTCTAGTGACAGTATACCCATGCTTAATATTAATTTGTACAACACACAGAACTGCATTATTATTATTATTATTATTATTATTATTATTATTATTATTATTATTATTATTATTATTATTATTATTATTATTATTATTATCATCATCATCATCACCGTCAGCATTATTATTATTATTATTATTATTATTATTATTATTATTATTATTATTATTATTATTATCATTATTATTATTATTATTATTATTATTATTATTATAATTATTATTATTATTATTATTATTATTGTTGTTGTTGTTGTTCATTAAAGAATTTATCCGTGTTTTCATAGTATTTGACGTTTTCCCCATAGCTTCTGTTTATCATTATCCATCTCAAGGTCTGAGAGGTCACTATCACTCGTATCAGTATCGCCCTACTTGGATCCTGATGATTCATCTGTGTCTTCACCACTGCCGACATTAATACTTGCACTCTGACTAAGTACAGGTTGAGCCTCATCCTGTATTAAGTGAATATGAAAAATAAGCAAAAATTAGTTTACTACAAATGAAAATTGAGGGCTGTTCATGTATCAGCATGTGTGCCCATAAAGAGGTGTTAAGCAATACCTCAACTTAGACATGTGGTTACCTTGATCAGTCCTATACTGGTTTAGCCAATCTGTCAGTCGTTTTTTCCCTAATTTATTTAAACTGAGCTTTTATAAATTTCGAATGTAATAAACTTCACTTTTTACCTGCCTCTAGCATACTAAGTACAGTTATGCAGGACAATTTGAGTTTTAACTTATGAACATCATCAATTTTGATGATAATTTTGACAAGACGTCACAACCCCAGCAAACCCTCACCCTTTGAAAGGTCCAAACTTAAAAACAACTTGAGCAGGGGTCCACCTGGACAAACCACTTTTCAGATTTAACCCCCCCCCCCCACACACACACACACCCCACACACACACATCAGACCACCAACTAGCGGAACTGTTCCTGACCTAAACTGAGCAAAACAAGATTACAGAGTTTCTCAACATTTAGCAGTTCCATGCTAATGATGCAGGAAACAGACAATCATTTTTCCACTACCTGGGAACACATTCAATTGCGATAGGTATCTCCAATGACAATCATAGGCAGCTGCACTCATTGGTCAACCACACTTCTTATGTGCAAAATTAATAAGAAATCATACGTGGAAAACTTACCGTTTACAGGTCCCATTCGGTATTAGTGAACAATGACACAATGTCAACAAGTCTGCTATACCATTTGCGATTCTGGCGTTTTGATTTCGATCTGGGTCAAGCATTTTTAAACTGGTTTGCCAAAATAACATTGCGACTAACTGTCTCGGCTCCTTTGCTGGTTCATTGTACCAATTATTTGAGAAATATATGTACGTTTTCTTAGCAATAGGTCAAAGTTAGGGGCTACTCAACCTGTTGGTTACAATATCTGCTGGTGTGTCACATTATCGCCCACAATCGTCAAGTAGGTACAAGTAGGTACAAGTAGGTACCAGTAGGTACATAAAACAGATGAATTTCCAAACTTTGTGTTCATAACTTCGACAAAATACACCAACAGTAAATACAAATTTATGCATTTAATTCATGTCACTGATATTTCAACAGCATGTAGTATACAGATGCCTAGCAATCATTCAAAACATCCATGAACATGACAAAGACTGCACGAAGTTGCCTTTTTTTTTTTTTTGCTCACATTTTGTTACGCATTTTGCCAATTAATTCAAATGAAATGTATATTTCGGTCAGAGCAAACTGAGAAAAAAGTTCTACATCAATCCCTTTTGCTTTTCGCATACAAAATTTACAACTTGACTAGACACGGGCTTCAGGCTTGCAGCTAACATCATTGCAGACTATGGGGGTGTGCTAGCATCAAAGTGTCAATGCCAATTTCGATCTGCACACATCAGGGCAAAGCTCAAATCAGGTCTAATTATATATTACTAAATGTATGAATTTAATAACATTTTGGTACAGACTGATACAATAAAATCATAAATTAACCTCTTATAGTATTGGTACCATACTTTCGATGCTACATGATCTTGCATCACCATGCTTGATCGTGGGCTCCAGTGCGTGCATGAGCGTGCGCAAAATGTCAAAACACACACACTGGCTATATGCCAGGGACCCAATGTTCCATTTACATGTATGTGTCTGTCCTGGACAAAACATTTTCTATTGCCACTGCACAGCACCTGTCGTGAACAAAGCGGAGGCCTTGAATCAAAACAACAGAGATAATTTTCCAGCTTTTGTTTGATGGTGCAGAGTAGGCGATTTGATTTTGACCAAATTGTTGCACACCATGGCGCATGCTGAAATGAGGTCAGCTGTCTAGATATGCTCATGCTACACAAAATCCGTTAAATTTGTGGAAATAGCGAACAAATTTACAAATAAATGATACCTGAACCATAAAACCGCTATTGAAGCCTATATCTCTCATACAATGATCAGTCTTAGAGCCATTTTAACTCCTCATTCTCACATTTCTGCAATAAGCAAAGCCATCTTCGCATCTAGCAGCCATTTTGCACAAGGCTGTTCATATTCCATGTTTTCGCATGGACGCAAACTGGAAAAGCAATCTCGTCCATGAAGGCAGGGATAAACAGTAATAAAAAAATGCTAAAATTCACAATTTTTAAATGCAGCACCACCTGGTGAACAAATTAACAACTACGGGGCCCTAAGAATGTCCCTGTGTGATTTAGAAGCAATTGAGTTATCCGTTTTGGAGAAAAAGATTTTTTTCAGATTTGCAGCGAAGAAGAAGAAGAAAAAAAATCATGAAAAAAATCAATAATCATTGTAGCCCCACCCGAGGAACATTGCCAAAGTTTGAAGTGAATCCAGCTGACTGTTTCAGTGAAAAGGTCGATATTAGCAAACACACACACAAAAATCATTAAAAAAAATAATAAAAACTGCAGCGCCATCTGGTGAACAATTAAGACCTAGGAAACCTTTGGAATGTTTCTGTGTGATATCAAAGCAATCGGATGAGCGGTTTCGGAGAAGAGTTATCAGGTTTGCTCAAGAAAGAACAAAAATATACAGCGCAACCATTTGAACAAACTCGGTAGAAACCTACCCAAGGTACATTCCCACAAAGTTTGAAGTGAATCTGGCTGATGCTTATGGAAAAGAAGTCAAAAATGTGAGTTGCTTATGTAGGACAACGGATGAAGGACCATACGATAAGCTCAGCTACTGACAAGTCAACTGAGCTATAAAAAAAGAAACTTTTAAGCGGAAGAAAAATATATAATTTGACTCATGAAAATACAGTATAATCTCCAATTTAGACCACCTCGCTAACGTTAAGAAACCATTTCTGAAATACCGTCAAATTGTACTTCTATTTTTGTCTATATTTAATAAAATCATTCCTTTTGAGACCACTCCCTATTAAGAAACTTTTCAGTCCTGTCGATGGTCTAAGTTCGGTGGTCTAAATTGGAAGATCCCACTGAAGATCTCCACAATTAATATCGTAGTTCAAAAATAATGTAAACTGTATATCTCTCAAAGCCAAATGCGGTATGTGAGAGCATAAAGACTGAAGGTTTTTGTTTTCTGCAGAAAAGCCTAGAGATTAATCTTGGCACTGTCTTGTGTTGACAGAAGGCTTTCATACATGTGCTACTCACACACAGAGCTGCCGATGCGCGTAGATGTGTTAGAGTGAACACTTGGTTTATTTTCACTTTAGCCCCGTTTAAACGACGAAGTGTCGGAAATGCAGAGATACATGTACCTGTATCATTCGAATGTGGTGATAGTACCAGGATGTGTTTCAATTGCAAAATGCAACTTGGCACGGCAGCAAGTGTTTTCTTGTGCGAACATGCTAATAGCCTGCAGCCTGGCTTCTAATAAAAATAATTTGCAAGAGTATAAGGCACACAAGAGTATAAGGTACACACTGTGTTCCCGTCTGCGATATGCTGAAAAAGTGTCAGGACATTTTTTTTCTGGTAAAATGTTACCGTTTTGGCAGACACAGTCTTGAAAACGCATACCACATCAGGATATAGCACACACAATTTTGCTATAAGGATCGTTTCTGGAAGTCCGGGTCAACAGCTTTAGGCGAGACATCCAGGAAGGCTGTTGACGTTTTATCTAAACATATGCATGCTGGTACAAGAAGAAATGTGTTTTTATAAAGAAATTAATTCTGTAACTTTTATTATTATTGGTGGGGGGGGGCAACTTTTATTGCTGCTGTAGATGAATGTATAGTACCATTGTGTCGTGCACTAAGATTTATTTCTCAATGTCAGTAAGCCTCAAGTCCATATATTTCAAATAGATGTCGAATATATTTGAAGCTTGTAGAGTGTAGAAAAAAGTATTGAACATTTTCTTTATTGAGCTTGGAAAGCGAAACACTTCGGTCCTGAACGAGCTCTATTTACGTTTAGCTGTTTACGTGTTTGTAAATCTAAATGTGCGATTTGACCAGTATGTGTCTCGCATTCGTTTTGCATTTTGTAACGATATCATCTTAACCTGCCTCACATTTCTTGACCAATCACGATGTACGTGTCAGTATATCATACACTTACCTCATCATGTAACCTCTATTCCAGTCTAACAATTCTGGTCGTGTGGTCGAGGTAAGTGATTGGAAGATTAACTGCTCTGCAAATATTAGTACATTTCTTTTCTATAACTTTGAACTTGGCTTTTTTACCTAATTACTGTATACGCATTGAAGGGTACATATAGTTGAGGGCTGAAATTGTACTTGGCCAAACACCCACACAACGACAGTTAGCATAACTGTTTGAGACAAAAGCACCGTAATACAAAAAAAAAATGATTGTTTGAAACTTATCTTGTTTTGTAAGCAGCATGGTGAGTGATGGTAACATTGCCTGGGAAGACATTGCTTTTGCTCTTGTGGAAACCGAATCATGATTCGTGCATATATTATTACTGAATGCGGACTCTTTACTGAAGGTATTCAAGTGCGGATTTTGATGCAATGTATCGTTGACTAATCACGATGTAAGCGTCATCATATCATACGCTTACCCTCTCATGTAATCTTTATTTCAGTATAACAATTCTGGTCGTGCGGTCGAGGTAAGTAATCGGAGGATTGACCGCTGTGCAAATGTTAGTACGTTTCGTTGCTGTAACTTTGCCTTTTTTTTTACTAAATTAATGTATCTGTATTGAAGGGAACATATTAGTAAGGACTTAAATTTTACTTCGCCAAAAACGCGCACAACAGTATATCATAACCGTTTGAGATAAAAGCACGGTAATACAAAAAGAATGATCGTTTAAAACACATCTTCTTAGGTAAGCAGCTTAGGGAGTGATGATAACATTGCCTGGGGAGACATGGCGGTTGTCCTTCTGGAAACCGGATCATGATTCACTATATTATTTCAAGACAAATCCATCAACACTGTAGAATGAGACCAAAAATTTACAACGATAAGGTTAACCAGATAACCTGTCACAAAGTGCTTGATGTCTTCAAAATCGTAAACATGAACTCACGCTTCTCCACAGTTAATTAAACGGCAGTAGGTTGACGTGTCCATCACATCTCCAATTTTTCTTTCTTTCTTTCTTTCTTTCTTTTTGTTTTGAGTTTTACTGAATTTTTGTTAGTTTTTTAAGAACAGCATCCAATAATACGGTAGCACAGATCGGCCATGGTAAAAATGTTATCTCGTTTTTGCAAGATACTATCTCGTTCTTACAAGATATACCGTTTTTACAGGATAGTATCTCGTTTTTACAAGCTAGCCATCTTACATAAGAAAGTAATTTCCTTTTTTAATAGTTCTCATTTGTTTAAACATAGGACAGGCATATTTTATTAACAGGCCGATCAAAGCTAGCCTATGTTGGGAATGAAAATATAAAATTAGCAAATGAAGAAATCTTATGAGACAGAAAGATAGACAGACGGTCGGGTGGAAGCAAAGACACAAGTCAGGAATGAAGCAAGGAGGGAGAAAGAAAGAAAGAAAGAAAGAAAGAGAGACAGACAGACAGAAAGAAACAAAGAAAGAAAGAAAAAAAAGAAAGAAAGAAAGAAAGAAAGAAAGAAAGAAAGAAAGAAAGAAAGAAAGAAAGAAAGACAGACAGAAAGAAAGAAAGAAAGAAAGAAAGAAAGAAAGGAGAAAGCAAAATGGAGAGAAAGAAAGACATTTCTTTCACTGCCCCCGTGGTATACGTGGCACAGAATATGTCAAAGATGAATGACCTTGCAAGCCCAGAAGCTGACCCACTGGGGTGAACCCAGCACTTCTTTGGTAAGTATTAATGTCTGTTGGCGGTTTTGAAAACTATTATAAACCTGTGGTCCATGTCAGAGTCCTCTGCTCACATGCATTTAGTCACCAGTGTGATATTTAGTTAAAATCGAACTGGGGGGAATTCCAGAAGCAACAAATGATAATCCCAGTATGATTGTGAAGAAACTTGGTGAGATAATAGGGGAGCTCATGGACGTACGAGATCCGGATGACTGCCACCTTGTCCCATCACAGCAGCAGGGATCTAAGACCCTTATTTGGTTCGCCGACTTAAACAAAAGATAATAATAAAACGAGAGAAGAAAAAGTTGAAAAATAAAAACACAATTCCTAACACTGGTAATGCTGGCAAGAAGTTCGTGCACTTCAATGATATAAGCTATAGCAGACATTAAAATGGTGCGATGAACTTTTTGACACACATAATTGTGTCTATTAAATTACCTACTTTCATCTTTGTTAACGAAACTTAAGCAACCCCCATGCCAATACTTTCACAACCAACAATTACAGATACCAGAAACAGCACCCAATCGGAGGTGAGAGCCAGTCTCCATATAGATTTTGATTCTGATTATGAAGAAGAAATCATGGTCCCAGAGTAACTGAACTGCATGGAACTCGATAATCCAGCTAACTTTGTGTCAAAGGCCACATCTGTCGGACAAGGAATCAGGCTATCTTTATCCACCCGAATAAAACAAGCCTAAAATACAAAATACATAAAGATAGCGTTATTCTCCTATTGACCTTACTCAGTCACCCTTTGGATAATATATGTAATAACTGAAACCTGGATTGATCATGAAATTAGAAAAGACTTTGTGCAAATACCGAGACTTAATAGTGAACATTACATTCGTGATGGTAGAGGAGTAGGTATTGCTGTTTATATGTAGAGAAATTGTAGGTATATGTGTAAGCATGCTGCACTATATTATATTTAAGCTTCTAATCTCTGTTCTTACTATTTTTGCCAGTTGTTTGCTAATTATAATTTTACCGAAAGGTGGCCTTGGCGATAGCGGATCATAGAATCCTTAGCCAAGGTCATCTTAATATCATTTAGTTCAATTATGAGTTCTTGGTTATTGCTTAATTACCACTTTGTCACTACAAACGTTGAAATTCATGTAACCCATTTCATATCATATTGAATAAACTGTTCTGAGTTCTGAGTTCTGAGTTCTACTAATAGAATAGTGTGAATCTCTGTGGACTAAACTTGAAAGTAATAACTCAAGAAGAAAAATTTTGCTTGGTGCTATTTATAGGCCATCGAACTCAAGCATCAACAGATTTATAGTTAGTTTAAATGACACTTTATCAGAGCTTATTCATGAAAACACAAAGGTGAGAATCATTGGTGATGTAAATATATGATGCCTAAAATGTACCAGGGTTCGCGCAGCAACAAGGATTAGTGAAGCTTCGAATTCAATCATTGATCATTATCTATACCAATATCTCGGACACTTTTATTGAATCAAAACTGTAATAAAAAAAGATATTAGTGATCATCCTGCGACATTTGCTGTATTTCAAGATACAGATCTGAAGTTTGAGATTGTACAAGCTAACGAAATATTCAGTTTCAACGCACCTGACAATGAGGTATTTTGTGAAATATTGTTTCAGGTGACTTGGTGTGAAGTATAGGAATCCCACAATTTGAAACATGCTTTCAATATATTCAGTGATAAATTCAAGGAGTCCAGTAATGAATACACCATAACTAAGTCTACTGCACGGTCGAAAAAGATCACAAATCGTTGGATCACAAATGCACTGTTTAAATTCATGAACCACAAAAGGAAAATATCGAGAACCGTTCAACCAGAAAACTAAAGATGATTATAATCACTTTTGGAACATCTTAGATTTCATATTAAATATGGCTCAAAATATACTCAGACCAACAGTAAGAAAATATAATACCAATAATATATCAAAGCAGTTGAATGTATCTAAAGACCCTGGTTTAAGTTACACTAATGATATTGAAGAAATGTGTAATACATTTACTTTGTTAATATGGGGAATAATGTCGCTAACTCTAAAGAGCTACAAAGAATGTTAAGAATATTATACAGTATCTAAGACCAAGAGTACAGCACAGTGTATTCTTAACACCAGTAACAATGGAACAGCTAAGTTTGCCCTTCAGTCGTATTAAGGTTAATAAAGCATATGGTGCTGATATGATCCACCCAAAGCTATTGAAAGATGGTAAACAGCATGTAATAAAACCACTTGTACATATTTTCAATTTATCAATATGTACTGGTCTGGTGCCATATATCATGAAACTTGCTCGAGTTGTACCCGTATCTAAAGGGGATGATACAAGTAACAAGGGTAATTACAGGCCAATATCTGTCTTATCAGCAGTCTCAAACTACTAGAGAGAGAATTAGCTAATAGTATAATAAGGTTTCTGAACAGTAGGAATTTTTTCTACCGATGACAATTTGGATTCCGTAAAAACCACAGTATCAAGATGGCAGTAGCGGAGTTTGCCAATTATATATACCAACGAATTGAGAAGAAAAATAGGCACTTAAGAATATTTATAGACCTCCTGAAAGCATTTGATACTGTTAACCATGAAGGGTTATCCTGTAAACTTGATCATTATGGCATTCGAGGTATTGCATTAGATTGGTGCCAAAATTACCAGATAGGTCATAAACAAAATACACAGTTAGGTAATTATGGATCAAAAAGATCAGTCATCGGCTGTGGTGTTCCTGAGGGCTCTATTCTGGGCCTTCTGTTCTTTTGATCAGTGTTGATAACCTTCAAAACTACTTATTCCATGGGACAACAAGACTTTTTGCAAACGATACGTGTATTATTTATTGTGGACTATTATAACACACTACGTCTGTACGCAAGTAGCGACTTGAATCTTCAGAATAGTTAAAGGTTAACAATTTAGCTCTCAACATAAGAAAATCCATCTTTATGGTCATACAATCAAAAAGTAGACTTATTAGTCCAAACATAGCTTTGAGGATTGGTGGAGCATCGCTCCAAATGGTACAGCACACAAAGTATCTGGGTGCAATCATAGATGAGTTTATGGACTGGAATGCACATGTACAAAAGATACGTGAGACCATAGCACCTACCGTCTTTCCAGAGTGTGGTTTCTTGTTTCTTTCTCCATACTTAGAGAGTTATACTATACACTTGTGTATCCACATTAGTCTTAAACCGTTTATTGTGTTACAGAATAAGGTTATTCGTATAATAACATCTTTTCATCCTCTCACACATTCTGAGCATCTGTTCAGGTTTATATGAATTCTACCTTTGTCAAAACTGTTCTTCCCTTATGTTCGTAACGTGGATCTAAAAGAATTGCATGGGAGTTCATGTGTTAGATTTGGTTTTCAATATCGCTGCCAGATAACATCCTTGTAATATCAAAATTACAGGTCATCTCTCTCTCTCTCTCTCTCTCTCTCTCTCTCTCTCTCTCTCTCTCTCTCTCTCTCTCTCTCTCTCTCTCTCTTTTGCTCGGAACATAGAACCAACACATTCTGTCAGAGTGTTTTAAACATGACTGATTAAAAGTCCCACCCTAAGTGACAACAAAGGAACCTTCTTTCTTTTCAAGATAAAATCAAAGTACCAGCAAGCACACCAGGGGGTAATTACTGGCCTTACCAGATAAGATGGCATAAACAAATACTTAGGGATACATCTAGATTATACCCAACACTGAATTCATCATAACCCAGTAATCATGGTGATGATGATCCTGTATACAGGATGAAAAAGAGATACACATAGTTGATCTTAACTGTTCAGTTCAAAGGACTGCTTTAATAAATTTAGTTTTTTAAGCTTTAAATGTGTTCTTGTTTTTTAATTTCAGTTTGACTGTTACACCTTGCTTCTTATGCAAGACGGCGAACTAGAGAAGTATACTGCTCCCTTGGGAGACAGATTAGCTCTCTGCAAATACTGTCGGCTAGCAATAGGCAAAGTCAACAACAACAGAAAACACAATTACTGACTAAATTAAAGAAAAAAATGTTTCTTAAAATAGGCAGGGACAGTACGTCTTATATCAATGTGGAGAATGACCCCCATGCAGTGAACTCCAAGCAAAGTGTAGGAAACACTGTGGTTTTAAGGTTTCACCTGTCCATGAGACCAAAGGACGAGAACAATGAGACTTTAGAATCGCAAATCACCATAAATTCATGAGGAACAATAGCAGTAGCCAAAGAGACAAGTCCAGACGTGCAGGAAAGGTCAACTGTAGTCGAAAACACTGACATTGTTTCTCATATTCCTGTAATGGAACATAATTAGGGAGAAATGCAAGAAAATGTGCTTGATCGTAGACCTCCCGTTTTGAATAAAACTCGAAAGATAAGAGTACGTTGTTAAAATTGTGTTGAAGATTTCATAAAGGCCATTGAAGAACCAAGAACCAAGCATAATCAAGCACACATAAGCATCAAACGAATTCTTCCAAATGGACATATTGAGAGTGGAGATAGAGCTGGTGTTATCAAGGTTACATCTACTCCATATTGGACTGACTTTTATGAAAGATGCTCTGTCCGTGTGGTGTTTTGTGTACCCTTCATCCAACATGACCATGGAGAAAATCTATGGAAAGCTGTCGCCAGAATTTCATTGAAAGAATGCTGATTATTTGGTTATTTTCCTGTTTGAGTGGCACCGCCCTTTGTGGAACATGTGCTCTATGAGCAAGTGCACAGTGGATTATGGGATGCATTTTTGGGATATGTGTCCAGAGCAGAGAAGGAAGTGATTGACCACACCATTGCTGATTTCGACAGGGCTGCTCAGAAGGAGTTACATGATATTTTAGCTGCATATGACTGCCGAAGACAACCCGAGAAAGAAAGTATTAAAAAGCTCATGTCCGAAATTTCACACAAAGAATTGATTCAGAAAGCAAACTTTGTGCTGGAGTGCTGCCGTGAAATTTATGTCCGCTTGGACGTTTAGGTTTTCCATCTGAACTCAAACACTTTATGCAACCCTGAATCCAAAGCCAGGGTAACTTTTAAAGCACCTCGTATTTCCAGAAGAAATGTTTTCTGCACAGAAGTTGGTAGCCAGTTATCTCTAACGCTAATTGAGAACTTTTGATGAGAATGAAATCAAATAATTCTTGCGTGTCTCAACTGGGTAAGATCTCCTAGTCACAGACAAGACAGCTGTGCATTTATCCTCAAAGTCAAGCTTGGCGTGCAGAGCAGTTGCTTACACTTGCAGCTGTCAGCTGGACTCCCGAGTACGACAACTATCCAGATTTTAAAGCCGAATGTAACACTTTTTCAACTGTGGCACAGACGAACAGTGGCTGATTGACATTGCATGATTTGCCTCATTGCTCTCGTGACTAAGCAAGCGGCCATATGGTGTGTGAAAACCCCACTTAACTTTTGGTAAAATGGACATGCTGCATTTATAAGAATAATTAGGATGCGTTGAGTGAAAAGACAGATTTGCAGGATGTTGTCTTGGAGTTGTGTAAGATATCATAGATTCACAACGAGAAAAAGTAACATACCATATACAAGAGAACGTCACACATCTGTGTCATTTATCAAGTTTGTTATTTATCTTTCCATAGTAGACATATGTTCATGTAATTTTGTTAAATGACACTCATAAGCAGCGAAGGTGGGTTTACTTGCACACAAAGCTTCCTTTGATCAAACGTGCTAAGTGCTTGAGAGACATCGCGAAAATGGGTACATGTTCAGCAGAGAGTTCGTGGTTCCCATTTGTTTGTATGTACAAAACCCAGAGTTTCATGACAATACCCTGGGTTTTGTATTATTAAACCTATGGTCTTATACTCAAAACCACGAATTTTGTGAATGATTGGACTATACAACTGCCTTAAGTGCAAGGTCAAAATGCAAAATTCTGGCAGGCCTAACGTACGTAATAATTTCAAAATTATCATAGTTTTCTTTTCTCTTTTCTGAGAAAACTTAGAGACTTGTCAAGTGAATGATATTTTATGTGATCACAAGGAATGAGTTTGGCAACTTAGCATCTTAATTAGTATGACGTAGATATGAGCCATTCTCTTCCAATTTCGTATTCCAGCTAAGGTGATAAAGTTGAATTGTAGACACACGTTGTTTCTGTTTTATACCACAGTGTAGGCTTGAAAACTCAGGATTAATCATTTTGTAAACGTGATATTAAAAGGACTTTAAGGCCAGCATGACACATTTTGTGTTCCTGATTCAGTTCTTTTTTTAATCAAGAATCTTTACACATGTTACAAATGTGATGGGATCTTAAGATTTTGTCGTCCTGAAACGGTGAAAAGTGTTTTCGATGATATTGTATGCGAAATTATCCTAGTTGAAAATACTGATTTCTCAACCATGCACCCGCGCCCTCTATCACTATGCGATCACCTTAAGAGCAGACATGTTTATGGCAACTTGCGCAATGATAGGTGATTCTGTAATACGTAGTACATACATACATACATTCACGCAAACATACATACATACATGTATACATACATACATACATACATACATACATACATACATACATACATACATACACACGAAAAGCTCAAACGTGTCTTGATCACATGGGTATTTAATCTTGAACGCTCTTTCTTCTTCAGATGTTTGGATTTCAGTGCATCTACGGTACATAAATTGTCTTCAGAATTGTAGATATGAAGCTTTGTACATCAGAAATAGTCTAGCGCATGACTTTATCTGATTACGACTCTTCCTTATGCCACGCGTATTCCTCACGTGCGAAAACTGATGGAGTTCCTCCTGGAAGCGTATGAAAGATCAATTTGTCATCCTCTTTTTATTCGATACTTTCACCGGAATTAGTTCTGTAATTGAGTCACCAGTTTGTGCTGTTGATGTCTGTGTTATAGCTATACATATGGAAACGTATGTGTGTATGTATGAATATACATATATATATATATATATATATATATATATATATATATATATATATATATATATATATATATATATATACAGTTGTGTGTCTTTTTGTGCGTCTGTGTGTACGTAAAATAAGAGCATGCCATTTAAAAACATTATTATTAATACAGCAGACGGATACTCCCACAAACTTCAAAGGGTTCGCTTTGCCATTTATCAATCAAGAAAAAACTACTCAAGCTTCGTTTATCTAACTATTATGTGTTTGTTCAATAGTTCAAATGCAAGATGTCCTAGCTCTGTGCACTCCAAGCTTTCAAGGATCACCTACAGTGGTACCTCTCTGACCACCGTCTCGAAATGTGGTTTCATTGGGGCTGTACTGACATACCTGGCCTAGGGGACTGTTTGATGACTTGAATCCACCGCACCTGAGAACAAATTTAAGCATGGAATACACACTTACAGCATTTGCATCCTGACTAAGAGTATAGGCATGTTGGAGAATGGCATGTCAGAGAAGACTTGCTTAGTTCCATTATTAAACATACGTCACAGTGAATGCAAACCTCAAAAAACAGCAATCTGGCTGTACGTGTGGATAAAAAGCAGAACGAAAAAACCGTGCGACTTTCTCTTACGATTTTCAGCTATGAAACAGAAAGGTTCTCGTTGACGAACGTGAGCCGTTTACGACTTGTTGTATGTGTCGATTCAAAGACCTTGAAATAGGCAAGTGATTAGCTTAGCGTATTTTTGTTGCTTTCGGGCTGTATTCGTGAAAGGATCGGTGCCTGTCTATGGTTAAATAAAACGATAAAGTACTTTATACAACCAAAAACAAATTGTTTGTGTCTACTGTCAATGCTTCAGCCTTATGAAAATTATCCTTGTCAGGTTTTGGGGAGTATATAGCTTGACACATTATGATAATACAGTCTACCCCTTATAATATAATACACTTTAAAAGAGTTTGATTATGGGTTTAGCTGCTTCTAGGGAGGATTGGACGTTCAACTAAGCCCGCCTCATGAAGGCTTGGCAGGTTAAGTACAAGCCCGACGAAGGAGGCTGCCATTCTTTCATGGAAGGGCTTAGTTGAATGTCCAATCCTCCCTAAAAGTAGTTAAACCCCATTCTATCCCAGCTTCCGACAACGTAGTAATATCGCGGGAGACAAAAATGCAAAAGTAATCAACTTAAATATGAAAAACGCTTCAGGTGATAGACCCATCTCCCCTTTTAACAGAAATCAGCTTTGTCACTAGGAGAGTCACGCAGTGTGTGGGGCGAGTGTGGTGCTAACAGTAGACTTCACCTTATGCTTTTTTTTTTAAATGCAAGGTCGATGGAAGAGGCCTACCCCAGGTATTTTTTTCTGGAAAAAGGTTTCACCATGTTTGATTAGAATCCTGCCAGAGATCATGCAGCGGAGAGTGCAAATTCAAAAAGAAAACAAAACAGAACAAAACGCAGAAAAAACTCAATTTCAGGGAAATTAGATGTGTGGGATCACAGAAGCTTTTAAGGTTTTTCATAGCAAAAAGATACAAATGATGATGATGATGATGATGATGATGATGATGATGATGATGATGATGATGATGATGATGATGATGATGATGATGATGATGATGATGATGATGATGATGATGATGATGATGATGATGATGATGATGGTGGTGGTGGTGGTGGTGGTGGTGAGGAGGAGGAGGAGGAGGAGGAGGAGGAGGAGGAGGAGGAGGAGGAGGAGGAGGAGGAATGACGACGACGATGATGATTCCACCAAGGTTATAAAGGATCTGGCCAATAGGTTCTGTCACAAGTTTGAATTGTTGATGGATGACGGCCACAGAGCCAGTCTTGTTGGTCAGCTGACCTAAAGGCAGAGGAAATCCATTATGTGGAGAAGAAAAATCGCAGGACACATCTTGAGAACAGCAAAACCACACGTATATACGTACAGAAGCTAAAAAAATAAATTGGTGCTGAAAATATAATGAAAATCATATTGACGATGGGAAATTTAAAGCACGAAAGCTACTCCTCTCTTGCCAAATGTTGGATTGATGACAATTCAAACAATAATGGGTGGTAATTATGCGTTGCTTAGAAATTATGTGGCCATACTGTATGCGGACGCACAACTTCATAAAATCAAAACATGTCTTTGCTTCTTTCTGTCATGTTTTCTTTTTGAATTTGCATCCTCCGCTGCATAATATCTGGCAGGATTCCTTTCAAACATGGTGAAAATTTTTATTTGGAAAAAATACCTGGGGTAGGCCTCTTCCATATTGGTCCAATAAGCCATACTTTAATGATTTAACTGAAATTAAATTCTTAACAAGCGTTCGTGTTTGAAACTGTTACATTGACCGCTGATACGACACAGCAACACATCTTGGAAAGAAAAAAATTGTTTAAAGAACAGATACATATATTAACGAAGATTGCGTACATACTAGAGGACGGAAATCATCTAAATGGTTTCACAATTAAGAATTTGAGTGTGCTTTCACAATACAAATCTGTGCGAAGAGTAATCATGTTGCAGGGTAATTCTGTGTAGTAATAATAATAATGCTATTATAAGAGTTCCTCTTACCCGCTCTTTGGAACCAACATCAAAACAGTTGGCCATCAGAGTAACAAGATCAGATGACATGCATGTGTGAACATCAAACAGGCTTTCATGTATTCGCTTGAAAATTATTTAACAAAGCACCCGACAAACAAACCTACATTTTGAGCACTGGGCACATGGGAAAAGCGAATCGTGCAACGCGCAAATTGAGATAGGTTCTTTTTCGCTGTGCACTAGACTGTGCACGTAGAGTATACCTTGTGCTGTGGGGTTTATGTGCAGAATGTAGCTTTAAAGTTTTCATAATGAATCACTCAACAAAATGTCTTCTCAAGCATTTCATTTGGCGTGTTTTATACATGTTCACAGCAATGAATAATTTAAAGAAGAACTGGTTGAAGGTATCTCTTACAGGAGTGCAATGACACGCGTAATGTATGAAGGAAAAGGCTGTGTAATGCAGAAACTGGATTTTTAAAAAATGTATATTTTCCTTGCTGCTTGAAATTGTTTAACCCTTTCACTTGAATTTATGCTGAATTTAAGATTGAGGCAATGGCTCTACTGGTTGGGGTTAGGCACAAGGAAAGCTGTTGACTTCAGCATGTTAATTTGATATGTTTCATCTGCAATTCTCGTTCAGTTCGTTTTTTTTTTTTCCTTTTTTCGAAATTAGTCAAAACATAGTAGTAGGCAAGCCTCTAGAGGGCCCTGCATGGACGATCTTGATATTCTGTATTCAATACGTTTTCTGCTTATTCGACAAAACAACATGAAACCGGGCATGCGTATGCCTATTCGATGAGACCGTAAATCAAGGATAAACGTTGCAGTGTGACAACTAAGACTTACTTACAGAGATTTGTTATGCGATTATACGGTAAAAAGAACAAAACAAAATCTCGATGTATTTCTTATACAACTGGTTTGATTCAATATTCAGTACTTTTTAGTGATACAAATAAAAACACACCTGCTCAGTGAGTAATCGTGTTTTTTTCATGTTGTACCGTTCTACTGTTGCTGGCTCATATGACGTCCAAAAATATGACATTACTTTAGTAGTTCGAAGTAGAATCGGGGGGGGGGGCATGTTCACTTTAAGAAATTCCTACTTTCATTGTTTAAATCAGGCGAATCTTCAAATTCAATTCAAAACTAAGACTTTTGACCTCTTGCTGTTTTGTTCTGTCTGCATAGTTTAATTTCTTGGCGACCAAAACAACTGCTCTGTCAAGCTCTTGAAGCAGAGGAATGGATACTAATACAGGGCCATCCACATGCATGAATGTATGTGTGTATATATTATGTATGCATGTATGTATGCATATATATATATATATATATATATATATATATATATATATGTATGTATATATATATATATATATATATATATATATATATATATATATATATATATATATATATATATATATATGCATGCATTCATGTAACACGTCCCTTCAGTACGAATGGTTTTATTTTGAAAAAAAACTACCGTACGGAGTCAAGTACTCTATTTGTAAAGATCAATAGGTTTGTACTGCCTGATATTTTAACGCATTTCGGTTAGCCTCGAATTAATTTTCCTATACTTTTATGTACGCTAAGTGCTCCCTTACCGTCTTAAAGCAAAGGCGCTGCTTTTTTTCTAGGGAGGTATACTTTTATCCAAGTTGACATATTTTGGGGGGGGGGGGGGGGCGCTGCCAAAGAAGACTCTTTAAAATTAAATTCAGACCTGCTGAGACCACAGGAGACAGGACGCGAGACCATCAGATCATTTGAAGACAGTGTAATACCCTAAAAGAACGTATATACTCCGGTCTGTTGAAATTTTACCAATGCAGATTTTATGTTGGATATAAACATTTACCACTAATTTTGTCACAAAGAAACAATACGTCTAACGGATTTGTTTGAGAAAATGAATTTAGATTTTTGATGAAGAGTATTTACTTTTCTCATACAAAACTGAACAAACGCAATTTTCGGTTAATGCGTCAACACTAGGCATCATATAAGAGCAAAGGATCTTAACATTTGATTTCTGGATTGATCTTAAATTATTTACAAAGTTATGTAAGTACTTCTAAACATGAGATTACATTTTGCATGCAAACATATTTGCCCTTTTCCTAGTGTAAACAAAATAAATGTAGGCCGCCAGAACGTTATGCTGTTTCTTTTGGTAATAAAAAAAAAACGAAGAATCCATTACTGCTGGCAACAAAACGTAGTAAAGGCTTTATAAACCTTTTATTCAAATTGTAAGATCGGTTCAAAGAAGTCGTACCGTTGAAACGTGGCTGCAATTCGAGGCCAAATATCTTTGCTGCATGCTTTATGAACGTAATAAAGATAATTACGTATCTACGTAACCGAATGTTTCGAGAATGTTAAGAAACCAACGGACACAGCCTCACAATGATCACCCTTGTGTGAACATTGAGATAGTGGTGATATGGATATATTCCAAGATTTTATGATATACCTTGAAAACTATATGATGGAGTTTGAAACATGTTAATGGTTGTATATCAAACTTGAAAAACGATTTAGCTATTTTTATTTTATGCCTCCGTTCTTTCATTACAGCAGAGCAAAATTGTAGACTGTTTCAGTCCGCTGAGCACCGTTTGCAAACAAACGCATGCTGACTGTAGAATTAGTTAATCGTACTTGCTTTTTCTTCTATTCTTTGTACTGTACAACTTAGATAACGGTTCAAAATTTCAACAATTGATAGATAATATGTCAAGCTAATCGATGGCAATAATAATTACCCGAAAAACACCAAATTTGTGTTTCTTACTATCCTGAGCTCGAATTGGAACTTGAATAATATATCATTTAAAGATTATATAAGTAACATTATCCTGCGATTCACATACATGAACATGCCTTTCATTATTAGAGCATCAAGGTTCCACCTAGTATACCTGTGATAATACAATAATTTGATTTAAACTCTACACTTTCTTCAAACTGTAAGGTTAAGGTAAAAATTTTGGCCTGTTTACAATAGTCGACAACTAAACTGGGTTTCTTTCGGTCTAAGGGAACCATGTCATCTGCACCAGCAGCACCTTGAAGGGGTTTCATCGATCTGAGTCAAGCAAGTGGTACCTCGCCATATGGTTAATCAACCTTCACTCAATACCTTCATCGTAGCATGTGGCGAGTACACAAGCCTCTACCCAACTAGGTTCAGTATCTGTTAACTGAGCAAGTGGTGAGCACAGAAAGTTTTCACCCGACTACGACAATACTTGGTAACAGAGCGACTACGGTTAATACCACAATACCTGTTGACAGGGAAAGTGATGATTCTGCGCTAACTCTGGCCAAGGATGCGCATGGTCAGCAAAGCAGGACTGTTTTAAACCCAAATCGCTGGACTGCTCTCGAGGTAAATTAACACTTTCTGCAATTATGTATGTAGATTGCTCTAATTTGTGCGGAGAAATTGCCTTCTTGTATACTAAACCTATAACTGTCTAGTTGTAATGCTACTGGAATAAATAAGTGAAACGTTTTCAAATCTTACATGGTGGTTAATGGACTGTATTGAACAATGAATAATTACAATACCGTACAATGGTCATTTACGAAAAGTGATGTAGATGTTTTCTTTGAATTAATGATCATATTATGAGATACGAATTAAGTTATTCATTATTCCCTTGAAGATAGCTTCAAAATATTTGTTTTAAACTGTTCTGAACGGTAAATGCAGTTATAATAGCATTTTGATTTTATGGACATTATGATTTGTCTTGTTGTGTAAGAAAAACTGATACGATCAAAAACATTTCTCCGATACATAAGCTATTTTCTGTCTTTATTTTCTTCTGTTTGCTTTTTTGTGCTTTAATTGATTATGTGTTCATTGCTTTTGGGTTTTTTTTGGGGGGGTGGTGGTTATGAAATATGTTGAATTTCAAACTAACTGCATCTTTATTCCGCATTCTTTACATATTGTGACTATTTAGGATGCTAATACTTTTGAAACTGTCGCAATGGGGATATATGTGCTCATAACTTTCACTGCATTCATATCACATTTACTGCTATAAATTTTCGTTAACACAGCAAATGGCCATATATCAAGCCTATTGACTGACATCTTCCATCAAATGAAGGTAAAGCAAGACTTGCTGGTGTACTCTAGGGGGCCTGTACTCAGCGTTCTTGAATTGTGGATAAGGTAAATCTGTCATAAACTTCTGTCAATAACTGGCAAGCAAGCAGTGCTCGACCTCCATCGAACGCTTTGAAGCAATCCACAGGTGTGTGTGTGTGACTGAACTGCTCTTCATTTCAGTCCATAGTTTGCAATTACGCCAGTAGTATATTCCTGTGACCTGTTTTCAACTTAAATCAATAACTCGTTAGATGGCGAGTACAACAATATTGCAAAAAGTGACGCTCATAACCAGCTTTGTGGGACAACGGGGTATATACCGAAGGAATAACAGTCTGATGGATCACCCAGGCAGCAGTGGAACAGTAGACTGGTCCACCACCATGCAGGGCTCCGTCTTGAGTTTTTCTAACGATACCGTTGTTACCAATATTCAAAATTTTTGGCAAAGTCACTTTGGGCTATCTCTTTTTATAGTGATTGGTTACAGTCTGGCGTCAGTGATCGGCACACTGGGTAACCTTTTGGTTATTCTGTCTATTTTGACAAACCGGAAATTACGATCTGTAGCCAACATGTTCATTGTTGTTCTTGGATTTTTTGATTTAATGATCACCTCAGTAGTAGAACCATTTTCTCTGTTTCCGATCATAATTCACGCTAATATATTCTACGACCATTGGGATCTGTGTGTTATCTTTGGTATTATATGTGCAGTTGCATGTGCCGCATCGCCAACAACTCTTGCATTCATTGGCTTCAACCGCTACATATGTGTTTGTCACAACCAGTATTATCCAATCATATTCAGTCGTGTTGGTAGCATTATCATATTCATTTGTCTTTTCGTGTATGTCTCTCTGCCGGTTAGCGTCATACCTTTCGGCTTTGGTGGAATTGGCTATGACCCAAAAGCATTAATTTGTTCCAGCAGTAGGTTGTATGGTGATGCTTATGCTAATTATCTTGCATGCGTACAAATGTGGATCCCCATAGCATTTGTTTTCATCTTCTACATAAAACTGTTCTATTCTGTACACCAGTCAAAAAAGGCTTTATTGAAATTTGATACAGAAGACAAAGATGCGTCATCAGGAAATACTGAAATGAAGAAAATTCATCTTGAACAAGAAATGCGGCTTGCTAAAACTCTTCTGGCTGTATTTCTGACGCTACTCTTTAGTCTTTCTCCATGGGCTACCCTGATGACCCTTGACCCGCATAATGTGCAACCTAGAGTATTTTACCATGTGACGGCTTTCCTCTATCACCTTAATAGCAGCATCAACCCCGTCCTATATGGGGCAACAAATCCAAGATTCAGAGAAGGGTATGTTATATTTCTTGCGAAGATCTGCCCTTGCCTATTTCAAGGAAAAAAGCTAAGTGAGTCAAAGGGAGTCAGCTCTCGATCTAAATCACAGCATACCACCAGCTCTATTGCTGTCGGTTCGGAGGGCTAGATTAGAAATCGATGTAATTGTTCAAAAGGGGCATGAAGCTACCTCGATGTTTCTATTTTTACTTATACCTACCTTTAAATCGTTCGTACATTATGCAGTTTTTCGTTTAGAATGGCTCAGAAATGATCACTATAACCAACCTTTCTCTAAAATTATTTTCTGGAAGATTTTCTGTGAACCCCTTTTAAACAACGTCACTGAATAAATATTTTCGCTGGCTGAGGTTGAAATTAAATTCCTGTCATTTTGATCTCGTAGTTGTTTGCAGTAACATGAATACATTGTATGAATACCATACATTATGATGTCGATTGACAAAAATCCTACTGTAAAAATGTTTAAAGTAAGTGTTCAAACAAGGTGTCTCTTTAACTTATTGACGTTCATCGGTCTCTGTGCATTATTTTCAATTTATTACCTCCCGTGCAAAGCATACATGAATGCGGTGGTCAATTTCAGTTTGCCAAATGTGAATTGTTATTATTACTCTATGTCTCGGATAGCAACCAGCATTTATGCTATTATTGTTATATCTATTGATGATAAATAACTGAGATCATTATTTTGCCATTGCTCTGGTTGATGTAACTTTAAGATTATCTTACCGGGTTTGGCAATATATCGGTAACATATTCTGCGTAATCTTGATATACCCAAGATCCATTGATGGTGGATATGCGCTGGGTTTATATGTGACTCTTGAATAATATGGTAAGTTCTGATAGTGTATGTACTTCTTTTTTGTAACATTCCACATTTTACGCACAGCCATATTGACTACTTTCTGGCAGTATCTCACTTTCGTGGGTACATTCAAATACTCCGGAGTTGTTCTGCACTGACAGTATATACAATAAAATTCCATGTATGTACATTTAAGAATTTGAATGTATTCATCGCTGGCTCATTACAAGTTGTCGGTAGACATTCTCCGTGAAGTTTGTATGTAAAAATGACTGTCAGCAGATTGGAATCAAACGTAAATGGTTACAATTATAGGAATTTTAATTCCTGCATTTACGTTCATCTGAAACGATTGTAAATTTCTTGGAATGAAAATTATCCACCAAGCACAGTCACTGGACGTTTCTTATTCTATGTGCATGGATCAAATGTTCTGTTGTCAGTGGGAGCATTGAATGGGTGTAACGGCCCTGTGGTCAGCAATTATTGGGCATTGCACGTCCTCGCTGACCATTCTTGTCATTGTGATTTGAATATTACGATTTTAACGCTACAAAGCATCGGAACTTGCGAGGCTGCATTCTACTTAGGGCCTGAATCACGTGTATGTTAAAACCTGGAGTTAACATTTGTTTAAACTGCAGTATCAGATTTAAGACAATGTCATACATTTTGTAGTGGATTGTACATGTAAGTGTTATTAACCTATTGAACTACGGAGTTCTCGTATTTCCTATGAGCCCGTTCCTCCCTCTCATTTTCAAGTGTTGATTGTCGAGAAGACCTTAAAAATGTATGGAGACGTCCATATTCTACCAGTCATCATTGCTGACATTTAAATCATTATAGTTTAACCATACGTCTACAATTAGGACTCTCACTTAACTTTCTAAGCGTCATAATTGCTAGTCTTACATGATAGAGCATTTCGGGTTTTACCATTAATCCTTCATTTCCAGACAGATAATCCTATGGTTAATGTTTTATTGCCTAGAAACGTGATGTATTATATGACTTGAAAATAGTTTTCCTGAAAAATACAAGAAGGGTGACTATCAGCAGTTGTTTATATGGTTTATTAGTATTGCCTCATTACTGCAACATATGTCCAGTAGAGTGGAAGAAGTATATCGCTCGAGTCGTACTGGTCTGCGTGGTCCACATTATGACTTCTGCTGTATCATGTACGTAGGAACTATTGTAATAATTTGTGCGGGAAATGAGCTTGATATAAAAAAATTGAAATAAAAGTGGCGCATTTTCTCTCACCCAACTTGTTAGTTATTTTTTATCTTTAGATTGTTGGTTGCAGTACACTATTCTGTTTGAGTATTGGTTCGAAAGTCACATGTTATGGAATCACTCGGACTTCATCCGAGGCGTCATGTGCAGCTGTGGGACCACATAGTTAAAACAATGCTTGCGCAGATAAAGTTGTGTTCCTTGCTCGTCTTTCAAGTCACGTAACCAGATCATAAAACTATTAACGAGTGATGAAAAACAGTTATTTCTTTCAAGACCCTGGTTTGTGTACAAATATTGTTAACTTAAACGGAACGGTTTATGCGAACCAAACATTCTAAACTACAACTTGTACGTTCTCAAATTTAATCTTTTGAACTTTGTGTTATTTAGAATTAGTTTATTGTCTTTAAATGTGTTAAATAGGATTGGTATCTGTCCAGTGTGTCTGAACATGGCTCCTATGTCAGAGTGAGTTTAAATTTTGTACATATTTGTCAATGGCACAGGTTAACAAAAGTGCGGATATTCAGATGTGACTTAATTTCAGCTATTTCGAACTGGGAACAATTAGCCAAAAAGTGTACACGCACAAAAAATATCTAAATTCCAAAATGTATGCTATTTGCGGGGATATTTAAGCCACAGATCAGTGCGTGATGGCGACATGTCATATTTTTGCTCATGTACATCATTCATTGCACAGGTGTCAATCTACTGGTAAAAACAAATTTATATGTATGTATGTATGTATGTATGTATGTATGTATGTATGTGTGTATGTATGTACGTAACACATTTGCAGTAACTTCCGGACCAAACGTTTTGGGACAGTTGGGGTTTTGAAACCATCTGACACAGATTTATGTGTGCATGGGATATTGTTCGCAAGTCACCCAACCTATACTTACCCAAAATATAGTCAAATTGACCTGTCTTTGATGCTTAACACAGCCAATTGCAGGATTCAGGATATGTTATTTGGCCAAGTATATATATATATATATATATATATATATATATATATATATATATATATATATATATATATATATATATATATATATATATATATATATATATATATATATATGTACATAATCATTCAATACATTTCTTTGGGTTAATTTTTTCTTTCTCTTCCTTTTTTTTTCTTGATCAGGGAGACCCTCATTAAGACTTAAGACAGATGTTTGTCGCTCTCAGGCTGACCTTGCAGGTTGGCTAGCGGCATCACTCAATGGTGTCTTCAAAAGCATGAATTTTGCGACATTAAACTGCAACACAACTGGACAGCTGTGCGATATGGGTGTGGATGCTTAACCGGGTGTTTGAAATATGTTTCTATGAACAACACGTACAGCACTATAAATTTCCTAAAAGAGGATGAAAGAAGAATGTCGTACAGAATATATGAACATCCAATAATATAGAAAGTATGGGTAATTTAAGGAAATTAAAATTTGACCGAAAACTTTTAATTCTACGTGCTCTTGGTAAATACACACGTAATGCTTAATCTGTAATTTTGATTTGTGTTGAGACACCTACATTAATATTCTAATTTGTTTTGTATTTTCACCATTTTTGGTTAATAAGAAAAGATCTTTCACATATAAATGGTCAAAAAAACTGTGCAACTCTGTTGCAAAGTTTTCGTACACAGGGGAGGTTGCGGACAATTTTGGGACATCCTTTGGGCATCGTCTTATACATCCATAAATTACCATTCTTAGAACCAGCGGGTTATTTTCAATCAGTGAGTAGAACACCAGAATGCATCGAGGCCTCGTGGATTAAGTTTCTACACCAAGTACAACGATACTATTTTTTTTAAATACCACTGGTTCTACAAAATATTTTTCGAAATTCTTTTGCTTTACATCCGTTCCTTTTTTTGTAAAAATAATGATTTATGTGAACGAAACCATTTGAAAAATATATTAAGGCGTGAATATCAAACATTTGAGGATACTGTCTTAATGCTTGCCATGGCTATTGTCTGCACACAATTCACGATGTACCGTGCTTCATGAATTATGCACAGAATAAGGACACCATTTCCCAGCATATACACATATAGCATGTCTGCTGCTTTGACCTCGTCCCCGGCGATCCCCCGAGATGCACTGCGACAAACACGTTGTGACGTAATAAGTTTTTAAGGTAATTGTGAACGGACGACTTGGGACGGACGGGCGGCGGATCGACAGACTTAATTACGGTCCAAACACACTGATCAGCCAGCGGAACCATTAGGCACAGGCGCTCGTAACGTTCAGCCAGTGGAATATTCGTGCTAATTGCGAAGATGGAGGGTGGGGATGGGATGGGGTGGGTGGGGAGCGCTAGCGAGGAAGAACCAACCTGGCACATCTGTACATGATACTATATACGGCCCGCATAAGGCCTTATCTGGAATAAAGTATTGTTTATTCGTCCATGCAGTCAATCATTCGTGCTAATAAGATGGGGGAAGGTGGCCCAAGAGGTAGAACAACTAGCACTACGTCGTCAAACAGAGCTTCTCGAGCTCCGTCTGGCAACGTAGTGGTTCTGGGCCTGGTACTGGTGTTTCTGCTGCTCTCTCATTGGCTACACGAATTTTCAGCCAATCAGAGAGCAGTTGGAAATCAAAGCAGTCTGGTAAAAATTATGGTAGTGATGGATAAAAGAAGCACTCGCGGAATCATTTTGGGTAGGTTTTGCAATTTGTGGAAATGAGGACAGGATAAAAACGTGATTGGATCTAAGAATACGGTATGATTGACAATTTAGAACAGTTGGCATACTGCTGATGCAGCGGAACGAACTTGATTCAGGATGGGATGCCCATTTGAATGTGGCCCTGGAATGTCGGACTTTTTGCCCGTAATGGTTTTTTGTGGGACATTTGCGACATTTATAGGCGTGTTTCTATAAGTATATGTGGATTTCAATGGATGATCAGTGTGAAATACCTGTAAAAAAGAGTTTTGGAATAAAGTGATGGGTAGTAGTTTGTTGGTATGTAAAGGAACGGAGAAATCATGTCAAACGTGGAGTGGGATGGTGGGTCAGATGTGATTGTCTTTTGAAACTTTCATGTAGGAGCTCGGTCTGACAACGTGGTGGTTCTAGTCCCATCTTCCCCCAACTTATTAGAGATCTTACAAAATCTCGACAAGTCAGTCGATCGATCAATATAGGTAGAACTTTTATGCAAAAGAAGGGAGAATTTGCTAATTGTACTGTCAGTATATATGAACATGTGCCATGAAAATACATCGATATCAAATGTGTTAGGTTATGGGTGTATTTGCGTATAAATGGTATATCTGTTTCATATGAAGTGATAATTCGCGTACGATTTCATGACAAGAAAACATGCCGTATGGCAAGTGATACGAAACATGGCGGGTCGCACAAGCGCAACGACGTCCTTGCATAGACGACTTTCAATCGGGTATGGGAGACAGAAATTAAGCTAGTCTGAATCCCGGACCTATGAAAATGAAATAGACGACTTTCAATCGGGTATGGGAGACAGAAATTAAGCTAGTCTGAATCCCGGACCTATGAAAATGAAATGTCCATGAAGATAATAAGGTTTTCCTAAAGCATAACCACAGACACAGGCCGGCAATCTTGACGGATTTTGAACAACTGACCACGTGCACCGTAGTCATAAAAGTCTACATGGATTATGTACAGCGTCAACAGCGTCGACTGCCGAGGTCCCGTAGCCTGATTGACTGCAGGGAGATAACGACCAGCCATAGCCAGTTGACGACTGAAGTCAGTCAGTCATTGTTTCTTAATTTGGAAGAAACAAGTGCGCATGGAATATAGCGGTCCTATAACCACAATATTAGTATTTCAAGCCATTATTTTAGAAGCGCTATATTCCATGCGAACTTGTTTAAAGGGAAATCCAGTTTTCAAGTTAACGACATAACAAAAAACCCAGGTGGTGGAATTACACTGACACTGTAATTCTTTCACATTTTGTACAGGTAATTCCATCACAAAAGTACTTGCTTCCACATTCTTCTGGACACAAAAACAAATTACATCAAACTTTTTTTTTTTGGTTTGTATTATCCTTTCAAACATATCTTTCTTTAAAACTCAACAAATGTAATTTTTCCACTCTCTTTAAATAAAGAAAACATATAATATTATGGTGAGACAAGTGGAAAATGTAACAGAATTACAATATTAGTATTGTACAACATGACCACCAACTTGTGTGCCAAGCTCAGGGTGATTTGTGAAGATCATATCATAAAACCATCAGTGTGCATTTAAAAGGGTCACAAACTATACATTTTCAGAACGCCAACAAACTGCTGATTCACTTTCTTTCGTTGTCATATATGTTTATTGTCTAGTGTTTATACAACAATCATTTAACCCTTTTACTGTTGTTTGCTTCATGATTATTGATGCGATTCAAGTTTCTGAAACATAAAGACATCGATTTTGTGGCAAACTCTTTGTATTGTTGTAAATCACAAAAAAATTGTCTCAGATTTCTAATTTCTTGCTTATTTTGTGAAGAGCATATCAAAACCTGGTACTACGTGTGATATCGTCACATGATTCTGGGGTTATTCCGTCAAAAAGGTCCATTTTTGCATTTGCTAAATGTACAGTATTGTGCTTATACAAATTTTACCCCGTTTTGTGAAAGGACAAAATTATCTGTCGGCAACCTATTTACTTATTTTATGTTAATTCCTTTTCGTTAAAGCAATCAAGGTATTTATATTGTTTAAAGGAATGCACGGGGAATTCCGTCAAAGTGTTTAAGTAATTCCGTCACAGAAAAAGAGCATGGTATCAAAAATATTTGTCTACTTATATATATATATATATATATATATATATATATATATATATATATATATATATATATATATATATATATATATATATATATATATATATATATATATATATATATATAATATTACCTCAGTAGTATCAAACGCATCATTAATAAATTATTGAATGTTGTAACCTTACCAAAACAACAGCAGTGTTATATTTTGATCAATGCCTAAATTACAAGCTTCGTGCAAGTGTAATTCCGTCACGTAACTTCACTTTCTTCATTCAAGTGTTCCATCATGGGATACTATAATTTGATACAGAATATATGTTTTCTGCACAGACAACAAATACATTTCTTCCAAATTAAGAAACAATATGGTTTCCATAGAAGGAGCTTTTTGTAATACTTTGAAATATCAAAATAGAATACAATGTATAATTCCGTCGCGCTGCAATTCATGTGACCAGTGTAGCTTTGCCAGTTTGTGAGAAGTTGCCCTCAGTCTCACCGTCAGGGGTCGACACCACGGGAGCACATAACGTTCAGTCAGTCAAGCACTCGTGCTAAATGCTAATATGCGGAGAGGGGGCGGTAGAGAGGTGAACCTAGAACATTTGTACGTCCAATGCCCCATATGGGGCTTTATCTACTATTAAGTATTGTGTAATCTATGATTCGTGCTAATAAGATGGGGGAAGGTGGGACTAGAACCACCACGTTGTCAGACCGAGCTCCTACATGAAGGTTTCAAAAGACAATCACATCTGACCCACCATCCCACTTCACGTTTGACATGATTTCTCCGTTCCTTTACATACCAACAAACTACAACCCATCACTTCATTCCAAAACTCTTTTTTACAGGTATATCACACTGATCATCCATTGAAATCCACATATACTTATAGCAACACGCCTATAAATGTCGCAAATGTCCCACAAAAACCATTACGGGCAAAAAGTCCGACATTTCAGGGCCACATTCAAATGGGTATCCCATCCTGAATCAAGCTCGTTCCGCTGCATCAGCAGTATGACAACTGTTCTTAATTGTCAATCATACCGTATTCTTAGATCCAATCACATTTTTATCCTGTCCTCATTTCCACAAATTGCGAATCCTACCCAAAATGATGCCCCGAGTACTTCTTTTATCCATCACTACCATAAATTTGACCAGACCGTATTGATTTCCCAACTGCTCTCTGATTGGCTGAAAATTCGTGTAGCCAATGAGAGAGCAGCAGAAACACCAGTACCAGGCCCAGAACCACTACGACTACGTTGCCAGACGGAGTTCGAGAAGCTCCGTCTGACGACGCAGTGGCAGTAGTAGTGCTAGTTGTTCTACTTCTAGGGCCATGCACCTTCCCCCATCTTATTAGCACGAATGATTGACTGCATGGTCGTATAAACAACTCTTTATTGCAGATAAGGCCTCATGCGGGCCGTATATAGTATCATGTAGGCCTACAGATGTGCCAGGTTGGTTCTTCCTCGCTAGCGCTCCCCATCCACCCTGTCCCATCCGCACCCTCGATCTTCGCATTTAGCACGAATGTTCCACTGGCTGAACGTTACGAGCGCCTGTGCCTAATGGTCCCGCTGGCTGATCAGTGTGTTTGGACCGTAATTAAGTCTGTCGATCCGCCGCCCGTCCGTCCCAAGTCGTCCGTTCACAATTACCTTAAAAACTTATTACGTCACAACGTGTTTGTCGCAGTGCATCTCGGGGGATCGCTGGGGACGAGGTCAAAGCAGCATACATGCTATAGGCCTATACTATAGTATAACACGGTTGCGATCATGGTATGGCTGATGTCTGAGTCGTAGGCCTAATAGGCCTATTAGATGAATACATGCTCCATTCCTTGGCCCATGGAAACATGCATACATGGGGGCCCTGTTCAACTTTTCTGTCCCCCTCTAAAGTGTAAACAACACGCACTTGTCCACTTCGATTCAACCGTCGTGGGGTTTTCGTTTCTGATCAGCTTGATCCAGGTTTTCCTATTTGTTTTGTTGGACGCCAACTGGTAAAAGCTGGGTCCAGGTGTATGAATTCCTCTTAGAACTGGTGCACTTCGGCATGCAACAGTTAACGTTCGGTATTTTCTAACTTTCTCTGAACGGAACATGAACATACGTGTATCACACAGGCAAGAGTAACACTAACGTGGGCCTGCTATAGGCCTACTCCACTGTGACTGAGTCTGCACTGCTGGCTCAGTTTGCCCCAGTCGATCCCCTAAGTCTGTGATATAGATATAGCGGGGGGGGGGGGAGCATATGGGGCCTATTCCCGCCCAGTTCGAAAAAATGACCCTGTGCTACGATGCAATAAATAATTGAAACGGTTACTACCGGACAATCTTTATTCAACAACAATAATTAAGAATTTGCTAAGAATGCTGAACTCTCAGTCTCAGCTGAACTTTTGTGTGGGCCTGTAGTGTTAGTATTACAGAGAATAGGCCTAGTCGTCTCTGGCGTGGCAGACCATCTGCCAAGTGGCAAAAGTGAGAGAGAAGGTGGACCCTTATAATTTAGTGTCACTGTCAGTTTTTTCTGATTATTAGGCTACTTTTCCCAACAATTGCTAACCAAACATATTCGAGCATTTGAAAATAGCAATGAAGTAAAAATATAAGGTGTTTGAGAATATAATGTGTTTGTTTTATATGCAGGTCTATCAACTATGGGTGTTGTAATATATTTTGTTGTAATACCTGTTCGTCCAAGTATGAGTGTATTTACATAAGAATTAATCGAGACACACTCACCCCGTTCCATTTTAGCTGGATCAAGGCAGCATCAATTGGAGAATTAACCATGCAAGATCAAGGCGCACTGACTTTTAGGTGCAAAAACGTTGTGTTACCAACTTTTTTTCCTTTGAAAATGCTAATTCCAAAATCAAATTACTGTCACTTCTTTTAATACGTTTATCTAAAAAAATGCCTCTGTTTCTCCCTCTTTCCTTTGTCATCCTAGAGATACAAGCGCTTAGGGTTGAAACGATGACAAGATGACATAACCTGTCGTCTTGCATCTTCAAAATCGTTAAAATGAAACAGATACTTTCTGGTACATGTTTTCAAAACTTATACAGGCATAAGGACAGGGATTTTTTTATATTGTTAAATTCATGAAAAACAGTTTTCAAATAAAAACTCAAGTCTATTGTAAACCAAAGGCAAACCCTCTTTTTTCCTTAAAAGTGCATGATCTAGGCCCACATGGGTCAATATCGTAGTTAATCGCTTAAATCAGAGAGACAGACAGAAACTAAAGATAGTGTAATACTCACTGAGTATATATCACATGAAAGTATCGATCGCTTATATATTTGAAAAAAAAATCAGTCACCGACAAAGACTAAAAAGTTTTATGATTACAAAGTCTGCAACACTGCAAAGTGGCGAATGAAAGCGTATTCGTGCGCATTAAAATACTGCACTGTGTTTGTGTGAAGTGTTTTTTTTTCAATCGATAAACGTTTAGCCTTCATTGTAAATTGCAACAAAATGATTATGCGTTTTGTATAATAATATGAATGCTAATTCAATCGCTGATTTTAATATAATCCTTTACATGATGTAAGAAATAAATTTGAAAAACTTGCAGCTGCGTTGCCTCCTGAGCAGACCAAGCTCTGTGGTATCTCCACTCCAGGGGAAGTGGAGAAAATTCATGGAGATGGACCTGTATATACATACATGTATTATCATGACTAATCTGCTGTCCCCCTGACCTTGGGGACTTGTCTTGTTTTAGTGTTATCAATGTGTGTGTGTGTGTGTGTGTGAGAGAGAGAGAGAGAGAGAGAGAGAGAGAGAGAGAGAGAGAGAGAAGAGAGAGAGAGAATGTATATACATGTAGGCCTATGTAGGGCCTATATAATTTATGTAGGCCTACCGAACAAATCAGCCGTCGGACCAATGGGCTTCCGGACCAATACGGCAATATAGATCGTCGGACTGTCGAGCTGCAACCACAGACTACAATAAAATGTAGGCCCAAAGTTAAACCTCTCTTGTACTCCTAGACGGACGAAGAGAGAGAGAGAGAGAGAGAGAGAGAGAGAGAGAGAGAGAGAGAGAGAGAGAGAGAGAGAGAGAGAGAATCTTAAAGCAAACAGATTTAATCATAACTTATTTATACTATCACAGAATCATCAATTTTTACAACCCTCAATGGAGGGGAGTTGTGGTAAACAATGCAACAGCCCAAAATATGAACGTCTATCTTCATGCAGCTGGTCTGTCACTAGTGGAAATTGGATCGTGCCCACATGCACCATGAAGGCATGAAACTAAATGTCCTTTTCTTAAATGCTTAATGACCTTGAAAAAATAGGTCACGGTCACACAATTATTGGGTCAAGGGGACCCAAAGAGTAGGTCACCAAGTAGAGTTTTATAGACAAAGCACTCCTACAATGTAGCCTATTCAAGTGCAATTTTGATTTGGAGGCTAAATTCTCTTCGCTATTGATGTCCAAGCTGCATCCTGCCATTACAAAATCACCTCTTCCAGCTTAACAAGTTTGGTGACCTCACAAAAATAGGTCAAGGTCACTGATATATAACATGCTTGCATTGGACATCATCTATATATCCTATAGTGTGGCATGTGCAATTCAATTATTTTTCGAGATTTGTAATTTTTTATCTCTCAACCCCATTTTTCGTAGCACAGGTGGCACAACTAGTATGATAACCAACCCAGATTTTGACCTCTTCTACAATCCCACTTAATTTCATGAAGCTCCAAGAAAAAATTTAGGATGCTGGTCCTGTCACAAGATGGTCACATTTTGACACATATATTACATAAGAAATATAGGTTGCGCCACCAACATGGACGTCGTCATAGATATTTATACACTTTATTAGTCCTTAAAGTTATATGTACCTAACTAAAAAACTGTGGGGTGCAGAGCATTCACAATGTAACCCCTATATTCCAACAGGCAATTTAACCTTGACCTTCAACACGGACTAAAAATTTTTAGTATAAAATATGTGCGCCCTGCATCCAGCTTTCCATACATGGTTTGTTTGTTCAAATTGGGTAATAATTTTTCGAGTTATTGATGTAAAACAATAAACTTGGACAGGCGCTAAAATACATAATGATTAGGTCACGGTGACCCAAAAAGAAGATCACCAAGTACAGTTTTATGTGCAGTGTAATCAATTGCAATTTTGATCTGGAGGCTCAATTCTCCTTGCCATTGATACCCAAGCTGCATCCTGCCATTACAAAATCACCCCTTTTAATTTTACAGTTCTGGCGATTTTACGAAAATAGGTCAAGGTCACTGTTACTAAATTACAGACTAGCATTGGACATGATCTACACATCCTATCAATTTGGTGTGTCTAGTTTACTTACCTTTTGAAATAATGTAATTTTATATGTTTTAAAATATTTTGGCTTATAATTTCCGTCAACTTATAGGTGGCGCCACCAGTATCATATGCGACTGAGACTTTGACTTGTACAGCCCCACTGAATTTCATGAAGATCTATTGAATATTAAGGATGCTACAGTGGTTACAAGAATTTCACATTTTGACACATATATTACACAACACTGTCTGTGGTGCCACCAGTATCGAACTTGACCTAGATTTTCATACAGTTGATAAGTCCTGAAAGTTTTATGGGGCTACCTTGGAAACCATGGACCGTATCGCGCTCACAAGCATAAGTTTACGAACGGAATGATGGACATACATGAGTGATCGCATAAGCTCTGCCACCTGTGGTCAGCAGAGACAAAAACATGCAGCACTTTAATTTACGTATTAAAACTCGGGGAAATGATCTTTAGAAGTCAAAATTACGATATTTCGAAAAAGAAACATGTAATAGAGACCATGAGAAAAAGTCAAAATTCGAGATTATAGAACTCGACATTCTGAGATTTCAAACTCCAAATTTCCAGGAAAAAAATCAACATATCAAGAAAAACTCGAAATTTTGAGAAAAAAGGCAAAGTTTCGGGTTTTTAAATTCGAAATGTCGGGAAAAATGACGGAGTTTCGAGAAAAGTCACGAAAGTTCGAGATTTTTGGGGAAAAAAACTCTTCTTGTACAAGAGGCCCTAATATAGGCTAGTGAGCCTGCCAGCTAATTGTGTTTTCAAATAATATAAGTTTAAACCAAAGTTTGAGGTTTTAAACTCGATACTTCGAGGTTTGAAACTCCAAAATTCCAGAAAAAAATCGGAGTTTTTTAACTGAAAATTTTGAGATGTTAAAGTCGATATTTGTAGAAGAAACAAGAAATTTGGATATGTAAAACTCAAAATTTAGAGAAAATTACTCGAAATTTCCCGATTTTAAACTCGAAATTTCGACTTTCATATTCTTATTTTTGTAGTCCTAGATGGGCTTCGGTTGTTTCCAGTCTGTCTCTTCCTTGCATTTTTAAATGTTTTGGGCTACATCGTGTATAATATTAATTTTGATTACATGTAAATATCAATATTTATGAAGTTTTGTGGCGCTTCGCGGGTTAGCAAACTATTGAAAATATTTTTCCACACAGTTTAGTAGTCATAGTGAAAAGGAAAAACTGTTGAACCTAGAGATATCACATGGGGTGGGGGTGGGGGTGGGCGGGGGTTGGGTTGACATGGGCATGTATATAGGCCTATAATGAAATTAAATAACTGAATATATTTGTATATTGAAATCTCAGGGAGTAATGATGTTAAATAACTGAAATATCTGATAATTAAATCACAGAGAGTAATAGGACCTGTAGAATCCGATACAGGTAGTCACACCGCGACTGACTTAGTCTGTCTGTCTTTGTTTGTCCCAAGGGTGCCCACTGTAGAGAGGTTTCACTGTATGAGAAAACGCTTTTTTTTTTTTATAGATCTGCTTTCTGCAAACTTGCGATGCGATTGCCTCATAACCAGGTGTCCAGTTGTTCATCTTTTCTGCCACTTCTGACTGTATGAAACGAGGTGAAATGCCTACTTCGTTATGGTTAAATTAAAAACAAAATCAAGCAATAAAAAAACAACAACAAACAAACAGAACCCCCAGCCGTGATTCGTGATCAGGGTAGTTCTTCGTTATGCGTTATTGATCAAAGTAAACACTCGTCAAAGGTGATAGTTTTACGATATCTGCATGTCACTGCGATAAATAATAGTCGATAGATGTGACTAAAAATGCAACATGGGAGTGATGAATTGACCATCATCTGTTAAAGGAGTCTCGCAATTGACTGCTGCGGCCTTGCCACTCGTCTGAAATAGTCTGACGGACGAGTCCAAGTGAACAGGTTTTAAAATGGAAATGCTGATTGTTTCAGGCGATTTCCTCGTTTGATCCAAGAGGCTGAGCGGAGAGGGGTTTTGGTTTGATAATAAGGGCTGTAACACAAAGTGTTCTCCAGTGGTTCTATGCCCGCATATGATATAGGCAGTAGTACGTCCAGGATATGGAGGTAGTCTGACACTAATTTCCCTAGAATATAAAGCCAAAACAGAAGTTAGGAACTTAAAATATAGTTGGGATCTGGTTAAAAAACAAAAGGTTTTCCACAATCGGAACCGTGTGACTGACGATTTTCTGACATGTTGCCATCCTTGGAAAATGTGCGATTTTACAGGCTGATCGCTGAATGCGAATAAAATTGCGTCCTAAATCCCGCCAGCATTTGCCTTTTCATGAGGTCTAGTTTCTCGTCTTTAGTTTTATTAAAATCATAAAATTGCCGCCGCATTACAATTTTCTGTCTTTTTTATTACAAGTTATTGCAAATTGCTGCATAACGGCCAATCACGATTAGGTTAACTAAGATCCAATTGCACATTTGGAAAAAGCTGTTCACCCATCGGATGATATTTTGATGACAATAATAGTAAAATTATGAGCATTTAACATTGCTAGACATCAATATCATCACTAAAATTTATAAATTTAATAATTTACTTTCATATTTAAATGTTTTAACATTTAAAATATTGTCCAATGCAATTGGCTAGTGGTGCACTTTGGCGATGCTGGGGACAAATCATAAAAACCTATAGCTTACAAAAAATCAGCATAGTGCATCCCGGCTCATTTTTATGTGATTTATATGTTACATAGATGGATCTATTAAAACAGGCAGAGAGAAAATACAATACAGGTTTTTAGACTTTGAAGCCCGATATATTATATCCATAGCGGGTTGATTACCACCAAGAACGTCGTTCAGAAGGCGATCTATATTATTATTGGTAGTGACCATTTGGTGGCTCCCGTTTACGGTTTCCATTAACCAACTTGGTAGCACACCATGTGAAATTTTGCCATTTCCTTTATTTCGCACGAATTCCATATTTTTGAATAGGAGTCTTATTAAAAAATGGTGTCTAAATTTAGCAAGTTTTTATTTTATATAATCCCATTCTTCCATGGGAGAATAGTCTTGGTTTCTACCAGTGTATACCCAAGTGCACGCAACGAGCATCTCATTATCATTAAACTGTGAAATAAACCAGGTGATAACGGTACTGTCGAGGCTGAGGTTGTTCACGCCATTTACCGTGTCATGGCCATCTTTATACCACACTCAAGCAACGCCAAGGCTTTGGATTAGACACTTGGGATTTTTTTTTATGAACATGAAGCCAGACCTTTGATATAGTATGTTATGGCAACTTGTAGCAAACCGTGAAAAACGTTTTTTATTCCTGTCATTTTCATTTTACGTTTTATGGCATATTGTTGGTCACCCATCTGCTTGTTCATGTATTATGCAGAGTTTTGATGTTAAGCACAATAATTACTCCTTTTTTCACCCATCATTGCCCTACCACTTCTATCCTGCATGCATTATAGATATCATGTTTGTGTGTTGTCCCAATGGCAATGATACGTCTATGCCTTTTTCATACATCAGCCTCGACACACACACACACACACACACACACACACACACACACACACACACACACACACACACACGCACGCACGCACGCACGCACGCACGCACGCACGCACGCACGCACGCACGCACGCACGCACGCACGCACGCACACACACAAAGTTTGACCGTACAACATTTTACACCATTTTATTACAATAGTTTATTTGTTACAAGAATGTTTTTTCACGCTGCTCCCAGCAGTCACCTTAGATTCAGAAGTAGAAGCTGCAAAAGCAGAAAGCGACTACTGTTCATGCAACCCAGACCTTCCGGGAAAAAAAGCACATGTACAAATCCCTTGCATTAAAAAACCACCAAAAGATAATTTCTATTGCATATAGCTGGTGGACAACAATAGTTTTTACTCCGAAATGTCTTTCAGCTGCAACGTCTCCGTGACACATTTTGGTTTTCATCCATGTGACGAAGGATGGTGGTATATCTTTTAATGACAGTCTTAAGAAATTATTCAGGATAATATTTACCCCGAATGAACATGTTTCCTCGACCACCGTGGACGTTAAGTGCTAAGACGACACCGTTCATTGGTGTACATCTGAGATAGTTACATCCAACTGTCTCTTGTTGCTTAATGTGACGATGTTTTTATTAAACTCATCCAGGCAGATTTTTACACTGCGTGCGACAGAAAGACTTTTAAATGACTAAAACATACCCATGTCAGTTCATCTGAAACATCAATCATAACGCATATGAGTTGCAGGTCAATACAAATACCACCTTAGTCTTACACTTTTACTTCTATGAGTGGCCTCAAATATAGCGAAGATCCCCATGGCAATGTTTTTTAATAAATTCGTCAAGGCAGAACTTTCCACTGCGTTCGGCAGCAAGATAAGTGTCAGTTCACCTTAAACATCAACCATAACGCATATGAGTTGCAAATACCACCTTGGCCTTCCACTTATACTTCTTCCTTCAGTGGCCTCAAATGAAACGAAGGTCCACAAGTGCGTGCCTCTTGTTGGAATGGTATTGAAGGGCTATTTTTTCTTGTCTTTAGGAAATCTTACGTGATCACCAGAAAAACGACTTTCGTGGCAGATTTGAAAGCTAAATACAAGGTTTATGGGAATAAATGCACCAAAAGCACATATTTCAATTTTTACCCCAAAAAATAAAATAAATGAAATTATCATCATCTCTCTCTCTTTCTCTAGCCATCTAAATAGTCACTCATCTACTTCTGAGTCTTGTCTAAGTTAACTTAATTCTACATCTATGTAGTAGGCCTATAGTACCGTCTAAATCTACTTGCCATTCAATCTATAACTGCCCACTACCCTGTCCGTCAATCCGTAGTTATCTACCTGGCTATCCATTCACAGCTACCTGATGTCTGTCCATCTAAATCTCCCTACCTGCCTGTCCACCTAAAGCTACCTACCTGCCTGTCCACCTAAAGCTCCCTACCTGCCTGTCCACCTAAAGCTACCTACCTGCCTGTCCACCTAAAGCTCCCTACCTGCCCGTCCACCTAAAGCTACCTACCTGCCTGTCCATCTAAAGCTCCCTACCTGCCTGTCCACCTAAAGCTACCTACCTGCCCGTCCACCTAAAGCTCCCTACCTGCCTGTCCACCTAAAGCTACCTAACTGCCTGTCCACCTAAAGCTACCTACCTGCCTGTCCACCTAAAGCTCCCTACCTGCCTGTCCACCTAAAGCTACCTACCTGCCTGTCCACCTAAAACTACCTACCTGCCCGTCCACCTAAAGCTACCTACCTGCCTATCCATCTATAGTTATCTATCTTTCTCTTGTCTCCACATCAAATGAAATATCTAATATTTAGATAAGTAGATCCAGGAGAGAGATGAGTGTCATAAAATCATGACAATACTATTAAAGCATGAACTTTGTGGTGAAGAAGCTAAACAGTGTTACACTTTTAAGCTTGTCATCGCGTTTCATAGCTATCAATGTGCTCAGGAGAGCATAAAGCCTTCAACATTTGTAGTTATAACTGAAACCTACCAGTCCAACATTGAGACAAGTACACTGTTTAACCATGTAAGGCCGGTATAAAGCCGGCCAGCAATATTTTAGAAAACAAACATTTCTTTCTTCATAGAACTTTTTGCCTGAATTTTTATATTTTCTGACAGAATAAGACCACATAAATATAATTCCTCACAATACAACCGTATACAGCCGGCGAGCAATATTTTAGAAAACAAACATTTCTTTCTTCATAGAACTTTTTGCCTGATTTTGTTTTATTTTCTGACAGAATAAGACCACATAAATATAATTCCTCACAAAGGTAAATCTTTGACATCCCTTGTGCACTCTACGACCATATCAAAATATGGAAAATTGTTTGCAGAGTGTACATCCCCGTAACGGCACTTCTCAGATTGTCATTTTAAAAATTCATATCGCCACCTGTCGTCTGCTTGGAAATGACGAATATGTCGGAACAGCAGAATCCATTACGTCGAAGAGTGTCATCACAGCAGTCTATCATCACCTATAAAAGATACAAAACCAAAGGCGAAAAATATATCCGGAAATAACAGGGTAAAAATAAAGCTCTGATCCTGTAAATAATGAATTAGAAATGTATGGTGAAAATACCATATGACGTCCATACAAACTATAGCTTTCCTTTGATTTTAAACTTTTGAAGCAAATAGATTTATTAAACACTGCGCAATTTTTTTTTATTACAGTGTTTCGAAATACAACGGAAAATCCATATAACAGGATAAATAAATTTTCCGCATATCTTCATTTGCTTTTACTCGATATGTAGATGTAGAAACTGATCATCTAGCGATGGAGGAGTTACGCCGCAATCATGTCAGAACAAGACATGCTTTCTTCAATCTTATATAATCAAACAAAATCAAACTTACATAGTTGCATTTTTCACATTTTCTGTTCAACTATGGTTTAATTTCGTTATGCCTTGGAATCTGCGTCTGCAATACCAAATTAATATACTTCAAAGTAATTGAGTCAAACAGTAACCCAATCAGATATTAGACCATCGGAAAACACATGTTGATATCTAAAACTTATCAATCCAGCAAGAGACCTGGTCTGGCACTTGGGGAGCAGAGATTTTGAACCAACTTTCACGTGTTCTATGCCACAGCTTCCATACAAATTACAAATCACCCAGTGGAGCATTTTCTGAAAGAAACCTTACTTTGTCTACCCCTTCACAAAAAAAACCCAGGATAATGCGCAAGGACAATGATAGTCTCAAATCCTCAACGCTGGACATATAGACTTTAAAGTTAACAACGTTAAAGCATAAATAAATGAATTGTACCTTGAAAAGCCATTTAATAGGTTTTAATTATTCTCACCAGTGGAAAGTATCTATGCCAATTTTAAGCTAGTTCTGCTAATCCATTTACGATATGCTTAACAAGAAACGGACACAAACACAAAGACAGATAAGCCAAAACATAATATATCCTAATAGAAAACTATCATCTGGCGATGAAGGCGTTATGCCGCATTTATGTCATAAGAAAGCGTGCTTTCTTCAAGTGGCATCGTTAAATCAAAATTAAACCTACCAGGTTGCATTTTTTTTCACATTCGTTTCTTTTCAGTCATGGCTTATTTTCGTTATCCCAAATAAATTAAATATTAGAGCTTCAGAAAGTACATGATGTTGATAATCTGTAACGTATCGATGCAGCAAGAGACATGGTCTGGCACTTGGAGGATAAAAAAGAGATTTGGAACCAGTTTTACGTGTTCTATGCCACAGCTTCCATACAAATTATGAATCGTCCAGTAGAGTATTTTCTGAAAGAAACAATAATACGTGTGTACCCCTTCACAAACCCATGATAATGGGCACACAAAGTAGTACAGACAATGATGTAATGTGTCTGCAATAGCAAAATAATAAACTTTAATGTAATTTAGTTACACAGTACAGTATGACTAGAATCACACAAACAAACTCCTCAGATTTTTAAAAAATCACGTTCCAATCTGTCGTCTTATGGTCTTTTGGCCGGAATAGGAAAACATACTAAATGGCAATACTCACTAAACTGTGGCAATATCTACAAACTTGATAGGATGACGTCGACATTCTTAATGAATGTGTATACAGTAATAAAAATTGAAATATGATTGCCTATATTCTGGTGAATGAATTCAGTCAATTCATAGTTCTGCTTAGCCCGCTACGCTTTTTAAAACAAATTCTTTTTGTATGACAGAAGTTATTCTGAATGTCATTTATTAAAAACAAACAAACACGTGAACAAATAGGTCAAAAGAAACCATAAACCAAAAACAAACAACATAAAAACAGCTGGTGTAGATCTTGAATACCATACCTGGCAATAATGCTAATAGGCCACTCAGAAAGGAAACATCCATTGGAAATGAAGAATCCACTTGGTCAGAGTAACATCACATCTGTCGAACTTTATCCGGAAAATATAAATGCAAGAACAGTGAAGAATCCATTGGAAACGGAGAATCCACTTGGTCAGAGTAACATCACATCTGTCGAACTTTATCCAGAAAATATAAACGCAAGAACAATGAAGAATCCATTGGAAACGAAGAATCCATTGGGTCAAAGTAACATCACATCTGTCGAACTTTATCCAGAAAATATGAACGCAAGAACAATGAAGAATCCATTGGAAACGAGGAATCCACTTGGTCAGAGTAACATCACATCTGTCGAACTTTATCCAGAAAATATAAACGCAAGAACAATGAAGAATCCATAGGAAACGAAGAATCCACTTGGTCAGAGTAGCATCACATCTGTCGGACTTAATATTATCTATAAACATAAACGCAAGACCAACATGATGAGATAACTGGAGACAATGAAACCTCTGTTCAATCTAACAATTAGAAAAGTGTGGTGAAAAGATGGTTATTGTGGGTCTTGGTCTACATACAAACCGTTACCCCAGCAAGCAATGAAGGTTGCCCCAGGGTTGGCCTAATGTTACATAACATTGGTCCAAGATTGGGCCAATCTTCATGGTTTGCTGGGACTATTTTTTTTAATTGAAGCAAATTGCTTTTTGAAAACTACTTGAAAATCAAACCTTTCTCTTCCGAAATGCAAAGAAAATGCAGTTCATATTACTGCATTTTGCAATACAGCTCATTGGCTTTTCTTTGATTTACAGATGATTTAAAAGATACACTGGAAATGAAGTATCCATTCGGTCAGAGTAACATCACATCTGTCGAACTTTATCCAGAAAATATAAACCCAAGAGCAATGAAGAATCCATTGGAAACGTAGAATCCACTTGGTCAGAGTTACGTCACACCTATCGAACTTTATCCAGAAAATATGAACGCAACAGCAGTGAAGAATCCATTGGAAATGAAAAATCCACTTGGTCAGAGTAGCATCACATCTGTCGGACCTTATATTATCTATAAACATAAACGCAAGACCAACATGATGAGATAACTGGAGACAAAGAAATCTCTGTTCAATCTAACAATTAGAAAAGTGTGTTGAAAAGATGGTTACTGTGGATCCAGGTCTACATACAGACCGTTACCCCAGCAAGCAATAAAGGTTGCCCCAGTGTTGGCCTAATGTTATATTACATTGGTCCAAGATTGGGCCAATCTTCATGGTTTGCTGGGAATATTTTTTTTTTAATTGAAGCAAATTGCTTTTTGAAAACTATTGAAAATCAAACCTTTCTGTTCCGAAATGCAAAGAAAATGCGGTTCATATTACTGCATTTTGCGATACAGCTCATTGGCTTTTCTTTGATTTACAGATGATTTAAAAGATCCATTGGAACCGATGAATCCATTTGGTCAGAGTAACATCACATCTGTCGAACTTTATCCGGAAAATATAAAAGCAAGAACAATGAAGAATCCATTGGAAACAAAGAATCCACTTGGTCAGAGTAACATCACATTTGTCGAACTTTATCCAGAAAATATAAACGCAAGAACAATGAAGAATCCATAGGAAACGAAGAATCCACTTGGTCAGAGTAACATCACATCTGTCGAACTCAAAATTATCTATAAATATAAACGCAACATAATGAGATAACTGGAGACAATGAAAGCTCTGTTCCATCTAACAATTACAAAAGTGTGGTGAAAAGATGGTTACTGTGGGTCTACGTAATACATACAGACCGTTACCCCAGCTAACAATAAAGTTGGGCCCCAATGTTGGCCTAATGTTACATTACATTAGTCCAAGATTGGGCCAATCTTCCTGGTTTGCTGGGAATATTTTTTTTTTTAATTGAAGCAAACTGATTTTTGAAAACTACTCGAAAATCAAACTGTTTTGTTCCAAAATGCAAAGCAAATGCGGTTCATATTAATGCATTTTGCGATACAGCTCATTGGCTTTTCTTTGATTTACAGATGATTCAAAAGATCCATTGGAAACGAAGAATCCATTTGGCCAGAGTAACATCACCGCAGTTGTCCTTCGCCAAAAAAATACAAAAGAACCAATATTTTTTTAAATACCAGGGAACATAAAAAGTACTGAGTAAAAAAGTGAGAAAGTGTTGGAAAATTCTATGGCTACTGTGGGTCTAAGTGTACATACATATAGAGACTGACTAAGTTTTTGCAGCCAATAGATTATTAAAAACTAATCTGTCTTAATACAAAGGCGTTCCAAGATGCAAAGAAAAATCTGATCAACATTTTGGATCGATGGATTTCCGGAATGTCTTTATTGGTTTTCCTTTGATGTATAGATGACTGAAATAAATATCTGCCGATTAACAGGTTACTTACCTCACAACCAGGGGTGATACTGTCCATGTGTTATAATTAAAACAAAAATATACGTGGCTGTATTTTTCACATGTTACTTTTAGTTTGATGTAACTTACGCTGTCCCATGGAATCTGCGTCTGCAATAGCAGATTGCAAACATTGCAAAAACCAAGTTCATGATTTTCCATTTTCTGCAGTGTAGAATAAATTTCCATTTGAACTGTCAAATAGCTGATACTCCTGTCCCGTGTGGCACCAACTCACCCACCCACCGCGCAAAAAAAAATGATTTTGGGGGGATTTACATTGAGCGAAACTGAAGTGGTCATATTTGTACATTTTTAAACTACATTTTTTTCAGTACATTAAAACGACTTCGTTTCTGCCAAACAATGAACTTATTTACAATTATCTCTTCATGCCGCTATTGTGTACTTGCTTGGGGTTTTCATAACGTATCTTAACGCTTCGAAAGAAAGCTTTCAGTCTGATAAGCTCCATTAATTTCCTTTCCCACACCACACCTCTATTTAAGGAATTTAACTTATTAAAGGTCAACGATATTCTGTTACAATCTAACTTAGTGTAAATATATTTATATTCAGTATACTCTGTTTGTCCCAATAAGTAGTCTATGGTGCAACTTCTTGACAAATACATGGGGGGGGGGTAATGAGTTGCCCAAATGATAGCGGATTTTAAATCCTTAATTGGGGGTCATACTGACTTATTGTATTAAAATTATGTTCAATTATCTCTAGTTTAATCACTTATAGTTATGTTGTTGTAATTTATTTTGTATGTTGTTTGTCAGTACACATTCTGGTCGTTAAAATGCTCAATCGACATTGTTCATTAGTGTGTAGCACAGACAAATTTCCATGCAACTTTCTCTGTTGGTGGATTGATGGTGTTTTCAATAAAACTCATCAAGGTCGAAATTGACATTTCACTCTTGAAAATTCCAACCGCTCAAAGCAAAATTGTGCGCACTCACATGTACCAACGTTTCTCTCTGTCTCTACTTATCTAAATACTCGTGTGCTTCCGAATTTTGTCTGAAACAATCTACATCTTTTCTGGAGCTACTTACGTACCTGCCTGTCCATTTATACCTACCTACCTACCTACCTACCTACCTACCTTCCTGTCAATCGATAGCTACATACCTGCCTGTCCATACATAGCTAGCTAGCTACCTACCTACCTTCCTGACAATCTATAGCTACATACCTGCCTGTCCATTTATAGCTAGCTACCTACCTACCTGCCTGCCCATCTCTTCTAGCTATCTACCTGCCTGTCCGTCTATAGCTATCTACCTGCCTGTATCTATCGCTAGCTACCTGCCTGTCTATCTATCGCTACCTACCTGCCTGTTGATCTGTAGCAACCTACATATCTTTCTATTCCTGCCTACATATGAAATTAATAATCAAATTTCTTAGATAACTAGACCAGAGAGAAATTGGTGCAGTGAAACTCGTACATTATAGTGCCAAAAACTGAAAAATCGCTGACAAGGAAATTGTTTAACCATGCAATGTCCATACAGCTGAGCGCCACTAAATTGCAAAAGAAATGCTTTCTTCATATGGTACATATATTGAAAAGCCAAATTTGTAAGTACCGTCAAATCACACAATCAAAGACCAAAGTCATATTCCGTACCATTCACTAAAAATACGGTAGAGTTCTACATCATTACATGGATTAACAATTAAATTTGTTTCAGGAACAAATCATATTCATAATACTTGGAATTTAGAAGAAAGTTTTAGGCTTTAATAGCCCATATTTTAAATCGGGTCATCGGCTGGGAACCAGACCAAGACTTGTTTCGGTGCCAGTAATCCCCTAACAAGTCATTCTGCTAAATAGGTGCACCGTGTTTGTATCTTTAATACAAACATGTATTAAGAGTGAAGCGAATATGATGTCCCTTAATTGATAGCCTTACCATGAATCCAATTGTGAAAAGATTCTTCATTTTACAACAGACGGACGCACATTAAAATTCTCAACTGTCAATCTCAGATATTTCCTGTGCACTCCACGATCAGAACAAACTGATAACACTGTTTACAATGTGCATGCACCCGTGAAAGCACTCCTCGGATTGCCACTGTAAACATTATGTCACCACCTGTCTCTTCTGGTGCTTTGACAAGTATGGAAAAAAATTAAGATTGACCGACCAAACTTTGGCAGTATCAAGAAACTTAATAGGATGAAGTTTTTAATAAACGTACGCAGCATTATTGGAATATGCTGCATAGAAAAATTTAAAGATAAACTGCAAACGATGGGGCCACAAAAAATATTGTAAAAAAAAAAAGACAGAAACATCTCAAATTACAACAATCTGAGAAGAAACCTACATTGGCAGTAACTAAATGGGTCCAGTTAACAACTATTGGCATTTTTGGAATAAGGTTATCTGAAACTTTCTTACATTTGAATATAGATAAAAGTTTCAAGAATTATACAAACTGTAAACATCTATGCTAATACATAAAGAATTAAAGACAACATTAACATGCGATAAAGATAACACCGGTCCTCTGTTGTGAAAAAATATCAACAGAAACGTGGACTGGCCTGAATCAGAGAGGAAACGTGCATGGGAATTTTCGGATTAAGGCCACATGGAGTGGTACTGACATTCGAATGCAGATGCAATGCAAACAGTAAATACAAAAGTAATTCTAGCAGAAAATAAGTAAACAGACTGTCCAACATGTCACAAAAATTCAAAAGCTACCTATCTTAATGATATTTTCCATGGATATATATAAACGAGCACAGGGTGTCCCATGCAGGTCAGGGTCCAGGCAGGTCAGATCCTGTTTGGTGCTATGTCCGTCCAACGTCTTGCCCTCACAGAATGCTGTAAAGAAAAATTCCAGTTAGCAGTTGTTTCATGTAATTGTTACAGTATAAATAAAAATAGCTGAATACATTTGATCAACCTCTTACTAACTCTATTGACATCAATCGGTACTTTAAATCGTCTCCCTTTTTGTCTCCGCAAGGTTCGCTTTTAAAAGGACGAACATTTGTTAAGTGAAAGTATCTCTTCTAGTCACATTAGTCTCCTTTAAGTTTCATGACAGCCCTAAAACTCGAATGCACTTGTCGAACACCAGACATTTCACGATCTTCCTCTAGCATTGAACATCAAGCAGAGGTTCCAAAACTCCCGAAATTTAACACATTTCTGACGATCTTACGAATCTTGAAAAATACTCCCGTATGATCAATTTTTGTAAGAAAAAAAAGTTGACAGTTTGCATAAACTGTTTGTGTTGTGACAGTGTTTTTGTGTATTTACCTCTAACTGACTGTGGTTAACAGCATTTTAAATGCGTTCTCCTATTCCCTTTCTTACAGCTGATTTCTGAAATTTAAACCACCAGAACGCACCATTTAATTGTATATTTACAAAAAGGTCTCGCGTCTGTACCCTTGGTCAAATTATGAAGGTATGATACATCCAGGTTCAAATTTATTATTTTACGTGCCTCACAAGTAGCAGACGGGCTGTGATGATTTCCTGCCCGGTTGTCGTCAATGCCTTTGAAATAAACTGTGACCGACTGCAAACTTACCGTGTCAAATATCACTTGACTTTTCTGATCCCTCCTGAAGGCTCATTCATACTAATAAAACAAAAGAGCGACCGGTTGCATAGTTTCAATGAAAAATACGATTAACTGTAGTGTACATTTCAGTGTCAGTCCGACATTTGACCTGCGATATGTAATTTCTTCTATTTAAGTGTCACCAGTCACAGCCCAAGAAGATGAAAAAAAGGAGAAACTACAAATCCATTATCGCTACAAGGGTTTTCAGCGCTGACTTAATTATTTACCATACTTGCGTACTTGAAGACCCTTTATTTTCCGTTCTTATTACTATTCAATTTTATTTCGATTTTTTTCCTGTGCCTTGTACTGGGGCAAAATTTGTATCTGTACCATCAGTCTGCGACCATACCCATCGTTACCCCCTTCTTTCCATACCTATATGGCAAACTGAAAAGCACAATTTGAACATATTAGCAGCACATTAAAACAGTTGTGTTCGTCTAAACACACGCATTTTATTAAATTCATACATTTTTTTCCGAAAAAAAAAAAGTTTTAAAAATTTCATCTAGACAATAAAATTCAGTGTAAAATTTTTGCTCTTCCCATCTCTGGAACATATTCTTTTTACTATATTTCCAAACGAACCACATTTTCAGAGTATCAGCTCGAACTTACAACATCAACCCAGACAAAGACGGACACCTGATTTTTAATCGATGTATGAATACATACACGTCATAATTGTAAACATTCATAACACAACCTCAAAAAGGATACACGTGGCTAACATAGGCATACATAACTTGACAAACGTGAACCTGCCTTATATAAATATAGTTTAAGGACACTTACCACTAACCACATAATTTAAAATATTGCTACCAGATGCACATGGCTGGAATAAAAAAACATAAAATTACACAAATGAACATGTCGGAAATAAATGCAGTTTCATTACACTCAATCACCAAACAACTTTACCCACTACCAATGTCTTCTTAAATCTGCAACATATCTATGCAGGTATTAAAGACATTTCAAAACATGTGGAAAGTCCTGCAACACTGGATATGCACCATTGGTAGTACTTGAAACTGAACTATATTGGCAAAACACTGAAAATTAACCCCAAGAACAGTCTTATCAATTCATTGGACAATCATGAGCACTAAGTGCACCTACAACTATACAGGGATAATCTAAAACCGGGCCACTCCCAAAATCATAGCGGGGACAAACCATCTCCCTGACCTGGTAGGAATACAACAGTTTCGCCCTAGATTGGGATAATAGATTACTCTTTCCCCACATAGAAAAGCCCACACTTCATATCAAACTGCCCAACAAAATGGAAATACATATTTGCGGTTAAATCACATTTCCGTCAAACACCTTTTTAGCACCAGATTCATGCCCGGGGGCATGAATGTCTCGCCAGCGTCATTCAAGCCATTACAAAGTTTTTTGTTGACGGACGGATGGACAGACGGATGGAAGGACTGACAGACAGACAGATGGATGGAAGTCCGGAATGTGACTGCTTAGGCTCGCCAACAGCTTATGCTGGCCAGACAAAAACCATCTTTCTATGGAAATCATGAAGTGCACATTTAGTTTTAGTAACCCACTAATGAGCAACATATTCAACACCATTTCTTTCCACAAGTCATTTAATACAAAATATTGCAACAAAGAAAATCTCAACAGCGGAACATTTTTAACATTTACAAAACCTTATCAGCAAATAACAGTCTAAAAAGTCCTTTATTCCCAAATGGGAACAAAAGTATGATTAAACTAAAAGCAGGAAAAGATTCCAAATATAAGGACACACTGAAATAATTAATACCCATATACAGATAAATTCCAATATGAACCGTGTAAATAGCACCTTAAAAGCAATAAAGTGCTAAAACCCTCAACAACAGTAAAATGTCAGTCACTTGCTACTACATACGAGCCCACATTTAAAAGAAAAAAAGAACACTGTAAAATCCTCAGTGCACGACTGACTCTTCGAAACAACTAGTAATTAAAGCTTCTAGCATTCAAACAGCAGCAGAAGTGTGTAATGACGACCTTGAACAAACAAAAAAAAACAAAAAAAAGAACAAAAACAAAAAAACGAACAAACAAGGACAAAATAGAACAAATCAATCTCTCAGCACCCCTTTACCAATCCAGCCTCTGTCTCAGCCTAAGCTTGTTGCTTCATTTATCACTATTATCACCTTTCATGCAAAATTTTGAAAATTCAAGGCTTCAACAGCCAAATGAATTCATCAATGGGTCATCAGCGGGAAACCATCATGCATGTTTGGCAGCCTTTAATTCCAGGACATGCTTTTTTTTTTGATGGCAGCTGCTTGTCTTTGCCTTATATTTGGTCAAGACAACCCACTTGAATTTAAAACATGTGAAAAGGTGAAATAATAGCACATAATGAAGCAAATAATTTAACAAGTTATTGCTTATAATGGCAACTCTTGCTGAAATTATATGAACTAGTGTATGCACAAATATTGGCAAAAACTACCAAAATTCCAGTATTCACTTATACTGAGGAAAGGGTTTCATATTTATTCATGAACCTTCTCAGAAAGGAAACCCTGAATAAACTTGACTGTCCAAAAGTGTCCAAACAGAAAGATTGCTTTGAACTTGAACTTACAATATCAATCCAGACAAGGACAAGACACCTGATAAACAACAAAGCCTCATATCCAAAAAGAGACATGTACTTCATAAACATCCAATGAGCATGGAACCCTGAAAAAAAAAGAAAATAAGATAAAGAACAAACTCCATAAAAACCCACCTGTGCTACAGTGCCACCAAGCTTGAATTGATTCTGGATGACAGTTTTGCAGAAGAAGTTGACGATGTAATTGTGAATGGTTGGATGGACCTATGGATGTATGGACAGACAGACGCCGGATGCTGGAAGACTGACCCTCCTAAAAGTTAAGCCTGACTAGTAGGTCAGTGGAGCAAAAAACAAAACAAAAACAAAGCAGCATTATTGGACAACTGAAAGAGGCAAATTGTATACCATTTCATAAGATATTAAATGCAAACAAAAAAGCTTATATTATTAATTAATTAATGCATGAATAGATACATATCCCAACTGTAATGACACTTAACTTCAAAAAAATTAAAATGACTAAAATAAATATACATAAACTTACACAGATGAACATGTCTGAAGGAAATACAGTTTCATTACACTCAATCACCAAACAACTTTACCCATTACCAATGTCTTCTTAAAACTGTAACACTTCTATGCGGGTATTAAAGACATTTCAAAACATATGGAAAGTCCTTCAACACTGAATGTGCACCAATGGTAGTACTTGAAACCGAACTATATTGGCCAAACACTGAAAATAAACCCCAAGAACAGTCTTATCAATTCATTGGACAATCATGAGCACTAAGTGCACCTACAACTATACAGGGATAATCTAAAACCGGGCCACTCCCAAAATCATAGCGGGGACAAACCATCTCCCTGACCTGGTAGGAATACAACAGTTTCGCCCTAGATTGGGATAATAGATTACTCTTTCCCCACATAGAAAAGCCCACACTTCATATCAAACTGCCCAACAAAATGGAAATACATATTTGCGGTTAAATCACATTTCCGTCAAACACCTTTTTAGCACCAGATTCATGCCCGGGGGCATGAATGTCTCGCCAGCGTCATTCAAGCCATTACAAAGTTTTTTGTTGACGGACGGATGGACAGACGGATGGAAGGACTGACAGACAGACAGATGGATGGAAGTCCGGAATGTGACTGCTTAGGCTCGCCAACAGCTTATGCTGGCCAGACAAAAACCATCTTTCTATGGAAATCATGAAGTGCACATTTAGTTTTAGTAACCCACTAATGAGCAACATATTCAACACCATTTCTTTCCACAAGTCATTTAATACAAAATATTGCAACAAAGAAAATCTCAACAGCGGAACATTTTTAACATTTACAAAACCTTATCAGCAAATAACAGTCTAAAAAGTCCTTTATTCCCAAATGGGAACAAAAGTATGATTAAACTAAAAGCAGGAAAAGATTCCAAATATAAGGACACACTGAAATAATTAATACCCATATACAGATGAATTCCAATATGAACCGTATAAATAGCAAGTTAAAAGCATAAAAGTGCTAAAACCCTCAACAACAGTAAAATGTCAGTCACTTGCTACTACATACGAGCCCACATTTAAAAGAAAAAAGAACACTGTAAAATCCTCAGTGCACGACTGACTCTTCGAAACAACTAACTCACATGTAACTAAAGCTTCTAGCATTCAAACAGCAGCAGCTGTGTGTAATGACGACCTTGAACAAACAAAAAAAAAAAAAGAACAAAAACAAAAAACGAACAAACAAGGACAAAATAGAACAAATCAATCTCTCAGCACCCCTTTACCAATCCAGCCTCTGTCTCAGCCTAAGCTTGTTGCTTCATTTATCACTATTATCACCTTTCATGCAAAATTTTGAAAATTCAAGGCTTCAACAGCCAAATGAATTCATCAATGGGTCATCAGCGGGAAACCATCATGCATGTTTGGCAGCCTTTAATTCCAGGACATGCTTTTTTTTTGATGGCGGCTGCTTGTCTTTGCCTTATATTTGGTCAAGACAACCCACTTGAATTTAAAACATGTAAAAAGGTGAAATAATAGCACATAATGAAGCAAATAATTTAACAAGTTATTGCTTATAATGGCAACTCTTGCTGAAATTATATGAACTAGTGTATGGACAAATATTGGCAAAAACTACCAAAATTCCAGTATTCACTTATACTGAGGAAAGGGTTTCATATTTATTCATGAACCTTCTCAGAAAGGAAACCCTGAATAAACTTGACTGTCAAAAAGTGTCCAAACAGAAAGATTGCTTTGAACTTGAACTTACAATATCAATCCAGACAAGGACAAGACACCTGATAAACAACAAAGCCTCATATCCAAAAAGAGACATGTACTTCATAAACATCAAATGATCTTGGAACCCTGAAAAAAAAAGAAAATAAGATAAAGAACAAACTCCATAAAAACCCACCTGTGCTACAGTGCCCCCAAGCTTGAATTGATTCTGGATGACAGTTTTGCAGAAGAAGTTGACAATGTAATTGTGAATGATTGGATGGACCTACGGATGTATGGACAGACAGACGCCGGATGCTGGAAGACTGACCCTCCTAAAAGTTAAGCCCGACTAGTAGGTCAGTGGAGCAAAAAACAACAAAAACAAAGCAGCATTATTGGACAACTGAAAGAGGCAAATTGTATACCATTTCATAAGATATTAAATGCAAACAAAAAAGCTTATATTATTAATTAATTAATGCATGAATAGATACACATCCCAACTGTAATGACACTTAACTTCAAAAAAATTAAAATGACTAAAATAAATATACATAAACTTACACAGATGAACATGTCTGAAGGAAATACAGTTTCATTACACTCAATCACCAAACAACTTTACCCATTACCAATGTCTTCTTAAAACTGTAACACTTCTATGCGGGTATTAAAGACATTTCAAAACATATGGAAAGTCCTTCAACACTGAATGTGCACCAATGGTAGTACTTGAAACTAAACTATATTGGCAAAACACTGAAAATTAACCCCAAGAACAGTCTTATCAATTCATTGGACAATCATGAGCACTAAGTGCACCTACAACTATACAGGGATAATCTAAAACCGGGCCACTCCCAAAATCATAGCGGGGACAAACCATCTCCCTGACCTGGTAGGAATACAACAGTTTCGCCCTAGATTGGGATAATAGATTACTCTTTCCCCACATAGAAAAGCCCACACTTCATATCAAACTGCCCAACAAAATGGAAATACATATTTGCGGTTAAATCACATTTCCGTCAAACACCTTTTTAGCACCAGATTCATGCCCGGGGGCATGAATGTCTCGCCAGCGTCATTCAAGCCATTACAAAGTTTTTTGTTGACGGACGGATAGACAGACGGATGGAAGGACTAACAGACAGACAGATGGATGGAAGTCCGGAATGTGACTGCTTAGGCTCGCCAACAGCTTATGCTGGCCAGACAAAAACCATCTTTCTATCGAAATCATGAAGTGCACATTTAGTTTTAGTAACCCACTAATGAGCAACATATTCAACACCATTTCTTTCCACAAGTCATTTAATACAAAATATTGCAACAAAGAAAATCTCAACAGCGGAACATTTTCAACATTTACAAAACCTTATCAGCAAATAACAGTCTAAAAAGTCCTTTGTTCCCAAATGGGAACAAAAGTATGATTAAACTAAAAGCAGGAAAAGATTGCAAATATAAGGACACACTGAAATAATTAATACCCATATACAGATAAATTCCAATATGAACCGTGTAAATAGCACCTTAAAAGCAATAAAGTGCTAAAACCCTCAACAACAGTAAAATGTCAGTCACTTGCTACTACATACGAGCCCACATTTAAAAGAAAAAAGAACACTGTAAAATCCTCAGTGCACGACTGACTCTTCGAAACAACTAGTAATTAAAGCTTCTAGCATTCAAACAGCAGCAGAAGTGTGTAATGACGACCTTGAACAAACAAAAAAAAAAAAAAAAAGAACAAAAACAAAAAAACGAACAAACAAGGACAAAATAGAACAAATCAATCTCTCAGCACCCCTTTACCAATCCAGCCTCTGTCTCAGCCTAAGCTTGTTGCTTCATTTATCACTATTATCACCTTTCATGCAAAATTTTGAAAATTCAAGGCTTCAACAGCCAAATGAATTCATCAATGGGTCATCAGCGGGAAACCATCATGTATGTTTGGCAGCCTTTAATTCCAGGACATGCTTTTTTTTTTGATGGCAGCTGCTTGTCTTTGCCTTATATTTGGTCAAGACAACCCACTTGAATTTAAAACATGTGAAAAGGTGAAATAATAGCACATAATGAAGCAAATAATTTAACAAGTTATTGCTTATAATGGCAACTCTTGCTGAAATTATATGAACTAGTGTATGCACAAATATTGGCAAAAACTACCAAAATTCCAGTATTCACTTATACTGAGGAAAGGGTTTCATATTTATTCATGAACCTTCTCAGAAAGGAAACCCTGAATAAACTTGACTGTCCAAAAGTGTCCAAACAGAAAGATTGCTTTGAACTTGAACTTACAATATCAATCCAGACAAGGACAAGACACCTGATAACAACAAAGCCTCATATCCAAAAAGAGACATGTACTTCATAAACATCCAATGAGCATGGAACCCTGAAAAAAAAAGAAAATAAGATAAAGAACAAACTCCATAAAAACCCACCTGTGCTACAGTGCCCCCAAGCTTGAATTGATTCTGGATGACAGTTTTGCAGAAGAAGTTGACAATGTAATTGTGAATGATTGGATGGACCTACGGATGTATGGACAGACAGACGCCGGATGCTGGAAGACTGACCCTCCTAAAAGTTAAGCCCGACTAGTAGGTCAGTGGAGCAAAAAACAACAAAAACAAAGCAGCATTATTGGACAACTGAAAGAGGCAAATTGTATACCATTTCATAAGATATTAAATGCAAACAAAAAAGCTTATATTATTAATTAATTAATGCATGAATAGATACACATCCCAACTGTAATGACACTTAACTTCAAAAAAATTAAAATGACTAAAATAAATATACATAAACTTACACAGATGAACATGTCTGAAGGAAATACAGTTTCATTACACTCAATCACCAAACAACTTCACCCATTACCAATGTCTTCTTAAAACTGTAACACTTCTATGCGGGTATTAAAGACATTTCAAAACATATGGAAAGTCCTTCAACACTGAATGTGCACCAATGGTAGTACTTGAAACTGAACTATATTGGCCAAACACTGAAAAAAAACCCCAAGAACAGTCTTATCAATTCATTGGACAATCATGAGCACTAAGTGCACCTACAACTATACAGGGATAATCTAAAACCGGGCCACTCCCAAAATCATAGCGGGGACAAACCATCTCCCTGACCTGGTAGGAATACAACAGTTTCGCCCTAGATTGGGATAATAGATTACTCTTTCCCCACATAGAAAAGCCCACACTTCATATCAAACTGCCCAACAAAATGGAAATACATATTTGCGGTTAAATCACATTTCCGTCAAACACCTTTTTAGCACCAGATTCATGCCCGGGGGCATGAATGTCTCGCCAGCGTCATTCAAGCCATTACAAAGTTTTTTGTTGACGGACGGATAGACAGACGGATGGAAGGACTGACAGACAGACAGATGGATGGAAGTCCGGAATGTGACTGCTTAGGCTCGCCAACAGCTTATGCTGGCCAGACAAAAACCATCTTTCTATGGAAATCATGAAGTGCACATTTAGTTTTAGTAACCCACTAATGAGCAACATATTCAACACCATTTCTTTCCACAAGTCATTTAATACAAAATATTGCAACAAAGAAAATCTCAACAGCGGAACATTTTCAACATTTACAAAACCTTATCAGCAAATAACAGTCTAAAAAGTCCTTTATTCCCAAATGGGAACAAAAGTATGATTAACCTGAAAGCAGGAAAAGATTCCAAATATAAGGACACACTGAAATAATTAATACCCATATACAGATAAATTCCAATATGAACCGTATAAATAGCACCTTAAAAGCATAAAAGTGCTAAAACCCTCAACAACAGTAAAATGTCAGTCACTTGCTACTACATACGAGCCCACATTTAAAAGAAAAAAGAACACTGTAAAATCCTCAGTGCACGACTGACTCTTCGAAACAACTAACTCACATGTAACTAAAGCTTCTAGCATTCAAACAGCAGCAGCTGTGTGTAATGACGACCTTGTACACACAAAAAAAAAAAGGAACAAAAACAAAAAACGAACAAACAAGGACAAAATAGAACAAATCAATCTCTCAGCACCCCTTTACCAATCCAGCCTCTGTCTCAGCCTAAGCTTGTCGCTTCATTTATCACTATTATCACCTTTCATGCAAAATTTTGAAAATTCAAGGCTTCAACAGCCAAATGAATTCATCAATGGGTCATCAGCGGGAAACCATCATGCATGTTTGGCAGCTTTTAATTCCAGGACATGCTTTTTTTTTTATGGCGGCTGCTTGTCTTTGCCTTATATTTGGTCAAGACAACCCACTTGAATTTAAAACATGTAAAAAGGTGAAATAATAGCACATAATGAAGCAAATAATTTAACAAGTTATTGCTTATAATGGCAACTCTTGCTGAAATTATATGAACTAGTGTATGCACAAATATTGGCAAAAACTACCAAAATTCCAGTATTCACTTATACTGAGGAAAGGGTTTCATATTTATTCATGAACCTTCTCAGAAAGGAAACCCTGAATAAACTTGACTGTCCAAAAGTGTCCAAACAGAAAGATTGCTTTGAACTTGAACTTACAATATCAATCCAGACAAGGACAAGACACCTGATAAACAACAAAGCCTCATATCCAAAAAGAGACATGTACTTCATAAACATCCAATGAGCATGGAACCCTGAAAAAAAAAGATAATAAGATAAAGAACAAACTCCATAAAAACCCACCTGTGCTACAGTGCCACCAAGCTTGAATTGATTCTGGATGACAGTTTTGCAGAAGAAGTTGACGATGTAATTGTGAATGGTTGGATGGACCTATGGATGTATGGACAGACAGACGCCGGATGCTGGAAGACTGACCCTCCTAAAAGTTAAGCCTGACTAGTAGGTCAGTGGAGCAAAAAACAAAACAAAAACAAAGCAGCATTATTGGACAACTGAAAGAGGCAAATTGTATACCATTTCATAAGATATTAAATGCAAACAAAAAATCTTATATTATTAATTAATTAATGCATGAATAGATACATATCCCAACTGTAATGACACTTAACTTCAAAAAAATTAAAATGACTAAAATAAATATACATAAACTTACACAGATGAACATGTCTGAAGGAAATACAGTTTCATTACACTCAATCACCAAACAACTTTACCCATTACCAATGTCTTCTTAAAACTGTAACACTTCTATGCGGGTATTAAAGACATTTCAAAACATATGGAAAGTCCTTCAACACTGAATGTGCACCAATGGTAGTACTTGAAACTGAACTATATTGGGCAAACACTGAAAATAAACCCCAAGAACAGTCTTATCAATTCATTGGACAATCATGAGCACTAAGTGCACCTACAACTATACAGGGATAATCTAAAACCGGGCCACTCCCAAAATCATAGCGGGGACAAACCATCTCCCTGACCTGGTAGGAATACAACAGTTTCGCCCTAGATTGGGATAATAGATTACTCTTTCCCCACATAGAAAAGCCCACACTTCATATCAAACTGCCCAACAAAATGGAAATACATATTTGCGGTTAAATCACATTTCCGTCAAACACCTTTTTAGCACCAGATTCATGCCCGGGGGCATGAATGTCTCACCAGCGTCATTCAAGCCATTACAAAGTTTTTTGTTGACGGACGGATAGACAGACGGATGGAAGGACTGACAGACAGACAGATGGATGGAAGTCCGGAATGTGACTGCTTAGGCTCGCCAACAGCTTATGCTGGCCAGACAAAAACCATCTTTCTATGGAAATCATGAAGTGCACATTTAGTTTTAGTAACCCACTAATGAGCAACATATTCAACACCATTTCTTTCCACAAGTCATTTAATACAAAATATTGCAACAACGAAAATCTCAACAGCGGAACATTTTCAACATTTACAAAACCTTATCAGCAAATAACAGTCTAAAAAGTCCTTTATTCCCAAATGGGAACAAAAGTATGATTAAACTAAAAGCAGGAAAAGATTCCAAATATAAGGACACACTGAAATAATTAATACCCATATACAGATAAATTCCAATATGAACCGTATAAATAGCAAGTTAAAAGCATAAAAGTGCTAAAACCCTCAACAACAGTATAATGTCAGTCACTTGCTACTACATACGAGCCCACATTTAAAAGAAAAAAGAACACTGTAAAATCCTCAGTGCACGACTGACTCTTCGAAACAACTAACTCACATGTAACTAAAGCTTCTAGCATTCAAACAGCAGCAGCTGTGTGTAATGACGACCTTGAACAAACAAAAAAAAAAAAAGAACAACAACAAAAAACGAACAAACAAGGACAAAATAGAACAAATCAATCTCTCAGCACCCCTTTACCAATCCAGCCTCTGTCTCAGCCTAAGCTTGTTGCTTCATTTATCACTATTATCACCTTTCATGCAAAATTTTGAAAATTCAAGGCTTCAACAGCCAAATGAATACATCAATGGGTCATCAGCGGGAAACCATCATGCATGTTTGGCAGCCTTTAATTCCAGGACATGCTTTTTTTTTGATGGCGGCTGCTTGTCTTTGCCTTATATTTGGTCAAGACAACCCACTTGAATTTAAAACATGTAAAAAGGTGAAATAATAGCACATAATGAAGCAAATAATTTAACAAGTTATTGCTTATAATGGCAACTCTTGCTGAAATTATATGAACTAGTGTATGCACAAATATTGGCAAAAACTACCAAAATTCCAGTATTCACTTATACTGAGGAAAGGGTTTCATATTTATTCATGAACCTTCTCAGAAAGGAAACCCTGAATAAACTTGACTGTCCAAAAGTGTCAAAACAGAAAGATTGCTTTGAACTTGAACTTACAATATCAATCCAGACAAGGACAAGACACCTGATAAACAACAAAGCCTCATATCCAAAAAGAGACATGTACTTCATAAACATCCAATGAGCATGGAACCCTGAAAAAAAAAGAAAATAAGATAAAGAACAAACTCCATAAAAACCCACCTGTGCTACAGTGCCACCAAGCTTGAATTGATTCTGGATGACAGTTTTGCAGAAGAAGTTGACAATGTAATTGTGAATGATTGGATGGACCTACGGATGTATGGACAGACAGACGCCGGATGCTGGAAGACTGACCCTCCTAAAAGTTAAGCCCGACTAGTAGGTCAGTGGAGCAAAAAACAACAAAAACAAAGCAGCATTATTGGACAACTGAAAGAGGCAAATTGTATACCATTTCATAAGATATTAAATGCAAACAAAAAAGCTTATATTATTAATTAATTAATGCATGAATAGATACACATCCCAACTGTAATGACACTTAACTTCAAAAAAATTAAAATGACTAAAATAAATATACATAAACTTACACAGATGAACATGTCTGAAGGAAATACAGTTTCATTACACTCAATCACCAAACAACTTCACCCATTACCAATGTCTTCTTAAAACTGTAACACTTCTATGCGGGTATTAAAGACATTTCAAAACATATGGAAAGTCCTTCAACACTGAATGTGCACCAATGGTAGTACTTGAAACTGACCTATATTGGCCAAACACTGAAAATAAACCCCAAGAACAGTCTTATCAATTCATTGGACAATCATGAGCACTAAGTGCACCTACAACTATACAGGGATAATCTAAAACCGGGCCACTCCCAAAATCGTAGTGGGGACAAACCATCTCCCTGACCTGGTAGGAATACAACAGTTTCGCCCTAGATTGGGATAATAGATTACTCTTTCCCCACATAGAAAAGCCCACACTTCATATAAAAACTGCCCAACAAAATGGAAATACATATTTGCGGTTAAATCACATTTCCGTCAAACACCTTTTTAGCACCAGATTCATGCCCGGGGGCATGAATGTCTCGCCAGCGTCATTCAAGCCACTACAAAGTTTTTTGTTGACGGACGGATAGACAGACGGATGGAAGGACTGACAGACAGACAGATGGATGGAAGTCCGGAATGTGACTGCTTAGTCTCGCCAACAGCTTATGCTGGCCAGACAAAAACCATCTTTCTATGGAAATCATGAAGTGCACATTTAGTTTTAGTAACCCACTAATGAGCAACATATTCAACACCATTTCTTTCCACAAGTCATTTAATACAAAATATTGCAACAAAGAAAATCTCAACAGTGGAACATTTTCAACATTTACAAAACCTTATCAGCAAATAACAGTCTAAAAAGTCCTTTATTCCCAAATGGGAACAAAAGTATGATTAAACTAAAAGCAGGAAAAGATTCCAAATATAAGGACACACTGAAATAATTAATACCCATATACAGATAAATTCCAATATGAACCGTATAAATAGCACCTTAAAAGCATAAAAGTGCTAAAACCCTCAACAACAGTAAAATGTCAGTCACTTGCTACTACATACGAGCCCACATTTAAAAGAAAAAAGAACACTGTAAAATCCTCAGTGCACGACTGACTCTTCGAAACAACTAACTCACATGTAACTAAAGCTTCTAGCATTCAAACAGCAGCAGCTGTGTGTAATGACAACCTTGAACAAACAAAAAAAAAAAAAAAAAAAAAAACGAACAAACAAGGACAAAATAGAACAAATCAATCTCTCAGCACCCCTTTACCAATCCAGCCTCTGTCTCAGCCTAAGCTTGTTGCTTCATTTATCACTATTATCACCTTTCATGCAAAATTTAAAATACAAGGCTTCAACAGCCAAATGAATTCATCAATGGGTCATCAGCGGGAAACCATCATGCATGTTTGGCAGCTTTTAATTCCAGGACATGCTTTTTTTTTATGGCGGCTGCTTGTCTTTGCCTTATATTTGGTCAAGACAACCCACTTGAATTTAAAACATGTAAAAAGGTGAAATAATAGCACATAATGAAGCAACTAATTTAACAAGTTATTGCTTATAATGGCAAGTCTTGCTGAAATTATATCACATAATGAAGCAAATAATTTAACAAGTTATTGCTTATAATGGCAACTCTTGCTGAAATTATATGAACTAGTGTATGCACAAATATTGGCAAAAACTACCAAAATTCCAGTATTCACTTATACTGAGGAAAGGGTTTCATATTTATTCATGAACCTTCTCAGAAAGGAAACCCTGAATAAACTTGACTGTCCAAAAGTGTCCAAACAGAAAGATTGCTTTGAACTTGAACTTACAATATCAATCCAGACAAGGACAAGACACCTGATAAACAACAAAGCCTCATATCCAAAAAGAGACATGTACTTCATAAACATCCAATGAGCATGGAACCCTGAAAAAAAAAAGAAAATAAGATAAAGAACAAACTCCATAAAAACCCACCTGTGCTACAGTGTCACCAAGCTTGAATTGATTCTGGATGACAGTTTTGCAGAAGAAGTTGACAATGTAATTGTGAATGGTTGGATGGACCTACGGATGTATGGACAGACAGAAGCCGGATGCTGGAAGACTGACCCTCCTAAAAGTTAAGCCTGACTAGTAGGTCAGTGGAGCAAAAAACAAAACAAAAGCAAAGCAGCATTATTGGACAACTGAAAGAGGCAAATTGTATACCATTTCATAAGATATTAAATGCAAACAAAAAAGCTTATATTATTAATTAATTAATGCATGAATAGATACACATCCCAACTGTAATGACACTTAACTTCAAAAAAATTAAAATGACTAAAATAAATATACATAAACTTACACAGATGAACATGTCTGAAGGAAATACAGTTTCATTACACTCAATCACCAAACAACTTTACCCATTACCAATGTCTTCTTAAAACTGTAACACTTCTATGCGGGTATTAAAGACATTTCAAAACATATGGAAAGTCCTTCAACACTGAATGTGCACCAATGGTAGTACTTGAAACTGAACTATATTGGCCAAACACTGAAAATAAACCCCAACAACAGTCTTATCAATTCATTGGACAATCATGAGCACTAAGTGCACCTACAACTATACAGGGATAATCTAAAACCGGGCCACTCCCAAAATCATAGCGGGGACAAACCATCTCCCTGACCTGGTAGGAATACAACAGTTTCGCCCTAGATTGGGATAATAGATTACTCTTTCCCCACATAGAAAAGCCCACACTTCATATCAAACTGCCCAACAAAATGGAAATACATATTTGCGGTTAAATCACATTTCCGTCAAACACCTTTTTAGCACCAGATTCATGCCCAGGGGCATGAACGTCTCGCCAGCGTCATTCAAGCCACTACAAAGTTTTTTGTTGGGGGACAGATGGACAGACGGATGGAAGGACTGACAGACAGACAGATGGATGGAAGTCCGGAATGTGACTGCTAAGTCTCGCCAACAGCTTATGCTGGCCAGACAAAAACCATCTTTCTATGGAAATCATGAAGTGCACATTTAGTTTTAGTAACCCACTAATGAGCAACATATTCAACACCATTTCTTTCCACAAGTCATTTAATACAAAATATTGCAACAAAGAAAATCTCAACAGCGGAACATTTTCAACATTTACAAAACCTTATCAGCAAATAACAGTCTAAAAAGTCCTTTATTCCCAAATGGGAACAAAAGTATGATTAAACTAAAAGCAGGAAAAGATTCCAAATATAAGGACACACTGAAATAATTAATACCCATATACAGATAAATTCCAATATGAACCGTATAAATAGCACCTTAAAAGCATAAAAGTGCTAAAACCCTCAACAACAGTAAAATGTCAGTCACTTGCTACTACAGTCAGGCCGCCTTTAACCGTCACTCGATAATTCGGCACCCTTGAAATTTGGCAGCAATGAGCTGTAAACGGATTTCCCCCATTGATTTACTAAATGATAATCCGGCACCCTTGAATTTCGTCACCGGCATGTTAATTGCAGAACAAATGGGCTTTTTTCAATGTAATATGCCTCTTTAATCCGTCACTTGATATTCAATGGAGCATATACCTTGCAATAACATACCTAATTGCGCCGTACCGCAAAATCAACAATCACCTGATGTGTTCCAAACAAGTTCCTAGTTGATAAGATGTGTAATTGTTCCCGTCTTAAATGGTTAAATTTCATTGCAATGGCCAGAATCCAATGAGGGATTTTGTGGTGACGACGTAGCAAGAGTTTGGCGCAGAGAAGAACAGTTAAAAGGTATGAAAAGTGAGCGCAGTAAACAAAAAAAGATTTCGAAATTCTTTGTGCCAAAATAAGCTATTAAAGCCAAAATATCAAAATATGTCCAAATAAGTGTGTCCCCCTCGTTCCAAACATGAAATATATACATTAGGGTTGGGACATTCATGCCCGCTCGCTCAGTAATTTTGAACCTAACATTAATTATACATATGGATATGAATACACTGAATAAAGTTGTTTTTTCCCTATAATTTGCACGTTTCGTTTTTAAAATTTCATATGATTGGTAATACGTGTATGTGGTTATGTTTTTATTTACTCATTGTTAGGTGCAAATTTAGTCTCTTACTCTCTATATATCCTGGTAATTATACCGTGATTTGTTAATCTGGCAGCCTTGCTAATCCGGCAAAATGACCAAAAACAGATGGTGCCAGATAAACCCGGCCTGACTGTACATACGAGCCCACATTTAAAAGAAAAAAGAACACTGTAAAATCCTCAGTGCACGACTGACTCTTCGAAACAACTAACTCACATGTAATTAAAGCTTCTAGCATTCAAACAGCAGCAGCAGTGTGTAATGAAGACCTTGAACAAACAAAAAAAAGAAAAAAAAGAACAAAAACAAAAAACGAACAAACAAGGACAAAATAGAACAAATCAATCTCTCAACACCCCTTTACCAATCCAGCCTCTATCTCAGCCTAAGCTTGTAGCTTCATGTATCACTATTATAAACTTGCATGCAAAATTTTGAAAATTCAAGGCTTCAACAGCCAAATGAATTCATCAATGGTTCATCAGCGGGAAACCATCATGCATGTTTGGCAGCCTTTAATTCCAGGACGTGCTTTTTTTTGATGGCGGCTGCTTGTCTTTGCCTTATATTTGGTGAAGAATACCCACTTGAATTTAAAACATGTAAAAAGGTGAAATAATAGCACATAATGAAGCAAATAATTTAACAAGTTATTGCTTATAATGGCAAGTCTTGCTGAAATTATATGAACTAGTGTATGCACAAATATTGGCAAAAACTACCAAAATTCATGTAATCACTTTTACTGAGGAAAAGGTTTCATATTTATTCATGAACCTTCTCCGAAAGGAAACACTGAATAAACTTGACTGTCCAAAAGTGTCCAAACAGAAAGATTGCTTTGAACTTGAACTTACAATATCAATCCAGACAAGGACAAGACACCTGATAAACAACAAAGCCTCATATCCAAAAAGAGACATGTACTTCATAAACATCCAATGAGCATGGAACCCTGAAAAAAAGAAAATAAGATAAAGAACAAACTCCATAAAAACCCACCTGTGCTACAGTGCCACCAAGCTTGAATTGATTCTGGATGACAGTTTTGCAGAAGAAGTTGACAATGTAATTGTGAATGGTTGGATGGACCTACGGATGTATGGACAGACAGACGCCGGATGCTGGAAGACTGACCCTCCTAAAAGCTAAGCCTGACTAGTAAGTCAGTGGAGCAAAAAACAAAACAAAAAGAAAGCAGCATTATTGGACAACTGAAAGAGGCAAATTGTATACCATTTCAAAAGATATTAAATGCAAACAAAAAAAACTTATATTATTAATTAATGCATGAATACATACACATCCCAACTGTAATGACACTTAACTTCAAAAAAATTAAAATGACTAAAATAAATATACATAAACTTACACAGATGAACATGTCTGAAGGAAATACAGTTTCATTACACTCAATGATCAAACAACTTTACCCATTACCAATGTCTTCTTAAAACTGTACACTTCTATGCAGGTATTAAAGACATTTCAAAACATATGGAAAGTCCTTCAACACTGAATGTGCACCAATGGTAGTACTTGAAACTGAACTATATTGGCCAAACACTGAAAATAAACCCCAAGAGCAGTCTTATCAATTCATTGGACAATCATGAGCACTAAGTGCACCTACAACTATACAGGGATAATCTAAAACCGGGCCACTCCCGAAATCATAGCGGGGACAAACCATCTCCCTGACCTGGTAGGAATACAACAGTTTCGCCCTAGATTGGGATAATAGATTGCTCTTTCCCCACATAGAAAAGCCCACACTTCATATCAAACTGCCCAACAAAATGGAAATACATATTTGCGGTTAAATCACATTTCCGTCAAACACCTTTTTAGCACCAGATTCATGCCCGGGGGCATGAATGTCTCGCCAGCGTCATTCAAGCCACTACAAAGTTTTTTGTTGACGGACGGATGGACACATGGATGGAAGCACTGACAGATGGATGGACGTCCGAAATGTGACTGCCTAGTCTCGCCAACAGCTTATGCTGGCCAGACAAAAACCATCTTTCTATCGAAATCGTGAAGTGCACATTTAGTTTTAGTAACCCACTAATGAGCGACATATTCAACACCATTTGTTTCCACAAGTCATTTAATACAAAATATTGCAACAAAGAAAATCTCAACAGCGGAACATTTTGGACATTTACAAAACCTTATAAGCAAATAACAGTCTAAAAAGTCCTTTATTCCCAAATGGGAACAAAAGTATGATTAAACTAAAAGCAGGAAAAGATTCCAAAATAGCACCTTGGGAGCATAAAAGTGCTAAAACCCTAAACAACAATTAATGTCAGTCACTTACTACCACATAGCAGAACATTTTAAAAACAAGAAAACCGTAAAATCCTCAGTAGATAACAGACTCTTGGCAACAACTATCTCACATATAATTAAGGATTCTATCATACAAACAGCAGCAACAGTGTGTAATGTCAACCGTGTACAATTAAATCAAAACAAAATAAAAACAAGAACAAAACGAAGAAAAAAAACAAGACAAACTAGAAAAAAAGATTTTCTTGAAAGCAAATCTGTCTGGGTGCCTTCAAAATGAGTACAGTTTGAAATGCTACACTTTGCCTTTGTTGAACATAAACTATATTTTGTGTATTACGCAAATTTCCATAAATTAGAATGATGCAACTTTGGTTCTTGGTTTATTGGATGTGGCCATGTCACACACTTATAAAGTAAACTTTGAATGACACTACTATCTGTAATACGTTTGAAGTGATTTAAGATTTTAATTTTGTGCATCAGCCTTATTTGCATAAGTTAAAAGCCTGCAACTTTGGTTCATGGTTCGTTTGATGCGGTTATGTCACATAACTACAAATAAAAGTTGGAATGGCACCTCTATGTATAATAGTTTTGAAGTTATTCAAAGATTTAAGTTTCTTGTATTCATCTTATTTACATAAATTAAAATTGTACAATTGTGGATCATGATGCATTGGATGCAACTATGTCACAAATCCATAAATTGAAGTTGGAATGGCATCTCTATCTATTATAGTTTTTAAAGCTATTCAAGATTTAAATTTCTAATTTTTGCATAAATTAAAATCCTATAACTTTGGTTCATACTTCATTGGATGCGTCTTTGCCACAAACCCACAAATTGAAGTTGGAATGGTATCTCTATCTATAATTATAGTTTTGGAGATGTTCAACTTTTGAAATTTTTGAATGCCCCTTATTAGCATAATGTCAAATTCTACAACTTTCAAATTATGTCCATTATATTGGTGGGTTTCACAACCCTATATGTGCCCATTAAAATTTTGTGTCTAAAGTCAGATAGTCAACTTCCTTACTAGCTCGGTTACCGTGCCAAGTTTTAACATTGTAGCTTGCATGGTGTCTGAGAAGAGCTCTGGACAAATTATGTAGTGGAAAGAAAGAATGAAAGAGAAAGAATGAGAGAGAGAGAGAGAGAGAGAGAGAAAGAAAGAAAGAAAGAAAGAAAGAAAGGAAGGAAGGAAGGAAGGAAGGACGAACGAAAGAACGAACGAAAGAAAGAAAACAGTGTCTGGGCCGGGGGGGGAGGCTACTCCATATACCGAGCGTAATGGGGATGTGCCGCTCTGAAGGGTGCCTTTTCGCTGGTACTTTACCTAACAAAGTATCAATTTTCCCAAGATTTCCCTAACGAAGGTCCATAAATTTTTTTTGAGACCCCTAACCAAGGTCACTGATAAAATCGAAGGGCCCTAATCAAGACCAGACGATTTACGCTCCAGCCCTGTGAACAGGGCGCATGCCGTGAAAGTGATTGACGCGCTGTTTATTCTCCTATGGCCCTTGGCCACCTGGTGTGTGTATCGAGAGTCAATACCTAATGAAGATCCATTATTTGGTAGGATGAGAGCCCTAATGAAGGGTCATTCTGAAAAACTTGAGGTGCACACCCCCACCTAAAAAAGTTGGGAGTGCCCCCCCCCCCCCCCCCCCGCCGTGTCTGGGTTGGCACCCAGACATAAAGAGGGAAGAGGGAGAGAGAGAGAGCCCAGTCATCACCTCTTTCAAATTTTTATAGCAGAATAATTTACACATGTAGGTCCCTGTTCAAGGTGATGCCTGTTTAGTAGACCCAGGGTCCTGGACAACTAGACAGGCACCCTGAGCCACCAGCCACATACAAAAATGGCCTGACAGCCATCCAAGCAGGGATATGTTGTGACCAGTTACCTGACACACACACACACACACACACGTCCAGTGATAAGGCATATCCCATGGGGCTCCGTTAAGAGCACTGTGGGCAGGCTTGCACATTCAGTGGACCCTGTCTAAATCCTGATCTTCAGCGAATCAGCAGTGAGCAGAATTGTTCTGTGGCCACACTGGACCCAAACGAGTGGTTCCCTTAACAGGGTTTGCATGGTGATTATGAGCTTTTTTACACGAAAAGTATTGAGTGATGGTTGTTCTATCAAATACTTCAACACGTGAATCTGACTTGATATCATTTATAATTCATGATTACAGCGTAAATTATTTTGTGTCAATATAACAAATCATTTTATATTCAACACAATGTTCCCCCTCCCCCCTTCCACTAGCGTATATTCAGACAATTAACACGACGAAAAAGCTTCAAACATGCCACATTTAGTTGCACTTCTAAAACTTTTGTTCACTATTTATTGACAGATGGCTCAAACCTACATGTGTAAGTTAGAATTTTGTGTCTATCTGCAATAGTTTGGAAGATATGGAGCTTTAAAAATTTGAATTGCCCCTAAATTCGCATAATTTTAAACATAATGACTATTTCAAGTCAGGTGCCTAATTTCAGTGGTAGGTTATTCACCATGGCAAAGTTTGGTGGTTTTCGGAATAGTAGGGTCCGAGAAAAACTCCGGACAAATCTGGTCGTAGAGAAGAAAGAAAGAAAGAAAGAGAGAGAGAGAGAGAGAGAGAGAGAGAGAGAGAAAGAAAGAAAGAAAGAAAGAAAGAAAGAAAGAAAGAAAGAAAGAAAGAAAGAAAGAAAGAAAGAAAGAAAGAAAGAAAGAAAGAAAGAAAGAAAGAAAGAAAGAAAGAAAGAAAGAAAGAGAGAAAAAATGTCTGGGTTGGCACCCAGACATAAAAACACTCAGCGCTATCCCACTGCCTACTGATGTTACCACCCAGCAGGGTCATGGGAGCCCTGATAAAGGTTACCTTCTCCCTTCCCTTCTAAGTTTGCCCTCTATCCTTTTCGGTGACTAATCCTAAGATATTATTGCTACTCTCCCAGCACTGCACCAAGAAGCCTTTCATGGACTCTAAACCTGCTCTACTTCCTGGAAAATCGCCCTTCAATCCTAGTATCCATGCTGACCTATTATTTTCTGCCATGTCTTCTACTTGCTCTAAGCTTTTACACTGCCAATCTCTTGTTCTCCGCTGTACAAGCAACCACTCTCTTAGTGCTCCAAAACCTGTAGACCATGTCATCATATGATCAATGGTCTCATCCACGTCCTCCCTGCACTTCCCATCTCTCCCATTCGTCCACTTCTGTTTCTTCTTTTCCAGATTGATCACTCCTGCTCTGCCCTGAAACAACACTCCAGAACCCTTGCTACTGACACAAAATTTAGTTTTCACTGACTTGTCTACAGCTCTATACGCTCTAAGTGTGTTCTTCTCCTCAACCCCTCTTTTCCACTGCTCCACATGTTTCTCTTGAATAACCTTTCCCATATACGATTTCCACGCCATTTCAATCTCATCTGGCCCTTTCAACTCATATTTCACACTCACATGCAGGTGATGGATAATATTCCCTCATTATTTTATGCATGAAGTTGACGATAAGTTTATGTAAATCAGCGACTAACTAAATTCAGTTTCGTAAGCAAATGTACTTACCAGTCCCAGGTGTGCATAACTTTGATAACAATGTACCTGGAGAATTTTGTTTAAGTGTATCGACGCACAAATATAAAAACCGTCATTGGCGACTTTCCGTTTATAACAGTGCGTGGAATGGCGCGAGTTTTTTTATATACCAGAGTGCCAAACGGGTCACGTGCCTCAATACACAATGCTTTCTGATTGGCCCTCTTGAAAACAAAACTGAAGAATGAAACTGTTAATACATTTATTTGTTAGCTTGACACTTTAATAGCACCGTCATTCATTTAGAAGGCAAAGCCCTGTCAATATTTTTTCTGGTGATTTATCCAATATACCTGTACTTCTACACACAAACAAGAAACGACCACATCATAATATAATGTAGACTTCGTCATTGTTTTGTGTGTTGCGCATTCAAGTTCAATCATTTATTTCTCCGCGGCAAACTGCATTCCTATCGAGTTTGCTTTGATAGCACAAGCGCCTGAAATATGCCACTTGCTCGGAGTTGACGCGTGGACCAACGTCAGACAAATATTTCAGTCATTGCATTGTTTTGCAGTAACTTACAACAATTAGAGAACAAAGTCATGTCCATTTGCACATTTTTTGTTGGTCGGTGGTTGTGAAGCCACATGTTAACGTTGACGCCAGGTAAAAATCCAGGTCGTTGGTTTGCACAGGGTTTTGACAAGTGTGGATCATACCATTTGTTGAAGCCATACTCTCGTGACTTTTGTTTAACCCTTCATCGCTTGGCCCATGTTCCTGTCTGTATTAAGATTTTGTTTCAATTTTATGACGTTGAACATGTTGTTGGGGTAGTTTTTGTGTTGTTAGGTGGCTATTGGTCAGTTCCACACGGTTTTGTCAATATTTTGAGAGAAAGAGAGTACTTGGACTTGGCTATCCAACATCTTATGGCGTGACCTCGAGCCCAGCGCCATCTATTGTGCTACAAATCATTTCCATCACAGACCTATCGATCCAATCGGTCTGCATCTTTCCTCTTCTGCCCTGCCCCCCCCCTCCCCCACCATCTGGCTTATAATTACTTATTCAAGATACATCACCTGTACGCAATTAAATACATCAGCAAACTAAGAAAGATGATTTGCTGCATAGCAAATCAGTGTGTGTGTCTTCAAAGCATATTGGTATGGCAATGTACAACTATTCCGTAACACACGAGCAGAAGTTGGAATGGCACCTCTATCTATTATGTGTTGAAGATATTCAAGATTGAAAATTTCGAATACTGTAATTACCATAATTTAAATTGCTATAACTTTTGTTTTCGATTCATTACATGCGCAAAGGTCAACAACCTCCTAATAGAAGTTGAAATGACATCTCTATCTATTATAATTTTGAAGATATTCAAGTTTTAAAATTTCTAATGCTGCTAATTAGCATAATTTAAATGGCTGCAACTTTTGCTTTAGATTCGTTCGACGCACAATGGTCAATAACCCCCTAGTAGAAGTTAAAATGACATCTCTATCTATAATAGTTTGGAAGATAGTCAAGTTTTAAAATTTCCAATGTTGCTAATTAGCATAATTTAAATGGCTACAACTTTTGTTTTAAATTCATTAGATGCGCAATGGTCAATAAACCCCTAGTAGAACTTGGAATGACATCTCTATCTATTATACTTTTGAAGATATTCAAGATTTAAAATTTCAAATGCCCCTAATTTGCATAATTTTAAACATCTTCATTCCTCTGTATAAAACAGTCAAACTGCCTGTATGGAGGTACAATCACGCCAAGTTTGGAGTTTCTACGTATAAAAGTGTCTGAGAAAAGTGTCGGACAAATTTGCTGGTAAAGAAAGAAAGAAAGAAAGAAAGAAAGAAAGAAAGAAAGAAAGAAAGAAAGAAAGAAAGAAAGAAAGAACAGAAAGAAAGAACAGAAAAGTGTGTGTTGACACACACACTTTAATTATAGGTACATGCGTGCAGTCAATTGTCCAAAAGATACCTTGTCACCCTGCCCTTGCATGAAAAAGTTCTTGTATTCTGTTCATCTCTTCAGGGTGGGGCAATGTACAAATTGACCAGGTACGCTCGCAAGTGCTTTATTATTCTGCTGACCGAACTTATTTGCCTGCCAGTAGAGGATCCCCCTAGATCGCAATTAATTAATTAATACTTTATTGAACCTCCGTTTCCGGAGAATAAAATGAGACAGCACAGTACATATAAACAAATACAGACGATAAATAAAATACAGTCAAGATATCACAGGACTATGTACATATACAAGATTTCACTGATAACAAAAACTTATTCTACTAAAAACACCACATACAATATGTTTCTGATCCATGTGCTCTCGTCGGGCGAGCGCCCACATCAGTGAACGCAAGAGCGAGTCAGCGGGATGTTTTGGAGGCAACGAACGTACGTGTACACCAAACAAATTCCCGACATAGAAGGCGCGATGGTTATGTTCGGCGATGCCCACTCCGAACATGAACATCGGGGCTTCTATGTCCAGATCGAGCTAGGCCTACTCCCACCCGTGTGCTCCCATCCCGCCTTGTTCTGACTTTCCAGCACCTTCACGTGTTCTGCAAACTACGAACACGTCCTATAATATAGTTTGCGATACATAAACGGACTGAGAAAACATGTTTTATTTTCGGCGAAATACGATACACGATTGTTGACATGGCGTTAACTCAGCCCTCCCGCCCAGGCGGCTCTTTGAGAATTAACGTAATGTCCAAACCCCCACCCAGGCTTTTTGAGAATTAACGTAATGTCCAAACTTTCTTCTGTTCGTCTGTGGAATGATCTTCCCGACGATATAAAAGGACCTCATTCACTTTCAACCTTCAAAGGCAAAGTGACCAAAATACTCTTCTTCTGTCACGACGTATCCCAATCGTTTGCATCTGGCGACCGCTTTGCAAGTATTCTTCGCATCCAGTTTCGTTTGGAGTGTTCAGGACTAAATTATCATTTATATGAAATCAACATTGTACCCTCGGCAAACTGTTGGTGTAACACAGGCATCGAAAATACCTGTCACTATTTTTGTTCTGTCCCATCTATGAACTTCCTACAAAACGGAAACAATTGAGATTAGCCACAACCGTGCTCGCCCTTGGTGTACACCCACATTTATTGCATTCCCTTGTTTGAGAAAGACTGCAGACTGTATTAAACATTATGCTAGCTGGTAGTTGTGACTTCGCAGATGAAGCTTACTCTGAAATCTTTAATGCCGTTCATAATGGAGACTTGACTTCGTATTTAGTAGCTACAGCAGTTCATATTTTTCTACAAGTGGAACTTCTGCATTGTGCTGTGTGTGTTGTACATGTGCGTCTCTTGGGCCCCTTATTGTTCTCAATTTTAGTGATTTGGTAGATGAGTTAAACATGCAAAGCATATTTTTTGGCGATGATACTTCATTCTTTCAAATAGTCGAAACACCAGAGGCGACAACTGTAACTTTAAATGGTATTTTGTCAGTGCTTGAAGAGTGGGGTAGAAAATGGAAAGTGGATTTTAATGCAATAAAACTGAGGAAATGGTTGTCTCTGTCAAAAAGAAAACGCCTATTTGCGAGTCTCTAACTTTTATGGGCGAACCTGTGAAGCGTGTTTATGAACACAAACATCTTGGTTTTATTATGACTGACAATTTGTGATGGGACAGCCATTTACAATATATATGCAATAAAACTGCTTCTCGTTTAGGTCGCACCAGATCCTGAAAATACTTCTCACCTTGCAATGCCTTAGAAAGTATATACAACGCTTACATTTGCCCCTCTCTTGAATATGCAGCACCTGTGTTTGACGGTTGCTCTGTACGATATAAGGCAATGTTTGAAACAGTGCAGTATAAAGGAGCTTTATATGCACATTTGTATTTGGCACTATGAATAGTTCTAGGCAAGCTAAAATTTTGAAGTGTCTTGGATGGCGGAGCCTGGAAGTGAGGCGTAAATATCTCAAGCTTGTGCATGTGTACTCTACTTCAAATTACCAGAGACATGTGTCCTCCTAGACTTGCTCAAGTCTCACTGGACTGTCCTCCGTATTCTATTTAAAATCAAATTCATTGCCAAATTAAATTTTAAGTAAACACACGTCGTAGCTTTACCTAGCTGATTGGCGTGGAACGTGTATATAACCAGATAACTTTGACTCCAGATGATTAGCGCCGGGCGGTCTGCACTGTGTTTCTTATCACACAGACAAGCGAGCGGTCATAATGCACTCCTCTTCAGAAGCTGTTAATTGAGCTACTGTGTAATGAAGGATTAAGGATTGTCTAATTGCAGTGTACCGCGTCAGGCAGAAGGCGTCCTGGTGTCGGCAGCCGGAGGGAGACGGTCCGCTTTGTCTCGCTTGAGTGGCCAGTGACTAGCCATGCATTCATCGCAGGCCAATTTCCACTCGCAATGATAATGGGATTAGAACTGACCAGGACTCAATAGCTGCTACTGTTGAAACCGACACGGCGGCAGTGTCGACCAGTTAAAAAAAAAATAAATAAAAGGACCTACTTAATAACACCGTGTAGTTGGCATAATATTATTCAGTTAACTTTGTGGAGGGGAAAATGTATCGCACTTCTGGGTGGGATCGCGGGATGGGAAAATAGGGACATGCACCAGGGACTTGTGCAAGTCTAGTGTCCTCCTTACCTGAGAGCTTTGATTCCGCAGGCATATGTGACAAGAATATTATCCATTGCGTAATGTTGAGGACCGCACGCTGGTCTTCATTCACACATCCTTATTTCGGAACACTTATGTACCGTGTACAACTCGTCTGTGGAACACATTTTATCCCTGAGTGTCATATAAATGCTCCCTCTGTGAATACTTTTAAACGTTTAATAAAATGTGTATTTTTTCCACCCATGAGAGGGCACTTGAGACACGGACCTCGCGAGCTGAATATTGCTGATAGTCGACTTCAGTGCATTGAAAGCGCATTTGTTCACTCGCCGCTTGACTGACTCTCCGGCACGTGGCTGTCCCTCTGAAACTTCAACTCATTTCTTGCTGCAGTGTCCATTATATAATGCACAGAGACAACTGCTCTTGACAAGGGTTTCTGATATTTTTGCCACTGGTGTGATAGTTGTTAATTTTGAAACCTCACGTAATTGTGGACAAGGTCCTGCTTCTATTGTATGACAGTTTATCTGCCTCAGGTACTGGTATAAACTGTTTAATTGAATCAAGGAGGGTGTTCTCTACCCTCCTTGATTAAATGGAGGCTACTCTCAAATATATGTGATTCCAAAAGATTTTCCAAGTTCATAAATGTTAAGACACCAGAGTAAAATGTTGTGATCAAGTCCCTACTAAATTACACTATAACAAACAATATCAGTGGTTTATGTTTGTAAAAAACATATAATCATTATCTGTTTGTCTGTTTTTCTTTAAGCATTATGTGTTCTGTTCGATATCACTGTGGAACATCGTATGTATATACACGAGGAGAAAAAATTAACAATAGCCATTGGCAATTTTTTAATCCTTATAAAAGAAAAAAATTATCATTCATGTGCGTCTGTATATGTCCAGGAGATCCCCTCGATCAGTTCCTGTCGAGCTACAGGGTCATCCAGATTTTGAAAATAAATATGTTTACAATACAATGCAATTTCAGGGTATAAAATACAAAGCCAACTATGTCTGCAATTCTCATTATTAATGTTGTATGGAATCTTAGGGGGAATCTTCTCAAATGTTTCTATGCTGACACTTGCACCATGTCACCCATCTCCTTTCACTCCATGGATAAGTCCAGGAACGATCTCTCAGAATTTTATTTTGATCCTTCACACCTTTATTTGAAAAGTTTTAGTAACTAATCTAAAAATCAAGTTTAGTCTGCACTTAATTGGTTCTCGTGCCAGACCGCATCTATAAAGTTCCAGATATGTATTTTGGAATCAAGATAAATCAGGGACTTTTAAAACCCTTAAAAGCACAAACAGGCACACTGAATTACTTTACATGCTATAGCGAGATGCAGGGTGCCGCCGTAACGCTCTCTTACATGATAACATGATACTTGCTCTGAGACCATTTTAAACACAGGCACTCGTACTGTTCAGTCAGTCAAGCATTCGCGCGACTAGGGCAGTTTCACAGGCCTTTTCGCAATTCACTGTGCCCGATGGTCTCATCTACCTTTTGCCCGCGACACATCCGTCTTCCATGGTGGGGACTATCTCAGCACCTATCATCAGCAGCACGAAACTATGGATCTGGAAAGTTGTATTAATATTATGTCCACACGCGGAGCTATTCAAGAGGCCCATTCGTCGAGGGAAAACAAATTACAATGGGCAATCGCAGCGCATGTCCGCTTCTGCCCACAATGTAACCAAAGATCGAAACTCAGCGGGCCTCTCTGCCATACAAGTTAACATTACCACCCAACTAAAAAGACGACGGGATGTTTCAACATTATCATCATTTTTGAATTAGTACTTAGGGCACTAAATTTCATGATTCCCCTCCCTCCCCCAAATTAGTACTTTAATATGTAAACGGCTAGCACCGTAAAAAGCGAGCGCAGCTTTAATCCTTACACACACACACACACACACACATATATATATATATATATATACATATGTAGGTATATACACACATTTGTAATTATATATTATAACAATACCAACACAGGGACGGACCTAAGCCCGAAAAATTTGTGTCGAAACGGGAAAGTAAAACTGTAATTGCTGCAGAACCCGAGAAGATTCTTATATAATTCAGGAAAACGCGCGCGCATGTGTGTATGTGTGTGTGTGTGTGTGTGTGTGTGTGTGTGTGTGTGTGTGTGTGTGTGTGTGTGTGTGTGTGTGTGTGTGTGCACCATGTTATATATAATATGTTGACTTGGCATGTAACTGGTAGTTTCCATTTTACTATGAATGTTGAAAAGTAATGGGTAATAAACCCGGGGTAATCAATTTAAACAAGTGGCATAATACTATGGCCATACAATGATAACATGTCGAGTGTTCTGGCGTTTTGCAGCTGGCTGCCAGTGATTTGTAGATTCAGGTGCTGTGCGGTTTTTTTTTCAACAGAGTGATATGATGGGGGTGTAGGTTTGTTGTTTTTGTCACTGTTATCATCACCATAATCACAATTTAGATATTTACCATCATCACTGTGACCATTATTGATATCACTATCACCATTACCGTTATCATAATCATCGCCATGACCTTCATCACATTTTTGTCGCCATCACTGTGACCATCATCATTATCGTCATCACTATAACCTTTATCATTGTCATTGCTGTGGCCATCACATTTTTGTCACCATCATTGTGACCATAATCATCATTATCGTCATCACTATAACCTTTATCATTGTCATCGCTGTGGCCTTCACTTTTTTGTCACCACGATCTTCATTGCCACCATCGTCACCATGACCTTCATCATGATATTTGTCAGCATCGTCATCCACATTATCATCATCATGACCATCATGATGATGATGATGATGATCATCATCATCATCATCATCATCATCATCATCATCATCACTGATTGTTGTTTTATCTTCATTTTCAGTTGACTCTTGCTCACCCAAGAGTTCAGGTGGCAAAGTGGCACACACACACTTGCTAGCGGTGGGTATCACAGCATGATAATGTACCCTAGTGTTTGCAATGGAAATATATGATACTGGTGGGATAGTGGAAGTTCCTTGCAGTGGACATTTTTTTCCATTGAAAAGCTCCACCATATTGACAAAACACATACACTGGACATAATAATGTTGCAAAGACATATATTTTTACATCTGATCCCCAACTGATAATTTTGCCACGTGCTGCAAGTAATGGTCAAAATTGTCCACGCGTATGCAGAGAAGGTATCTGTGGCTCCTCGTGACTTGACTTGTATTGAAACGGAGTACCTGTACTGAATGCAGTGCTTCCAATTGGAACAAAAAAGTACCAACTGCCCTAAAAATAATTTACATCACTTGCAACACGTAAATAACCATATCTTCTTTCAACATGGATGGTGAAAATATATGTCTCTGGTCTTATTTTTTTTCTTACCAGCAGTGACCGGCACAGGGGTTAAACTGTATGAAAAGAGATACCTGCATGTCTGTAATTTCTGGTTGAAACATGTGCACTCACCCACGTTAAAAAAATATCAAAGCTGTACAAGAATAAATTTATGGAAAATTAAAGTAAAATGAACTAGAAAAGAAGATTTGCTTCAAAGCAAATCTCTCTGTGTGCCTTCAAAAGTTGTAAATATTAAATGCTACAACTTTTATCCTTTGGTACTTCACATTACATTAACCGTATGCCTGGATGCAAATTTCAAAGTCCAAATGACCTTGACCTATGACCTTCCCAGGTCACATGTAAATTGCACAGTTTTACAATACCAACATTTTAAGCCCAACATGAACCAAACCGGATGAAAATTGACCAAGTTATGGCAAGATGAAACTTTCAAAGGGCATAGCTACAGTTTGAGCCTAACATGATCAAAACTGGATAAAAATTGACCAAGTTATGGCTAGAAAAAAGCCACCATCAAAAGTGGCCTTTGACCTTCAGATGACCTCTACCTGAAGTGAACATTAACCTCAAAAATGACATTTTAGCCTAAAATTGACCTTTGACCTTGACATGACTTTGACATTTGAGATGACCTTTGCCTTGCTATGATCGAATTCCTATACACTCGGAACCACATCTACTATAATAATATAAGATATTGAAGATTTAAAACTTTAATTAGCCCTCATTTGCATAATTTTGAAAAGCATGACCCCCAATTATAAAAAGGCGACACTTCATCTATAGAAATATAATTGTGCTAAGTTTGGAGTTTCTACGTATAATACTTTTCAAATGAAATGTCGGACAAATTTGCCTGTAAAGAAAGAAAGAAGGAAAGAAAGAAAGAAAGAAAGAAAGAAAGAAAGAAAGAAAGAAAGAAAGAAAGAAAGAAAGAAAGAAAGAATAACTAGAATAACAATATGTCTGTGTTGGCACACAGACATAAATATAGTGAAAGTTGTCAAATTTTATTTGGTATTCAGTCCTGGACTAAACTATGGTCTTTAATTGTTTGAAGAAGTGTCCTTCGCAAATCTAATATAGTTGTGGAAAATACAAAAATATGAATGAGGAAGTAATGGATATGGCTGTTTTAATTCTGGGATGTGGGTGATGAAAGTAAGTGAGCCATTAGTGATGTTTGGTTTTCAGTATTAATCATAAAAGGAGTGCATGGCACAAAATTATTGACTTCTAATTCATGTAGGCCTATACTGCTGTAAAAGCTTCTTAATTGTAATTCAAAACAGTGTGTAAAAAAATCAATTGGGGAGCACTATTTGGATATTTTTAGTTTGGCCAAAGTGGGAAAAAATTAACCATAGAATGTAAGGATTTCAGCAACCGCCCCCTCCCTCAACAGCAATTAACAGAGACGAGCATACTTTGTCCTACTTGGATGTGAATTTCACTCCGCAACCTTCCACTCTGGTGACAACTTGAGACAACTTTTACGCTGGGAAGGAAGACACGACTCAACAACTTTCACGCTGGGAAGGAAGGCCCTTACACGGTCAGGAAGTTACTGCAGTGTGAATATCGTCTGCTACGGCTAGAGCCGAGTTGTTACCTGATGTAGAGAGGGCCGCACGTTATAGGTCCAGAGGATCCCCAATGGGGATTTAAGAGATGCGTGTTCGTCAATACTTAAGGCCTGTGAAGTGAAAGAATCTTTAACTTTTCTCTGTGCACAGAGAAAACATTAAGAAAGCATAATCGAGATTTTTTCATATAGGCCTGTAATTTCAGAACTCCTAGAAGCGCATTTATTTCATCTGGTGAAATGCGTTAATCCCGGTCAGAAGCCTCTCGCCTCGGGTTTCCACACTCGCATATATGACGTTGGCATTGGTGGTTGCAGCAATATTTTAAATGAGGTACAGGCTCACTATGGAAGGTATCAACACTCGTCTCTTATATTTCACGAAAAGTGTAAAGTGCCACCACAATTAATTACTGTAAGTATTAGATTGGAATATAATGATCGTAAATGTAATTTGTAAGCCTAATTTGGTAAATCGAAACTTAGGTAGTTCAAGCATTGATTTCCTTTTCCTAAAAATCATAATGAAGACCCCAGACACCCCCTGCAAATGATGACGTCTTTCAAGAGACACTAAACCAATCTGAAACAATGCGATCACTGGCTTATCGAAAATCAACTTTCCCTACATATGGACAAGACAGAAATTCTTTTTGGGTCGAAAATTTGAATAAGCATGTAAAGAAAATATTATGTTCTGCTCTGATCAGCTGTCATTTTGACTATTCTATCTCCTCTTAGTACCACGGCCTACCACAACAGTACAAAAAAGCTTCAGATTACACAAAATAAAGTCTTGCGCTTCATAAAGGGATGGGGGGCCAATGGTACATGTGGGGGGATCTGAACTGGCATCAGAAGGACTACTTAACATTGAAAACAGGACAAAACAACTGTGTCTTACTCATATGCACAAGGTATATAATGACAATTGTCTTTCTTATCTCCACCAGTTTTTTACTAGAACCTCACAGATCCTTACTCTTAATACACGCAATAACCAAAGAAATGTCTTTCTCCCACAGGTAGAATCGGTCCAATCAGCTTCTTTATATAATGCAAGTGCTAAACAGTCGAACTCGCTCCCTTTGGACATTAAGACAACACTTCATCTGGCCACATTCAAACAAAAGGTGAAAAAATACTTACTGCACATAGCATCACAGGCGAGTTATCTTTATTTACCAATTAAATTGTCAATTTAAGGCTAAATGAAGCTGGCTAGATATGCATCTTATTCAACTCATTCATCACAACTACTCGTTTCAATGGCTTACCCGAACCATCAAGTCTCATCTCCATTCCATTGCATACTTACCATCTGGATCATCAACATATCATTTTTTTCAAAATCTTAATTATATATATATATATATTCGACATAGCTATATATATATATATATATTCTACATAGCTACGGTTTTTAAGATATTTTAGTGTAATTTCATTTAGTCACATGTACACTGAGTTTTATACATACCTTTATATATATATATATATATATATATATATATATATATATATATATATATATATATATATATATATATATATATATATATATATATATATATATATTAACTTATTGTAAAACTATGCTTACATCAGTGTTATTTGCCAATGTATTGTAAAGGTAGACTTTTTATGGGGCCCCCTTGGAAATAAACCAGTAGGTTTGGGGGCTACCCCAGCAAAATCAATGCTTTTATGGTTACGTGAATCACACCGTTTTTATATGTATTGATTGTGTGAAATAAATCAAATCAAATCCCCCCGTAAATCAACAACGCTCTCTCTCTCTCTCTCTCTCTCTCTCTCTCTCTCTCTCTCTCTCTCTCTCTCTCTCTCTCTCTCTCTCTCTCTCTCTCTCTCACACACATGGATATGTACATGTAGATGTACACACATATACACGTAGCAATTCCTCATAATTGTGCATAACATATAAACTGCAATTGTACACTTTTATACCACAGCCTTTGAAAGATCAAAGATAAAACCTCATGATATTAACAAACTCTCGGACACCTTATTTAAAGCCAACATACTGTTTCATGTGTCAGTTTGGATGCGAAACATTTCAAAACGCAAAGGTGTACAGTGGTACTATGTATACCTTTTTGGCGAATCGCTCTTACATAATAATTTAGAAATTCTGAGTTTGACTGATTTTCATCATGTCTATATGAACAGAATATCTAATACAAAACAACAAAGTTAAAAATCTTTGCACCTGCATATATTATTTTGAAAAAAATAATGGATTTCAGCAATATTTGAACCTTCTGATAAGACTTTCTTAAGGATATATGATATGTTAAAAGGTAACAAATTTCCCATTTTGACACATTTATGCATGATATGCTAAATGCATTAAACTCCCCTGTGCAACACTCAAATTTTCTTGGTATGAATAGCAATGAATGCAAAGAGGGACCTTTGAGGAATGACTATAGACTCGCTGCCGCAGTTGTTCTACATGGTTTCTTGCTGGTGTTGCTAAGCCCCACCCATGAAGGCCACAGTTACATCTCAGCAAGAGACCTACATGTATTTGTGTAATTGGCAGTCTGTTTCTTCTCCTATTGGGCACCTTTAGTGATGGACTGCCGGCCACAATTCTCCTCGACCAATTAGGGCATAGTGGGGAAGTGGCACCCAAACAAAAGTGTGACAGTAATCAAATTAAGCCAGGGTCGAGGAACATTGTTTTTGTTCCAAAATACCACTAAGTGCTCAAAAATCTTTGAAATTTAAAATGAAAGACCAATTAGAACACTCAGCTGGTAAGAAATGCTCTGGATTTGCGAGATTTTACACAAAACAGCAGATCCGCCAACTGAGTGTTTCCTGCTGAAGGCCACATTGCCCTTTTCTCGATATCAATAGAGGGACCCCATATAAACTTTGGATCCCAACTACCTTCTCAATTCTCCTTATAAAGACTGGAAATTTTCCTCACTGTTTCCAAAATATTATTCTTTTCCAAATTGAGTAAAAAAAATTTTTTAAAACAAGACATGTTTGTAAAACATAGATGCCCCCCCCCCGCCCTCATTACCCTTGCCCTCGCTACCCTAATGATAGTGGTAGATGGGGCACTCGTGACCTTACAAAATTAGTGAAGGTTTGATCATACATCAATGTCACATATCTTTAAACTTTAACCCTGCCCTTAAACAAGAGGGCTGTGTGAACAGCCCAAGCCTCAGCTGATCTTGACATTCATCACACTTGCAGCTCTATGAACTTGGGGAAGGATCGAGGACACCATGTTCTGAGTAAGTATGACCTTTATAGAAAAACACTTATATGTGCAACATCAAAGTTCAAGTAGTTCTCAAGTTATAATGAAGAGTAAAATTCATGTATGTTGCACTGTGACCCCACAAACGAGGTCAAGGTCATTCATGTACTGTCTCAGCATGACCTTCATACAGAATAATTTACATGTGCAGCTAACTCAAAGCAGATCTCAAGTTATCAAGTAACCAGTAAATTTCGTGTCAGTTGTCCTGTGAATTAGCAATAAGTAGCCGAATTGAAAATCCTTAAACATCAAGAATCCAAAGCAGTGCCACCTAGTAAACAACTGTCTAACCCTTCCACAACAACATATCCATCACATTTCAGCTTAATCTAAGGGACGGTTCTGAGAACAAGTGAAAAAGAGCAAAACTATTAAAAAAAAATTCATAAAAATTGCAGCGCCACCTGGTGAACAAATTGGGAACTAGGTGTCCCCTGGAGTGTCTGTGTACGATATCAAAGCAATTGGGTGAGCGGTTCAGAGGAGAAGAATTTTTGAGGTTTGCCCAAAAAAAAAAAAAAATTCATAAAAAATCCAAAAATCAATAGAGCATGACCATTTGAAGAAACTTGGTAGAGATCTACCCAAGGCACATCCCCACCAAGTTTGAAGTAAATCTAGCCAATATTATTTAAGTTATGACCATTACAAGAATTTCCCATGTTAAACTTTCCTAATAAAACTGTTTTGTGGAGAATTTTGATAATAAATCATAACAAAAAAAAACCAAAACTCATCGGAACATGACCATTGGAAAAACCTGGTAGACACCCACCCAAGCTCCATCCCCACCACGTTTGAAGTAAATCTGGATGACGGTTTTGGAGAAGTCGAAAATGTAAATTAGCAGGAGAATGCCCATTGACTTACATGGTAATCAATAGTAAAAGTGCATTTACCGAAAAGGAGCCGAATTGAAAAAATCATTAAAAATCAGGAATCCGCAGCATTCCCACATAGTGAACAACTTTGTTTAGACCTTCCATAAGGGACATATCCACTACGTGTAAGCTTAATCTGAGTGACGGTTCTGGAGAAGAAGTCGAAAATAGCTATAACACACAAAAATTCATAAAAAATTAGAAAAAACTGCAGCGCCACCTGGTGAACAAATTAACAACAAAGAGTCCCTAGGTGTCTTCCTGTGTGATATCAAAGCAATTGGGTAAGCGATTTCGGAGAAGAAGATTTTTTAAGATTTGTCCTAAAAAGAACAAAAAAATTCATTAAAAATCCAAAAATTACTGGAGCATAAACTTTTGAACAAGACTGGTAGAAACCCACCCAAGGTACATTGCCACCAAGTTTGAAGTTAATCTGGATGACTGTTTCGGAGAAGAAGACGAAATGTGAAGTAGCATTAGAATGCCCATTGACTTCTATAGTAATCAATAGGAGAGCTGCATGGACCGATAAGTACCCGAATTGAAAAAAACGTTAAAAATCAGGAATCTGAGGCATTCCCACATGGTGAACAACTTTGTTTGACCCTTTTACAAGGAACATATCCACCATGTTTCAGCTTAATCTGAGTGACTATTCTGGAGAAGAAGTCGAGAATAGCGATAACACACAAAAATTCATAAAAAATAGAAAAAACTGCAGCGCCACCTGGTGATCAAATTAAGAACTAGAAGTCGCCGGAAATATTCCTGTGTGATATCAACGCAATTGGGTGAGCGGTTTTGGAGAAGAAGATTTTTTAAGATTTGCCCTCAGAAGAACAAAAACAAATCATTAAAATTCCAAAAATCACTGGACCTTGACCATTTGAACAAACTGGGTAGAGACTCACCCAAGGCACATCTCCACCAAGTTTGAAGTGGATCTGGCTGACGGTTTTTGAGAAGAGGTTGAAAATGTGAATTGTGGACAGACGGACGACGGATGGTGTCGGACGATGGATGACGGACAGACAACGGACGAAGGACCCTCACAAAACCTCAGCTGACTGACCAGTCAGCTGAGGCAAAAACGACTAAACCCTGGACAATATAAAAGTAATAGCTGAAAAATTAGTCATCATTTAGAAACCATATTCAGCAAAGTGGCTTTACGACCTTGAAAATTAGGGAAAGGTCACTCATTTTCACTTGATCTTTTTCAGTTATTGTGCAAAAACCACAAGAATTCTACTGTTTGTGTGTGACCCTCAAAACTGGGTCAAGGTCACCCATCTACAAACTCAAACTAGACCTAATAGGCAACCATAAAGCTGTGCAATATACAAGTGCTACCTCTAAAATGCAAGTTATCATGCAGAAACAGTATTCAACCAAATGGGTCTGTGACCTGTGAAATTAGGTCAAGGTCATCCATCTTCGAACTTGATAGAGCCGCGAATACGGACAATTATCCAGTGCAATATAAAAGTCATAGTTTAAAAACCTCTTCAGTTATCCTGTGGAAACCAAAGTTAACTCAGGTACCAATGTGACCTTGGAAATTTGGTCAAGGTCACTCATCCTTAAATTTTGCCTAGCTTTTAACTAGAATGATACACCTGTACAGTATCAAAGCCCTAGCCTTAAAACTTCTTGACTTATTGTGCGGAAACCACAGGAATTCTACAATCTCTCTGTGACCCTGAAAACTGGGTCAAAGTCACCCATCTTCACACTCATGATAGCCCTTACAGAGAACCATAAAGATGTGCAATATAAAAGTTCTACATCCAAGGTATAAGTTATCATGCAGAAAACATGAAACATATTCAGTAAAGTGGCTCTGTGACCTTTAAAATGAGGTCAAGGTCATCTTCAAACTTCGCCTAGCCCCAAATATGGATTATAATCCTGTGCAATATGAAAGTCCTAGCTTAAAACCTTTCAGTTATTGTGCGGAAACCAACGTTAAGTCAGGTACCACTGTGACCTTGGAAATTTAGTCAAGGTCATCGATCTTCAAACTTTGCCTAGCTTTTGACTAGAGTGATACACCTGGACAGTATCAAAGACCTAGCTCAAAAACTTCTTGAGTTATTGTGCGAAAACCACAGTCTACCGACCAACCGACCGACATGTGCAAATCTATACGCCCCACCTTCTTCGAAGGGGGGCATAAAAATTGATGCGAGTTGTTTGTGAAATTGTGAAGGCAACTGTGCGATATCATTGTGTGAACCACCACCACCCTCCATCGTGTTTGACAGTACAAGGATTCTTTGCATGGTTGGGTTTTTTGTGAACCTGTGTCATAATATATCGTACATCCTTAAGTCTGTTTCTAAGTTAGTTTTCAGCAATATTTGCAATAAGTCGTCCCAGTCAACTTTCTATTGCAAATTTAATCGAACAATGTGAATAGGTGTCCACTCCTGATTCCGGCAGTCTTCCAATTTTAGGTACCCTTCTTGATCTCCAAATATGTTTTCTATTAAGCAATTTTTACTTAATGCAATATATATATATACCGCATTAAGTCAGGAATAATTGCTATATATGTATATTTATCCTTCATAAACCCCACTATTGTCAATGTGAATGCAACTTCAAGCTTCCTCAGTTCCATTCTAAGCAATCATATAAACATTTACATCCCTGCTGATTCCTTTAATGAAAGCTGGCTTCATCACTTTCAGTCATCTGGCATTGCTGGTGCTTCAAAAGTCTACTTGCTTGCAATTTTCCCCCATGAGATCTTCCAAATTTTGATATGAATATGAGATTCATCGAATTGCTTAGCCTACTAAAAGCTGATTGCTAACACAAGCAAACAACATATGTAAAGACTTTGTCCTTTTACAAGAACAATATTCTCAAGAAATTTGTGTTTAAAATGTCGAGATATAAAAATTTCACAAAATGGGTGCATTTTAAAATGGTTCTCCAGTACATTCATTCAACAATATTTTGAGATTGTTTTTCTGTTTACTTAAATCACACCGTTGGTGCCAATGGTACAATGTTCATGTGAAAAGTGCCTTGAAAATAGATAATGGATGGGAAAAAACAGATATTAAAGGAAAACAACTGACATTAAAAACAGCTGTATGCATACATGTTCTCTCCTTAATCTCAAAAGATTCCCAGGATTGAAATATTCTAGCATTCTTGCATTCTAGTTGGATCCTTCTACCATTCTGGCACAATCTGTTTTCTAAAAGCAGAAAACATCCAGAGGTGAAAGTTCTGTGTTGTCATTCCGACCTACGGTCCCTCATTTTTAATGAGGGAGAGAGAGAGAGTTATCACTCACCCTGGCTCACCTAAAACTCAGTAGGTAATATCAAGATCAACTGGTTCATGTGGGTTCTCAGTAGAGGGCTCTGTAGGCAGGCAGGCTAGGTATGTGTATTTCCATTAATTTCCATTGCAATTTGCACCTATGTAACTTCAAAACTGTTCTACATAGAAAACACCAAATTTCTTGTGGCAAATTGTTCTATGTAGTATACATGTAAATTTGAAAACTTTTGTTCCAAAACTATTCAATGTCTGGAATGTTACTTTAACAAAGCACTTTATGGGAATACCATCTCTAGTCCTCAAGAATTTTGTGTATTGGGTTGTATGGTCAGCTAAATACACATTACATAGCTAATTGCGACCTCTCCTATCAAGGGGGGCTATGAAAACAGAAGGATTAATAGAACAAGCTTTCCCAGAAACTTGCCTGGATTATTTTTGGAGAGTGATTTGCAGCTCATTCCTATATCCAAAGGCATTGGCCAGGCCAGGCTTATGTGTTGACTGTACATTTACAATAACATCAGATTTTGAAAACTACAAGATTACCTGTGGTTGAAGCTCAACATATAATCAATTATCGCTTTCCCACTCAAATCACCAAAAAGTGCCTGGATGTAAATCGTTGTCTGCTTTCACATTTTTACTTAGATTTCTCGTTGTGGGAAAACAATTTTGCTGAGAAATACATGCAAGACCATTCATGATGGCACACCCAAGGAAATAGCTTCACTTGACACAGGTTGGGCATAATATGCATAATTATGCCCAATCTGCACCAAGGAAAGCTATTGACTCAGTTGTACTCTGACAAGGAATATGTTAAAGCAATTGGAAACACACAGTATGTGCCACTGTGGCATTAGAGTGCCTGTCTGTTCTATACTTATCAGGTTGACTCCAGAATATCATTTCATTCAGAGATTTGTCTGACTGCCTTCCTCTTCCACAAGATTTGTTACAGACTGAAGTTTACATGCTTTACTGCTGCTTTTTATACATCTGGGTAACACCAGCCTCAGTGAATGTGATGTTTGTCACATATTTTGGCCTAAGGCTGAAGACGTCCCTGAATGGTCTTCCGGTGAACAGTCAACATTCCCACGTTGACCTAAAGACCCAGATTCATGTGCTACTTACACATCTGCGGTGTAAACAATCTCTTACCTAGGGAGACAGCTAGCCTCCCCAGTCAGTTTTTCCTAATGAGTGGCAGTTCTCTGGGGCAGTAGGTATCGGTTAATGGGACCACATGTAGTGGGACTGTATGGCAGTATGTCAATTGAAGAAAATCAAAAGCACCATTACCGATTAGCCACAGACCCACGAGGATTATTCTCTTGATATTCTCCAAGCACAATCAAACATTTCCTTTGAATACTATGACCATGTTAGAAAACTCCTAGAAGTCGGGTTTGATACTAACAAACTTTGCTGAGGAGAGCACGGTGGGCTGTTACACTCAAACCAGCAACTTTTCCGTCTTTCAAGAAAACTTCATGACACTGTATTTTATTGTTGTTGGGTGGATTTATGGTTTAATTTCATTTCATGCACGATCAAGGCTGTACACTAATATTAACCAATGTAAAATTCTTGCAAAAATGATTCTGAATAAAATATTGCATGCATATTGGTCCAACCCTAGCAAGATCACTGTGAGCTGTCACAATTTCTATGCTCACAGAATGTGTGATACAATTTCAGCTGTCAAACAAACTCTGAGTCTGGAACAAACACTTTAGAACATTAGAGACCACCTTTAAAGGCAGAGACAACACTGTATGTACATGTTTTATATTCACAACATATCAAGTAGTTGTACATCTATGTATATGCAGGACTGAAAAAAAACAAAAGTGTGTCATTATTATGCTAATAGCAATTACATCAGGGATTCGTAGAAACTTTTGGTGTCATAAACTTGTAGGAATCAATCCTTTTGTGGTCAAACCCAAACATAAAGCACACTTCAAAGCACGAATTCCATACAAAAATTACTTTAAAATTTGCATATTCATTACACCATATGGCACCTGCATATGAACCAGTTTAGATGACGTTGTTAACAACCAAAACAAGGTAAAAGAGACCAAACCACATACCCTGTCCTGTATTGATTACCTGGGAGTCTGACCACTGTTCAGGTCTAATCAGGGGTCTCCAGATTCCTGAATGCTCCCTCACAATTTAATGGTTTTCATGCACAATCAAATCAAAACAATATTTTACCTATTTTTGTTCATAAGAAATACAGATTCCTTTGTCATGCCCTAAATGACGCTGTCTCCATGCTCCCTTATGACAGCTTCCCCAGAGACCCTGTTATGATGGCTTCCCCAGGAGACCCTGCCTCCATACTCCCTTAAGATGGTTATCACAAGGAGACCCTGCCTCCATGCTCCATTATGATGGCTTCCCCAGGAGACCCTGCTCCATGCTCCCTTAAGATGGTTTCCCCAGGAGATCCTGCCTCCATGCTCCCTTAAGATGGTTTCCCCAGGAGACCCTGCCTCCATGCTCCCTTAAGAATGTTTTCCCAAGGAGACCCTGCCTCCATGTTCCATTATGATGGCTTCCCCAGGCGACCATCTCTCCATGGTCCATTAAGATGGCTTCCGCAGAAAATTAGCATGCATACTAATCTATGTCTTTACCAACAGCACAACTTGCAACAACTTTGAAAACTGGCTACCGATAAATTGTTGGCAAATTGTCCTAAAAGTGGACAAAATATCAAATGCTGCATCAAATGCCAACAGAAGATAACTCAAGCGTTCAGGCAAAAATAACGTCTGCCTGCCGGCTTGGCTACCACTGAAGGGTGTTCTGTGAAAGAACTGCAGATTCTTGGCACTGAACCCAGAGATTCCCAGACATTTGCTCTTGGGAACCTGGAAACCTGGAGATCAGCTACAGTGGCCCACAAGTACAGTATTGTTCCATAAATACAAATCATTTTGAAAATGATAATTTTAAAACAGATGTTAGTTAATGATTTATCAAGCAGATACATGTAGTTGTGGGACTATCAATATCCATATCTGCGCAACTGGCCTTTTGAAGTATGATTCATGTTAAGCTCTGAAACAAGAGGACTGTGACAGTCTTGTACTCAGCATTTGAATTTATGCAGATCAGGAAGAAACAGTGAATATCTTCACAACCATTCAAGGTAGAGGTGCCATTCAAACTTTAGTTCAAAGGTTTTTGCTTTAGACAGATCCAATGGACCACAAACAAAAGGTGTAAAATTTAATTCTATTCAGTAATTTACGCTAGTTGTAGTAGGGACACTACCAAGTTAAATGAGGCACATGTAGATGTATCTATCATTATTTAAATTCTAAGGTTGGTGCTCCAGAAGCATCCAATTAACCCTTAAAGTGTTCATTACTGCTATAGTTGTTTTCTCATAACCATTAAACATATAATGGTTAAAAGACGCAATTCCTCATGAAGATACCTTTCATTCAAATACCAGCACCCCTAGTCTAAAGCAAAGAGTAGTCTCAGTCAACAGCTTTCCTTGGGACACTTTGTGGGCATCTGGCAGATTAGCCATTAACTCATTCCATACCAGTCCCTGATATTTATGCGTATTTAACTAGATTTAAGATGACAATTGCATATTTAAATTCTTCATGAAAAGAGCTTTCATTCAAGTACCAACTTGCCTATCGTCTTAAGTCGGTGGTTCTGGCACTGCCTGGCAAGTCATGCTGCAGCTGCCCTTGTGGCAGCTGCAGCATGACTTGCTAGGCAGTGCCAGAACCACTGACCAAGGCCTGTGACCATAGTATGGAATGAGTTAAGATGGATGATCTTTACCTTTTTAACTTTGGTCCACGGACGTCCGAGGAATGACACATGACTGTAGTACTTGCAAACTGGATCCAGTCCGGCCGGGTTTTGCATTGACAACTATATCTGCAAGACAAGGTAATGCATGCACTGGTAACGTATTTCAATGGCAAATGGCACATCTGTCAGCAGCAGACAGTGGCTGACAGCAACACTCAGTGGCAGACAGTAGTGATGCCACTGGGCACCACTGGCTACCACTGGAGCCCTTTAGAGCTTGGCCACAGGCAGCGGCAAGCAACAGAGAAACTTTCACTGTTGACTGCCACCACCTGCTCCTCTTAGCAGGCAAACCCATTAAAACGTGTGTAAATTGTATGAAATTAAGTGGACTGGAGAAAAGCTGAGATCCTTATAAATCTGCCAAGGTCCTGTATGAAACACCTTGCTTTACTTTGTTTCACTCCATTATCTCATGGTGAGATGCTTCTAGCAAAAAACACATAAACGTTTAAAAACTTAAAGATAATGAGTTACATAAAATTAATATATACTGCATTAATATTTGTAGCATGTCCCAAATAAATGTCTTTATGCTTCCATCAAGCTTATGGTAGTGTAGTCTTTAGTCTTTCTATGAGTTCTGCTGTAAGAACTCAATATTCAGTACAAAGGAGGGTGTCCTTAGAAACTGTATCTGAAGGGTGTTAAATAATATGTGATTAAAATGACTATGACGGTCCTTAGACCAGGAGCCCAGACCATTTATTCATGCGAAAGACGGCAAAATGTTTGACATCATGAACATGTAGTTTAACCCTCAAATATTAAATATTGTAATTGCTGCCGGGGTGCAGTTGGCGATTTAACCCTTAAATGCCACATAATATGGGGGTGAAAATGGTATTTATTCATGTTAACACTGGCAAGGCTAGAAATAGCCTCAAATCAACTATAGTGTCCCCCCCCCGACCATAAATGAACAACGGCAGTAATTTTGCATGGGGCATTGACCCCGGCAGCAAAGCCCCCCCCCCCCCCCCCCGGCAAAGAGACATTTATTCATGCGAATAGCGGCAAGACTGGAAATGGTCTCAAATTGTCCCCACGGGTCCTCTGAACAACAAATGCATAATGACAGCATTTTTATATGGGGCTCTGCCCCCAACATCAACCCTCTCCCAACCTGGGTTTGAAAATGGCATTTATTCATGTGAAGAACGGCAAGGGTCAAAATGGTGTCAAATTGTTCCCAAATGTCCCATGAATACCAAACATATGAAGACAGCAGTTTTATGAGGGGCTTTGCTCCTGACGGCAACCTTCCCCCACCCCGAGGGTGAAAATGACATTTATTCATGTGAAGTACGGCAGGGCTCAAAATGGTCTCAAATTGTTCCCAAATGTTCCCTGAACACCAAACACATGAAGACAGCAATTCTATTTGGGGTTTTACCCGTGACAGCAACACCCCCTAACATATAACATACATATACATACATACATACATACATACATACATACATACATACATACATACATACATACATATTATAAGGGATGCTGGATCTGTTTATGCATTTCCCATTGAATTACAATATTCATATTTATACAATGAACATTGTTTAAAATTTTTTCTCTGTCAGCAAATATCGATCGTTACCCTGGTATTGATGCAAAAATTTCTTATTTATACAAGTCTTAGAGTTGTAAGTTACATGTAGTTTTGATTGAGTATGGATGGTGATGACAATAAAGAACATAATATGTCCACTAGCCCACATATTCTGCAGTACGTGCCCTCTGCTGAAACCCCAGGGACCTTTTAACCTTGTTTCCCAAAGATATGTTACTTATTTCAGTTGTAACAGGGTCCTTATTGTGGACTTAATTGGACTTATATTCTACCCTACGCGATACCAAATGTCTGATACCCCAAGGAGATCTTCTTGCCTTTGCTAAGTATTTTCTTTATTTCATCTGCGTGTCTGTTTTCGTTCAGCCTAAGTTTTAAGTATAACACACCAAAATGTTGACACATATTTTACCTACATCTCAAAACGCAACTATCATATGTGCCCTGTTTCATATGCATGTGGCAATCAAAGAATATGCATGGATCATACTAGGAACAAATCAGTGTGCGTCTTCAAAGCATATTGGTATGGCAATGTACAACTATTCCATAACACAGGGGTACAAGTTGGAATGACATGTCTATTATAGCTTTGAAGTTATTCAAGATTTAAACTTTCTAATGGTGCTGTTTAGCATAATTTAAAATGCTGCAACTTTTATTTTTAATTCGTTAGGCACACAATGGTCAACAACCCCCTAGAAGAAGTTGGAATGACATCTCTATCTATAATAGTGTTGAAGATATTCAAGATTAAAAATTTCAAATACTGGTAATTGGCATAATTTAAATTACATTACATGCGCAATGGTCAACAACCCCCTAGTAGAAGTTGAAATCACATCTCTATCTATGATAGTATTTAAGATATTCTAGTCTTAAAATTTCCAATGCTGCTAATTACCATAATCAAAATTGCTACAACTTTTGCTTTAGATTCATTAGATGCGCAATGATCAATAACCCCCTAGTTGAAGTTAAAATGACATCTCTTTCTGTAATATTTTTGAAGGTATTCAAGTTTTAAAATTTTCAATGCTGCTAATTAGAATAATTTAAATTGCTGCAACTTTTGCTTTAGATTCATTACATGCGATCGGTTCTTGGTCCTCTCATGTTTTTTGATTATGTAAATGATATCACCGATATCGTAAGGTCTAACATAAAGTTGTTCGCCGACGATGTAACTTTGTTTATTACCATCGACAACCCCATCAGCTCTGCCAACGCTATAAACAGTGACCTGAAATCTATAGAAACCTGGTCTCGTCAAAGGTTAGGCACTTTCAATAGTACCAAAACCATATCCATGCTTTTCACTAAAAAGAAGAGTCAAGTTCAAAACCCACCCATTGTTTTCCTCGGTAACTCGTTAGAAAATATTTCAGAACCATAAACATCTTGGTGTAATTTTCAGTTCTGACTTGTCATTGTCAAACCACATAAATTCCCTTGTATGCAAAGCCAGGAATCTAATTTGAATACTAAACTACTACAATATAGCCTCGATAGGCGCACCTTGGAAATTATATACTTCACATATATTAGACCATTACTGGAGTATGGGGATGTAGTTTGGGGTGGATGTACTCAGGCGGATGCTTCATCGGTTGAAAGTGTTCAACTGGCTGCAGCCCGAGTAATAACCGGGGCAACTTGTTGCACTAGTCATAGATTATTATACAGTGAGACGGGATGGGAGTCTGGCTAAACGTCGAGATAAACACAGGCTAAATGTTGCTATACAAGATAATACATGGGCTAACACCCGATTACCTTCATAACTTAATTCCAGGAAAAGTGTCTTCTAGAAACACATACAATGTAAGATCCAAAAATGATATAAGCCAGATATACACAAGAACTAGTATTTACAGCAATTCTTTTATACCAGCAACCGTTCGTCAGTGGAATTTGTTACCCAATTCAGTTCGAAATTCTGAGGATCTTGATACATTTCAGCGTAAATTAAACCATGATGAATCAAAGGTTAACGATTTATTCTACATTGGCAACCGGAAAGTAAACATTCTACACTCCCGAATTAGAATGGGCTGCAGTCAGTTCAACCACGACATGCACAAAATTGGCATCACGAGTTCTCATAGTTGTGCTTGTGGAGCTACAGTAGAAAATTCCTACCACATTTTCTTTGAATGTCCTCGCTTCATTACCAAACGTAACACTCTTCAAATGTTTATTATAACCAAGGCTCCATTTGCATTAAATACAGTACGAAATGGAAGTTTAAAATGTTCAAAAGCCGCTAATATAGCTATCTTTGAATCTGTATATACGTACATTATCCGCACTGGCAGATTCAACTGAAACCCGCACTGGTTTCACTTGGTAGTTTGTATATACAGTTAATATTACAAATTTTGTTATATAGATATGGGTAGGCCTACCATTTAAGTGGCCACGTGCGGGCAAACGTCTTTACTTTTCTAAATGACTATTTCAAAGACTGTTTGTATCATTTATCTCTTACAGTCAATGCAAACTACTCATTACTCGGACCACTATCTGTGACGTCTGGTGGTGTCATTATCTTGCATATTGTTATGTGCCCGTTAATGTACTGTCCTGTGGTTTGTGCCATTACCTTTTACATCATACTCTGTATTTTATTCCCTTATTTTAGCAAGAGGAATTTGTATAGGCTATGCTTGTTTTCCAATTGCCTTAATAAGATATGTTTAAACCAAATTGCTACAACTTTTGTTTTAAATTCATTAATTGCGCAATAGTCAATAACCCCCTAACAGAAGTTGGAGTGACATTTCTATCTATTATACTTTGGAAGATATACAAGATTTAAAATTTCAAATGCCCCTAATTTGCATAGTTTTAAACTTCTTCATTCCTCTGCATAAAACGGTCAAACTCCTTCAATGGAGGTACAATTATGCCAAGTTTGGAGTTTCTATGTATAATAGTGTCAGAGAAAAGTGTCGGACAAATTTGCTGGTAAAGAAAGAAAGAAAGAAAGAAAGAAAGAAAGAAAGAAAGAAAGAAAGAAAGAAAGAAAGAAAGAAAGAAAGAAAGAAAGAAAGAAAGAAAGAAAGAAAGAAAGAAAGAAAGAAAGAAAGAAAGAAAGAACACACACTTTAAATATGAGCCTGTTTTATTTTGGAATATTGAGGGTGACCCAATGGTCCAGAGTACTTGGCCAGTTTAATCCTGCGAGTGTATCTGTGTGCAATAACAAACAATCCACAATAGATGTAGTTTTTAATGATCAGAGCTAAAATGTGGTTATAGATGGTTATAGGCATGTGGCTGGCCTAATGTAGTGGTTTTATACTGGTATCGGATATCAGTGCTACAGACATTAAAGTAGCATTTAATTCCCTTTCTTCCTACCAAATTTGAAATGCAGGCAAATATGTAAAACATACATAGACATGCAAACACACACACACATACATATATACATACATACATACATACATACATACATATTATATATATGTGTGTGTGTGTGTGTGTGGAGCGAGATTTTATTTTTCACTCACAGTTTGCAAATCATATTCATTCTAATAGTAGCACATACTCCCAAATTGAATTAGGAGCCTCGGATGTCTTAAATTTAGTAGGAATGTTATATTCCACATTCCCGCAAAAAAGTACCTGGGTCCTGGTGCTAGTACTCTCTCCATTTGCATGGCAGCTTATTATGAGAAAGAATACATTAAGTCCCATATTGCAAATTATTAATCAATTTTTAAGTCACCCAAATACTTAGGGAAACAGGATTTTTTCCCTACAAAATTTTGTAGATCACGGCTGGGTAAAACCACAAACAAATAATCAGCTGTTTAAGTTGCCAAAAGATCTGTAGTTGCAATGACTACATGTTCTTAATTTACAGCAATTGCAGCAATCTAGTCATATGTTATATACTCATCCATGTCCAGTATGTCTCAGAGGAGAAGTGTAGAGGTGATCATGTTTGTTACAATTGCTGGTGCACATAATTTGACAATACATTGATGCCTACACGTGTACGCTCTGTAACGAGAAACTTCAGCATTAAGTCGGCAAAGACATCTGACAACGACCGCTATTTGGTAATATATTTTCATAATCTACCACAGACATGTACTTGGGTGTTCTTGAACTGAATTGTATTTTCAAGATGACATTTACGTGTAGTGTACATGATTGTATAGAAGTACACAATAGATGTATTTAAACAACATGATTAAAGTAATTTACACGCTGGACTTTTATCTTGCATTTTGGTTAAAGTTCAAACTTGACATTATTCTCACCATCACTTGCTGTCAATGTCCATTCAGTGTACAAAGAACTCCTGGAGACAATTATCAACCTTTCTGCTTTTCACTTGAGTAAATATTACCTTTTCTTGGGGTGAGGGGGGGATTGCTGTCAGCATAGTGTCCCTCCAAAAATCGCTGCTGCTGTGTATTTAGTATACAGGGGACCGCTGGGAACAATTTGGAACCATTTTCAGCCTTGTCACTTTTCATATAAATAGATGTCACTTCTCTCCTGGGGTGGGAGGATGGTTGCTGTGAGGGGTGGGGGGTGGGACCCTCCCAAAATTGCTGTTGCTGCATATTTGCTGTACAGGGGACTTCTGGGGACATTTTAAAACCATATGCAGCCTTGCCACTTTTCACATGAATGTCCTTTTCCCTTGGGATAGGAGAGGGTTGCTGTCAGCATAGGGTCCCTCCAAAAATCGCTGCTGCTGTGTATTTAGTATACAGGGGACCACTGGGAACAATTTGGAACCATGTTCAGCCTTGTCACTTTTCAAATAAATAAACGTCACTTCTCTCCCGGGGTGGGGGTGGTTGCTGTGAGGGGTAGGGGCCCTCTCAAAATTGCTATTACTGCATATTTAGTGTACAGGGGACTTTTGGGGACATTTTAAAACCATATGCAGCCTTGCCACTTTTCACATGAACAGATGTCAATTTTCCCTGGGGGTGTGTGTGTATGGGGGGGTTGCTGTTCGGGGTAGGGCCCCTCCCAATATTGCTGTTGCCGCATATTGAGTGTACATGGGACTACTGCGGACATTTTGAAACCATTTGCAGCCTTGCCATCTTTCGCAAGAATAAATCCCCTTTTTTATCCCTGGGGCCTGGGGTATGGTTGCTGTCAGGGTTAGGGCCCCTCCCAAAATTGCTGTTGCTGCATATTTAGTGTACAGGGGACTACTTGGGACATTTTTGGACCATTTTCAGCCTTGCTGCTTGTTACATGAATAAATGTTATTTCAGCCCTGGGGGGTCGGGCTTGCTGTCGGAGGCAAAGGCCCACCCAAAATTGCTGTGGTTTTTCATTTATCAGTCAGGAGGCTTCTCTGGTCAATTTTGAATTATTTTCAGCCTTGCCGCTTGTCGCATGAATAAATGTCATTTTACACCCCCTGTTATGGGGTTTTTAAGGATTGACGCCCCAGATGCTCCCAGGCAGCAATGTAGAAATTAAATGTCTGAGGGTCAATCCTCATATTTATGATGTCGGAGCTTTTGCCCTCTCTCGCATGAATAAATGGTCTGGGCTCCCACTCTATTTGTATCATTCACTTTCCCCTTTTTTTCTCGATCGAGTGGCTTGTTGAGTGAATCTTTGATGAATTTTAATCCTTGACGAATTATGATCTGTTTTAACAGTCAAGGAAAGTGCCTCGTTTATTTCCCGGTTTGTCATACTGATACTGATAATTGGATGTGTCAGTAAAAACGTTGATTTTCGCGGACTTTGTTTGGAAAATTTGATGGGTTGGATTAAGAAAATTTCCTCCAGTAGACTATGCTAGCTTGGACGCTGGTAAAGTTGATGTCAGTGAATCAGTTGTTGGACCTATTATTGCGTAGATGGGTACTGCAACGATTTCAGACCTTGGGTGGGAGATAAATAATCATAACGAGCTGTATTCCACGAGCGATGACGCATTAGATTTAACTGTTCACTCATTGACTGAGGATCTGAAACAATGTAAAGTTTTACTTACAAGGCATGAAAATTTAAGGGCTGTTAAAACTTTAAACAAAATCCAGTCTGCCCAACAAAACGTTGAAGACATCTCTGATGCCAAAGAGCGGTATGTTGAGCAGAGGACGGGACAGTCATGTGATGTAGAGTTTCAAGTTCTACCACAGATCTATTGGTTGATAGAATCGTGCATGTAGGAAACATCACTGATAGAAATCAATTTTCCACGCTAATATGACGGAGCTCTACCTTTTATGGCTTTGTAAACTAAAATACATTTGTGAAATGTTACATTTTCCTGGAGTGTATTCCACTGTAGCTGTTTGAATAAGGGTTCGGTGTGGTCCAGATGGGCGGCACCAGTTATTATTCTAGCAGCACGCTTTTGAAGCATGGGATATTTATAATTGTGGTTTATTTTAAACATGTTTATTTCACCTGGATTGCCAAGTAGTACAACAATACTAAATGAATGGCTCTCCAGACAAATTTTGTGGAACTTTAAGCTATAACGACATATAAATTTTAGAAAACTGACTTTCAGGTTGGGAAATGAACCTACGTATCGCCAATTACAGACCGCCAAGTAAGTCCCTGTATTGTTTATAAAAGTTAAATAAAAGACTGATATGTACAGAATACTTAAAAGCTTGTAGGGCCGTAAAAAATCTCAGTAAACCACTTAAAGAATGTTTCTATGCAGTGAAAATTGCCTTGAAAAATCGCCCAAACAGCGATTCTAAACTAAGAAGGATGAGTACTAAGAACCCGTTTGATTTACCATCATACTAACAGAAGGTCATCAATCGCAGAACCTCTGCAGATAAATGTGAGTGTATTAAAAACTTTACTTGCTCTCGGGACGTGCTTCTGTGCTTGCTTGGACTCTTCAAGAGGATTATGTAATGCTTTTTATGAATAGAAAATGTAGATTTCAATAATGTGTATGATGGGGAAAGACTGTCACCGCTCATCTGTGCGCATTTAAGGCAATTATTTTTTAATATAAACATATCATTTCATTGTATGATCTTTAAAGATTATTCTTTTTTTAATTTTTCGCTGTAGATATAATATTATTGCTATACCATACAGATTGATACCATATCTATATATACGAGTTTTGGTTTTCTTGCAGGCCCGCCACAAAGTTAAAAATATGAAAGCGAAATCAGTGGCGATCTGAAGAACACGTGAATGGCGAAAAGAAATTAAAACAATGCTGGATATCCCAATATGACTGAAATGGAAACGACATTTTGGAAAGAAATTCATCACCTTATCTGTTTGGGGGGGGGGAGGGGGGCAGTTATTGACGGTATTGACGATGCATATTTTATACACATGCTAGTATTTAGCATGTGGACCTTTTTACATCAAGTTCATATGACAATTAGGTGCCATAAAACCTGTATTGCTATAAATGTTTTATTTAGATGTTATCTGTAATTCCAGGTGGCCCTTCCAACATCACCACCGAATATTTACAGTTACCACAGTGATACACATTTATTGATTCTAGAGTAAATATACATGAGCAAATAGCCAATTTTTACGGAAATGTTTACATTTTAAATCTACATTGTCGACATATTTTTTTGCAAAGTATTTTAATACCGGTGCATGATCAGTAAGATGCAATGAACATTATTCAAACAAGCACTCGGATTATGGACTTGTTTGATATTTTCAATATCCTCAAGTAATTTTTGTACCAGTGGAGAGGATGCTGTGTCTAATTCCATTTATTTATGTCATTCTGAATGCAAATACGCAGGTACATATAACTTGACAACTCAGGAACCAAAAGAGACGTCAGTTGACGAGTATTTGCAAATTTATTTGCACACCTTCATGTGACATTTTTTTTTATTTATAAAGATTATATTTTGACAATGTGAAATAATACTAAGCTGAAAAATAATGGCAACTTGCAAATATATATATCGGCATACACATGCAGCTAATAAGTTTAGATGTATAGTTCTTATTAGCTCTGCTGACCATAGGTCGCAGTGCTTGTGCAATCACTCATGTCTGTCTATCCATAAACTTTAGCTTGTGGATGGGATACAGTCCACAGTTTTCAGGTTATCCCAATATAACTTGCAGAACCTATCAAGTGGGTAAAAACCCAGGTCAAGACTATATTGGTAAATGCAGCTACATTTTGGGAAATATATCGCCAACTCAGAAATAATGTCGTAAGTTTACTTAGAGAAGCCAAACACAATTATTACTCAAAAGTTAGTGATACCTTAACAAATAAATCCACTGAAACCAAGAAATGGTGGATAACATTAAAAAAAGCTTGTGGTTGGCGTTCAAATAAACCCATCCCTCCTCTTATTGTTAATGGCTCAGTCCTCTTTAACTCTGTTGATAAAGCCACTGCTCTAAATGATTTTTTCTCGTCTCAGTGGGTCAATGATGACGAAAATGAGCCGACGCCTGTTCTGGAAGATAAAACCGACGAAAACCTTGATCGTATTATTACTGATGAAAATGAAACACTATAAATTCTATCCAAACTTAAAATTTCAAAAACAGGTGGGCCCGATAACCTTCCGAATAAAGTTTTACGTTTATTTGCTCCATACATGGCTGGTGTTTTCACGAAATTGTTTAATCTTTCACTGGAAAAAGCTACCTTTCCTGCTATTTGGAAAGAAGCTAATGTGGTTGGTCTTTATAAAAAAGACGAAAATTTCTTGCCTAAAAATTACCGTCCTGTCTCTCTGTCATGTTCATCTGCTAAAGTGTTTGAAATTATTGTGTTCCAAAGAGTGTATGATTTCCTCACTTCAAAAAATCTTTTGACTGCTTGCAATTCAGGTTTCAAAAAACGTGACAGTACAGTCAACCAACTCATCAACATTGTGCATGTTATTAGTGAAACTTTAGATCAACGTAAAGATGTGCGTATGATATCTCTGGATATATCTAAAGCCTTTGATAGGGTTTGGCATCGGGGCTTGCTTGTTAAACTCAAACAACTTGGCACTTGCGATCCACTCCTTTTCTGGATCCGTTCATATTTAACAAATAGAAAACAGCGCATTGTGCTGGATGGAGTTGCTTCAGATTGGGTGACTATTCAGTCTGGTGTCCCCCAAGGTAGTGTCCTTGGACCGTTATTGTTCTTGGTCTTCATTAACGATTTAGTTGACAACCTTCTTGCAAAGTTTACATTTTTGCTGATGACACATCGCTACTGGAAATTGTTGAGTCTCCTGACCAAACTGTAATAACTCTAAATGAAAATCTGTTAACCATTCAGGATTGGGGAGTAAAATGGAAAGTAGACTTTAACCCTGGAAAAACTGAAGATATGGTCATTTCTAAAAAAGTTAAACATGAAAACCACCCACCTGTAACTTTCATGGGTGAAACGATTAAAAACGTAAAAGAGCACAAACACCTTGGTGTTATTCTTACCCATAATTAGTTATGGGATAAACATGTTTTATCAATATGTAACAAAGCATCAGCAAGACTTGGGAGATTAAGGAAATGTATGCTTACACTTCCATGTAATGCTCTTGAAACTATTTACACATCAGGTATTCGGCCGATTTTGGAATATGCGTCTCAGGTTATAGACAGTTGTTTAGTCAGGAATAGTGATATACTCGAATCAGTTCAGTACCGAGCTGCACTTACTGTATCAGGAGCTATGAATACATCTAGTCGTGTTAAAGTTTTAAAATGCCTAGGGTGGCCGAGCTTAGCAGACAGAAGTAAATACTTTAAGTTAGTACTTTTCTTCAAAATAGTTAAAAACTTATGCCCGGATCACTTGAGCGATCTTCTTCCTCCTGAAAATGGTCGTCGCAACTATAATTTACGCACCATAAATGATCGACTTTTGCCTAGAACTCGGATTAAAATTTCATCTCGTAGCTTTATCCCCTCTACAACTTTAATCTGGAACTCTCTTCCACTTTTCGTTCGTGACTCCAGGTCTCTTAGCGTCTTCAAATTGTACGTTAAACAAATATTCTTTCCTTCTAGGCTCGGCCACCTACGTTATGGGCCTCGTAAATTAAACATTCTCATTAATAGATAAAGAGTGGATTTTAGTGCCCTCAATGCACATCTGTATACTCGTCGTTTGATAGACTCGCAAGTATGTCATTGTGGACATCATTCTGAAACTACTTATCGCTTTCTTTTGCAGTGTCCATTGTACACAGTTCCCAGAAACATTTTCTTGGCTAGAATCTCCTCAGCTCTCGAAACGAGTCATCTAAATTTGAATTTTAATAATTTATCTAATAACGATAAAGTGTCGCTTTGTTTGTTCGGTCACCATAATTTGTCTTTTGAGTGTAACTACAAAATAATGGATGCTTCATTGAAATTTATTCTCCAAACAAAAAGATTCGGTAAAGAATCTGATGTTAATTCTGATTCAGACGAAGACGATTAATTGTACGTGCCTATTTAAACGAAACTATATTTATTTGTTTGAATGGCTTCTACATGGTTTAAACCATCTATAATCGCCTGCTCTATCACATCATATTGTCATGTTCTTTTGTTTTATTATATATTGCGAAATATTTTCATTTTTTTATATATCATTATTTTTTTCCTTTTCCATTGTGGATTACTGTTGTTCTATTGTATGTACTTGAGGAAAGGGCCCTGTATTAGCCAATGGCTATTTCCCAATCCTCGTTAAAGAAATATAGTTTATTACTTCTATATTGGTGGTGCCATCTATGGTATCACGTAATATATGGGTAAAGAAGTGAAAGTGATGAGAATATTATTTTTCTAAGAGTTTTTAATCCATCATGACGAAACTTAGCACCAGTGTCAATTAAGCTAAAAGACGAAAACACATTGAAATTTGGTGGCACCACTTCCAGTATTTTAAAAGATGTGGACCAAAATGTGTTAAAAACACATTACAATCAGTATTTCCAGACCAGGGAGGTGGACTGGGACATATACGTCCCTGGTTCAGGAACAGTCAGTTTATCATATCAAGTATACCACAGATGTGTATCATGTGTAGAAGGTTTATAATAAAAATATTGCATAGTATGGACCTGTTTTCACAAGGTCACAGAGGGAAGACATTTCAGGAAAAGAATATTTTCTATGTTTTTGTTATTTGTCATTACATCTGAACATGTAATCATATGCCATAACAGGAATATTATGCAGACCCAAGTCTGACATGTGGAGTCATGATAGCACCACTGATATTACTAGGTAATGCATATGGCTAAACTGGACATACTTTCTCAAGGTCACGCAGGGAATGCAGATCAGGAAATGATTTTATTGTGATGCCCATGACATCTTAACTTCTGCACATATATCAACATACCACTGCAGGAATATTAGACAGACAAAAGTCTATGAAGTGGAGTCTTAATAGTTCAACTGATGAGATGGCGGGAAGAACCGCTCTTTGAAAAAGAATGGCTTTCAAAAACAACTCAAAATAATGTCAACATTCCTAACTAATGACAAAGTGATAAACATATCATATTGTATTGCACCGCCAGAGGGCGACCATCGACTTTCTTGGAATCAAGGCTCCTGTTGGTGTCGACATTTTACTAAGTTTGCTTTTCCGTTTCTGGATGAAAATTGGTATATTGGTTATTGAAGCTATACTGACTGTACTGGGAAAGATACGTGTCTAAACTCATCATTTTCATATTTGAGAGTTGGATACCACACCGGTTCCAGGTCAGGCTGACAGTGCCATATTATTACGTAAGCTGAGGTCTCCCTGCTTTCACGGTTGACTCAGGTCTGTGAGATCGACCGTAACAACGACAAACAACAACAATATGGCAGCCCCCACGGGAAAAATCAAGGACCTGTCGGAACTTACAAAGATAAAGAAGGAGAAACTCTGTGAGGCCTTTATAAACTCACTGCAGGTAATATATCAGTACGCAATGAAGGATGTACAAGATTGCCTGGATAAATTTGACATGGAGGACCTAGTGCCCCTCCATAAGGCACTTTGTACGAAAGTTTGTGATACTTTCAGTCAGTTTGAGGACAAGCGACCGATAAACAGACAGGTAAAAAGCACTATTACTCCGACATCTGGAACATGGGGTATAGTCTTATGAATAAAGTGCCCAGTAAAAACTTGGATAAAATATTTGTCGGAAAGGATAACAGTGCGGACTCTTATAGTGTTATAGATGCCAGCATAAGAGACCCTGTCAAAGACATGACTGACATCTTAGCTACTATGGCCGAGCTCAGTGCACGAATTGTTAAATTGGAGGTGGAAATGAAAGAGTTAAAAGAGGACAATGGCCAGCTACGAACACAATTAGCGTCGACCATGGGAGGTGAAGCACCTTCTAATATTTTGCCCTCTGATACCAAGGCGAACGAAAACGACACTAATCGCATCATATGTATCGATGGCAGAGAATCCGAATCGCTTGTGTCCCGATCAGACTCGGACGAAGAAGCTGAAGGACTCCGTGACTTCCATCTCCCTTCTGCGTTTAGGAGAAAGCTTAATCACAAAAAACGGCGCGAAACTAGACTAAAACAGCGTCATCAGAAAGAGCAGTCCAGTACAGTCAGCTCTCAGACTACCCCTGATAGTCGCCCGTCTTATGCGTCCATGGCCGCAAAATCTAGGAAATCGGATGCCGCATCCCAGGGCCAAGTGGCAACTCAACACAGGGTAGCCGACACAGTATCTCGCAATGAATCGGACAGCAGAGGACTTTCTGCTGCCCCACTCTCGAGCGCCAATGAGGAAGTGAGTGACATATACATCGGAGGTGTCCATAGGAGACATACTGCCGATGACATTAAAAAACATATCACAGACAAAATGCGGGTTCTTCATCCCAGCCAACTTGAAATAAATCTGTTGGCTAATAAACCCAGTTATAAATCCTTTAAAGTGACCATGGATCCTGGGGATGTTAATGTTGCTTTGTGTAAGGACAACTGGCCAAACGGCTTTACAGTACGTCGTTTTACTCAAAAGGTGAACAATCGGTCGCCAAAGGGCGTGTCACCTGGGCGGAATTACCAGCGCCTCACCCGCAACCGAGAGCGGAGGCTCTACCGCCGGTCTAGAGACTCGCAGAAACCACATGCCCGCAATGACTCGCGGACAACTGGTACGACGACCGAGAGGAGTGGGACTGGCGAGACCAACAGTATACCGACCGGGAAGACTCGAGGGCAAACTACAAGAGTTACTGGTGGTCAGGACATACCGCTCAGTACTAGCAATGATATATTTCTTGTATGCAAACATTTTAACTGCCACGGCTTTAAGCAATCTGCAGATTATGTGCTAAGTAGACTCAGTGACTGTAATTTGCTGTGCCTAAATGAAACTTGGTTAAGACCCTCGGAACTACACATTATTGATAAAACTATAGAATCATGCACCGGTTTATCGCAGGACAGTTACTCTATATTTGCTAAGTCGGGCATGAATGATATTGAAGCGGATTACACTGGTCGCCCATTCGGGGGCGTGGCTATTGTTTACAAACAAACGTCAGGTCTAACCTGTCATGAACTTGGAAGTGTTCAGCAATAGAGTGGTGGCTGTCGCCCTCAGAGATCATTATAATATCATAGTCCAAGTTGTCGTAGGTGCATATATGCCATTCTATTCTAAAATAACACAGAAGAATATATGGAAACTCTAGATGCAATTCAATCGGTTTTAGACCAGTATGCCATGGTCGTGCCTGTGAAATTGTTTGGCGACTTTAATGCTAAACTACCAACAAAACCTAAGCTACATAAGAAGTGGTACACTAAAGATGCTTTCAATGAGAATAGTCATGTACTCTATGATTTTATTGTAGGAAACAATTTTAGTGTGTTGGATTTTATGTTTACTCAGCAAGTTAATTATACATATTTCTGTCATGGCAATGGACATTTTAGCTGGATCGACCATGTTCTCTGCCTATCTCATGATACTGAGAGTGTTTTGTCGTGCCATATTGTACCCCTGCACAGCGATAACCTAAGTGATCACTTATCAGTGCGTTTGGAAATGAAACTATGTATACAGGGTGACAAAAACTGTGTCGAGGCATCATGTAAAAATGCATCACTAGATAGATTTAAGACATACCCATGTCCCAGGTGGGATAGACAGGACTGCAATGATGCGTATCAAACAATTCTATCAAAGAAACTTAACTCCCTGCCTCTGTTAATATTAGATGAGTTCAAATGCAATGATCAGAATTACGTGTTACATCAAGTGGAAAATCAAATTGATACCATTAACACATTAATTCATGATTCGTGCAAAGAGGCAGGATGAACGCCGAAAAAGTTTTTTAAGCCAAAACCATACTGGTGTCCACATCTCAGTGTCATAAGGGATCGGAAAAGGTTTTGGTTTAATTTATGGGTAGCAAATGGAAAACCGAAAACAGGTGCAGTACATGACGCACATAAATATATTAAGACACAGTTCCGACGAGTATCCAGACATTATAGGCAAGGTCTTCATAATTCTGGTATGCAAAAACTTAACCTGTATTTCGGGCAGAGAAAGATGTCTTATTTTTGGAATGAGCTGAAACGACTAAAGAGAAAAAAGGTATCTAGCAGTAGAGATGTTAATGGTTTTCAAGTTTATTATAAAGGTGTTATGCAGGATAAGGGTACACTTACTAGTGATCAGTTGAAGATAAGTGAATTTGTAAAAGCGGAGTATACTAAAAACTGTAACAAAGTATTTGATATCTCGGTAACGCATAACCATATTAAAGATCGGATTGGTTTATTACGCAGGAATATTGCGGCTGGCCCAGATGGAATTTATGCTGAGCATTTGATATACGGTAACTCTAAATATCTATGTCCTCACCTAGCGTCTCTATATTCTATCATTCTTCAGTGGAGCATTGTGCCAAGAATATTACAGTTTGGTGTCTTGGTACCTATACTTAAAAAGCCCACACTCAATCCAAACGAAGTAAGTAACTACAGACCTATTACGTTGAGCTCCACCCATGGAAAACTCCTAGAATTATTTCTGATACCAGATTATGATGCATCTGACACGCAGTTCGGCTTTCGAAAGGCCCGAGGGACGGACATGGGATGTGCTTTGCTACACGATGCAATTTCCTATTTTGAGAGTAGAAAATCACCCTTATTTGTAGCGTCACTAGACGCGGAAAAGTGTTTCGACACCGTATGGCATGATGGGTTATTTTTTAAGGTACATGATGTGCTCCCCTTGCCACAATGGGCATTTCTATGTACCTGGTATAGTCAGCTTAAAGGGGTTGTAAGATGGAATGGACTGTACAGTGCCTCGTTTGATGTCACTCGTGGTACGAGGCAGGGCAGTGTATTATCTCCCATGCTGTTTAATGTCTTTATAAACGACCTCTTGCTTACATTACAACTCAGTGATTGTGGGGCTCGTATTGGATCCCAGCAGATCAACTCGTTTGCATATGCAGACGATATTACTTTGCTCTCCACAATTATGCCTGATTTACAACAATTAATCAATATATGTACTGACTATGCTCAGACTTGGAGATTCAATTTTGGAATAAAAAAATCAAAATGTATGGTCGTAGGTAAATCTCTGTTTGACACAGTGTCGGTCAAAATGGGATCATGTGTAATTGCTTTCGAGGAGAGCCTGGACATACTGGGTGTAAATTATACAAAGAATCATAAATTTGACGTCCATGTGGATAACAGGATTAATGCTGCAAGGAGAGCCATATATAATCTTAGCTCTGCAGGCATGGCTTACCCTGGTCTCTGTACAGAGGTCAAAACACATCTATGGAAGACTATCGGCGTACCTTGCCTATCTTAAGGTCTAGATACCATGTGTTTATCACAAAGTCAGTTGAAACGTCTTGACTCTTTTCAGGGTACTGTACTAAAGCAGGTCCTAGGATTTAGTAAGCGAGCACACCATTCATCTATTCTTACTGCTTTAGGAGTACTTGCCTCCTAAGCAGACTTTCTTGGGGCGATACACCATGTTGGCCCCCAGCGAAAGTCTGCCCGGCCGTGTCGCAATACCATTTCAAGAGGCAATTAGCAGATCTGGCGATAACGTTGTCAGGCGCCGCTGGGCCAATGAATTGTACTTCGCTTATCGTGAAAGTTGCCTACTGCATTATTAATGAGCTGTGCGTCGTCCAATCAGATGCGAGCAACACGTCACTTCCCACACAGCAGTCAAAATAACTTCACGAGGTCGAGGACCCAAGGGAGTAATCCAATTGACAACTTCTCAAACGTGGTTTACCTGCTTGTGTATCTGTGACTTACTGGAGTAAAAGATGTCAGAATGGAACAGGGTGCTGTGTATTGCGATCGGGAAATGTTCCCGGCGTCACCTTCACCCAGAATACAAGACGACACCCCTAACTTTCTCAGTTCTTGCTGATGAGATTTCACTAGACTTACGAGCGGGCAAACTAAGATTACTACAGGTTTGGCTGGAATAGGCGTATCCGTTTCACCAGGTCAGGTATTAGTTGGAATATTCGACTTTTTCCACTGCCTGTTGGTGAAATTACAAAAGTGTCTTTCTTCTCAACAATAACATTAAATAATGCTTGCTCCTGGTGTTTGGTCGCCTGATAATTTACTCCCATCTCTTGCCAACAATCCTCAAGAACTTCTCGGAATTTTTTCTCATCCATTTTTTCCTTTTTTCCCGTGACACTGACGCTGTTCGTAGGCAGCTAATTTAGTAATTACAACTGGGCTGAGTGCGTAACACAGTTGCCGTACATGGCAGAACAGTAGCTGGATCAGGGATCACATTAAGCTTGCGTCCTGCGTCATAGACGCAAAAAATAAAGAAACGACGCCTGGAAATTAATAAAACATTGTCATTTTGCGTCTCTGTGGACGCACGCACAAAAACGCGATGCATTTTTGAAAGATACAACTGCAAAAATTACCCCAAGCGGTCACGGTGTTTTGTATCGACCATTATCAATCTCGTGATTATTTATTATACTGATGGAATCCTCTGATGTTCGTCTTTCTATGTAACAAGCTCTCTTATTTGCTAAGAAAAAATATTCGTGGGGTATCCCTCCAAAAATTTGCCAGAATGGGAATGGATGGACGTCACTTCACCTCATTATAAATGCTGAGAGCACTTCCAGGCTCCTCATTGGGTGGATTTGATCACGCGCCGCTCACTGTCCAATCAAATTCGTTGTCCCCCATGTGCTTGTCTCATGTCCGCAATGTTGGAAAGGTACAAGTCGTATCACGCAAAGATTATTGGACTAAGATGTTAAATTTTAAAATCACATTTTCACCAAGAAGAGTTCCATCGAAAAAATCTAGACCAAGATAAAGGCACGAGTGAAAATTCATTATGGACGGCAAGGAAAATACGCAGATTAGTCATCGCAAGGTTACACGTGAACGAAGCGAAATTTTGCATTAGCCGGCCTAACAGCGTAACACGATGTTGTTCATCACTGTCTCCGTTGGTTCACGTGGTTATTGGTGTTTTTGAAGCAAAATTTGGTTGTTTTGATTTCATTGAAATGTTTGAATGGAACAAATCTGTAGGAATTAACAAAATTTATGATCGAAGGCCGGAAAAATGTGTAGCGGAAAACCATGCCTGGGTGCATGCCCGTGACAGGCTGTGTACACTTGCTTTTGTGTTGCACGGCTTGTGGGCCTGCCGTGTTGCTTGGTGAATTAAGTGACCGCAATTAAGTTCAGACTCTTAACACCGCCTACGGTATCAAATTTTTCAGGTATATTGAAATAGAAAGTGCACAGAAATATAAATCATATAATTTCTGACAATTTCGTCACGTGGAATCAATCGCAAAAATAACAGAGCCCAGGCATGTTCAATCACGCATGCCGCTTGTTGTGCAAGCGAGTTAAAAAACTGTCCGGTGACACACGGTGTACAACAACAGAGATGTGCTATACAGACTTAGCCGTAATAGCAAGTTCCTGGGTAGATTGAATCCATCCTTGGTACCGTCAACAACTTTTAGACCCTTTTACATCAAGTTGGCATATTGGTAACTTTTTATTCAATCTTAAATTTTATAAATAATGAGTTACCTACGTGAGCATACAGACCCTATGTTATGTTCGTTTCTAGGCTTAAGTTACATGCATGTTTTATATATTTATCATTTTGATATATGTTAATTATACCAAATAAAATCAATTAATCAAATTACATCAAATGAAGTCCAGTTTGCACAATTTCAGACTGGACCCATAGATTCAGTTCATGGACCCACTATTTTTCCTGAAATTTTGAAAATGGAGAAAGATGGGTCCAACGGACCCACACTGAAAAATCCTTAATGTGACCCCTGCTGGATATCGCACAGCAGAGTTGTTAATCCCGTTACCCCCATTATGTTGTTCGCAGCAGGTGAACCCAAACAGTTAATTGAGCGGCGTGTGGTCAATACCCACTGGGCCGTGTAATAGCCTAGAAACAAAATGGCGCTCACAGAGTCACTATCCCACAATCCACTGCGCGCATCCCCACACCTGGCCACTCGCTGGCTGCGATGCCAGGACGGCGCTGCCTGCTTCCAGACAGTGACGCTGCCAAAGAAAGGCAGACGTTCGCTGGGGGGTAGTAGACCGCCAAGAACGGATGTTTAGCAGGCAATAGGAGTACCGACCATAGCCGACAATATCCAACGTAGTACAGTGTCCTTACTGCGTCGAGTGCCTTCACTACAGGCAGCTCACCTTACAGATATTTTATATGGCACTTGTTAGCAAAGTATTGGGCATTTGGTGTGAACGGCCTTGTGCCGGGGACTGTTGTCTCAAGAGTTCATAATTATGGTATGTCGCCTGTTGCCGTTTTTCTCGGCAGGCATGATCAAACGTCACGGAAACAGCAAACCAGTGCTCTTTCTGATGAGATGGTGGATTCATTAAAATACTTGCTGTTCCATGAGAATTTCCAAAAGCCATGGGGCTATGAACATACACTGGCAACATTGTTGACCACGGCGTTTTAGTCACCTTCTGGGCCTGGGCTAACACCGGCGCGGCACGCTGATGCTGTCTGCATGTCGCACCATTTAAAACGATTGCAACATTTCCTAATAGGCCTACTAATAGGCCTACATGTGTAGGTGAGGAGTATTTTGTTGCCGATAAACGTAATTAAACTTGTTGTGTTTACACTTGTGAGAAAGAGCATAACATCTGCTTTCAACGAACATAACTCATATTACTAAAATTTTTAGTATTAAGGTTTCTGTTCTCAACCTACCCCACCCTGAAAAAAGGGTAAAATATGCCTTGCGGCGGCCGCGGGGACAACTTTTTCGAGCGCAGCACACAAAAACATGCTATTTTCCACGGAGTTTCGTATCGCACAGACTGGATCATTTGTCATCATTGACATGTCATTACAAACCTAGCAACGTGAAGATTTTAAATCCGTTTGATCCTTTTTTTCCCCGTGAATTTCGGATCTTAAATCAATTTTAATTAAAACTTAACACTTTTCACAAAAAATGTTAACTGTGTCAGCAAACTTAGGATCAAACGGATTTTTAAAGCTCAGAATCCCAGCTTTCTAGTGATAAAAACTGCTTTTTACGAAAATAAAAAACGCCGATGCGAAGAAGCTCTGTAGAGACCATGTCCGTATTTAAATAGCGGCGACGCGTCAGTGCGGCTGCCCATCATGGCGTCCATAAGTGAGGTGAGTACGTTCTTGGTCACTGATATTTGTCATCGATTGTTTTGCATCGTCCACTATTAAAAACAACCCATTTGTTCAATAAAAACTTGAAAATGAAGGTCCCTAGAATGGTTTTGGAGTAGTTTAGCGTCAGGTAAGTATAAAATACAGGCTCGAAATTAAGTTGATGTGGGACTGGAAAAAAGCGTCTGCTACCAGCCTAACGGGAAAAAAGACGAGCCATATTTTCATAGAGCTGCAAAATAATGAATTCTGTTCGAAGCAGAAAAATAGTATCCCAGAACGTTTCCAGTATTTTTATGTTCATGCCGGCTGTAGCAGGTGAGTGATAATTAAGGACACATGTGAGCAATAATTAATAGCATAGAGCTGAAAGTGAAACAGCAGGTGATGTTTTCCTTCTTATGCAGTGACATTCAGACCAAATAAAGTCTGTTTGAGGCTAAAGTAAGAATAACACGTCCATGAATGTTCCTCAGGCATAAACATTATCAACTGGTCCACTGAATTCAGTGTTGAAGTATAGGCATATTTTGAATCTTAATAAAGACTAAAGTAAAATTATGCATCTCTTCTGCTGTAGATTCTTCAAAATTGTTTTATGTGATTATGGATAGGCAGGGCTAAGGGGTAGTGACAGTGCTTTTTTCCAGGCTCCCGCTTGATTTTTATTCTGAAGCTTTTTTTCATAAAAAATTCAGTTAACTTGCTTACTCTTCAGCTCGAGTGTATTGGACTTCGAATGGATCACGATGAAAATCAATTAAGAAATTTCAATCAACACAGCAGCAATAGAAACAAATGTTTCAATTATAATCATGTAACATGAAATTGAAAAGCTTGAGATCTGAAACAATATTTCTGAATACAAAATCATGCATTGCTTGCCAATAACAAAATTTAAAGTTGATATCACAGACATAGTTGACTCCCTCACCCCTGCCCGAAAGGAAAAAAAATGATTCATTTTTTATACATTAAAGAAATCTTAATGTAACTACATGTAAAAATTTAGATCTTTTAAAAAAATCTCAATCAGAATTCTTTTATCAACATGTATTTTGATGTCTTGTATGCATGTGGTTCATTTAGTTTGTTTGATATTTAAATCTTTTTTAAAAATGTTTTAATTTGAAATTAAAACAATTGAATTAGTCTTTAATGACTTTATTTCTCTAATCAAACTCCCCTCCACCTTTATGCAAAGAAGCATTGGAAGTAGCAAGCAGAGTCAGTTGCAGGTAGGCCTACATAAAGAAGTAGAGTAGTTTTGGTTTTTATCACACTGTATTTCTTTTGCCATTTCATATACAGACTCATTCAAAGTAGCAGGTATAAGCAATTATATTAACAAGTAGGCCTAGATGTATCATTAAGTTTTGTTGTTGTTTTTTTTATCAAAATCTATTCCCTGTCCAGAAACAAATATTTAAAGTAGCAGAACTGATTAATGTCAGAATTGCTCACATTAAATTGAATTTAATGGATTTTCATCCGGTTCCATTCCAATTGTCAAACACAGAATATTGAATGAAGCATCATAAATCAATTAAAAGTAGGCCCACATAGATGAAACTTCCATGATTAGTTTTGTATGTTTTTTTAATCACACTCCTCTCATCTGGCATGCAGACAAACAGAGCAAGTAGCACGATAAATCATCAAGAAGAAGGCCTACATTATGAAGTTAAACAACAATGCCCCTGCAACTGAATTTTTAAATCTTATTTTCAGCTGAATCATATTAACAAAGAGGAACCCATCCCTTGAACCCTAGGTAAACAGTTTTCATTATGAATAGTTATAGATAGTGTTTGCCAGAATAGTTAAGCTGGATGGATATCTGGTAGAACTTCTTCATAAACTCTAATTTTGGTGATGGCACAATGTTTCTTGTTTGTCACTGTAGAGTATCCAGTTTCACAGAACATGAGAATATGTCTGCGTGAGGTAGATGTGATGCATTTGTCAGCAACCATGTGCAAAAAACTGTTTTCATGACTACGAACATGTATGTATTTTGATGCATGTTTCAAAGTGCAGGATTTGTTATTATAGGCCTATGGATGCCAATTTTTATATTTAACAGGGCTCTTGTTTGACTTTTAAAAATCTTGCAGTCAAGTGAAATTTGTGCATTGCTCCTAAAAATAATTTTACCTATTCTGTGACTTCAGCTTATTGAATTATCAAATTTATATTAGTTGACACAGTTATGCCCACTGTAATTACTAGCAAACTGCTTACATGTTGATTCTCACTGTTCAGAACTCATGCCTCCGTTGTGTTTGGTTTTACTGACTTGTATTTGGGAAGTTGTAAAGTATAATTGTCATTAACTCTGGTTCACCTGTGTGTGATGGTTCCAGAGGGTTGACCTTTATGCGCCAAGAGACCACCCATTGCACTTTGGGTATCTGAGTCTGTACACCTTGGTATCGACTTGACCATGATACATTTCATTGTAAACCAGTAAGAAAATCACATGCAACATGGCTGTTTTGTGTGTGTGTGGTATACTGTGCACTGTACGGTGTGAAGTTAGTGTATGCATGTGTTATATTTTTGTGGAATGCTGTACACTGTAAAATATGCAAAATTTATCTTAATGCATGGGGCAAAAGCTGATAAATCTATTTTTTCCAAATCACTTCAAAAAGGTGATTATTTTCAAAACATAAACATGGTCGCACATTAGCATGTTGATGTTTGTTGACAGACACTCTTGATTCATTTGCAAATTAGTGACACATTTTGCATATTTTCAACTTTCTGGTGTGTTGTATCTTCTTCATGGACTTGTCATACATGTATGCCCAGTTTCGTCCATACACATAGAAACAAGTTGTATTCTTCAAGACATTTTTATGGAAAAACATGTATATATTAGAATTTCACTTCAGTGTCACATATTCAGTAGCAATTTTGAAACAAAGGTGAATTTGTTGTATTTGCTGGGCTGTATAGGCAGTCAATTTTTAGGTGAGGTGGGCAGGGGGAAACAAACATGTGGTTGCTGATCACATAACTTTTTAGATTTAATACATGAAACAAATCTCTCTGGTGCTATGATAGACATGTATTGTGAAGAAAACATTGCATCTATGATGTAGGGAAAGGTACTGATCACGATCCTAGGGCTGAATAGTATACTTTCAAATGGCCCACTATTTAAGTTGATCAGGAGGGTCCTTGCATAAAATGTATGTGTTTTATCATTGTATGTTGCAGTTGGCTTGCCACAGACCTGACGGCGAAGGAGATGTACCCCTGTTGGATCCTGTTTGCGAAGAAGCTGGCATGTCTGTGGAATCATGGATGAGATGTATCCAAGGACTGTCACTGTAGATTCCATTCTCCCTTTTGCATCCTGATATTTACCAAAGATACATGTGGAAGTAGCAGCACTTCAAGAGGTTTGGTACATCAATCATGAGAAAAAATTAGAAAATCAGCTTGGATCACCTAAGATTCACAACAGATGGTCAGGTGAAAAAAGCCCATGACACCTGCTATGAAGACAATGTCAGCCCAATCCTGCATCGATTTTCAAAGTTTACAGTTACAAGCTTGCCTAATTGTGCTTGATATCTGTTTAAGAAATATTACATTTTCGTTGCATTCTCTTGACTAAAGTACAAATAATGACTTTCATTCTTTTCTGACTTGCCCTATAATTTAGCTGTTAATATCCAAAGATTATTAGAAAGTTTGGCTACAAATATTTACAGTTTTTAGACTTGTCTGTTTTACTACTTAACTTTATCTTTTGGCATCACTCTGTTTAAATATTCACCTTTCAGACATTTTAGGCTAGCTTGTTTTCTGTTAGGTCAAACCCCCAGGGGCTATTGGTAGCAAGCAGCTACTGACGACAGTTACAAGCTTGCCTAATTGTGCTTGATATCAGGTTAAGGGTATATATCAGGTTACGCGTGAGTCTTACAAATGACTTAATAAAAGTCTGAAAATACGTTAAAAGTACCATAAACTATATATTTCCTGAAAGCTAATAAATCTGGGAATAAGTTGATAGCATTTTCATTTTTACAAGTTCTTCTGTGTTGACACAACAATCAGGTAAAGTGATCATAAAAAAATCACACAATTATTAAATCTACTTTTTTATTTTGAGCTTGAGCATGTGCATTTCTGTTGCAAAAGCTAGCAGACATGATTTTCTACACAAACGTGTCTCATTTTTGTCATTGTTTGCGCTATTGTGGAGATACTCCCGTTTAAAGTTGAAAAGATGACATTCCATTCTTACATCAAAGGTTTTGACTTTTGGCTCGCTGTGGAGGGAAAACCACTCAACATAGAAAAAATCTGAGACACGTTTTTAAAGATTACATTCTTGTGAACAGTTTGCCACAAACCCCAGGTCTTTATGAGCAAAACTGACGAAGTTGATTTCACAAGAAGTTGAGAAACAAAGGCCAGGAATGATGCCAAGAAAAACGCTTTCAAAGCAAATGCCGACTTCAATAGGACTTAGGCTATTCTTTGGGCCTTTGATCGCAATGACACCTTGGTATTCCGTTACGCACTCCTACCTATTGAGTAAATGGACAAGTTTGGAGCATCAAACTTCAAAGAATGCTTTATTTTAGAGGTTTTACATCCAAAAATGTTATAATCATGCTCATCTGTCACTTTGGATTCCATGTTGGGGTTTCTCAAGTTTAATCTGATTGGCCGACAAATGACTGACAGGTGGTTACGGGGCAACCGGGTTCTACGATGTTTGCCGTCTTGCGTGGGGCCCAGTATAGGTGTCAGTAAATCGGAACTTCAGTCTCAGTTCAGAAAGTTTCTATCAAGTTCACAGGATCGTTGCTTACATTTGTGTGATTAGAAAGTGCTATTGCAAAGATGCCGAGAAAGAAAAAACCTAGAGGCAGACCGATGCCCGCGTCAGTTGCAAGTGAACTCAAAGCGTCTGATCTAGGATCATACTACAATCAGTTCCCTCCAGTGGAGACGACCCTGCAACCCGACGTGAGCCTCACGGAGACCCCGGGCGAGTCTGGCATTGCATGGTCAGGGTCGAACGAAGTCGCGGCCAAGGTCACGGATACTGATTCGGTGAACACCACAACATCCACAAGCCAACCCGGTCTGGACAAACGCTTCTGCAGTGCTAGTGCCCAGAAACTCGGAGACTTTGTGGTCCACGAGGCTAGATCTACAGATTGTTGTGAACAAGGAGATGTGAATGAACAGCCAGAGGGATACCGATTATGGGACTGTTCTCAGTTGCAGGCTTGTATTGATGCCGCTGCTGTGTGTGCAACTTGTAAAGTTGGAACTCTGAAACTGAGCGAAAGAACAAGTATTGGAGCAACAAGAGGATGGAAGTCTGAGTTTATATGGATATGTTCAAACGAGAGTTGTACACAAAGCAATAATGCGGTTTGCCTGCCGAGCTGATCGTAGTCTGCTTGTGCGGAGCGTGCGCAGAAGCGCTCACACCTGCTGTATGTAAATGAGGCTCCTGTTGGATTCCTGCAGGGTGGAGCTTAGAAGCTTAGCTAGTCCCCAGCCGAAGCCACACCAAACAGTGAGAACCAGGCCGAATACTTTTGCCAAAATTCACAATTTTCCTTTACACAACCTGAAATCTGATTCCGGCATACAAAACTTAAAGGAAAAGTGCATAACATGTGTGAAAATAGCAAAAATGATGGTTTAACCCATTGTAACCTGATATATATCCTTAAGAAATATTATATTTTCATTACATTCTCTTGACTTAAATACAAATGACTTTCATTTTTTTCTGACTTGCCCTATAAGTTAGCTGTTAATATCCAAAGATTATTAGAAAGTTTGGCTACAATAATTTACAGTTTTTAGACTTGTCTGTTTTGCTACTTAACTTTATCTTTGGCATCATTCTGTTTTAATGTTCACCCTTCAGACATTTTAGCCTAGCTTGTTTTCTGTAAGGTCAAACCCCCAGGGGCTATAGGTAGCAAGCAGCTACTGACGACAGTTACAAGCTTGCCTAATTGTACTCAAAATCCTGTTAAGAAAAATTGTTTTGATAACATGTTTTTTGACATAAATGCTAATGACTTTCATTCTTTTCTGACATGCCTAAATGCACATTTACTCAAAATTGACTGTATTTTCTCAAATGTCACAAACCTGACACATTAAGTTGATACATTGACTCAGAGTTGGCAGTTAAATAGAGCTTAATTGTTTGAGGGGTAGGTGTCATCACAGAGTTTGTTTTACATTTCTGGTGCAGGATGTCCATTGTTGCAGTCCTTGTTGGGATTTCCCTTGGTTTGTATAGGTGGTCTAGTTGCAACTGTTTAGTTTACTATCACTGGGACTGAATATAAGACCCCAGCTTGTTTCCACTTCAGTTATACACTGGCGGGTGGTTTAACTAGGATAAAATGTGCAGCCAGAAGGGGTACATATTGGTTCAGGGGTAAGTCAAATTGTTCTTATCTGAACCTGTACTATGCAAATTTAGTAATTATGGTTTGTTTGACAGGTGTTCTTCTTTCATAATGAAGCTCTGCATTTATAAGCAAAACTTCACGTATTTAGCTAATTCATCATTTGCCACGTTCTTATTTATTCTTTATTATGTGGGTTGTCTTTGCTAAATATTTAGCTTAGACAAGGAGCCGCTACTCAGAGACATGTAAGGGTAAAAGGCTCCGAAACATGTTGAGTAGTTACCCACTGAAGACCCTTTAATTTATTTGGGCTGATACAGCCTGTGTCAAAATTTTACAGAGGAATGTGTGCAATATAGACAATAGTAATTCTATATTATGTATATAGGTTAGACAGGGACAGGTTAGCTTATGGAGAGTAAAGAGTTCGAACTGCGGAATTGGATATTGACTACTAGGAAGTGGTTCTGGGCAAAAAGACACAAATACAAAGTCTGTAATTTTGCTTGAAATAAACTTAACAAATGTATGAATATGAATATATTGTTAACTGTCAGAGTTTAAAACATATTTGAAATTTCAAGGTTCAACTTTGAAAACTTTTCAAGATATGGATCCTTTAGATAGGACCAAAAATGGGCATTTTCAGTGATGCCACAAAAATGGCTAAGTCCAGTGTCTGGAAACAGAATTTTACACCCTTGAAATTTCAGAATAATGTTCAAATATCTTAATTATCCATGGTACTCTCATTAGGTGCACTGTTTTATGTATTAAAATCAGGAACAGGTGACATGATGCAATGTGTATCTTATGATTATGGGCATAAAAGGTGATTTTCCATTTAAATGGCAAAAGCCCCTTTTCGGGTTGGGACGCAGGTCGCATCCCGGGTCCGAGGGTTATAGTGACTTACTATTTAGTAAATTATAGTATTTGGTGTATTTTATAGTGTTTTGCACTGAGATGATGCTTATTAGATTTATTTTATTGCATTGTGTATTATGTTATGGCGATTTCTGTCCATGTGCATTGTTTTAAAAAACATGTGGCTCAAGTAGTGAATTTGCCCTATTTTGACCACTTCCATGGCAACCAACCCCTGTCTTCACTTTCATAGTGTGCAATTTTGCTTAAAATGAACCCTGAAAGTGTATAATTTTGAATTTTTCAGTAACTTTCATATTTTCAAAGATATCTGAAATTTCAAGGTTGAAGATCTCAAACTTTTCAAGATCTGGGTCTGTCAAAATGGAAGGAAATTGGCATTTTTGAGTGTGCCGCTTGAAAAATTGGCGAAGTCCAGAGTCTGGACTTGGGAGTTTGCACCATTGAAATTTTAAAATAATGTTCAAGTATCTTCATTATCGATGATATTCTCATTAAATGCACAGGTGATGGTTTAGGTAAAATGACAAATGTGAGGAAAGGTTGCTGTTATAACCGGTTGTATCGTAACAGATAGGCCTATAAACAAAGTACACGTGCTTAAAAAAAATCCATTCTTCTTTTCATTTCGGATACTAGGCCTAATTCATCTTGTTTTGGATATTAATTCATTATGATTTACATCTACTTTTATAAACTTAAAAGTTTAACTAAGTAAGGGACGAACCATTAGAATCTTAATGGGGGCTATGCATTTTAGTAAAACATAGGATCCACAATATTTTTTTTCAGTTGCCCATAACAGTACATTATTTTTTTTCCACCCTACCTCGCAGTACTTTTTTTTCTAATACTGAAACCTATGGATGCATATATTTTAGCTACCATTGTGTAAGAAACATAACGTGGAGAGAAGCATTTTAGAAGCCTGAAATATGTCAAGTCCATTAGAAAGTTATATGAGCACAGAGGTTCCAAAAATAAATCATTTGAGGGCCCAGGGGTCCGGGGGACCTCCCCCGGAAAATGTGTATAAATAGATGCTCCCAGATGCGTTTTCCTGGGATTTGTGACTGCATTTTTAAGAGGACCATTTGGATTTTCAGGGATGCAAACTTCACTAAACTGGGCTCCACAAATCAAATTCTGCAATATATCTGATTTAATTCACGTAAAATGAATCAAAGAAAATATGATTCCGTGACAAATAATTCCTGGAAATATGTATTTGTGACCTTTACCTGCTAATAGATATTGTTACTGGTGATCAACATTATTACGACATGGTCATACTTGACTAACTCTTTCAATGCCAAGTTTGAGCCTGAGTCAATGACAACACTGGTCAACAGCTATTCTCGGCGCACTTTCCACGCAATGCGTGCAGATTACAAGAATAGCTGTTTACTAGAACCAAACTTTGTCCTATGTCTATTATCTTAAGTCTAGCCGTGTTTGTGTTTGAATCAAAGAGCTTTGCATGAGGAATTTGAATATCATTTATTAATAGTGATTCAAATATAAGACTTAGTGTGACTGAAGTCCCTTACAGCAATGAAACTTGAAAGAGTTAAGAAAGAATAGGTAGAAGAAAACAAATAATATGCCTACATTAACAGGTTTAAAACTTTATTTATTATAAAGTTGCAGATCTTTCAGTAGCAAGTATATCCAGTCGCTTTAATACTTTTTCTTGAAGTGAAGCTCTTGAAAAAAGGCTAACTTTGAAAATCTCTATTTAAAATACAGCAGCAGCTTAATTTAAGTAAAATAAACCCCAGTAGTGTAAGCCACGTGATACTCCATTAGTCCTTTGAGTAATTGTATATATTTTAATTGAAATTTACAAAACTATTTCAGAGTTAATTCATAGGGAATATCATGATATTGCCTATGGATTTACAAGGTGTTAAAAAGAAGGATAAACTAATTACGCAAGGAGACGTTCTTCACTACTTCAGATTTTTTCAAAAGGCCTAAGTGATTATTTCTCATAGCGTCTTACATTTGTGACAAAGTTGGTAATTTTAACGTAAAACAGACTATCGCGGCTTCAAAAGGCTTAGCTATAGGCCTTACCTTGATTACGATTAGTAATAGATGTATACAAAAGTTGACAAAAGTTTTCCTCTGCCTAGGCCTATATATATACAAGCCCAGTTATTACTACGGTTTTACTACCGGTATGTCTATGGCAGTATGGCTTCATTCAGTGCTTCACGAAAGTTAACCATATCGGTATGTACACTGTGCGCTATGAATGTAGCCTACATAATATGTACGGTAACACAAAGAGTCACTTACAGTCGGTTAAGGCCTATCGCTATGATAATCATTTAGGATTAATAAGTAAATCTAATAACTTACCTTTCATGTAGGCCCTAATAGGCCTATATTCATTTTGTGATTAATGTGACCGACAGCTCGTTTGCAAGTTGTTATCACTTTTCACGTGGAGATTGGGAATCGGGCCATCAGAAAGCCTGGCTATATGACAATTAAATCTGCTGTTCGGGAAGCTGCCTATTGTACTGTAATTTTGCATATTCAACAGGTAAAACGTCCACTCATTCCATTGACCCAATGTCATAGAGTACCGGTACTAAAACCTAAACGAGGAAAGCGTATTTACATTCATCATGAGCCTTAATGATACAGAACTGATATCCAAATTTGCCACCTACATAAGAGAATGCACAGAAATTAAGGTAGCGGAGGGGATTGAGCTATAACGGCAAAATCGTGACCCGACAGAAAATGAGTTTTTTTCCATTTCCGTAAAGTTTGGTACTTTAACTTTCTTGTCACCAAACATGAATACTAAAAAAGCAAAATTTATGTGATGAAAAAGAAAAAAAAACATGACCATGTTTTAGCTGGCTGCAGCATGAGCATGTCTGTTTACAAATGTATGCTAATTAGTCCGCCAAAGTTTGGACAGCAGTCGGCTGCTTTCCACAATCCAGGACCGTAGCAACGACAAGCGACCAACTGTGACATTTTGAGGTGCGCTGCTACCAATTCTTGTATAAACTGCTTGACAAGATTAGGACTGATTAATTGGTTTGTTGTGGTGATCAAATGGCCATATAGACAATTAAATCGATGGGCTCATGTTTGCTTTCTCAGAGTGTGATAAAAAAAAATTAAAATAAGGGACGATAAAAGGTGGCGATTGTCAAAACGGGACCTGGCGATGGACGTGAGCCTCAGTGTGTTTTCAATGAAGGCGATTTCAACCTATGCGTAAATCTTTACTCAGAATCATGGCATTGTATACATTATAAAGGCTTACAACCCTCTCTACAGTTTTGCCCTATCCAAGACCAATTTGCTTTTAATGTTTACTGGCAAAAAATACACATGACGATCGAGGAATCCTAACACTGGACCACTTGGCTATAAATATGCCGCAAAATATAAAATCGGGGATTCGATTCAGCGTAAATAATTGTATCTGCCTTCAATAATTATATGTGCCTTTACCTGAATGTGAAACGGCGAATAGCATTAAATGTTAACCTTGAAGTAAATTTATGTGAAGCACACGCCTCCACTAAAACTGGTATCGTCTGTAGCGCTGTCGCATTTTGTGGAACTGGAAGACTGGCACATTGCATATGCACGGACTTGCCCACGTCATACGGGGGTGTTTCGAAGTACACTGAGCGAGGGGACAGAAAAAAAAAGCTTTAAAAATTTGACCATCAGGGGGACAAAATAATCAGATTACTGTTAAATGACTGCGAAAAGCGACTCTGCACTCTGCTTTTAGCTGGTTGATCGGTCATATAAAATTATTTTGTCTCACTGTGCGCGGCATGTTCCGAATCCACTCGCCCGCACTCACCCATCAGGAAGTTTCGGTTTTGTGTCTCGATCAGTTCATTGCAGTTCAAGGGTGAGCCAACTATCTTTCAGTGGGCCAGTTATGTCCACAAAATAAAAAATATGTTACATTAGTGGCAAGGTTTCGAAAGGCAATACGCGAGAAAAACATGGCAAAGTGAATGGCATTCTTTATCACAAAGGAGGCGCTAATATGTGGAGAAACTAATGAAATAGGCTTGGCGTATTCTATTGTGCTCCCGGCAACAAAAAACAAACAAAAACAAAAACAAACAAAACAAAAAAAACAAACAAAAACAAAAAAAAAACAAAACAAAAAAAACGCACAAGCCAAGGCCACGAAGAGCACGCTCCCTCACGATGCCCATCCTTTTCTCAATTTTGTTGGAATTGGAAACTTTCTTGACTGCCAGACAGACTCGCTCTGCGTAATTGTTAAACTGCGCTTGAAGTGCGTGTCGCCAGGTAGGCAAACACAGTCCGTCTTGGCAGGCAAGAAAGTTTTACCCTTGCGCACGAAGTGTAGAGTCATCACCTTACATCTGAGCGTGGTCTGGTGCATTAGGCCTATATTGATCTATGTAACCGTCAGGGTCTGATCAGAGACTACTTCAGCAAATCAATGGATTAGGCTACAGAGGCTCCAACCTAGGAGAGTACCAGAGAGGGAGAATCTCCCTCCCAGGGAGTTGCCCAGAGGGAAACCACGAGGTCCCAACGCGACCGAGCGGGGGGAGGGTACGGGAGGGGGGGCTGGCTGGGAAAAATTTTTCAAATTTCAAGTAAAAATGATGCTTTCTGATGAATTCTGGGGAGTTAAATCTTAAACAATAACAATAACTGCCAAGCTTGTGTATAGCATAGTGCCACATATATATATATATATATATATATATATATATATATATATATATATATATATATATATATATATATATATATATATATATATATATATATATATATATTAACTGAAACCCCTCAGTGGGCGGGAGGTTTTTTTGTAGCAAGCGGGAGGTCGGGAGAATTTTCAATTTCCCCTGAAAAGCGGGAGAGTTGGAGCCGCTGAAGTCTGGTTATTCAATCAAGCAATACAGTTTCATCACCAATACAACGTTGAAACTAATGGATTCTCAACACATATAAAACGTTCGCTTTTTTTTTTTTTTTTTCTTTTTTTTTTTTTTTTTTTGTTGTTTTGTTTCGTTTTGTTTTGTTTTTTGTTTTCTTGTTTGAAGTATAATTTATCCTGGGAGTGTTTCTTGATCAGTAACAGGACTATTGTCTTAAATGTTACGTCACGATCATCCATGTTGACCGCCTATCTAGCATTTATAAGCTACATTCAGAACGACATAGACCTCTCTCCGTCAAGACCAAACAATCTCACTTTACAAAATGCCAAAAGCCAAGAAACAAAGCAAAACACATAGCCGTCAGCGCCAAGCTAAGCAGCAACGTGATCGTGGCATGTCGATTTTTCCAACTTTCTTTTCGGTAAGGTCGCAAGTAGTCCAAGACACTGAATGGCGTTCCATCCATGCCGTTAATAAAGCCATGTTGTTCTTTGATCCAATGTGATGAGAAGTGAGTGAGCAACTCCTGCCTACCGGGCAGCCTTCTGAGTAGAGCAAGCTGTGAAACTGCAACCCGTTTGTTCAAGCGGCGCCATATGCAAACAATGTTGCTAGGGTCAAGGTGATGGCACCTTCGGGTCACGTGGCTAATCCGCTTTCGAATCGCCCTTTGAAGCTGTCCCATTCGCGTGGAAACCCGGCTGACAAGCTTTCGAGTGTGGCTGCATTTGATGTCATTCGGGTTAATAACTGCTTTTTTAAGCCAATTAACATCATTGTATGTTGGAAACTATGCATCAAAGATGTTGATTAACCTTTCTTCGAAGTACTGAGACCAAAACGGGCCGAATTTGGAAAGCTGTTTTGTCATTATGGCCAACAATGTGCGAAAAAAGGGCCTCAAATCTTTCAACGCCGATTTCTCGGAATGAAATTTTCTGCTCATGAATAAATTTTGTGGACAGCGTCAATAAAAAGCTAGTTGATCGATCTGCTTCAAATAATCGTCTTTTGAAAGATAAATATATTATCTGGGAACCGTTTTTTTTGTTTTTCCGTCAGATGTCCCCTTCCGAGACTTTTGTAGCTCACAAAATGAAGTAACTGTTGATGTTTAAAATGACGATCAAAGAATTCGATAATTCTGTTATTATGTATTTTATTTGTAAACAAAAAATACGGTTCCTGCATATTGGTCTATACTTTCATTTCACATAGGTAATACACTTTTGCATCGATTATTTTTAAATAAATGCTGACAAAATGTCAAATCTGATACCCTCTTGTAAACGGGCGTATAAAACCCTTGGAAATTATCGTATCGATATGAAACTTCTTTCTAACAAATCTATATGTCTGAACAATGAATAAAATGTATGGTTTTGTGGGTGAAATGTGAAACATAGTTCATCTATGCAACGTCAAAGTCGCGGGACCGCTGCGCGCGGCTCAATCCGCTCCGCTACTTAATGGAACTCTCTGACTTTACTTTACGTTTTAACTCCCACCCCCACCCCCGCACCAACCTCTACTTGTGTAAATTTGCCCTGACATTGCAACATTGTTGTATACATGCATCAGCATACCTCACCATTTGTGTGTTAATTTTTTTCATATACTTGTGTTTTTGTAGTGTCAAATTGTATTGTTTTGGCAAAATGCCATATTGTTTGTTATTTACATGGTTCAGCCAATAAACTTCATACCATATCACATGTAACAAAACTTGTGATCGTAACAATATTATTGTTTAATGGGTAGAAGCATTAAATGAAAGAACAGAAGACAGACAACCAAAAGCGTGCAGTCATCAGAGCGACCTCCCATGCACAAACACGCAGACGGTAGTGTGGCGATTTAGCCTATAGGCTATATCCCGGTCCGTGAAATATCAAAACTACAGTTTATAAATGATCTATTTGATAGAATAACCCCGTTCTGGTGTGTGGTCTCTTTCTCTCTAAATATCGTCCATCTAATACTAACAATGATAGAGGCCTTCAGATATAATTAATATGGTTGCGAATGATGCGTCTGTTTCATATCAATAGGAAGGTGCATGATTGTACATGTAGGCTAATACTGATTACAAAACTGATGAATCGCTCCTCAAAAACAAGAAATAATAAAACAGTATATATATATATAGGCTATATATATAGTTCATTTAATTTCAGTGCTCTACTTTTAATCACTGTATAGGCCTAATTGGTTCTGTCGTCTTGTGTATATGAATCATTGAATGTGCTTTTACTCCACTGGTGTATTTTTCATTTCGATGTATACATTATTTCCTCGTTTCACCGCAATTTTAATAAAATATTATTATATTGTATTGTTAACAATATCGTTTCCTTTCACTGACCTGCTTTTCGAAATGGAACTTTTTCCACACACTGCTAGATAAGATTCTAATGTAAAGTATAATATGCAACAATAAACCACAAAATGACCAGTAGCTTATTAAAAGCTTTTGCTGTTATCTTGTGTCGTTAACATTATACGTGTTTCTGATTCATGTGGCCCTGCTAAAATTAAAACAGCCGCAATCCTTGGGTAATTAATGGGGAAAAATCTTAATTTAATGTTAGGTGCAATTACTTCTTTGAACATGTCACCGCAGATGATGCCTAATCATCATCACTTTTGGGTGTGTATCAGAGCACTCATAATTTAGATTTAGTCACAAAAAGCAAACAAGAGTATTATAGGCCTAGGCTATAGATCTCTATCTTGTTTGTTGTTGGACCGGTTTCGCCGAATTTTATTCCGTATCCTAATATGACTTTGAGAGGTGCATCATTGTTGATTGATTCAGCCCGTTTCCCCAATTCTGATACCGTTTCTGTGAAACTTTATTCGTGTACTTTAAGAAGAAAGATATATTTGAACCAACTGATTTGATTTTTGTACACAGTTAATTAAAATATCCATAACAAATGTAAAACACACGTTAAAAAAAACAAGAGTAGGCCTAGTGTAGGCCTACTGAAAGAGTACTGTGGTTTTAAAATCGAATCGACCCATTTTGGAGATCTAAGGAGCAAACACCCGTAAATAGTCCATCATTTGTGTTATGGAGCCAGTAATCGATTACTTTAATTTATGAAGGGATACATGTCTGAGTTGAGTGATTTCATATTTAAATTCTCACTGATCGGCCAAATTAAGTAAAGGGATGTCGAACCAGGTAAGGTTTTTTTAGGCCCACTTGTTCTCCATACCAATAAAATGTGGAATATTATTGATATAGAAAAAATATCGAAAAAATCGATAGATCTTTTGGATAGTCGATGAAAAATCTGCTGGTGTTTAAGGCATAAACTGCTCCGTAGACGCGAAGTCTGAGAGTCGCTTTCGCCTATTGAGATAGGCCTATAAGCCTAGACCTACTGACACCAGGCCTATCAAGACTCTATAAATAATTTCCCCCGAATCCAGAGTCTTCAGAAGCAATACTAAAGGAGCTGAATCGCAGTGTTGACCATTGTCCCTTAGCTGACCTCGAGAAAACTGCCTTCAAACGAAATGTCGAAAACAACTAGCTAGTAGCTGATGTAGTGATGATGTCTTGGTCTCATGGCTGCTCTCAAAATGACTCAACACATTAAATGATTCTGGGTGTTTCGGCTGAAGTCACATAATATATTATCGGTTCGTTTGCAAAAATTTCGAACAAGAAATGTCTAGTGCACAGATTAAACCGTTTAACATTTTCTTGAAATCACAGTTCGGTGTCCAGGCTTGTGCAATGTAGGCTAGATCTGCGTGCTACCAGTCGCGACAAGAGGTATTTTTGTTTTGTTGGTGTAACTCTCATTGCAACGTGAATACGCGAGAAGTGTATACTTTCAAGGATTCACACACCAGGCCAGGACTACCTTATAAAGTGTGTGAGCTAGTCACACCTTCAATGTTTTGTCGCTAAAATGTGCGGAACTGTTAAATGTGCGTCCGATTAATTTTGTTGGACACAATACGACACATGCAAAAAGTTATCGTGTTTTTTCCAACGGTCACGGTGACATTGGTATTTACATTACTCGCCTATACTTCAGTAGCCAGTTTCTCATTGGTCCGTCTGCAAGTTGCAACTGGGTGATGACTTTTGCTGGGAAAGTGTAGAGACCCAGGTATTTTCAACTTTGGCACACGCTGCTGACCCTGTACGGTCCTTGATAGGACACAAACAGGGCAAATCATTAGCGCGACCGGCTTGGTCGCGCTAAGAACACCTAGTCCTGTAAGTTCTAAGACATAACGCGACCAGAGGTCGCGACAAATATATATATATATATATATATAAATATATATATATATATATATATATATATATATATATATATATATATATATATATATATATATATATATATATATATATATATATATATATATATTGGTATGAAAGCTTTTGTCGACTTCTCCGAAGAAACTGTCGCTGAGATTGCGCCGAAACTTAGTGGAAATATAACTTGTGGAAGGAGTAAACAAAGTTGTTAAAGGCCACTTCCCAGAAAAAAAATAAACCTCCTCTAAACTGTGTTCAACCAATTAAAATAAGATATATAATGACTGCATTCACAGTTTGCCCGTGACATCATTATATTCTTTCTTTCTTGACACTGTACGACGCATTTAAACACCAGGCTTTTCGGGTCTTCCCAGAAATTTAAATCGGATTTTTTGCCGGAAGTGGCGTCAGATGGAGACATCCGTGAAAGTGTCCTTGTCAGTGGCGGCCAATTCAAACCAGACAGAACTTTAATGAGGTTTTCGTTTCTGATCAGTTTGATCCAGGTTTTCCTATTTGTATTGTAGGATGCCAACTGGTAGAAGCTGAGTCCAGGAGTATGAATTCCTCTTAGAACTTGTGCACTTCGACACGCAACAGTTAACGTTCGGCATTTTCTAACTTTCTCTGATCGGAACATGAACATACGTGTATCACACCGACAATAGTCAGCACATCATCTAACGTAGGCCTCCATTTTCCCACTATGAGTCGCCACTGCTGGCTCAGTTTGGCCCGGACGATCCCCTACTTAAGGGTATATATCAGGTTACGCGTGAGTCTTACAAATGACTTAATAAAAGTCTGAAAATACGTTAAAAGTACCATAAACTATATATTTCCTGAAAGCTAATAAATCTGGAAATAAGTTGATAGCATTTTCATTTTTACAAGTTCTTCTGTGTTGACACAACAATCAGGTAAAGTGATCATAAAAAAATCACACAATTATTAAATCTACTTTTTTATTTTGAGCTTGAGCATGTGCATTTCTGTTGCAAAAGCTAGCAGACATGATTTTCTACACAAACGTGTCTCATTTTTGTCATTGTTTGCGCTATTGTGGAGATACTCCCGTTTAAAGTTGAAAAGATGACATTCCATTCTTACATCAAAGGTTTTGACGTTTGGCTCGCTGTGGAGGGAAAACCACTCAAGATAGAAAAAATCTGAGACACGTTTTTAAAGATTACATTCTTGTGAACAGTTTGCCACAAACCCCAGGTCTTTATGAGCAAAACTGACGAAGTTGATTTCACAAGAAGTTGAGAAACAAAGGCCAGGAATGATGCCGAGAAAAACGCTTTCAAAGCAAATGCCGACTTCAATAGGACTTACGCTATTCTTTGGGCCTTTGATCGCAATGACACCTTGGTATTCCGTTACACACTCCTACCTGTTGAGTAAATGGACAAGTTTGGAGCATCAAACTTCAAAGAATGCTTTATTTTAGAGGTTTTACATCCAAAAATGTTATAATCATGCTCATCTGTCACTTTGGATTCCATGTTGGGGTTTCTCAAGTTTAACCTGATTGGCCGACAAATGACTGACAGGTGGTTACGGGGCAACCGGGTTCTACGATGTTTGCCGTCTTGCGTGGGGCCCAGTAATGGCAGTATAGGTGTCAGTAAATCGGAACTTCAGTCTCAGTTCAGAAAGTTTCTATCAAGTTCACAGGATCGTTGCTTACATTTGTGTGATTAGAAAGTGCTATTGCAAAGATGCCGAGAAAGAAAAAACCTAGGGGCAGACCGATGCCCGCGTCAGTTGCAAGTGAACTCAAAGCGTCTGATCTAGGATCATACTACAATCAGTTCCCTCCAGTGGAGACGACCCTGCAACCCGACGTGAGCCTCACGGAGACCCCGGGCGAGTCTGGCATTGCATGGTCAGGGTCGAACGAAGTCGCGGCCAAGGTCACGGATACTGATTCGGTGAACACCACAACATCCACAAGCCAACCCGGTCTGGACAAACGCTTCTGCAGTGCTAGTTCCCAGAAACTCGGAGACTTTGTGGTCCACGAGGCTAGATCTACAGATTGTTGTGAACAAGGAGATGTGAATGAACAGGCAGAGGGATACCGATTATGGGACTGTTCTCAGTTGCAGGTTTGTATTGATGCCGCTGCTGTGTGTGCAACTTGTAAAGTTGGAACTCTGAAACTGAGCGAAAGAACAAGTATTGGAGCAACAAGAGGATGGAAGTCTGAGTTTATATGGATATGTTGAAACGAGAGTTGTACACAAAGCGATAATGCGGTTTGCCTGCCCAGCTGATCGTAGTCTGCTTGTGCGGAGCGTGCGCAGAAGCGCTCACATCAGCTGTATGTAAATGAGGCTCCTGTTGGATTCCTGCAGGGTGGAGCTTAGAAGCTTAGCTTGTCCCCAGCCGAAGCCACACCAAACAGTGAGAACCAGGCCCAATACTTTTGCCAAAATTCACAATTTTCCTTTACACAACCTGAAATCTCATTCCGGCATACAAAACTTAAAGGAAAAGTGCATAACATGTGTGAAAATAGCAAAAATGATGGTTTAACCCATTGTAACCTGATATATATCCTTAAGATGCATTGCGGTAAACACGCTGTGAATCAGTGTGATGTAATAAGGCGACAGGGTAATTACATTTTCGATTTCTCGGAAACCATCGCCCAGATTCACTTCAAACTTGATGGGAGTGTACCTTGGGTAGGTTCCCTCCCTTTGTTCAAATGGACACGCTCCAATGATTTTTCATTTCTAATGAATTCATTTGTATAGTTGACAAAAAGGTATAAAATTCTTCTCCAAAACCGCAAGTCAGTTGCTTCATAATTGTATAGTGGCACTTATTGGAACCCCCAGACTTTAATGTGGTGAAGAGTTGGCCCTGCGCTTTTTTTTTTTCTTTTAATGTATTTTGGTGTGCTTAATCTACTAGTATTGTCGACTTTTCCTCCAAAACTGTCGCTGAGATTGCGCCGAACTTGGTGGAAATATAACTTGTGGAAACAGTAAACAAAGTTGTTAAAGGCCAGTTCCCAGAAAAAAATAAACCTTCTCTAAACTGTGTTCAGCCAATTAAAATAAGATATATGATGACTGCATTCACAGTTTGCCCGTGATATCATTATATTCTTTCTTTCTTGACACTTTACGATGCATTTAAACACCAGGCCAGAAATTTAAATCGGATTTTTTGCCGGAAGTGACGTCAGATGGATACCTACGTGAAAGTGTCCTTGTCAGTGGTGGCCATTTCAAACCAGACAGAACTTTAGTTGATCTCTAAAATTGCACTAAAATTAACTTTGTATAGGAGTGTTTTTGGTTCATTTTATTCTAGTCTTTGTTGTTTGGCTTTTCCAGTTGTTATTATCCTATTTTGTCACTGCCATGCCCCGTCAGTGTAGGGCTAGGCCTATGTGGTGCGGAAACACCAAGACAGGCCACACTTAAAGTTTAGGCCTAGGCCTACACACGTTTCCCCGGGATCCAGAGTTCAGTTCGAAGTGGAAAAAATTTGTTGTGGCGAAGAGAATATCCATGCATCAGGGATTGTAGAGTATTTTAACCCCTTCCGCCTAAAACCGACAAGAGTAAAATATCATCTGCCTTTATGATTTTGAATCTATTTTCATAATGAACAAACTTTTTAAGGAAAAATGTTGATAAAACCTATCAAATTCACATGCCAAGTCAACATCTTTCCTTGGTGCAAGGTGGGCACTAAGGAAAGCTGTTGATTCAGTCTTAATGCAAAGGGGAGACGGTTAACTAATATAGAATAAAATTTAAGCATCAACATAAGGATGTACTCAACTGTTACCTGTGGTTTGAAGAGCCTGTAGCTCCACTGACTGACTGCATGTCTCTCAAGACCGGTGGTTTCTCATGAGAGATATAATCACGAGGCACAGATATCACTTGTTGTTATTACACCTCATATAGCACTTACACCTTTTACAGTAACATGAAAAATGTAACACTCTTTCAAGAACCTGTTAAAAGTGGACCTCTCAAACCTGGTTGTCTCACAAGTCAGGGATTAGCATTTTTGCACCTCTGACCGATGATAAACCAGTTTTGGATCTGGCCATGGGGTATGGTGTCTCAAACACCATCGTATGTTCCAATCAGGGCAATTTAGGATATCAATAACTTTGTGCTGGGGTCAACCCCACATTTAGGTATTTTAAACATTGTGTAGGTGGAAAGGCACATGTGAACAGAAAAAGGGGCACACAAGGTTAACTTTAGGCACTGGGGAAAAATTTTGGAACCCAGGCATACAATTTTAGACTGATAATCTAGATACCAATGCAATATGTTGACCACAATTAAAGATAGAAAAGAAAGATAAGAGGTTTTATGGAAGGTACGTGTTCTACCCAAAACAACGAGGTTAGAGGCTAGGAAAGCCAGGAATTTTCATTCAGTGTTGGGCATCCTTACTTTATTAACTAAACAAATATATGGGAATAAATATTAATGTAGAAATTGAAAAGGTTATGGAGATAACGCATCAGTGAGACTATCTACCGGTGTCATTATTCTTGCAAACCGAATGGTCATTTAATATTGTTTTGAGTAAAGACCATTGGAATGAAATAATTGACATAGTTCTGCTTGTACTTGCATTTTAGGCAAAAATGGACAACAAATGTCAGAATAAAAATCATACACTACACGTATTGCTCATGATCTGATTTACGAACAATAAAATTTTGAAGGTGCAAAAAAATGATTTTGAACAAAATATTGAATCCCTTTAATGTAAAAATTTTGTGGATAAATGATTATGGATATTAACATGTAACTTAACTACATGTACACTACATAAATGTGTATATGTGTACTTCTATTTAGTATATGTCAGCAGAGAGGATACCAATATTATTTCATATACATTACATACAGACATGCACCTCTACTGATAGACTAAATGACAATTGACATACATAGATTGTGACGTTTATGGAGGAAAAACAGTTGTTCACTACAGAAGAGCCCTGTTAATGTACAAAAACCTGCTATTTAGTCACAATGTTACAATTTTGGATCACATAGGATGTCTGTCTTTGTTACTTTTATTCAGCAAAATATCACATACGTGTACCAATACTTCTATGGTAATTAGATATACTTCTTTAGAGGCCGTCCGAAATTGTCATCATTTTCATCTAGGTACAAAACATTCATAAAACTGTTTAACCCCCCTCCCCCGAATTATGACTAAAATCATCATTTTATGAATGCCAAGCACACCGCACCAGGGTTTTCAATAATTCATACTTTATATGGAATGCTATCTTTGGATGTAGAACAAGATTTTATTTACAGTAAGAAAAATGTATGTCTTGAACTCACTGTCACTGAAGTCCATGATGAAGTGATTGTTAAAAACAGTGTACCATCAAAGTGAAGTTTTTAACACCTTCAACCTTAAGCCTAGCAGACCTGTTAACACCACTATACTGACCATATGGGCACCCGGGCTGTAGGATTTACACATGCATGGGTATTTTGACTGTAAATAAAATCTGCATTAACTCCTGACCCTCACCCACCCCACCCCCTACGAATGTTTTCTGCATAGATGAATATGATGACAATTATGGACGGCCCCTTACGTCACGAGGGAGGTTTTTTTTTTTTAATCCGAAGTTTTTACTTGGTACTTTCCAGGGCAAGAATTGTCTGAAAATATGTGCTGATCTGGAGGACACTCCCCCCCCCCCCGACCCGTAACTGACAAAATCTGCAGTTCGTGTCAAAGATCCACAAGTCCCACTTTGCAGCCTTTTTTATGAAGGGTAAAGAGGGTTAATCTGAATACCATGGATATCATGACACGATGTGTAGAATGTATGTAGTCAAGAGGACTGTTTCACCACCATTGACAATTAAAGATACCCTGGATTTTGCCATCATTTAAGCAATGACTTGCGAGTGAGACACTAGTGTGCAAGTTTCTCCTTGCCAAAGAAGACCAAAGGGATGTTCAAAGGTGTAACAATTTCTTGAATGCTACTGAAGTACATGTTTCAAAACAAACAAATAGAGAGAGAGAGAGAGAGAGAGAGAGAGAGAGAGAGAGAGAGAGAGAGAGAGAGAGATTGAATTGCAGGATGTGTCTAAATTGCACAGGTCTGTAATTTTACGGCTTTTTACAGGTCCTGCAAATTTTTATGGGACTCACCCTAATACGTTTTAAGCTCAGTTTTTTATGGGTATTACTGTTCATGATGAAGACTGGCCCAGTGGGAATGTGCTTTTTTTTATCCATTACTCTCTGTCTCAAATTCAGAAGTATTTACTTGCCTTGCCATTGAAATCAAGACTATAGTATAGTCTTTTCGTAGTTCACCGTGGACACGCCTTTGAAGTGTAATTCAAAAACTACCGCAGTATCTATCACAATAATATCCTCTTGCTAAAATGTCTGAAAAAATACAGAAAAACCCATTCCAGTCGGCATATTTAACCTTCCCGCGCCCCCATTTTTTACATATTGAGCAAAGCCAGCCCTTGATTGCAAAATACGCATTTAAGAATTGGGAAAGGTTTGGTTTCATGCCGCTCGCATACTGCACTACACCAGCGCGCCATCTGGTACCAACTGGTGGTTGGTGTGACGCTTGCATCAACTTCATGTTTGAGTATGCAGCGTTATGTGTATTATCGGGCGACGCTCCTGAAGTAGGAGTTGCGTGTCCCTTATGACATCATGTAACCATCATCGCATTGGATGCAAGTTTGAGGGCGGCAAAAGAGACCCCAACCCAGCAATCTTATTGGTTGCAAATTGGCAGGTGTCAAAAGAAGCATCATGTGAAAGTCCAGTCAGTTGAAACCTGAAAGCATTTGGCGTTGCTGCAACGCGTCCGCAAACATGCTTTAACTGAGACTAAAATCTGAACCATGCCTTGTGAACTCGCTGCTATGCTTGCCTCTACTTAAAAATATGGATTAAGACTGGTAGGCCTAAGTAGGCTTACCTGGGGACTATAATTGAGTAACAAAACCTTAACACAAATTTAATTACAGAATTAAATATGGTTTGTAAGAAAGGCCATTCGGAAATTCCATTTTCTTGAACTTGACACGCCCCTGGTTTATTTTTGCATACAGCCAACTTTATTGATGGTCTACGGTACCTTTGTGTTTCGATCGAGACACCGGTCATGTGGTAAATTATCACACTGCCTATTGGTGATCAGGTTGTGACATGGTGAATGATTCTGGAAGAGATGCTACTGCAAGAATTTTTTTGTTCGCTTTATGTCTTTAATACAGAAATGTAAAAGGTTATTAGCTTATCATCATTTATGATGTGGTTTAAAGTTAAGGTTGGGATTTTTATAATGGGGTGGGGTGGGGGGTTGCATGCACATATCATTCTCTCAGTCATCAGTCTCATGTGTGCATGCCACCTCCACCCCTGTGATCTGACAAATATTACAAACTGCAATATGGCTTCGGATGACTTATACCAAATTATGTTACTACTTAATTTCCAATCATGCCACACAGCCTTCAGTCACAAACCACAAAATTTTGATATTTTAATAGTCCGATCGTGTCATTGTCACATGAAATAATCCTGCTACCATGAATGGATAAATATATCTTCCTAAATTTTTTTCAGAATTTTTGGGGAGAGGGCGGATTTTTTTTTTTAAATTATTAAATAACAATATCCAGGGTTCTTTGTTTTGGATGATGATGTCAGATCAAATTTATGAGTTGAGTTTGACCACGGGATTTGATCATTTAAAAGAAAATAATTTTGATGGACCCCCCCCCCCCCCATGCTAGTTATAGCATATGGGGGGGCGGGTCCTGAATTTGTTTTTTATTGGGGAGGTGGGGTGGGGTTAGGGGGAGTTGTCTGCTTTTTTCAAACTTTTTCCTTTGCCTTGTTCTCTCCTGTTTAGACACAGTGACCGCTTTGTTCTATGGTCTCGAAATGAAAAACAAAAATTTATAACGATGCCTTTGACTAATGACAATCCTGCTGGATGGCAAGTCTTAAACTACAATAAATTTTATTCAACTGTATTTTTGTATTGTGTATAGAGATCTATTATAATTTGTGTTTAATTTATTGAGTGTTTTGAAATATATTTGGTTTATATTTATTCCAGGATAGTTTACCAATGATATTCATGTTGAACAAGTACCGCTGGAAAAGTCACGGTCAAAAGCCAAAAGCAACAAATTACTGTCAACTTACAGAAAGAGCAACATGCACACAAGCGTGATAGCCAAATATCAGTCGACTGTGGAGGAAATGCCTGCTTAAAGATGTTTGAATCAGAATCACAAAGTCCACTGTTGAATGGTGTTGCGCGCATGGATAGCAGGCTTACCGTGCCCTAGTCATATAAGAATACACACGAAGCATAAAAACTAAATTCCATATTTTTAACAATGGATCCATGCTTGCTAAAAAATGTTGTTCTAAATAATATTTCGTGTTAACATGACCTATTTTCCAAGGTCATTATGCACTTAAGTAAGGACATCTGTTTCATTATGTTCAGAAAGAATAAGGCTAATGACTTTTTAAACGTGGTGACATGGTCGCAGATCGTATCTGTTGGTCCATATTTCCGTTCATCCATCTGTCAGCAGAGCATGAGGCCCATGGACCTCTTGTTTCCAGTTCCCTAATAATCAGTGGGTACCAAGATACTGACAAAATTATATGTTGAGTCACTGTTCTTAAGGTATTTTAAAATAAATGGATAACGCACCTTCTTGAAACGATGTCAGGTCGCTCATGAATATACTTGTCCCTCAGTCTTTTCTTGTATGAAAATCCATTTCTTTCAGGTATTTCCATAACGTTGATACCGAGATATTGAAGCCATGTTGTTCACTCGTTAATATCTTATGCAGTGACTCCAAAGTCACTAGCCTTCTGCCCTTGAACTCCCCAAATACCACAGAACAAATTGTGGCCATACCCATGTCATTCCGCTTTGGAGTTGGACCACTCTTCTCAGGGTGTCGTTCTGGATTTCTTGTGTTCTTCATTACATTTGATGTTAAATCGTTTTCTTGTATCTTCTTGTATCACACTGACGATAGCATTAATATTAATCGAAACAAAAAACACAATCTTTTCTTCTTTTATTGGTTTTGTTCAAACTGCATTGCGCAGTTTGCTTTAAAAATATAAACATGTCAAATGTTGTAGATACAGAATAATCATGTTAGACCTATTGTGCTACACTGACGTGAAAGTTAATGAGTGTATAATCTTCATTTAAATGTGCGCATACAAATGATTGCAAAATAATTTTTAAAAGGTTCATATGCGAGAGAGTTTTTCTACTTAGCTGCTGTTCTTCATTGCAATGTTTTTTATTACCCAAAATAAAAATGTTGAAACAAATGCAGTGAGGTTTTATTTATATTTCATATATTTTTACCCTTTCCATGTCTGTTGTGATTTTATGGATTTTAAAATTATTGAATTAAAATCTAGGAAAAGTATCCAAAATGGTGGCTCAATATGTAAATTGGCATAAAATACAAGCCGGAAGGTACCCTCCCCCCCCCCCCCCCGTGTCATTTATTTGTAGAACATGTCGATCATTGAACATAGATGCAAATGTTTGCCGGCCAAGGTGCCAAACCCGACGAAAGATACTAATGGCGCCAACTATAGCTACGCCTATTTGTGTTCAGACCCAAATAGGTTTTGAAACGCAATGGTGCTAATGAATCTGCAATATGATAGTCCCAAATATATTCAAATAGCACAACTGTGATTGTCAATGAATGGATCAACTTTACTGACTTTAACAAGGTCATGGAAGAAAGGAATTTTAGAAAATAATTTTTGATCGTTACATATCACCACCTTTATGGCCGAAATATAAAAATGTTGAGAAAAAATATACTTTAGATATCCGCGTTGGAAGAAGTTCGACACTTTTCGTCCAAACTTTGAATTTGTTTACTTAAGAATTAAACTTCCTCTCTAGTGTAATTACGGGCGCATGGTTGCAGTTTGTGTGACAGGCATTTCTGATGACGCGCGGTAGCGCATCATCAAACAAATGCCTGTCACACAAACTGCAACCATGCGCCCGTAATTATACTAGAGAGGAAGTTTAATTCTTATATTTACATTTAACATCAATTTCTATTGACACAAAGGTAAGTATTACCATTGATAGTTGATTTAAAATCGTTTTTAGCTTGTTAATTTACAAAAAATCGCCTTTTTGTTTACTAGTGGGAGGAGCCAAGTAGGCGGGGCTACTACATCAGCCATCAGTTGTCAAGGCAACTCCTGGAACACAAAACTAGGAAAAAAATAGTTCCGAATAACACAACTTTATTTCAATAAAGCTTGCAAAACCGGTAAAAGAAAACATTTAGGCAAGTTTTGACGAGTAGATATGCAATTATTGATCATCTGATACCGTCTTCCCATTATGCTTAGGCCTATGAATCAAACGCTTCGGCAGTACTTTCGGCGGAAGCTTAAATAATGACAAAGTGCGTTAAAAGGATATTATTGCGCAGCACGTTGGTTGCACCAGATGCTCTAGTGTAACCATTGCCTCATGAACTACACTACCGTTCCTATTTTTTCAATGCTAGCAAAAATAACAAATGTAAATATATATAAATGTACAGAAAATTCAGCATGCCCGAATCAACCTGTCACCCAGTACGGCGTATTGGTTGCAGTGCTCTGTTGCAAGACATGTAGACTTACCAATGCACAACAGAAGCATTGCAGCTGCGTGTTTCTCGGTGCATATGTAGGACTTTGGATGCCGTTCCTCTGCCAGGTCCTGTTTCGTAGCTGCAGTATGTCAATAACGTCGATGCTTCCTTTCTCCTCAGCCGTATCTTATTGGAGCAGTTTACATAATATCACTTTGCAAAAGCACATGTCTGGCAATGTGACGCATTAGTAATTAACCGATGTTAACTGAGGACTTGCTGTGCCAGGCTAGGTTGCTAAGAAACACAACTTTGCCTCAAATATGATGAGGGCATATGAGCAGGGAACGAAACTCACCCACCTGAAAATAATACTTTACTTTTACTATCAAAAAGGGGAATTTCTACTTATCTCAAGCTTCCTGTGTGTCTTGAAAATTGAGGAATAACTTCTCTTAAGCCTTTGGACTTTTCAAGTTGTTACTTTTATTAGACAAACGAATTTGACCCTACTTAATGCTTGTATCTGCCTTCTCTCTCTCTTAAATTCCTTGCTGTTTGGATAGGGCGCAGCACCGGGCCTCAGTCAGTATGAATACACCCTCTCTTTTTTGTTGCAGAAGAACCGCAACGTCAGCAGATGGGAGGCAGCCATCTTTTATTTGGTTAGTATTTTCCAATGTCTCGGCCTCTTAATTGTTAAGTAGTGTGTGTGAGCTTGTCATCAGACACTGAATTGACGCAATGGCCTGATAGCAGGTGTGCTGCAAACACCCATTTTCAGAAACTTTCTCAGCTCTCTTGTATGCTTGGCTATCACATAATGCTACATGTACATATGTTTTTTTCTTCATCATCAGATGTTTTAAGCTTGGAGGCAAGGTTCACCTGACTACGGAATATTACATAATCTATTTTCTTGGGAGCTATTGAAGTAAAACCATGTTCCTAGCCAGTACATATTTATAAAATGGTTGTGGAGATTTAGGTGACAGACATATCTTTCTTATTGCAGTTGAATATCAAAAGCTACCTCCTAGCGCAGAGTCCTAAGCGCACAAGTGTCTTAACTGGATAAGAAAAACATGACGTCAGCTATAGAGACAAGAGCGAATGTCGATTTTCGTGGAAAAATTGATAACAGACAAATCAATTCTGACGTTTTCGATACAAGTCTAGGTTTATTGTCTGAATGAACATTGTTTTGCATTTTTCAGTGTTTTACGTCCTTTTTACGGTTGATAATTCTTATTAAACATTATATTCAAAACAAATTGTAACATGATTATGCAGGTGTAACATTTTGCCATTCAATGCATGGCCGTCATGTTATTCACTCTTTACGTTGCACTGCATTCTTGCATGTCTTCTCCCTTTATATATACAAACATACATACATACATACATACATACATACATACATACATACATACATAGGAACAAAAGCTAACCAGAAAAAAATTAATTAAGGTCTATGTAAAGTTAAGCATCGAGTACCATTTTTATGATGACAGAACCAATAAGATAGTCAATACATGTACCGTATTCTTATCATTGCAAATCAACAGATAGAAAACAGCCTGAATAGCCGTGTCATCTTTGATATCTAGCTGAAAGTTTCAACTCCCATTTCTTCCATTTACTGCATTATTCATAGAACTGTGCGGCCATGGTCAAATTCCAGTTTAATTCAGCAATTATTTTACTGAAGACAGCTCAATTAAAGTCACTTGAAGGTATTTATTTCGTGCACAGCTTTCCCTGGCTCTCGTCGGGCGCAGTGTATTTTATTAAATCAATTGAAGTTGCTTGCAACTATTTCTGTACAAGTTTCTTTCCTATGTGCACAGCCAGGAAAGACTGTGCTGAAGAGTCTAGTCTACAACTCTGGTGAAAATATTTTCTCTTAACAAAAAAAAAAAAAAAATTAGTGAGAACCAAATTTAATAAAATTTGGTTCTCACTTAATTTTGGGGGGTGGTTTGAACAGGAAAAGGGACAGAAACCCGTCAAAAACGTAAAAAAACGTATTTTGTATCAGATGAACAGTTTAACTATTTTAGTGCCAAGATTTCATTGACCAGCAGCTTTCCTCAGTGCGTCGAGGAAAGCTGTTGACCTGTACCATTCTGACAGTCTCAGCAACTGTCGGCTCGCTAGCTCTTGAATAAAAGGTCGGTTCACATAAAATAAAACGAATCTGGCACCGTTACATCACAGAGCACATTGACCTTCGACTAAACTTTCATCTTATCTTATCTTATCTTATCTCATCATATATTATATCATATCGAAATTGGCAATGAAAGAGCTGACCTCAGCTACTCATATCGGTGGCCGATGAAAGCTGCTCATAGATAGCAACATGTTTTAAATGGTTTCAAAACAAAAAGTAAACATGATATTAATCGTTGCTGATGATCATTCTTAGCCGGGCATCGTCACAAGGAGGGAACAGTGCACGTGTAACATTGTTTCCGCTAAGATCAAAGTGAAAAAACTGCAAGCCAGTCACAAAAGCATTTATTCTTTTCCACAAGCAAGTAATACATCAAAAGAGTATTTCCACAAAAGGCGCGATACTCTCGGTTTATATGAATGAATGCAAAGCACAAGATATTTGACGTGTTTACTGTTTAAAGAGAGTAACGGAAAATAAGAAAGACTAAGTTTGGAATAGGATCCGGTCCCAATCGCCAAGGAAATCACAAAAGATTTTTTTTGGGGGGGGGGTAATATAATGGGAAAAATGTATGACAAACAAAAGGATGATGGTAAATGGTTGTTTGGAATGGCACGATCACTACTTTAGGTCTATAGTAAAGCATGCAACTATGAAATACAGTTAAAATATCATCAACCAAATCTAAGATTCATCTGCGTAAAATGCTGTTATTCTTACTTATAAACACCTGGCCTTGTACACAGTCATTCCCGCTGGTTTTATCAAGTTAACAATTGAATTTGACATACTCTGATACGCGCTATAGCTGGTTGTCTTCAAAGGTGTTAGATGGTAGTTCAAATTATATTGAACATTTGTCAAGATTCTATCCACAATAGCAAGGTTTCAAACCATGGGTAACTATACACGTCACGTTGAATAAGCTAGGTATTCAAATCATCCATCACTGGTAGGTTTTTTTATGTTTTGTTTGCAAGATAATCATGGGTTTGCGCCATTATTTTTCATTTTACATGGATTTGCTACAATTCTGTGTGCTAATCAACTGGATGCCTCAAGCGAGTTCAACTAATTTGCATATTGTCATAAAGGTCAAGGTCAAGATCAAGGTCATTTTGCCCTTTACATTCTTGACCAAATGTATGAAAACACCAGAATTAATTGAAGACAGCTAGAAAACCACCCCTCGCTACCCCTATCCACCCGAGCTATCAACAAAGCATTCACAGGAAGACAATTTTGATCCATGAAATACATTTGTGACCATGACTCTATGGGTCGTTTAAAAGAAAAGTTTTGCAACTTTACTGACTTGTATAGTACATCCATTGAGTCCAGTTAGGGTGCACTGATACATCTGCCGTCATAACCTTAACGTCATCATTTTCTTTCAAACGGGGTCATTTTTCCAACGGACATCAATTTCATATTCTAACACACCATTTCCGCCGTTTACTGCTCACAGTGTGAATGTCTTCTGCCATAAGTGTGCTCTGTTGGAGATCGGCGCGGGAAGTTCCAACTGGCGAAAACCCTGAATTTGGGCGCCCATGGCCTCGTTTTAAGATGTTCATACTGTATCGTAGTTTGGTTTTAGGTTTCACGCCAGCAATCTAACCTGTGGAAACACAGACGAACAGAGCTATCACCTTCTAGTTCACTCAATGGATTACAAACATGTATGTTTTATACACCAAAATGTTCCCAAGAATTTTTACATCAAATAAACACCAGAAAACATGGGCATGAATGGGAAATTTTTCAGCAAATTGCCATGGCAACCAGCTCTGCGTAGTACTACTTGCAATATCATTGCACGCGCACACAGTGTTGACTCCAACTGAATCACTGTGTATACTGGTGCCAGTGTACATACCTTTATAATATTCATGTCAGCTCAAAGTATACATTGTTGTCCACTATCAAGCCAAAATCTGCCTTTCTGGTAGCAAACTTTTTTAATATACAGCCCCTTGCATCCCTAGGCCTGATATTTTATTGGCACTCTCCAATAATGTTACCTCAGCACAGGCATAATTACCCCCGTGGAACCTTTTAATAGCTTTAAACGACTTTGTGAAACTACGCAAAGTCAGCGATTTTTCCTTATAATGTCATGCTTGTTGACATTCTTATTTTCAAGAATGCATGATAGGGTGAGCGAATCTTGGGAAACTGCAACCTCATCTCCAGTATTCCCAGGGTTATTTTTTCGCCCTAAGGGCATCGCTATTTCAATATTAGTTTTGATGTCCCCACCGACCATAAATTTTGCTCATGATCTAAGTTTAGTTAAGCTTTTTTTCACATCTGTCGATCGAGGCCTCCTCATTCCAAATTATAGTAATGTATATCATTTGACAAAAACTTGCAATTTCACTGTCACACCTTTATTTCCTCACCACTGACCGATCCACAGTCTCCATTATATGGACATAGAAAACAGGTGACTTAAAAGCGTGCACATTTACCATCAACACGGCCGTAATGCCTTTCATTTTATCATCCAGGCTCTGAAAACATTTTCTACACTTGGGTCTCCTAAGATAATGTCAAGTGGGTATAACCCAGAAAAAGCGCGGGAAGCCATCTCATTGACAATCTCACTTGCACCTCGCCAGGCCGCTTTTGCGGCATGGGCCATGCCTCGTCCATGCCTCGTCTGTGCACCGAACACGCGCCGTGACGTATGTTGGCTCTTGTCATGCTGACTGAGTCGAATTTCGCTTCGTGCCAGTGCCAGCCTTTTGCCACATGTTTCGATTGGACCAAAATGCCAGGCAAGAAAAGTCTATAGATATTCAAACATGTTTTCAGAATACAAGACAGTACAATATTCTTAGATTGCGTTTTTATGGAAATGAAAGCATCTGATTAATTCTTGATGTAATGTGTATGGGGAAAAAACTATTTAAGTGCTGAACTGTCGTGAAGAAGTCATGTTTCCGGAACAGTTCTCTGCTGGTACGGTTTTTGCAACAGAAAAGCTGGCAACAATATGTGACTGTGAGTGTTCTTCGCAACTTCTTGTTACAACACCGTAAGAGCGGGCTTCGTTGGCTATTATTGTTTAATATTTTTTGTGAGCAACTTACCACTCACACATGGTGGAAAAAATATAGAACGCCTCGTCATATTTGCTGACTTAGGTACGCATTTCTGGGACCGCCACGGACCAGAGATCATGATGTCCCACACGCTGTGTCTCGTGCAAACCCAGTCGTGTACATTTTCGTAACAGGGCAGTTTTTATATTAAAAGTAGCTCCTGGGTAACTCTTGGCACATTATTTCAACGAGAGTCTTCACATGTTAGCTGGGACATAAGGGTCGTTGATCGGACTCAAATAGGTTAACATAGGGAGTACCATTGTAAATTCATGTATGCATGTTTTTTTCCAAACGTGGTGGGTGTGTAGTTGCCATGTTGTTATGTAATTATGTTTGGGTGTCAACCCAGACATATTGTTTTTGTAGGAGTTCTTTAATCTTTCTTCATTACTTAATACCTTTCCGCCACATTTTGTGAGGCAGTTTTCTCAGCCATTATGCAAGTTACAACATTGAAAGTTTACATAATATGAGACCCATAGCTGAAATGGTGCACCTGGTAGGGATTTATTGATATGTTATAAATTAATAAAGTTATGGATAAAAATTAGGGGAAAAAATCCTATTCAGCTATTGGCTAAAAAACTATGGTAGTTACATCAGCCAGTCACATTGCATCTATTGAAAATACACCTGTTGCCTGGTTACTCTACTACTACTGTTCAGCAGATTGTACCTGATGACCCATGATTAATGATGTCACAGAACAGTATCGGAGGGGGTTTCAAAACAAACTCCATTTGGCACCCCCAGACAGATTTGCTTGCAAATCTATCCATTGTAGTTGATACTTCAGTTATATATTTCGTTTTTACTTGATTGCGCCACTCTGGTGATTCCTCACTCCTATAAAATCCGATGTTGTCCAGGTCCCTGGTGATCACTTTGTATTTGTTTTGCCATGAGGGCAAAGCATTTGGTTACAATATGCGGGACGCGTATTTAATTTTGATTTGAGCGAATACCAAAGGATTTTCCTGGCAGATATTCGAACTGACTATGCCCTTGTGTCGTATTGTATTGTACTGTAAACATATTTATTTCAAAAACTTGATAGCCTAGTAGTTACGAAGCAACTAGTCGAGAGAATTCCCCAGTGTATAAGTGACACGTCTATCATGTCCACGACACACAGGACATCACAAAAGACTTTTTTGCTAATAAAAGGTTAAAATTCCATATAGCAAATATAAGCATTATCGATAGATGAAGCGTTTTGACTCTGTAATAAATAATTGTCATGCAGATAAAAAAACAATATTCAATAAAGTAAGATTTGTACTGCAATTTAACATAATTTTAATAGGTCTATCAGGGACAAGATGAATCAACAGACTTGGCTTAAAACCTGGACCAAGCAAATTTAAAACAGCATGTGGCAGTTTACATTAGGGGATAGTACAGCGGGCAATGAAAATAGAAGTGAAAGTATCTTCGACTGGGTACCTCCAGGGAGAGCGTGCAGATGGGACAATATTTATGTCAAAAAGATGCCAGTTCAATTTTGACTGACCCAAGCGGAGTTGGGTCTGAACAATAATAGCAAACAGTCGAAATGCTGAGACATGAATGAAACTGATTGGGTACCAGCAAGCCTCGGTTCCAAGCTAAGTCTTAGGCTGTGACGCCGCCAAGATACACAAAATCCAACATGGCGGCCATGTTATTAACTGGTATCACATACAAATTAGAAATTTTTAAAAAGTGGCACAAAAGATGTGTTATGATCTCTTACCTTTATATGTCCTCTTTCCACAGATGTAAATCCACATTATGGTTTATTTCCAGTCTAATAAGAGGGCCATGGTAATTTAAAATGTCCATTTCATTTCTGACCTGTCAGCCATTACTGACCCAAATATCCAGAAGTCATATACATGTATTTTGATTAAATTTTGTACAAGCAATGTGATGACAATATATTTTGGCATCTACTGCAAAAATACTTACCTGATGCAAACAGTAAGATGTAGGTACAAATTAGAAAGAAATAATCTTGTGACCTGTCTTTCAATTTCAACCTCTAAAATCCGCCATTTTGCAAAAAATTCACGTGTTTTACAAAGCTCCACTTATGTAACATGGGGTCTATTCCCGGCAATTTGCACCTAAATGCACTGCCAAAGCATACAGATCCATAATCTAAAGGGGGTGGTGGGATAGTAACAACCGTGTGTCCACCATTCAGCCAAAAAGGAAGGAACCCCAAAATTCCATATGTAGGGGGTAGGGCGCTTTGAATTTTGATCAAATCTGTACAATTTGCCCTTGAATGCTCAAAAAAAATTCACAACTTAAAATATCAATAAATATGAAACTTGGCCTAATCTATGTTATTACAGAAAAGGTTTTATTTTATCAGTTGTTCTAAACCCCCATTACTTCCTATAAAATGGACTGTTCCGTTATTCAAATTGGACCACTTGTATCTTTAAAATTTAACGCAACGCAGCCCAAATTTATACCCTCTTGACAAGCATGAAAACTTGTTGGTCAAGTTACAGCGTGAGAGGGTCATAGATCTGTTTTAAATTGAAATGCCAGAGCAGTATCTGGTTGGTGGGTGTTCCAAACAGGCATCTCTTGTATTTTTAGTGGGGGGTTGGGTGACAGCATGCTCGTAAAATGACCATTAATTGTAACCCAATAAATGCACTGACTGTTATATAAGTGGTTAATCACTTATCACACCCCTTTCATGTGATCCGAAGCTGAGAGATGAATAAACACACAGGCTGGTCATTTTGCCTGGTGCCATGGGCACAAGGGCTCTGTGATTGGCTGTTCACTCACGATGGCCACCATTCCCATAGTAACAAGATACAAGCATTCACCTTCGCTGGATGCTGAGCCAGTATTTCATCCAGTTTTGCATCATTCTACAGAGAATGATGGAAGAGCATACAATACATTTTGAATTAGTACAGAAATTTAGACACCAGGATTTGGCAGGGTCATAGGGAATAAAATTATGCCCCATTGTGTCACTGTTTATATCTAATTCAGTGGTAAGCACATCAGAAACTGTTATTCAACGTTGTAATATTAGTAATAAGATAAGGAGAGGGTGGACCTAAAACAACTACGTCGTCAGACGGAGCCCACAGAGAGCTCCGTCTGACGACGAGCTCCGTCTGACGACGTAGTGGTTTTAGGCCCACCCTCTCCTATCTAATATTCACACGAATGACTGACTGCACAGATGAATACACAATACTTCATTGCAGATAAGGCCTTACGTGGGCCATTCCAAGTTAGATGTTTCAGGTTCACCCTCTGTGGCCCCCACCCGACCCCCGGCGGTATATTAGCACGAATGCTTGACTGACTGAACAGTAGGTTACGAGCGCTTGTGGGGCAGAGAGTTCTTGATTAATATGAATGGCGACATCTCCCCCATGAGTGGTTCGGTCGGTACGCGAAGGAGGTCGGAACTTCGGAAGATTCGACAATTGATCGGGATAGTTCTCATCAAGCCACGTTTCAGATAATGTAATAACTTCTATATTTTTAGACTGACGGAAGAAGTGGAGTTCAGCTGGATTTCCATCGCTTTTAAGACTACGAATATTAGCACGACAAAGTTTGATTTTCTTTAGAGTTTGGGGTCAAGGATTTGGATGAATATCTATGGCAAACTCTACGAGATAGTAAAGTGTCAACGATACGTGTCTCGTGCATGCTAATGTATTTAGAAAGAGAAGCAGAAAAAACAATCGACAGGAGTGCCAAAGATGTACCGATTTGATCAATGTTGCAATGTTCTGCAGCTAGTTTGAGAGGAAATTGAGAACAATAGGAAAGTCCAATTGCAGCCCTGTATTGGTGTATGCTACAGCCTATTTTTCAAAAAAAAAAATTATCAATAGCTGCTAAATGCTGTTGTGCGCCCACTGTCCCAGTTTGATTCTAACAGTGAGTGCAAAAGGAAATGTATAATCGGTACACTAAAATATCCTTCTGGCTGTGTCTTACAGACAAAATACATTACCATGATGCAGATATGCCAACAGAAAACATGTAAGTGACATGTAGAAAACAAAAAGAAAAGCAAAAAACTCATGGTGAAGTGTCTTTAAAAAGGGATAAACAAATATACATACAAATAGATGATTGCTGTAGCGTTGAGAGGATTTTGGATGCATAGAAAGACTGAAGCTAAGACCTTATCAGTAATTATGACTTATTATAATACACCAAGGTGTCATCAACTAGTAAGGTTTGCTTGTGACGCAGGTGCAACGAAATGAAACACAATAATGCTGAAGCTGTTAGCCTCCAAAGAGATGACAAATCATAGCTAGGAACAGCAGAATCGTAACTGGAACACAAGCAGAGTCAAACATAATTATACAACGTCAGAAGTACCATGGTTTTGTGTCAACCATACCACCTGCACTGAACCAACAAGAAAAATGAGATGAATTCATTTATGTTTGCTGTTAACTTGATACACATTTTAGGTTGTTACGCGAGATAATTTTAAATCATTTTTCGTATGAACCATCTGAGTTTACGAGATTATGAACGACAAAAAAGTCAATAAATAAATGTCTTATGTCATTTGTTTGGTGAATATGGTACTTGGTGGTTAAATATAACCACGAGACAGAAAATGAAATGAGAAAAGAAATAAGACATCATCGTCAACAAAATGTCCATTCAAAGATGGTCGAAAAGTCGTGATTTATATCAACTAGTCGAGTAAATATGGCACTCCACGACAAAAAGAACGAGAGTGAAGGTATGCAATGTTTTGCAGTTCAATTCTAGTCACTTAATTTAATATATTTTACGTATATTTTTACATATAATTATACAGGGCACTCATTTCACAGTATGTTTATCAGAGTCGCTCAATTTTATATATATATATATATATATATATATATATATATATATATATATATATATATATATATATATATATATATATATATATTAAAGTCCTCCTAAATGTGTATTTGAGCAATAGAACCACCATCAAGTGAGGCAGGTTCCCAGCGGTTCTTTTTAAGGGCATGGAGGCGTCCATCTTTGGACCAGCAGGAGTTTATTTTGTTACGTTTCTTTAAGCCACGAGCAATACACATGTTTTGCGCTCTCTCTCTCTCTCTCTCTTTTTTTTTTTTTTTTTTTTTTTTTTTTTTGGTAAGTCCTCCGGGATGAACACAGTGGATTTCTTTTTCCTCGCCTGGTAGATTTTCTCCCTGATCCTATGTGCAACAAACTTCACAACAATACCTCTCGGCTATCCGTCTCGATGCGAACGACTTATGTTTTTACTATCAATATTAACGCCCGGTTCACGAACCTTCTCGTGCACAATTTTGTCGATATCTTCACCTTTCTGCTTTTCGTGCGTGGACCAAAACGTAAGGGCGTCTGGCCTTCCATATTGCTGTAGCTTGTCGAGCTCGTTCTCCAGAGATTTTACATACAATTTGACCCTAGTGCACAGTTCACCAACCTGTTGTAATGTAGCACCAAAGACTGCTGGTAAAAGTTCAGGTACGTTATCATTACTGCTCGAATACTGCATGTGGGACTCAAGTTCGCTGTCTTTTTTACCCTCAAGTTCGCCAATTTTGGTCTCAAGAGCTGTAACTTGGGAAGCGAGGGTGCTTACCTGAGCTTTGACTGATTCACCTGTAACTTTCCAAAACTAAATTTCGACATGTGGGTCTGACAGAGCAAGATTTTTTATCTTTGTATATTGTGGGTTTCATTCCAAGAAATTTTAGCTGAAAGCTATTGTCGCCCACAGTATTCAACATAAAAGTAGACATATAACTGATATACAAGAATACAATTAAGAATAGCTTTACACATAAACTGAAAAGTATAAAAAATTTTCAAATCAGTACAAAAATAGATTTATATCACATAAATAACAACTAATACACAAACAATTAATATCATATCACATCGTCAATCATCCAAATCAAACCATTAAACTTATAACAAATCACTAAAATCATATCACAGACCAATTGAAATCATGTCATAGAAATTATGCAAAACCACTAAAACCATTTCCAAAATAATAATAATGATAATAATAAAACTGGTTGACTGGAGAAAATATACACCGAGCCATAGTATCACACCATAGGGACTAGACTATCCCATAATTCCGTCTACTCTTAAAATGATCGTACAGTGATCATAGATAGAGATAATGATCACTGTCTCCTGTACTGCCCAGCTGGGCACGCCCAATTACAGTGGTGGGACCAGCCAGGAAGGGCAGGAAACCAGGCAAATATGTAGAAAGTTAAATTATAAGTCGTTTTCCTCTTGAAATAAACATGTTGCATTTGCATGCTGCTCCATCCCACTTCCTTATAACCTGTTTGAATGCACACGTGAGCCATAATATTACCCAAAGGGACTAGACTATCCCAATAAGGATTACTATCCCCAGCACCAGCGAGCTGGGCACGCCCCATTACAGGGTCGTGACCAGCCACGAAGCACAGGAAACCAAGAAAAATGTAGAGTTAATAGTATACTTTAGTTAAATTATGAGTAGCTTGCCTCTTAAAATGAACATATATCGCATTTGCTGACTGATCTGTCCCATTTTTTAAAGTCTGCATAAAAAACGCACATGAGCTATAGTATTGCACCACAGGGACTAGACTAATCCATCATACTGTAGACTCGTAGAATGATCATAGATAGAGGTCAATCATAATGATAACTATCCCCTGCACCACCCAGCTGACCACGCCCTGCTACAGGGGCGTGACCAGCCAGGAAGTACAGGAAACCAAGAAAAAAATGTAGACTTAATAATATACTTTAAATTAATTACGAGAAGTTTGTCTCTTGAAATAAGCATATAGTGCATTTTCATACTGGTCCATCCCACTTCGTTATAGCCTGTTTAAACTCCCTTGTGTCTTCACATGTTTTACTTCTAATAGGCGAATCATTCCATGAATATGGCATCATGAATCTCATTGATCGTTTGCCGTACTGAACTGAATCATACCTTGGTAGGTTTAGATCCTGTAATTGTCGTGTTTTAATACCAATTTGCTTTCTAATTCCATCTAAGTACTTAGGGGCTAGCCCATTAAAAATTTTGAAGACTTATGTTACGATGGTTCTTTTACGATCAATTTCAAGAGTGGTGAGACCGGATCTTGTCAATAAAACTTGGTATGTGTAGTGAAAATCAGTGTAACCAAATCTCAATGTTCGCTCTAGAATTCTTTCCATTTACTGTATGTTTTTACATGAACAAAAGTAGTATATAGAAAGAAATTATCACCTTATCACCGTCCGTTATAAGTTTTTCTGCGGGGGGGGGGGGCGGTCCATGGACGCTTGGTATCAGCACCAGCTGCCATACGATCCTCCAAAAGATAAAGCAGAAATGGTGATTCTCTCCGCACCTGATTCGCCTTTGTCTGCCACAGTGACCAGTAGGCTTAATGCAGTGTGTCGAGTATTCCAAACAAAGATCACAGTATGAAAGTGAAAAAATCGCTTGTATAACCCACCAGCCCGGCGTTCCAGGTATGCTCAATACTTCAGTAGCTTACATATACTGTAGATATCCAAATTGACAAACATGATGCAAGAATCAAAGAAACAAAGTAAATTTCTCGCCCCTCAATGAATGAATCCAACAACGCCAAGTTCACTTGACCTGTTGTACCTTGGACTATTTGTGCAGGAAATCTGGGCATCTGAAAGACCACGACTCTCGGTGAGAAATATATACATATATAAAAAATATTATCAAGTGGAAGGCAAATATATGTGTTTGCAATTATGAAAAATACAGTGCAATCTCAATTCAGACCACATCCGTTAAAAAACCATTTCTATAAAACTGTCGATTTGCACTTCCGTTTTTTTTTACGATTCTTATCTTAAATCATTCGTATAGAGACCACTTCCTATTAAGAAATTTTTCAATAGGGAGCTCCGTACAACGTCCAAATAAATGTCGAAGTTCACAAATAATATAAAGTGACTATCCTTCAAACACAAAGGCGGTCTGTGAGAGCATGAGGAATGAAGTTTTTATTCGCAACAGAAAAGACCAGTGGATAATCTTGGCACCGCCTGACGTTGAAAGAAAGTTTTCATACATGTACTTCTTAGATAAAGAGCCTGTCGATGGGGGAAGATGTGTTGGAGTGAATACTTTATTTTCACTTTAGCCCTGTTTAAACAATGGCGCATGGGAAATCCAGACATACCTGTATCATTTGATTGTGGTGATAGCACCAGGATGTTTCTCTGTGGCGAAATGGAATTTGGCGCAGCAGTAGGTGTATTCTTGTGCGTGCATGATAATAACCTACAACCGGGCTTCTAACTCTAAGAATTTGCAAGCACATAAGGTACACATTGTGTTCCCGTCCGTCATATACTGAAATATATGTCAGGACATTTTCTTTTTAGTAAAACGTACACGCTTAAGCAGACACAGTATTAAAAACTCATACCACATCACGATATAACACACAATTTGCTATAAGTATCGTCCCTGGAAATCGGGGAAAACAGCTTTCCTCAGCGCGCTTTGGGTGCAATGCCTCCGACGCGCGCCAAGGAAAGCTGTTTACTCCGACTTCCAAGGACGACCTTTGTAGCAAATTGTGTCTGAAACCTCATTATAACGACACTCAGATATCCGACATATTCATTATAATGACACAAGTTTTGAATGGCAAATATTCATTTTCTGTGTTGTTTGATTCATTTATCTGACATATTCAGTTATCTGACACATTTCTAAGGGAACAGATGGCTTCATTATAACGAGCTTTCACTGTTTTTGAAGCTTGTAGAGTGTACAAAAAAGTATTCAACATTTTTTTTATTGAGCTTGAAAAACAAAACAGTCCTGAAGGAGCCTATTTCTGTGAAGCTGATCACGTGTTTGAAAATCCAAATATGTGATTTGACAGACTGTGTGTCCCGTTCGTTTCGCATATTGTGACGACATAATCTTAACCCACCTGACATTTTGTTGACCAATCACGACGTAAGCGTCATTATATCATATCCTTGTCCTCGCATGAAATCTTTATTTTAGACTCACAATTCTGGCTGTGTGGTCGAGGTAAGTGTTCATAGGATTTAACAGCTGTACCAATATTAGTATATTTCTTTTCTACAACTTTGACTTTGGCTTTTTTTACTTAATTACTGTATTTGCATTGAAGGGTACATATAGTTGAGGGTACTTGGCCAAGCACCCGCACAACGACAGTTTAGCATAACCGTTTGAGATAAAAGAACCGAGAGTCGTTATACATAAAAGACTGATTGTTTAAAACTGACCATGTGCGCCAAACACCACGAATAATGATAACATTGCATAGGGAAGACATTGCGTTTGCCCTTGTGGAAACCGAATCATGATTCGCACATACATTACTCTTGAATGAAGACTCTTTACTTTAGGTATTGAAGTGCGGGTTTTTATTCATTTTATTATTTCCAACTAAATCCATTATAACTGGAATGAGATCACAGTCTTACAATGTGAACTTCAACGAGATAACCCGTCACAAAGTGCTTGATGTCTTCAAAATTGTCAGTACAAACTCACTCTTGCCGTCAGTTAATTAAACGACCGTAGGTTGACATATCTATCACGCATTCAATTGTTTGGGGGTTTTTTAGGTTTTTTTGTTTGTTTTTTTTTCAGGAACAGCATCCAGTATCCAATAACATATAATTGTCTATTAGAAATCATCGAAAAATGATACGTGTCATTTTCTCGTTTTAATAACAGACAATCTGGTTTAAAACCTATCTGTTAAAGTAAAAAATGCCATTTTGCTGAAGGCCAAGTCGATGATTCTCGTCGAAAATACATGTTGTACCAAATGCAACAGGCGAGCCGAGCATATCGAAAAAGCCACAATACATGGATCATGGTTATTTACATGCAGAAACGACGGCAGGATCGCGTTCTACTCTTGTCGCATTACGTTTTCAGTTTCGCTTATCTGAAATATTAAAATGATGATATCAGGTTCAATTTTCTTGTAAAAAGACGTTTCATTCAAATAATACCAGCATGCCTAAATTTCCAAAGGAAATTTCAGTACACCAGGTCATCAGCTCTCCTTGCCACGCTCCGCAGACAGCCGTTGGCCCAGTCCGGAACTTAACACTAAAAGAGGTTTTTTTTTTTTTTTTAAATCACATGGTGACATCCAAAATCACGAAAATCCACGAAATATAGATAACTTTGGCGTGTCTGCCGTTTTCCACAGCCGTCTGACAACACAAAATGATGTGATCACTGGTTGTAAGTACATCTTTGGTCTTGACCTGTCTCGGCCTGTCTCACACACTGCTGCCGTACACCAGTTCATAGTTTTGCTGCTTGTCCTTCAGATTACTGTCCCTATAATGAAAAAAAAAACTGCATTTTGTTCATTTGGTTTACTGTTGTGGTTCCAGCCTCACATTCTTCGAGAATCACCCTGAGTTAAAATGTGTCTACCATTCGGGAACAGGTCAGAGTCATCAGTTTTTCTTAGTGCGCTGTGGTTGCAATTTGCACGCGTGGAAAAACTTTTCGACTCAGTCCACAACCCAGCAATGACAAGATCGACAGCTAAAAGGTGTTTTGGCTGTGGTGCAGTTTACAATAATATCTCGAAAGTGCTGAAAGAAGGTTCCTTCACTAGGTAACGATTGGATTAATATACTCTTTCTTTATTACCAGTTCCCTCATCCGCGACTAAACAACAAAATGCATTTTAATGTGACTTTAGGTATACGTTGCCAAAGTAACCCGTATGCACATGCCTTATGAATATGCTAGTGTGTTAATTTTTGCCTAATGAAATTAAAGGCATTGACGTGAATGTATTTAAGGTATATATTTTGGCAAGAGCAGACTAAAAAATTTTGAATGAACGGAAACTGTAAAATCTTAATATTTTAATGCCAATTTACAAATCAGCAACCAGTGATATGTGCAACAAAGTAATGACTTACTGATGCAAACAAATTTCACTATACCAATGTTTACATATATGAATAAATTCACATTTTACAACTTTTTAATCTTTGTTATTTTTCTTCTTAGAATAAGTGAAATAAGTCAGGGTTGTCTATGCTGAGTATTTAGCTTAGACAAGGAGCCGCTACTCAGAGAGACATGTACGGGTATAGGCTCCGAAACATGTTCTGAGTAGTTACCCGCTGAGGACGCCTTAATTTATTTGGGCTGATAGAGCCTATGTCAAAATTTTACACAGTAACGTGCGCAATATGGACAACAGTACTTCCATATGTATATAGGTTGCACAGTGACAGGTTACCTTATAGAGAGTAAAGAGTTCGAACTGCGGAATAGGGTAATAACTACTAGGTAGTCGTTCTGGACAAAAGACACGAATACAAATATTATGATCAAGCAACCAATTTGCACCGGGCCATGCTCCTCTCAAAGTGGGCGAAACATACACAGATATAGAATCGTTATTATGATACCATATATATTGCCACACATAACGGTAAAAATTATATGTACAACTTACAGAATGTGATGGTCTTCATATCAAGAAGTTATTTTGACATGTATATATATATAATGACATAAAACCATTACATTGAAGATCAAAGAGGTTGTTGTTTTTTTAGCAACTGTAATTAATCTTTCACCATTTCGATAAATTTGTGTCTGTCGTTTATTCCACAAATTTATACTTCATTTTGTTTTATTTTAACACTTTTTATTTTGTCACGCCAAACGTGACGTTTATTGATTGTCCGAGGGCGTACCTTAAAATGGGCTTGTACCTTTAGAATAAGTTAAAGGTCACGTATGAAAACAGTTTAATACTGAAGGCTCCAAGGTCTTATTTTAAGATTTTTTTTTTTAATTTGGTGGAGAAACTGGGCCAGGCCCTATATGAACGAAGTGACAAAAAAATAGATAAAAGCGACACTCCGTTCAAAGAAATTAAGCACAAAAACCACACAAATAAAAACCTGGATACAAAGAGTACGATCCAGAAAAGCCATAGGCGGTAGGCTCTGTAATAAAACTACTAAACACACGAGGTTTACCCAGATATTAACTGCCTCCTTGCGGATGTGCTGTTAACCAATTAAACTATTCTTTAGCTTCATTCGATTGCACATGATTCAGACCTTGCGACATGTGTTGCTGTGCTCTTTCCAGAAATGAATGTAAGAGTTTCAGGGGAAAAAAGGCTTGTCAAGATTTCATTTTAGTTAAATCATTAAAGCAAGACTTATTAGACCAACATGAAAGAGGCCTAGCCCGGGTATTTTTCCCTAGAAACCTACCCCGGGTATTTTTTTCTTAGAAAACCTTTTCGCCATGTATGAAGAGAGTCCTGCAAGGGATATAGCAGACGAAGGTGCAAATTACAAAAGAAAAGAATACAATAAAGTCAATTTCAGAGTAATTAGATGTGTGGGATCACAGACGCTTTTAAGTTTTTTAATAAGAAAAAGTAACAAGCGATCATGAATGATGATGACGACGACGACGGTGGCAACAACGACGGCGATGGCGATGACGATGATGGCTAAAACATGACCAATCAAACAAACTTGTCAGGGACGACCCAAGGCAGTTTTCCACCAAGGCTATAGAGGATCTGGCCAATGGGTTTTGTCGAGTCACAGATTTGAGTTGTTGATGAATAACGGCCACAGAGCCATCTTTGTTGATCAGCTGAGCTAAAAGCAGAGAAAATCCATTACGTAGAAAAAAAATCGCAGGACACATCTTGAGAACAGCAAAACCACACGTACATACGTACAGGAGCTGAAAACAAAATTGCTGCTGAAAATAAAAAGAAAATTGTGTTGACGATGGAAAAAGTAAAGAATGAAAGTCTCTCTTTGCTTGCAAAATGTTCAATAGGTGATAATTCAAACAATAATAACTGGTAGTTGTGCGCCGCTTAAAAATTATTTGAGCATACTCTCTGGGCATACACAATATTACAAAAGCAAAATATGTTTTGGTTCACGAAAAGTAAAGTTTATTCAATGAACAGATACATAGTTCAACAGATTGTGTACACATTAGAGGACGGAAATCATGTAAATGGTTTTACAAAACAGGAATTGAGAGAGTTTTTACAATACAAATCTGTGTGTAGAGGAAACATGTTGTAGGGCAATTCTATATGATAATAATAATAATAATAATAATAATAATAATAATAATAATAATAATAATAATAATAATAATAATAATAATAATAATTATAGTTCTTCTTACCCGCACTATTTGGAACCAACATCAAAACAGTTGTCCATCAGAGTGAGAGCCTGAGATGAAATGTGTTTGTGAACATCAAACAGACTGTGATGTGTTAGCGTGAAGACTATTAAACAAAGCGTCGCACAAGAACCCCTACATTTTGAGCACATGGTACATGGGGAAATCGAATCGTGTAACGCGCAAATTGAGCTAAGTTCCTTTTAACTGTGCATTTGACTGTGTATGCAGAGTGCGCCTTGCCCTGTGGGGTTTTTGTGCAGAATGTAGCTTTAATGTTTTCACAATGAATCACTCTACAAAATGTCTTCTCAGGCATCCTATTTGCCGCACTTTGTACATGTTCACAGCAATAAATATTTTTAAAGAAGAAATAGTTGAAGGTATCTTTTACATGAATGCAGTGACACGCGTAATGAGTGAAGGGGAAAGCTTGGTAATGCAGTAACTGGATTAAAAAGTGTGTTTTCCTTTCGGCTTGAAAATGTTTAACCCTTTCACTTGAATTAACACTGAACTTTAGATTGAGTCAGTAGCTTTACCTGGCTATAGTTGGGCACTAGGAAAGCTGTTGATCTGAGGCGCGTTCATTTAATTTAATTTCGTCAGCAATTCTCGTTCAATTCGTTTTTCTTTTTTTTTAAGTGAGTCAAAACATTGAAGCAGAAGACATTTGAGAGGGTCCTGCATGAACGATCTTGACCTTCGGTATTCAATACGTTTTCTGCATATTCGACAAAACAATAAATCGTGCATGTGTATGCCTATGCAATAAAACTGCATAAATCAAGGTTAAAAATTACACTGTGACAACTAGGACTTATTTTCAGGGACTTGTGATACGAAATATGCTGTACTTTTACAAAAAGAAAAAAATACACATTCAATGGATTGGTTGCTATTCAGTATTCTTCGGTGATTCGTAAAACACACTTGCTCAATGAATAATCGTATTTTTACATCATGTACCCTTATGCTGTTGCTGGCTGGAATAACGTCCGAAAATGTGTCACTGCGTTATAAATTTGAAGTAGAATCTTGAGGGGGGGGGGGGACATGGTAACTTAAAAAATTGCAACTTTCAATGTTAACTCCGATAAATTTTCATTTCAAATTCAAATCAAAAATGGAAAGCAGAGGCAGCTGTTTGTATAATGCATTATTTATCCGGAAAAAAAAAGTCCATTTATCCATAACAATGGCCCTGACGTTGCTTAAAATGCAAAACTTAAAGTATTTAGTTCTAGTGCTATATTTCAAATCTGTATATTTTTTATATATTCAAACATTCAAACGCTCGTAGGCCTGTCCCCTCTTGGTTTTTTTTTTTTTTTTTGTTTTTGTTTTTGTTTTTTTGTTTTTTTGTTTTTTTTTTTTTTGTTTTTTGTTTTTTTTTTTGTTTTTTTTTTTTTGTTTTTGTTTTTCTTTTTTGTTTTTTGTTTTGTTTTTTGTTTGTTTTGTTTGTTTTTGTTTTTTGTTTTTTGCTTTGTTTTGGTTTTTTTTTTGTTTTTTTTTCTTTGTTTTTTTTTGGGGGGTGATGGTTTTTTGGTTTTTTTGCTTTGTACTCAAAGTTTGATTTTTTGGCGACCGAAATGACCGGTGTGTCAAACTCAGTACATACGTGCAGGAACGGATACTTATACAGACCGCTCCATATGTATGTATGTATGTATGTATTTATGTATGTATGTATGTATTTATGTATGTATGTATGTATGTATGTATGTATGTATGTATGTATGTATGTATGTATGTATGTATGTATATAACACGTCCCCTCAGTGGGAAGGATTTTACTTTGACAAAATACTACCGCATGGAGTCAAGTGCTCTATTTATAGAAATGAACAAAGTTCGTACTGCCTGATATTTTCCTGCCTTTCGGTAAGCCTCGAATTAATTTCCAGCTACTTAATGCACACTGAGAGCTTACTTACCCTCTTAAAGCAAAGTTGCTGCTTCATTTTAGTCTTGTATAACATCATCTAAGTTTATAAAGCACGCATAAAGTCTGTTTCGAACATTGCCAGACAAGAATGTTTAAATTAAAGTCAGACCTGCTGGGACCACAGGAGAAAGAGCGTGAGACAGATCATTTTTAGACATTGTAATATTCTAAAATAGCGTTTATACACCGTGCTGTTGATTTTTTTACCATGTAGATTTTTTGTTGGATATAAACGTTTACTATGGACTCTGTCACTCAGTAATAATACGTCTGACGGATTTATTTGAGAAAATGAATTCAGATTATTTGGTGTACAGTATTTAAGTTCATCTTTCATACAAAGCTGAACAGACGCAATCTTTAGTTAGTGCATGAAGGATCAACATCAACTAATAGTACCTGTTTTCAAAATTTGATTTCTAGATTGATGTTAAATTATTTACAAAGTTATATAATTATTTGTAAATGAGATTACATTTTGCATGCAAACACATTTGCCATTTTCCTAATGTAAACAGAATAAACGTAGGCCGCCAAGACACACGCTCATGATGGTACATATTTCTTGTAGTGACAAAAACGAATATCCCTTTACTGCTTGGAACCAAATGTTTTCAATGCTTTATAAAACTTTTCTTCAAATTGTAAGATCTGCACAAAGAGGTTGTAATATCCCTTTACTGCTTGGAACCAAATGTTTTCAATGCTTTATAAAACTTTTCTTCAAATTGTAAGATCTGCACAAAGAGGTTGTACCGTTGGAAATTGGTTGAATTCAAAGCTAAATATCTTTAAAACATGCTTTATGGACGTAATAACAAAATTGCGTATCTACGTAACCGAAAGAGTTTGGAGAATGTTAGGATACCAACGGACACAGCCTTGCAGTGATCACCGCTGTGTAAACAAGGAGACAGTGGAGATAAGGGTATATTCCACAATTTTATGATATACCTTGAAACCTACTTGATAAAAAATTCTTGAAACATGTTAATCATGGTATATTAAACTTCAAAAAGGATTCAACTATTTTTATTTAATGCTTCTTTTCTTCCATGACAGGACAGCATAGTTGTAGATTGTTTCCGTCCGCTGAGCACCGTTCGTAAACAAACGCACGCTACCTGTAGACTTGGTTGATTTCACTCGCTTTTTCTTCTTTTTTTTTTTTTGTACTCTAAAACTTAGATAAGGGTTTGATAATGTTCTCAATGATTAGATAACATGTCAAGCTAACCAATGCCACAAAAATGATCCGAAAAACGCCAATTTTATGTTTCTAACTACCCTGAGCTTGAATAAGTTCGAATTTGAATGATGTATCAAATAAGTAGCATTACCCTCCGGTGCACATCAACGAATATGCCTTCATTACTAGAGATCATAGTTCCACCTACCATAACTGTGATAATACAATGATTCGATTTCAACTCTACATTTTCTTTCAAACTGTACAACTGTTTTCAAAATCTGTTCCAGTTTGCAATACTCGACAATTAAACTGGTTGCTTTCGGTCTTAGGGAACCGTGTCATCAGCAACAGCGGCACCTTGGAGTGGCTTCTTTTGATCTTGATCAAGCAAGTGGTACCACGCCATATGGTCTACCCACCTTCACTCAATACCTGCAGCGTAGCATGTGGCGAGTACACAAGCCTCTACCCAACCAGCGTCAGTATCTGTTAACTGAGCAAGCGGTGATCACACAGGCATCTATCCCTGGGGTCAGTACCCCTTAACAGAGCATGTCGTGAGCACAGCAAGCTTTTACCCGAATTGAACAATACTTGCTAAAAGAGCGACTACGGTCAATAGCGGTTAAGAGAGATATTGGTGATTCAGTGCTAACTCAGTCGAGGATGCACACGGTCGGCAGAGCAGGACTGTTTTAAACCCTAATTGCTGGACTACTCTTGGGGTAAAAAGAAAAAAATTTGAACGCTTTCTGCAACTTTGTAGATTGCTCTAATTTTGGTAGAGAAATTGACTTCTTATATGTTAAACCTAGAACTTTCTAGTGCGACCGGAATAAATAAGTGCAACGTTTCTAACCTAACATGCTGGTTAATGGAGTGCATTGAACAATGAATGGTTATAATACGGGTAATGGTCATTCACGAGAAGTGCTGAACTTCACATAAATGTTTTCCTTGAATTAATTATTGTCATATTATGAAATGTGAGTTAACTTATTCATTATTCCCTTGAAGCTACAGGGTCTCAGCATATTTGTTTTAAATTGGTCTGTACAGAAAATGCAGTTATAATTGCATTTTGATTTTATGGACATCGTAATTTGTCTTGTGGTGGAAGAAAAACGGATACAATCAAAAACATTTCCTGATACACTTTACCACTTTCTGTCTTTATTTTTGTTTCTGTTATGTTTTGTCCTTTACTTGCTTTGGAGTTATTGATTTTGCTTTTTTTCTGGGGTGGTGGTTATAAAATATGTCGAATGTCAAACTTACTACGTGTTTATTATATAGTTTTTTTTCATATTATGACTATTTAGGATGCTAATACTTCCAAAACTTCCGTAGGTATGCGCATATATGTGCTTACAATTGTATGAAGGATATTTGAAGATATATTTGGTTTTAAAAGAAAATAACTTTCATTGCATTCACATCACATTGACTTCGATAAACAATAGTTGATACAGCAAATGGTCACATATCAAGCCTGCTGTCATTTCCATCTAACCATAGTTAAAGCAAAACTTACTGGTGTACGCTACTAGGGGGAGCTATACTCAGCGTCTTCAAATTGTGGATAAGGTAAATCGGTTTTCAACTTCTGTCAAGAACTGGCAAGCAAGCAGTGCTCGACCTCCGTCAAACGCTTTCATAAAATCCACAGGTTTGCATGACTGAACCGCTACTTATTTCCGTCAATAACTTGCAGTTACACCAGTAGTTTAGTCCTGTGAGACTGTTCTCAACGTACACCAGTAACTCGTCAGATGGCGAGCACGACAGTATTGCAAAACCTGACGTTCATAACCAGCATTGTGGGACAAGGGGATATATACCGAAGAAATAACAGTCTGATGGATCACCCAGGCAGCAGTGGAACAGTCGACTGGTCCACCACCATGCAGGGCCTCGTCTCGGGTTTTTCTAACGATACCTTTGTTACCAATATTCAAAATTTTTGGCAAAGTCACTTTGGGCTATCTCTGTTCATAGTGATTGGTTACGGTGTGACGTCAGTGATCGGCACTCTGGGTAACCTTTTGGTCATTCTGTCTATTTTGACAAGCCGGAAGTTACGATCTGTAGCCAATATGTTCATTGTTGTTCTTGGATTTTTCGATTTAATAATCACCGCTGTAGTAGAGCCGTTTTCTCTGTTTCCGATTATAATTCACGCTAATATATTCTACGACTATTGGGATCTGTGTGTTATCTTTGGTGTTATATGTGCAGTTGCATGTACCGCGTCGCCAACAACTCTTGCATTCATTGGCTTCAACCGCTACATATGCGTGTGTCACAACCAGTATTATCCAATTATATTCAGTCGTGTTGGTAGCATTATCATATTCACCTGTCTTTTCGTGTATATCTCTCTGCCCGTTAGCGTCATACCTTTGGGCTTTGGTGGAATTGGCTATGAGCCAAAAGCGTTGATTTGCACTGGGAGTAAGTTGTATGGAGATGCTTATGCTAATTATATTGCCTGTATATCAATGTGGATTCCCATAGCATTTGTTTTCATCTTCTACGCAAAACTGTTCTATTCTGTACACCAGTCAAAGAAGGCTTTATTGAAATTTGATACAGAGGATAAAGATGCGTCATCAGGAAATACTGAAATGAAGAAAATTCATCTTGAACAAGAAATGCGGCTTGCTAAAACTCTTCTGGCTGTATTTCTGACGCTACTCTTTAGTATTTCTCCATGGGCTACCCTGATGACCCTTGACCCGCATAATGTGCAACCTAGAGTATATTACCATGTGACGGCTTTCCTCTATCATCTCAATAGCAGCGCCAACCCCGTCCTCTATGGAGCGACAAATCCAAGATTCCGAGAAGGCTATGTTGTATTTCTTGCAAAGATCTTCCCCCGCATATTTCAACGAAAAAAGCTGACTGAGTTAGAGGGAGCAAGCTCTCGATCTAAATCGCAGCATACCGCCACCTCTGTCGATATCGCAGGACAAGATTAGAAATCGATTGAATTGTTCAACAAGTGGAATGAGGCTACCATGATTTTTCTGTTTTTACTTATGCCTACCTTTAAATCGTTCGTAAATTATAGTTTCTGTTCAAAATGGCTGAGAATCGATCACCCTGAACAAACGTTTTTGACAATATTTTCTGGATGATATTCTCTGAACTCCGTTTAAACGTCAGTCAGTTAATATTTTGGCTGTTTGAGCCGCTTGAAAGCGTATACCCTGTCATTTTGATATGTAGTTGTTCTCAGTAACATGAACACATATGTGTGAATACCATACATTGTAATGTCGAGTCTACAAAAATTCAACTGTAAAAGTGTTCTAAATAAGTGTTCAAACAGGGTGTTTCTTGAACATGTTGACGTTCATCGGCATTATTTTCAATTTTTTGCCTCTTGTGCAGAACAGACATGGATGCGGTGTTCAATTTCACTTTGACAAACGTGAATTATCATTACTTTTGATGTCTCTCTAATGACAACCAGCATTTATGTCATAATTGTTATATCTATTGATGTCCAAACAGTGATTCTTATTTTGCCATTGTTCTGATTAATTAACTTTATGATTATCTTACCGTTTTGGACTATAAAACGGTTACATGTTCTGCGTAATCTTGATATACCAAAGGGCCATTGATGGAGAATATGCAAGGGGTTTTCAAGTGGCTCTTGGACAATATGGTAATTTCTGATGGTGTATGTACTTTTTTTTGTAATATGCCAAATTTTATGCACAGTAGCGTTGACCTCTTATTTTGTGAATACAGTCAAATAGTCTCGAGTTGTTCTGCACTGAAAATATAAACAATAATATTACATGTATGTACATCTAAGAGTTGAAGTTCCATTTGATTGTATTCATTACCTGCTGATTCCAATTTGTTGACAGACATTCTCCGTGAAGTTAAGATGTAAAAATTACTGTCCACAAATTAGAATCAAACACAAATGTTTACAATTGCAGGAATTTTATTTCCTGCATTAGCGTTCATCTAAAAGGATCTTTAATTTCTCGAAATGAGAATTATCCACCAAATATAATTACTGGAAGTTTCTGCTTCATTGTGTATGGATCAAATGTTCTGTTGTCAGTGGGAGTATGCTGAATGGATGTAACGGTCCTCTGGTCAGCAATTATCGGGCATTGAACGAACTCTCTAACTATTCTTGTAAATGTGATTTAAACACCGCATTTATTCCAATTGTAGAACATGCCCTAAAAGAAGCACACTCCCTACTTTTTAATCTTTGGGGTCTTGTTAAGAATTCAGTGCTTCTTTATAAGATGTATGAAGAAGTCAACATTTTACAATAGTCATCGTTGCTGACATTAAAGTTATTATATTTTAACCATACGTCCAAAAGTAGAACTCCCACTTAAATTTTTAAGCGCTATAATTGCTAGTCATAGATGATAGCGGATTTTAGCTTTTACCCATTAATTCTTAATTTCCAGAAAGATGACCATTATGGTTTATGTTTTATTGCCTAGAAAAGTGATGTATGATGCGACTTAAAAGTAGTTTTCCTCAAAAACACAAGAAGGGCAAATACCATCAATTGCTGATATTGTTAAGGAGTATTTCTTCATTACTGTGCAGTAAAATCTAAGAAGTATATCAATTAAGTTGTAGTTGTCTGCACGGTTTACGTTCTGACTTTTCCTACTGTATCATGTGTGCAGAAAATGTTGTAATAATTTGTATGGGAATTGAGCTTATATTAACAAATTTGAAATAAAAGTGACGCATGTTTTTGTGACCTAACTTGTGAGTCATTTTTATCTTTTGATTGTCGGTAGCGCTGCACTTTTCTATATGAGTATTGGTTGGAAATTTGCAAAGTATGGAATCACTCGGACTTCATGAGAGGCATCATTTGCAGTTGTTGGACGAGCTAGTTGTGAAAATGCTTGCGCGAATAAAGTTTTATTTCTTGCTCGTCTTTCATGCCACGCAACCCGATCATAAAACTATAAACGAGTGACTAACAAACAGTTGTTTATTTCAAGACAGCTGTTGTATACCGCATTGGAGACTCAAACGAAACGGTTCATGGGAATCCCGATATTCTAAATTAAAACGACATTCTCAAACTTAATCTTTTATACTTTCCGTAATTCAGAATTCGTTTATTGTCCTTAAATGTGTAAAATGGGATTGGTATCTGTCTAGTGTGGCAGTACGTGGCTCCTACGGCAAAGGCAGCTGAGATTTTGTACAAATTTGACTATGCCACAGGTGAACAAAAGTACGGACACTAAGATGTGACTAATAGTCAGGAATTTTGCACTCGGGACAATGAGTCAAAAGTGTAAATGCAGGAAAAGTATTTAAATTCTCTAATGTATGCTGTTTGTGGGGATATTTCAAGAAAAGATCATTGCGTGATGCTGATATGATTTCATAGTTTTGCATTTTTGCTCATGTATATAATTCATTGCATAGCTATCAATCTACTGGCAAAAATTAAATTTACATACATGTATGTATGTATGTATGCATGTATGTATGTATGTATGTATGTATGTATGTATGTATGTATTATTTACATCAACTCCTGGACCAAACTTCTTGGCACATCTGGGATTCGAAAACCATCCGACACAGATTTACGTGTAAGACATATTGTTCTCAAGTCACTCAACCTATATTAATATAGTCACATTTGACCTAAATATCTAGGATATAACGGCCAGATGCAGCTTGGATCGGCCCTTCACTTAATTGGTGTCTCCGAAAAGCATGAATTTTACGACATCGAATTACACAACCAGCCAGCTGTGCGATATGGAAGACAATAGGTAATACTACTGAACTGGGTGTTTGAATATGTTTCTAAGAACAACACTCTTTATTTCCTAAAAGAGAAGGAAACGAAGAATGTCGTACCGAATATTTAAACATCCGATAATATAGAAATTATGGGTAATTTAATGGATGTTAAAATTTCACCAAAACTTTTAATTTTAATTAAAATTGGTAAATACACACGTAATGCTAAACCCATAATTTTGGTTCTGATTGAGAGGCATACATATATATTCTAAGTTTTGTATTTTCATCACTTTTGGTCAAGAGGACCAACCCTTTAACAAAAAGTGGTCAAAGAAAGGTAATTATCAATCAGTGAGTATAATGTCAGAATGTGAGAGGACACATAGATTACGTTTCTACACTAAGTACATGTACAATGACACTATTTCTTTAACTGCTATTTGTAGAACTCCTGGATTGTGTTCTTACACTGAATACAGTGACGCTAGTCTTAAGACACCTCTGGTGGCACTCTCGAACTGTATGCCTACACAGAGTAAAACGATAAATAATTCTCTCGGTTCTATTTCTGGATGTAGTTTGTCTCTCAAAAATGGTAACCATAATGATCAGAATTTTCTTATTTTTAATATTTTAGCATAACATGAAGTAATCGTGCTATCAAGGCATGCTATATACAGTCAATCCTCATATATTTGGATAAATATTTAAACTAATTGTAAAAGACATGTTGTTCCCACATAATCGAACATTGAAAAGATGAGCTGCTCTGTTCGGTGTCTTTCACATTCAATAACGGGTATCAAAATATCTTTTCCACGTTTCACTTTGGGCGTATTGCAAGGGAAATAATGAGGGTTTAGCAATGAGAATATAAATTACCATCTGGACTAAAAAAAGGTGAAACGTAGTTAGATTACTGGATATAAACATGGCATAGTGTCACCAAAAAAAAGGCTACATACCTCTCCGGTCAAACCTGGGTATCAACATAAAAAAGAGTATTATATGAAATATCCTATTGCACATGACAAGGTGCGAACCTATATGATTTTTTTCTTTCTATTTTTTTTTTCTTTCATTTTTTAAGTCACGAAAAGTCATATATTTTCTTCCACGGAGAGCACTGCCGCTTGAGAGCTATAGCAAGCTTCATGAAGGCTTCCTGCACGCTAGATCCATTGCGAGCGCTGACTTCCGTGACTGGAATTCTCCAACCATCGGCAAATTCCTTAGCGTCCACGAAGTCCACTGCTCGCCTGCCAGCTAAATCTGCCTTGTTTCCGATCAAAATCTTGGGGGAGGGTGGCGCTTCGTTGCTCTCCATACTGACTTCTTTTATAAGTTTCTCCGCCAGTTTGAAGCTTTTCTTGCTAGTGATGTCGTAAACAATAATGAAGCCGTTTGCCCCTTTATAATAGCCTCTTCGTGTCTGTTCGTGCACATCTGCTCCTGAGGCATCCCAAATCTGGATCTTTACTTTCTCGCCGTCGATCATGGCAGACTTTGTGTCAAAATCAAAGCCAGGGGTGGCGTAATACTGTGGGCAATAAAAGTCTCTACAGAAACGGTATCTCAATGCTGTTTTTCCTACTCTCTCTGGTCCGAGTAACAATATTCTAAACAGATGTGTGTATTCAGGAGAATCCGGAAGGACCACTGCTTCCGAGTCATCTTCATCGTACAAGTCCGGTCCCTCTAAGATAAAGTCTTGAGTCGCTATCGTTTTCCCACCACCTAGTATCCTGTACCGTAACACCTTACTTGCCAATTTGTGCAAGGCTGCCTGTAGGTTTTTGCCTGTTTTTGCGCTGATCTCCACATGCACCAAACCTTCTGGAATACCAAACTCTTTAGCTGTGGCCTCCGAAACCTCCTTTCGATGGTGCAGATCAATTTTATTACCCACCAACATTTTAGGTAAATGTGGTCCCTTTGCATTTCGGTTGACAATTCGCAACCACGACTCGACTGCATTGAAACTGTCAGCATCAGTGATGTCATACACAAATACAAATGCATCTGCTTGTCGTATGCTTTTAGTTCCAAATCCCAAGAAACCTTCGTTACCAGAGGTGTCCAACAAAGAAATGCGCACCAGTCTTCCTTCCACGTCCATGCTCCTGGAGTCAAAGTCAACACCAACTGTTCCCACGTAATCCTCAGAAAATGTGTTGTCTGTAAAACGACGTATTATGCTGCTCTTGCCTGCACGGCAGTTTCCTATGACAGCAATGCGCATGCTTTCTAACTCCTGCTGTCCGTTTTCTGCCATGATTAATGCTGCAGCAGCAGTTAGTTTTATCAAGCTGGATTTGTTCTGCAATAGGCCTATCCACCCGTTATTGAGGACACACTAGATGGAGGGGAGACACATCTGCAAGAATAAAGAACAGAATGTCAAAAGAAGTAAGATTTTGTTAACATCCAGTTGGCTCAGTATAAAGTTATTCTTGTCACTCTGACGTATTCAAAGTTACATTTCCCTACATTAACATGAACATCATAGCGTTGTGTGTTTGCATCCGTGAAACGCAATGGGCCGTGACGAGCACAAACACTCTGTTTCCCATGCACACTGCCCTGTCATCTTAATAGTAACCTAACGGGATAAAGCCGTTGGTTCTACAAAGCTCCTTTCCTTTGCCCTGCATCCGTTCCTTTGAGTAAAATCATGATTGATGTGAACGAAGCCATTTGAAAACTATATCTAAGCGTGAATATCAAACATTAGAGGATATGGTCTTGCTACTTGCTGCGGCTGTTGTTTGCATATCGTTCACGATGTACTTTGCTTGATGGATTATGCATATAATAGGGACATCGTTCACCAGAAGGCTATCCATTCTTAACCTTTCGTCCAAAAGCCTCCGGAGGTAAATTGTCGTCTGCTTTAATGTTTTTACTCACCATATAAATAGAAAATAATTTGCGAAGAATTGAAAATGAGACCTATCGTATTGGCATGCCCTATTAAAGTCAGTATCTCTCAGGAACACAATTAAACAGTGATATTGAATATTCCTTCTCTTTTCCTTCGTTAATCGTCGATTTAGTTTGTTCGTACTTTGAACACTACAGTGGCTTTATCAAGATGTAATAAGATGGAATTGGTGGCCCCAATAGGGCGCTTACAGCTAATGAACGAAAGCTTTTGGCTCACTCTTTAATCTACCCAGGAAATGGTTAATTGATGTGTATAATCAAATGATGTTGATTTGATGAAAGCTTTCATTTCTAACAAATGGCCACTAGGTTTTCTACAACACCACAACATGCAGTTGTCTGTTTTATGTTAAATTGTACAAAAGGATACACGATATGGCATCGCCAACATTTTGCTGAGACACAGTCATACTCATCACAGCAAAAGATAAATTTGTGCATGAAGAAATAAGTCGGCATATGGATTCATGTACTATAACCTATCAGACTTTATGTTTCATGTATAACAACAAATATACCTGCATCTATCCTGGCCAATACCGGGCAACAGCTGTTGTGTCGGAGGACAAATTAAAGGGGAAACTAACCACCTCGGTGCAATAGTTACGACACCGGTTCTGTGTACATGGGAGCGGGGTTCGACCCCTCTTGGCCCAAAGGACTTTTCTTCTCTGGGTCTTTTACTTTATATTCTATGGACACTTTACCGTTCAAGTCTTGATGGGACAATTCCACCTTGGCTATGTCGCAGCCATAAGACAAACGTTATTAGAAGCGAGTTGCCAAATCAACTGCATTGACGATGGTTAACTACGCACACACATACTCACACACACGCACAAACACACACTCACATGGTTGAGTTAAGGAGTATGAAACTTTGCTCATCTATAACATCATAAATATCTGACTTTCCCTGATTTCCGAATCATTTCTACCACCTACCTCGCAACCAAATTACCCACCTGCACGCACACACACACACACACACACACACACATACATACATAGCTTTAACAAAATTACTTCATTTCGGTAAAACACTAGGTGGATTAATATAGATACAAAGCAAACAAGAGGCATTTTTCACGTGATCAGAGAGTATTCATACCAATATATACTTGGCAAAGCGAATGACGCTCCATTACCATGATTAAACAATTTGCCATTACTCTCAAGTGCATTTGAAATCTATACGCATATGTGCATGACATAACTCTTCAGAAACCCGGCCTATGATTATCAGCTGGGCGTGAACCCTGGCTTGAATGCACATGGTCAAAGTGTAAGACATTTAATGGCACACATTGAAAACACAGCAACAACCACTGCAGTGGCAAGATACCTTCCCTTCCACAGCTTGGGTAAGACTTTTTTCTGCCATGTATTTAAGCATATAGTAATGTCTGAGTACGACAAAAATATCATCATGCCAGAATATGAATACAGCCGATGTTCATCTGAGTATGAATCACTCCAAAATTACTATATCAAGTCTCTCCACTATGACACCCTCCCCCCTCCCATTGCTATACCAGCGCATCTGAGTCAGAAGAAACCCGGTGAGCAGTCGAACAGTCTCTCGTGAGTTTTTTTTTTATTATTCCCGACTATCATAAGGACTCTGACAATTTATCAAAGAATGAAAATCAATATTCTATTCAATTACCAGAGTGGATATGTTGATCTGTGGCGACCCCATATAATTTATTTCTTTCAGTGCCACATTTTTGACTGAATCAACAGCTTTGCTGGTGCCATGTGCCAAAAGCGTGTCGATGGAGGAAAGCTGTTTACCTGGACTATTTATACTCCATATGATAACAGGCATGCTGATACTTGAATAAACGTCTATTTACAAGGAACACGAATCTGGCACCCCTATTACAGTTCAGAGCCATTTGTTTCAAGTAGTTCCGCTTTAGTCGTAGTTGGCATTGAAAGAGTTTGAGAATGATAGTCAAAATCTTCGCTGAGAGCAAGCATCAAATTTTGCACATTGAGGTTTTAAGATGTTGTGATTTGAAACCAAAGTGGACGCAAGCAATACAAAAACTCTCCAGCTTAAACTCAAGATGGCCACCAAAAAGTCAGTTTTCAATATCTTTGCTTGTGTTTCACTTACATTATCTGAATCATGCAAACCCGTGCTTCTGCCACACCACAAGGACCGGGATTTGGGGATGCACTCCCATCCATGAAAACCAGAGTGTAGTTCATGGGTATATCAGCGAGTAATTACAAGGGTGCCTCTTTGGCAGCCAGAACTTGCAGTGAGCTATGCGTACCCAACGATCCAAAATTTGATTCCATATCATGGATCTTAGGAGGGTAAAGGAAAAGTCTGTCATAAGTGGTTGGAGAAAATGGCTCCAGTTTGATGTTGTTTATATTGACATATTTTAAGGCATTGTTTTTCATGTGAATTGGACTTAGACGTCTTTCACTGAAGAAGCTGGATCGTGCAACAAGTCCAGCACAAGAGATTTCAGAGGGTCACCGGCATTTCTTCTACACACTCATGTGAACTCAAGAATGAAGTTTCTGCTGGCCTTAATCTCATGGGCAGGACATTCATCACAACTTCAATTACTGAAGTGGGAGTGGATGTAAAAGCCCCAATAGCTGTTACTAGAGCTTGTCTGTGTACTCTTTCTTCTTTCTTCTTTCTGCAGGAGGTCGCAGTTTATAGTGCACCATACATGGTACGTCCTTTCAAAGTGAGGACGTACCAGAGTTTTGTACAGATGGAGGCCTAGTTCAATGGAAGACCCACGTAACTGCGATTCTGTTAGGAATGCAAAGGGCTAAACTACACATATGGTCAATGTGTTGCCAAAAAGTGAGTTTTCTCGTCACAATGATGCTTAGTAGTTTTTCACAGGGAACTTGTTTTAGATTTCTGCTGTTCAGAAATATTTGGGTGTTATCACAGTTGTTTTAACTCTGAACCATGAAGTCTGTATTAATGAACACCTTCCTGAGATGACATCAGTTTTCTAGGTCAACAGGTTTTTTGGTAGCATCTTTATTAGCAATTTGCAAGGATGCACATATGTAACCCAAAACATAATGTCAACAGCAAATGAGATATGGTGACCGGTGTTGGATGTCATATTCTTTATATAGAAGATGAAGATGAGAGTGGCAATTATGCTACCCTGTGGTATGCCCACCGCTGACTGAATTCAATCTGAAGTACGTTCGTTTACGAGATCTCTGACCATCCTATCCTCTAAGAATGAAATGATGTATAGTAGTAGTCTACCATGAAGGCCAGATTGGTAAAGCTTGAATATTACACCATTCTGCCATACTGAATCAAAAGCCCCCTCTAGTCTAAGTTTACGAAACATGTAACTGTGTTTGATTTGTTGCACGTACCTTTACAGACGTGTAAGGAGTAGAAAAGTAGAGCTTGTGCTAGGTTGTGATCTTTTCTGTATGCAAACTGGAAAGGATCATACATGCCTTGTTCAGACATCCAAACTTTAAGCCTGTAACTTACAGTACGTTCAAAGTATTTACCACTGATGGTGACCAGACTAACGCTGTGAAAAGCTTTAAGGCATAAGTAATCAGACTTATCTGGTTTGGGTAGGTAGATCCTATTTTCTTTCATCCAAGCCGTAGTATAATAGAGCCAGGGGCTTCTGAAAATGATTTGATTTGCTTTATCAAGCTCAGAGCTGGCATTTTTTTTAGCATCAGTGGAAGAATTTTGTCTGGGCCAGGTGACCTAACATAATCTATTATCATTTTTTTGTGATGTGATGTATGAGTATGAGTTTAGTTGTAACATCTTCATTATTCGGGGGGGGGGGGTTATGTTACAAAGTTGTAATTTTCTGAACAGTTCCTGAAATGTGGGGCAGTTCCTGCTGTTTGCACAATGCTTACCTGCGCAGTTGACACACTTAGGAATATTGTTACAAGTATGCTGATTGTCAACACAACGTATGGAGGCCTTGGACCTAGCAGTAGCACATGACTTGGCAACATGTCCAAATAACTGGCACTTGTAGCAACAATATATTTTAGTAGCTGTTTCAGGTTCAACAACGTAGGCCTAGGCCTATATATTTTCTTCTACATGTAGCCCGTCTGATAACAGGTTTTCATGTGGGGCTTGTCTGGGACAGTTAGTAATTACGTCTAACTGTATCTGAGTTACCAAGACATTGTGCCTTGACGCCCTCTGGGGCTGAGAATAAAATGGAACCTGCAGTATCATGTGATGGTTTAGGCCTACTGGCTGGTCTTCATATCACCAGAGATGCGCCATGCAAACATGCAAGAAACTATACCGTATGCCCCTTATAGATATGACCCTTAGTGTTCTATGAACCACACAGAGGGCACCACCTTCACCTTATCATGACCCAGGGTGACCTATGCAAACACACCCAAAGGCACACACTGTGCCTTCATATGTATATATACAGCCCCCACATCATTTGTGCAAGAAGACATGACCTGTGTCTTCACACGACTCACGGTACCGTATAAATAAAGTGGAATTATTGACACACGTGCAGAGATGCCAACAGTCCCTCATCATCAGGAACAGTCCCTGAAATAAACTGAAATTTTGACAAATTTATGGTGTTTGTCCCGCATTAAAACTGGGTTGTTTTTGTCTTAGACCTAGGGGAGACCCGGGGCAAAGTGGTTCACTCACGCACAGTGGGTCACATGTCGCACTTGCAAGGATCGATAATTGCGTACCAGTCGATAAGCAATAACCTGTGACGTCACCTCAGCGTTTCCCAAGAATTAGTGAGGCCGCCACCAGATGTACGGAAACTTTGCATGGGTATTTCTGAAAAAATGAATCATTTAATTCAGACATACACTTTCGGGCCATCTTCCCCCACCATTGGGAGAGAGAGAACTTTAGGCACCCGTCTGTGGCAAATTACCTAATATACCAGTTTGTTTTTCTGCATTTGCAAATATCATTGTCTGATGATACCAACAGGCTTAGTAATGCAAAATTAAATACAAAACATATGAATCGGACCTTTTTTGAATTCCACAGAAATTAAAAATAATGTAATACTGAAAATACCGCTTGCAAATCAACATATTCTATGCAAGTGTGTATGCATATTTGTTTACATTCATATATGTATGTGTGTACGAGTGTGTGCGTGTGTATGTGTGTATATGTGTGTGCATGTGTCTATATGCAGAGAGTAGGGCCTATATGTGATTATGAAACATCGTAGCATCTTAAGCAAACAACTTGTTTATTCTGCCCAACAAAGCAAATGTAAATTTATGTAACTTTGTGTAACATTTTCAAGAAAGTTTTTGCAACAGATGGTTTTAAAATGTCAATTCAAAGGCACTCTGCTAATGGGCCTTGTGAATAGTTCATCACATAGTAAGTAGCCATTAGTGACAAAATACAAATTAACTTTTTTTTTCTTTGCTAACTTAAAGCTCAGTTTTCGCATCTTTAAAGGGACTTGTTTTATCAATCCGGGCTCTGTTATCGTCTTTACTCGGCACAATCGTCACATATAAAATCATATGCTCTTTTGCCATAAATGCCAGCACATGTTTCATGGAACCACATTTCACATTGTGGACATTGAATCCAATCTTCCCTGTCGTCTCCAGTATCATCATAATAATTTCCTTGGCAAACTGCGCAAAAGTTTTCAGGTTTATTTCTCTCTTCTGCTGCGACAGCTTTTGTCTTTCTGCGTTTTGTAGACTCGCCGCTTGTCCCAGGTTGCGGATCTACCTTTCCGGGTTTTTTTGCCTGCACTTTTTTAAGAGGCCTACCTTTTTTGACGACCGATTTTGGTTGATCATTCTCTTTTGTTTGAAGCTTTGCTTTTTGTTTGAGTTCTTCAATTACGGTAGGACTCGTAACAATACGCGATGATGTGCTCTTTGCATTACGTCTCCTTTTCCTGGTGGAAGTAGATTTAGCAACTGCAGGCGGCCGCATTTGGATGAAAGCATTTTGGCTGTCCGAACCCTCTGGCAAAGAAGGCTCAGCATCAGATACCCCTGGTGGATCCATTTCTGCTGGGGTTTGGCGGTCGGCAGTATCATTGCCGGTGCTTTGATCTCCTACAGGTCTAGGTTCGTCCGTGGTCTGAGGTGGAGGCTGGCTTGGTGCATCCTTATTGAGAGCTGCCTGGACATGCTGGATGAATTCCGAAGCGCTGTATGCATTGTCTGGGAAGACATCAGGGTTGAGTGGATGTATGCCTGTTACCTTAAATCCTTGAATTGCGATGGATGGCATCACCACTTCATTGTACGCATTAGAAAACAGTTGCGGAAATTCAAACTTTGTGATTACGCGTCCAATGTTGGCCTTGAGAAATTCTCTGCATTTATTTCTGTATTTGGTTTTCAGCGGTTTGAAAAAACAGCAATCCAGGGGTTGCGTTTTATGAGATGTGTGGGGCGGCAGACATAGAATGGTGATTTTGTGTTCGATAGCGAACTCCAGGGCTCTGATGGAGCGGGTATGGGATCCATGACCATCCAGCACTAATAAACATGGTTCATCATTGTGGACTCGATGTTGCTGAAAGTGAACAAGGAAGTCAGCGAACTTTTCTTTGTCCATATATCCACTATCGGTGCAGGTTGCCAGTGTATGGAAAGGCAGATCTTGCTTTAAGGCTTCACTTAGTCTAGCGCCTTTGTAGAGGACCATGGGTGGAATAAACTGGCCACCTGCGCTGCAACAGCACATAACAGTGGTGTTGGTGCCCCTCTCCGCACTAGTAATTTGATACACGGCTTTCTTCCCTTTTCTACAGACAATGTTTGTAGTGCCCGGTACTGTGCTGATGCCAGTTTCATCACAATTGTAGATGTGATGTGGCTTCACGCTTAGCTCTAGCTTCTTTATTGTTTTTTCTAGAAGCATGAAGTAATTGGATACTTGATCTCTATTTAGCCCTTGTGCTCTTTGATATGAAAGGGCCTCTGGTCTGCGTAGGGTTAATTCGGGATGCCTTTTACGGAATGCGTAAAACCAGTCCTTTCCCGCCATGCCCCCATGAAAAGGATTTGGCAGTTTGTGCAGGTCTAAGTACTCGAATGCCAGCTCCCTTACATCTCTGTTGGACAACCCAAAACCCCACTCCTCCATCTGCAAACAATATTCAGCAAGCTGGTCTTCCACCGTGGACCCCAGTATTGACTGCCTGCCCAGGTATTGCTTACCAGGGTGAATCACTGACATGTTTATGTGTCTGCGTAGTGTACTTGCAGGGACACCGTGGTGGCGGGCAGCCCTTTTTAATGGCAATTTATGCATATTTACCGCACTTATAGCAGCACCAATCATTCCTGGTGTCCAGCTGCCACGGTCTGTTTTTTTCTGATAAAAACGGACCATCCTGCAATGCAAAACATAATATTGTTCAGGTAGGCCTATAATTTCTTGTCCCATACTTTTCACCTATAAACATATGAAATAAATGTTAAATACAAGGATTCTGATAGAAAACAGATACAGGCCTACGCTTATATCACAATTTTAGAGATAGCGGGGGAAGACGGACCTTGATTGATATCATAGAATTCAAATATGAAGTTTTGATATAATATATGTATATCTGGCATCAATTGCATGAAAGGCTTTCTTTTGTATAAATGCACTGAGTATCAAGATATGCTTTACTCAACAAAACCAAAAATAACAAAAACAAAAAACAAACAAGAAAAAAAGTAGAGCTGTTGTTCCAAATTCACGATAGAAAGGATGCATTCTAATCATTTTTTGCGTCATTTAGAGATACTCAGCAAAACACTTACATCTCATTTTGACTCTTATTTAGTACCTTCAGTTTAAAAAATGCAAAAATATAATTTATTATGACTGCAAATATGGCAAATTAACCTAAATTAGAACGCATGACTGCCTAGTTTTGATGGGGACCATGTTCCCCCACCCCATGGGGGAAGATGGTCCTTATGACATTGATCTGGGATAATGACTGCTCCCGTAGCCATAAAAGCCAGCGCCATGATGTATTTGCAATGTTTTAGAGCCTGGACTTACAAGGATTACATTTAGATAATGATAGTAATCTTCCAAGCCAGATGCACTTTTTCATGACCACATGAACTTATATTGTGTTCTTAGCTCATAATTCATTGTGGAAAAACAGTAAAACAAAAGTACTTACCTTCCCACACTTCAGGGTCCTGTGGAGCACACTGTGTTGAGCAGACGACCGAAGCTGGCAATGAGCAAAACACTGCACCCGTTGCAACCAAATGGAACGGATTAATACATATGGCGGGGAGCATAACTATGTATTCTATGACGTTTAAGAAAACTAAGGTCCATCATCCCCCACGGTCCGTCTTCCCCCACCCTACCCTATTTCTAGAACCATCAGTTGTAGGCCTAATATAGACTGGGGTGCCCAATTGTCAGAAGGTTAACCGTTGCGTTCCGTTTATGACATGCAAAAAATAAATCTCATGTTAACAATGTTGTTTGGCTGTGATTTTAACGACATCTCGTCCGCCAATGGCACAATTATCGCCGATTTTCCGATAATTGGGCACCCTAATATAGCCTATAAATAGGCCCTACTGCTTTCTTAGCAAAATCACAGTTTGCATTAAGTCAATAAGTGTGCATTCATCAATAACGAACACCAGCGCAGCTCAAAGTGGTCGTGTTTTTTTGAAACGTAAGTATCGAGGATTTTTTTTGGGGGGGGGAGGGTGAAAGTTTATATGCCTGTTTTGCATACAGAAGCTTGGCATATAGAATTAAATTATAAATTAGGCCCATCGTAAGAATACTAGTCAAATCATGCAAGTTTTAAAAATAAACAGAAATTATGTTATAAGGATATGATTATTGTTTGTTGTCTTTATCTTTATTCTCAGAGTTAGATCCCCGGTTATGGCATTGACGTTTTTGCGTTGACATGGACAGACATAGGCCTATGTTTCAAACTCGAAGAACAAATTTACAAACTGCAAACACAAAAACTTTAACACAAACGGGCTAATATTTTGAAGATACCCACTTAGGCGCACACAGGCCGTACGCAGGATGCGCAGTGCCGCCGTGTCCGTTTAAGTGGGTATCGCTGATAGGCCTACGCCAGAAGTAGCCCAAATTAACGGATTGTTGTAAAAACCCCACAATCCCACAGCACCCACACCCAATAACCCACGACCCATAAATAGGCCTAGGTATCAGGCCTATATTAAAAGCTACATAACGTCAGAAGTTTTAACAACAAATGAGCAAATGTCATTTGAATGATCTTCCCGGTTTTAATCGACAAACGCGCAAATATTTGAACGTCCCGCCGACATAAGAATACACACAGACACACACACACACACACACACACACACACACACACACACCTGTACACACACACACACACGTGCCACAACTAAAATAGAAAGGGCCATGCATGTGCTTTAATACGAACCCAGGTGTCATGCTTTTTCCATCTCCTAAAGTGTTCAATGATAAGGTGCAGCTTTAAGTTTAGGGATGGTGACATCCGCAATGTAGATAAGGCTGGAATAGTTACATCATCAAACCGACTTCCAGAAGTTATTTCAGTAAAAGGTAAAAAAAAAAAAAAAGCGGTGTGCCTCGCCAGTAGGCCCAGGCCTTCTGAGCGAGGAGCCTTTTAAGGTGGTGTGTCGCATGGGCTACTGGGAACCATGTTCGATGATAGTTTTTCCCTGAGTACGGATGGGGCGGTCTGCTTAATAGCGCACCCCCAGGAGCTAAAATATATTGGGACCTGCACTGCAGTGATAGCAGATGGATAAACAGCGAACTTTTTCTCCAGTGGTTGCATCACTTTGTCTCTTACTTGCGACAATCTCTGGAGAGAAAAGTTCTTCTGATTTTGGACAATCACCTATGGCACAAAGACCTTACGGTCTTAAATTTGCTTCCCCCACCCCCCCACCCCAAAAAAAAGGGGGGGGGGGAGAAAAGAATACTTAAGATGTACAAAAGGGACCGAAAGTTCGTACATGTTTGAGGCTGACAAAATTAATGAGCAATAGGAATGTTTCGTTCCATGCAAATCCTGTTTATTCCACTACCTTTTGCACGTACCCCCACCCCCACACCGCCACCAACACGTATGTCTCCACCCATTCTATTCCAGTTAACACCGCAGCCTCCCTCCCCGGAGTAGGCCTTTATTGCTATGATGTTGACTAAAATTAGCAACCACAGCCACATTGAGGAGATTGTTCTTTGTGTGATAGCATCATTGGCGCCATGCTGTTTTCGTTTCTTCCAGCGTATCTGTCCAGAAGACAAAATAACAGACTGCACACATAGCTTGTAGTAAGTTGTTAGTGCAAGATAAGGATTAAGGTTCTGACTGCACAGGCACAAAATTATAGTTTGTAATAGGCCCCTATAGTTTGTAACAAGTTGTTAACACAAGATTAAGATTCCCCAGCAAATTGTCCATACCATTCACAAAACGAGCAAGTCAACAAACAATGCTGTACTTTGTCACCAAGAAAATACGGTAAGGGAGATCATAGATATAGACATAGCATGGGCATTATAGATTATAGGCATCGGATGCTTACCCTAATTTGGTGCGACATGCACAGGCGTGCAGGTTAACATCCCAACCCCCTTGGTCTGCACGTAAGGTTGAAAGGTTATTCCTACGTGATCTACAGTTACAATGAGCATGCAAAAAGTTCGGATCGGCAGATTACATCTATCATAAACCTTAGGATAGACTATGGCCATATTTGATGTGAAAAAATCTTTTGTTGATTCGTACCTATATTTTGTCATTTATAAACAAGATTTTGCATTTCACTGTGAAAATATTCTCTTTTGGTGATTCGTATATATTGTCACACATAAACAAGTTTTTAAATTTCACCATATACATGTACGTCTTTGGTGCTTTAAATATTAAGTCTCCACATTATAAATCAGGAGAGCTGCTTTTTCCACCCCGCAAATCAATAAAATTGAGCAATCTGTCAATTTTCCAACGCCATTTGACTAGTCTCTTTAAATGGAAAATGGAAGATGTTATTTAAAGGAGAACCAGCAGAACCAAGACTAAAGGATGCTACTGCAGCTCTTGTAGTTTGTGACGGTAATTATTCCCCAGCATTACGCGAGATAATCTGCATCTTCTTGACAACACCTGTAGGTAGTGTTACATGTGAACGATCATTTTCGGCCCTCCGTCGTCTAAAACTTTGGCCTGGACACGCGCAAGCATGACTGAAGACCGACTCAGTGGCCTGGCCTTGATGTTGGTTCACGAAAAAAGTGATCTGATCCCAAGCCCAGAAGTTATATAATTCGAAGAAGTCCAACTGGACAGTACTAGTTAGGTGCACATCCCATTGCACGCATTGCATCAGACGCCGCCATCATGCGACACTTAAAAGTTGGTCCAACATTACAATGGGAGCTATGCTGTTACACCGAAAACCGTGACTATGCAGCTATGCTGTTTCCCCGGCCCAAGTAAACCGTCGCAGACAATTTGAAATAAAATGCTGTTTGAGTTCACTTTACTGCAAAATAACGGCACACATCGGCCACTTTCTCGATAAAATCTTTCAGCCCAGGTCGATCAATTTTTATCAGGGAAGGGCGGCTTAAAACTTTTTTTTTTTTTTATGTTTCATCAAATTTATTTAGGGTCGGGCCTTTTCAGTAGGGTCGGTCGAGCTACTGGAACCACACGTATATTTCTGTTAGGCCTTTGGCAACTTGGACATCTGTTCAAACATGTTTGAAACGAATGTTCTTTTCCCTTTTAGACATTACATCCTTTGACGTCAGTTAAATTTGTTACCTGGCACAGTCGGACGCACTTGTCCATATTTAAAATTACTGGTCGCTGTCGACCGGGTTTTTTGCAGGAAATTGGAGATAGGCGGCCCCATTGCTGCTGGAACCCGGAGTTTGCACAGTGTGGCAAACTGTGAACAAATATCTGGGTGTATGTTACAGTTCGGTTTGGCCATGCAGCCCGGCAATGGAAGAAAATGGAATTTGTTTCAAACAGATCGTATTTTTAGAAGAAAAAAATCTCAGTACTACTGCTAGCTTTGTTTTAAACAGATCGTATATAAAGAATCTCAGTTCTAGCTTGGAGTACTTCGAATATATGCCGCTTTTCTTTATTGCATAAATACTTTACAGAGCGAAAAAAACAAACGAAACATACACCAATAAAATTCCGATAAAATTTTACTGTAGGAGTGTCGTATATGAGCGGGGGGGGGGACATGTGTGTGTGTGTGTGTGTGTGTGTGTGTGTGTGTGTGTGTGTGTGTGTGCGCGCCTCGGGAATTTTTATACAATACCCTATCTTAATCCTACACCAGATGTAAAAAGATACTCTTTCTTAATCTTGTAATGTGTTGAAAGGAGTGCTGCATTGGTGCATTCTGGAGACCAACATTCCAATTTTAAACAAGTTTTAGCATATTCTTACTTCCCACAAAAATTCCCCCCACAGATCTTACTTATTATATCCTATATCTCCAGTTCACTCAAATAATTGTTACCCCTATCTTAATCCAGCTGTGTAGATTTTTTTGGGGGGGGAGGGGGGCTTTTCTAATCCTGGGAGTAATGAAAACAGGGCCTTTCCTGCGGCACATACCCAGTACAATCCTACATGGGAGTATCCCCACCCCGCCCCCCGTATATGAGTTGCTTGTCACATGTTCTACTGAGGATACTTCAATCATAAATGTCTAAGCATACGACTGGTTGGTCTGTCATTGACAGGTCATAAATTATGTCTTCATATGAAAACAATCCAGCTTTGTAACAAATCATTGATTGTCAAGAGGTATTTTGCTGGTCTGTTTACTGGATACCAGCCTTGTCAGTCTTTCTCTGCCTGACTCAAAATGACACGAGTATCGGTTGAATTTTCCAGTCGTGGCTTTGTGCCAATATTGGTTCTAAATTACGGTCATTAATAAAATAAACCACAAAAGCAAACCTCGTAAAACAACGCAGATACCCGTGAGAACCCTATTATATTAGCAAGAATTAAATGGTTAATGATACAGCAAAAGCATTTGATTAGTAATCAAGAAAACAAAGGATTCTACGTTTTATCGATTGTGACACATGCAAAACAGTTCATAACTTGTTTCCAAAACGACGTATGAAAAATTAAAAAATTTAAAACGCACGGGCACAGATGCAGATATCCAGCAAATGTCCCAACACTGTAAACCTTTTAAACGTGCATCACTCCTGCCAGGCCATGTTCTTGGTGCACATTTTATCCCTAAAGGCAACACTTATCTTCTTCATTTACTCTAAAGTGTCACGTCAGAGTACTGACATAAATGTAGGTTTATCACTTTCAGATAAGCTAACTAGCCGGCCCAAGTATGCCGAGCTTATATTTATATGTTGTATGTTCGCAATTTGAATTTTCTCCAGGAACCACATAATGGATCCTCTTCAAAGTAGCTTGGGACGTAGGTATCTTGGGTAGGTCTGTACCAAATTTGGTCAATTGGTCTCGTTTAAGTGAAAAATTTGAAACTTTTGATGAAATTTTATTCATCTTTGAGAAATTCTTTTTAAAAATGCCTTTTTGAATGATAGGGCTCGGACAGTTGCTGTGACATCGGACAAGAACCCGCCCAGGTTCCCTTTGGACTTCAATTTATGACAACATAATATTGTCTAACTTGGCAGGAACGTGGCTGTAGAACACAGACGGAAGCATTGGCAAAGAGTACAGACAGGAGTAAGACAGAAACACGTGTATTTTAAAGAAATGCTGTGACTTTCGATTTTAGATGATATACGAAGTACGACATCGGATGTAAAGAGACATGGCGACTACATGATAAACGGTAAAGTGAAACAACGACGATACAACGAAGAAACATTAATTTACATAATACCAAAAATCGCACATTAGCGATACGATATAAAGAAACAATGTGACTTCACCTGATACACATAAAAGTCGGACAACGGCGATATGATGTTAAGGAGCATTGTGACTTTACATGACACACAAAAAGGTAAAACACAGGCAACATGATGTGCAGAAAAACTGTGTCGTTATTTGATACAAAAAACAGTAAGACAGCAGTAGTTTGTTTCGCGAATTAGTATGTCTAAAGAAGATCAGTTTGCATCACGAAGAGTGAATTTATTCACACGAAAAAATTCATTTAAAAAAGTGGAAAAAAAATCGCAGCAACACCTGTTGAACTAATTCAGGTCTAGGGGTCTCCAGAAGTGTTCCCATGCAATTTCGAAGCTCAAGCGGTTTCGGAAAGAATTTTTTAAGATTTTGCCATAAAATGAACAAAAAATCCAAAAATCACTGGAGCATAACTATTTGAACAAATTTGGCAGAGAGACCCCCCATCATGTTCGAAGAGGATCTTACAAACACTTTTCCAGAAATCGAAAATGCGAACGGACGACTAAAAGACACACTTTAAAAATTCTTCGAAGCAAAAATTAAAGAAATCGCGAATCCATTTGCTGAACAAGTTAAGTTCAATGGATGAAAACGTACCCATGTGTTATTTGGAAACAATTAACCAAGTGGTTGCAGAAAAGAGACGCTTTTAAGATGCACGTGTGTTGCAGATGGATGTTGGTAATACTAAATATGCTATTGTCAGTTTTTATGATGATGACTGTGATTATAATAAACTGACCAAGTAGAAACTCAGATGTATGGATGTAATGTTTATGACGGCAAGTATCTCTCTCTCTCTCTCTCTCTCTCTCTCTCTCTCTCTCTCTCTCTCTCTCTCTCTCTCTCTCTCTCTCTCTCTCTCTCTCTCTCTCTCTCTCTCTCAGTAACATGATTCTGCATGGTAGACACATTCACTTTTATAAGGGAGGGGGGAGAGAGAGAGAGAGAGAGAGAGATACTTATATGACGGCAAGTATCTCTCTCTCTCTCTCTCTCTCTCTCTTCCCCCCCCCCCCCTCCCTTATAAAAGTGAATGTGTCTACCATGCAGAATCATGTTACTGAGATGGTGTACGGTGGCGGACGAGGAGGGTGCTAGTGGGCTTTGTACGCCCCCTGCCAGCAAAGAAAAAGATCAAAAGGACTCCCTTCCCACCGCTAACAAAATGATTCAGCGTATCTGGACCTTGCTTCTTACTTCTTTTCAATTTCTCGACTCAACCTGCTGATAAACACAAACAGATCTGTTTTGTAGCATACAGTTTAACCTAGTTTAGCTTGACCGACAAATTTTAATGCCTCTTTGTGCCACTGAAATAGCTTTTGCATTTTCCTGGCAAAGACCTGTAACTCCGTTTTGTTGCAGCACGCGGCGCCCTGTATTCTCGATTGGCCCAATTAGAGGCTTGGCAATGGCAAGTATTACTGCTCATTACGACAACTGACCAAAGCTTCCGTGGTTCTGCGGCCGTGTGTTAATCAATATTGCCAACGTGGAGCAAACCTCATGATCACCAACTACCATTAATCAACAAACGTGAGATCACAGGCGTGCGATTGTCCCACACTGCGAATACATGTTTCGTAAACTTATCAAATTCCAAAATCCCTGATAGATTGTAACATGAGTTGTTGCATTGCACCAAAAAGCAAATATAAGTATTCACTGAACCATATCCAATAATAACAATAATAATAATAATAATAATAATAATAATAATAATAATAATAATAATAATAATAATAACAACAACAACAAAACAACAATAATAATAATAACAACAACAACAATAATAATAATAGCAACAACAACAATAATAATAATAGCAACAACAATAATAATAATAATAATAATAATAATAATAATAATAATAATAATAATAATAATAATAATTGATGATGATGATAAGTAACAATTATAATGATGATAATAATAATAAAAGCCCCCAAGAAAGGGTGCAAGGGTGTACGTCTTTTGATTGGACAGAAACATATCATAACAACAGTATTTTTTTTTCGTCAGGCTGTGCGATCTTACAAACTTTTTGAACAAAAGAAACCGCGACAGTCCATTTCGTAAATACAAAGGCTGAAGAGGTCGGGTGCAACTTTTACCCACGTCAGCCTTTATGAGCATAATTGTTCCAAACCCGATCAGGCTCTGTCAAAAGAAGACGAAGAGGTGGGGTCTCCAGACGTGGAGAGACACAGAAGTGCACATTGGGCTATACCACATACTAAAGTTACAAGGTTTACAAGGAGACTGGACCAGCAATTGCACACAATTCAATGAATGAAACGTCTGGATTCAGCTTCAGTTAAATCAATTGACTTCGCCACCATAAAAGAGAAGATTAAAATTTAATTTAAAAAAACCTAAGGTGTTCTGTCTTTGACATCAGCTGGAACGTTTTTCTACTGTTTGTTAGATGTGTGCACCAACGAAGTTTCGAGGCTTTCAGTTCTACGTTCCAGGCGAAGTATGTCGTAAACTGCGCCCGTAGATGGTAGGAGATAAGATAAACGAGCAAGCGTTGGTTTGTGGTACATTTTACAGAAGCGAAAGTGTTTAAACTTTTTCCTCTGTTTCGTATTTGCCGTAGTTTACCATCAAGTTTCGCGAAGATAGATAATGTGATATGTACGTCTAAACATGGACCTACTATCAGATAGTCGGTCCATGGTCTGAAAGGCGTTTGCCACAGTTGTCGAGAAAACACACACTCGCAGAGCCGTATTCAAGAATAAACCGAATTCTACAAGGCAAAAACGTCTTGCTAAAGTTTGTTGCTTATTGTATATTTGAGTATACGAAGCTGTGCAATTCTCCCATTTGCTTTATTAGTAATAAAAGTAATGTGGGAACGCCAAGATATGTTGGTACAAAGCGTTCTCTCCAGATAAGAATGTGTACCTCCTTCGGGTATTTTTGCATCCTCGGGGAAGAGAGGAGGGGGTTGTTGGTTGTTCATTTTTGAAGCACAGACACCCGATAGAGATTTTAAGCTGCAAGATGACTCACCAGAATTTGTCCCAGTTATGAATTGAGAATAGATTAGTGTTTTCGTGACTACATTCGATTTACTTTTGTTCTGTCTTTATTGACTTCAAGCAGACTATGCCACTCCCTCGGCTTAAAAATGTCAGCTTGTTTAATCTTTAGTTTCACACCAGTACCAACCTAAATTTATGCTATGTGGCAATATTAATATATTTTACTATGAGGATAGGCAAATGGATGGTTATAAGTTTTTTAGCGTTTGTTGTTGGGGGTGTTGTTGTTGCGCCCACATGCGTGAACGCATTAGCGAGTCAGGGGGCTGTTCTGGAGGCAACCAGATTCTCAATCGTCACAAAAATACTGATCGATTGATTGATGTCATTTTATTCACATACAAGACACATAGTTCAATGCATAAGATATAGTACAAAAATTAAGATCTAGTACAAGCCTAATATCATTGCTTTGAAACCACCTTAAATCTAACACTGGATTTCTAAAATCCTGAACCATGTATCAGTGAAATGGGAGCACCAGAAAGCCTGACATTTGTCAACGCTTATTTCCACAGTGGACCACTTTTAATACTGATTTAAATTATAGAAAATCAAGAGTAATATTTAAGCACCAGAGGTGTGATAAATATGTAAAAAAAATATGAATTGATCTTCAAAAAAAATAGAAATATTTTAAATGAAATTATAAGTGCATTTTATGGAGAGATATCGGAAACTTAGAACTTAATAATAAATGAAAATTTCATTTTCTAGTTCTCCCATTTTACTCAGAAGGTGCTGCTTAAGTTTTCTCTTATTTTATTTTTTTTTTATTTTTTAAGTTGGACTCTTTTGTATATCTTCAGGTAGATTATTACAGAGTTTAGTACCATTAAAAATGAAGCGGTATGAACCCTGAGTTTTTACGTCTGGAACAGTATCAATGAACACCCAGAAAATAGAATTTGTATTTGTTGTAACACTCAAACTGTCGAAAATGAGGAACATTTTTGGTACAATGTCCTGCCGACAATCATTTCAGAAGTAACCCCCGTATTCTTTCAGCCAAACAAACAACACTTTCCAATATCTGTTTAATCCTAAGGCCGATGTGGTGGAGCATATTCGTAAATATGTTTCTATTTTCTTTGCACAGAGGTAGCCAATGCAATGAGCTAGTTTTAAATGTATAGGTTGTTTTTTTTACTGCAAATTGTATTTTATGTCTGCTGCGAGGCCGTATGGACACAAAAAGCAACTAAGTTTAATAAAAGCAGTTTTGATTCTTCTTTTGAGTTGGAAGGAACCTCCATTTGCCATTATCCATACAATAGGTGGTAGACCAAATGGAGTGGTGTAAAAAAAATATAGATTGGTCTGTTTAGCAGGCAAAACTTCCGTCTGACATAGTTTTTAGATAAGCCAGTGTAAGATCTAGATTGTCATATCCCATGATCCGTACAAGTGAACGCATAATTTTTAACTACCTAAAAGGTTGCAAACCACGCAGCGTATACAGTTTCAGCACAGTGGTAGAGAAATCCCAAATGCTGCATTTTTTTATCCATATAAGACGGCAAAATTACCAGAAGAAAACAATGGCTTTTCACTCTTTCAGGGACAAATTTTCACTGTTCGAGGGGCAAATTTTCACTCTTCCAGGAGCAAATTTTCACTCTTCGAGGGGCAAATTTTGGCTGAGTCAACAACTAGCCTCGGCGCGCTTTGGACGCATGCGTCCAAACCGAGCCAAGGGCAGATGGCCACCTGTTCCACTTCAATGACTATGGTCTCTGTCTCTACTATCTGATGGTAGCCTAACTGTATGTACTTGAATGAAAGGACGTTTCCCAAGAAATGCGAATTATGTCAATTCAGAGCACACCGACTTTTGTCGAAATAGGCAGTCGAAATAGGCACCGAAAGGGTTAAAATATTTCATTCCACAAAGGGCACAATCGAGCAGAAGAAGCAAAAGCATTGTAATGTCTTCAGAAAATATGAATGTTTTTATAACCAGTATGCCTCCATCAATGTGCTGTTAGGTCTGAAGAAAACTGGAGCTTTGCACGTGATCTGTATTGGTCCAGGATTAGAGCAGTTAATCTTATATTACATGGGATCACTCCACTTCATACTTCCATTAAAGAGGATAAACTATTACCAGTATGTCGACAAACTATATCAACCAGCGCTGGTGCATATTGTATGTTTAAACCTGATGAAACATAATCTATTGTGCGAGTTCATACCCGACCGATCATGCCTAAGCGGATCAAATTTTAAATTCATGTGCACGTTTTCTTTCAGCTCTGACAACACTGCCTCAGTCACAAGCTGCATACATATATGCATGTATTTGTAAAGAACTCTTCAGTCTTATTTTATCCTAAAGGCCATAACCCCGCACATGTAATGTAAGATTCAAATATGTAACATACATTAGGCAGTTTCTTCCACTTCAAATGCACAGCGGCATTGTCGGAGCTCATTACGACTAATCAGACACTATATGACTTGTATGTATGTATGTATGTATATATATATATATATGTGTGTGTGTGTGTGTGTGTGTGTGTGTGTGTGTGTGAGTGTGTGTGTGTGTGTGTACAGCGAAATCTCTTTATGAAGACCATCCACAGCGCTGACAAAAGCAGCTCAATACGGGTCAGTGGCCATAATTTGAGACGTGCGATATGATATAAAAACAAAATTGGGAAGGTGGAAATGTGCTTGTAATATAGCGGTCTTATTACAGACAGGTCTTAGTAGATATTCAACTGTACACACGATCACACACATATGTATGTATGTATGTGTGTGTGTATGTATGTATGTATGTACGTACGTATGTATGTATGTATGTATGTACGTATGTATGTATGTATGTATGTGTGTATACCAACAAGGCTTCCAGTCATCTGCGTATCTTGACGAGATCTCTGATGGAGAATTGATATATTTAAGTTGCTTGCATAGTTCAATATTGCCTCAAAGTCCAAACTCCTGTCTTTTCTGAGACAACACAATCATGACATTATTAAAGTGGAGTAAATGAATTAAAATGTCACTGATGACGATATAATGCAAAGGCTCCATAAGTTTTATTGCGCCTTTTTTTCTCTTGGTTGGTGCAAATGAAAGCATAAACACATTCACAAGAAAAAATAACTGCGATAACAACGATATTACTGGTGACTACAATAATATCATCACCATCATAGTTATTCCAGGGTGTTTGATATCAGTATTATGGTACTTTTTTTAATTCTTTACGTCGACATTTGAATTGGGGGGTGGGGGTATCCTTACCTGAATCAAGGCGTATCAATAACCGCAAATTGTACCTTTCTCCCAGTTATACAATATCCTTCTCAGGACCAGTCACATGCAATCTATGACACGTTTGTCAATTGAGAAAGCCCAATTGAGCATTTTTCAATAGCTCTCTTAAGTTGCCTCCTGAGTGAATAAATACGTGTTTCGGCCAGTCTCACGGCCCAAGTGAAAAGAACCAAGAAAGGGCCGTTATATTAACCACAGGCATACAGTGATACCAGAAGGCTGTCGTGGCGTCATGCCAGTGACAAAACGACAGAAAAAAAGATACTGAGCTTTGGTTCTTATTTTCGGTCTTTCACAGATTAATAGACAAACATTTGCAGCACTGCTAATGATCTAATTCCCCCTTTTATAACAAATTGTCTCATTTTAACGATATTTATTGTTTTGTGGTATTTCAGCGACATGGCGAAAGGGATAGATGATCCTGTGCGAGTCATGGTCAAGGCATATGGAAACATGGTCAAGATAACTGTGTGAAATCGTACAGGGACGTAAAATAAAATATGAAAATGTCATAATTATTTACAGTATCACACCACTTACCTGGCAGGGATGTGGAGAAAGAAACGAGTGGCACCCAAGCAGTCACCTGTAATATTTGTACAGTTTCCATACAATCCAGTCCAATATAGTAATTCTCAGCAAACAGTCGTCTGCACTTCACGGCCCTTGGACGGCGTCGTGGCTGCCATGGAGACCAACATGGCGCGGAGCAGTCGGCCGTGCAATGTCCCCGTGGAATGATCTAATCTATTAGTCGATTGTAATATCATATAATTGGACCAGAAGGCAAATTACCACAATTGTTCCGGGAAAATCATCCCATTTGTATTTTTGTTGTGGCCACCTCGATCATGGCTTAAGTCCAAGCTGCCAGAAAAAATCCAGTCAAATGAAACAACTGGTTCGGGTTCACTTGACTTTCTAAATTCCCGTAGCACATTTTTTGTCATAACATAACCCATATTAAAACTAGTTCTATGGCGTATAGGTTAGAATTGGGGGGGGGGGTAGTTTGTTTTGTTTTTGTTTTTGTGTTTTTGTTTTGTGTTTTTTGTTTTGTTTTTGTTGTTTTTATTGTTTTCTAGTTTCCTTTTATTTTGGGGAGGTGTTTTTTGTGTGGGTTTGTTTGTTTGTTTTTGTTTTTTGTGTTTGTTTTTTGTTTTGTTTTTTGTTTGTTTTGGTTTGTTTTTGTTTTGTTTTGTTTTTGTTTTGTTTTGTTCGTAATCGTTACACTCCGCATATCGCATGTTGATTTATTAATTTAAAAACAATGAAATATAAATAAAACATGTTGCCATAATTCAAAGATTGCTGTAGGGCCGTGGCTTGAAATTAGACTCAGACTCAGACATAGTTTTATTTGACTGATTTGAAAATCTCCCGCAACATTCTTTCACATATGTTTGTTTAATTAGACGTTGTTTGTGACCAGTTGGGATACCTGTGGTCACTATTATTGTTGTAATGCAAAATTGCGTCGTTTCTCTCATTAATTCCTTTATATTGTTATAAAGATTACTGTTGTTATAATCGTAATCTTTCAGTTGTGGATCTTAGTATTATAAAAGGCGGGCGCTGAAATTAGATTCCAACTTAGAACAAAGGGTAATACACTGAGTGATGGATATTATGCTTCTCAACATTTTTGGTATCAATTTGCAATTTATACTCTAATAAGTGTATTTTGAGAAACAAAAATATTAATTTTCGCATGACATGTTGCGGGTTCTCTAGTCATTGCAATATTCCTAAAAGCGCGGAACACTCGCTCCCACTGGTCCTATTATCGTTCTTTTTCTTTTTCTCTTTATTTTGTTGTCCAAGTGAAGGTATCAAGAGCATTACACTCATATCATTTTACAAACTATGAACCCATCTACACATGAGAAGCATTGACGTGTCTAGTGTTTGAGGCCAGTCGTAGGCTTCTTTGATCATATTGCACTAAGTGTATGTTCATCGGTTTATCAGCTTAAGGTATGAAATGATTTTAAACATTTTTATCTGTGCTGGATCATCCAATATATAGTACAATAGATGCTAACAAAACTTGCTGTCCAGACACCGAGAAATACACAACAAAATCATGCACAAGACACACAGAACAATATTTTTATACAATTAATATATACAATTAATGAGGGTCATTCAATTGTACATTATGATTTTGTTACTCGTGCAGTATGCAGTACATACCTAGAATAAAAATTGTCTGGAATCAGAAGTGGAGTTCCAAACACCAGCAAATATTTCCAAATTTAGTTCGACAGTATCAGTAAACATCAACGCGTATTATGCATATGTAATTGCTGATTTTTAAGGGTCAGCCCCATTGGGAAAACCCTTTATATTTTTGGGTGGTCCCTCTGTCTGGATGTCCGTCCGGATGTGCACATTCTCGTTACCCCGACATCTACAGAATGCCCCCATGTATTTTGCTCAAATTTGACAATATGCTTATCTTACCTGGCAAGATGGACCGATTTGATTTTCGTGTCACCATGATCTAATTTGAGCAAATGTCAGCCTAATTCCTGGTGGACCCTTCAGTCAACGCTTTGCGTTGAATGTATGTCTGGTTCTTATATGACAACATACTGGGTTTCTGATGAGTCACATTAAAATTTTCATCGGCATCATTGACTACCAAGTTTCGAAACGACTGAAATAATTTGTTTTGCTTTCGAGAGAATAAAATGAACCAGTCGAGCTTACAATTAACACGTCTCTGACGGTTGTTCTCCTATGATATATAAAATATTCATTTAGGGGCTTGTCGAGATGTTCCTGTTTAAGGGTTTTTTTCTGCTTTTCGTCCCTCTTTAATGGTATAGAACCATCATGCACACAGACACAGTGTGCCTTGAATAGCTGAGACGGACTCTCTGCTTTTATGTACTATGATATGTATGCCATGTTGTCACTATTTAGGGATGTTAACACCGTATTGGAGTGTTTTTGAAAGGCATATTTTTTTTTCAGAGTGCGATCACTGCCGTCACCTGAACCGACATAATGTTAAATGGTACATGTGTAAGCTGTCCATGTGGCTACGCCACTTAACCTGAGACTACGCGAGTTCAGTCCGAGTCCATACACAAATGAATTACGCCATAGGTGGGACTCGATCAGCAGTTTGTCTGATAACTGTAGCAACCTTAGACAACTTTCATTTTATTGTCATAACGTATTACAGCGCTCTCGATGATTTAAAAGTGCATTTGCCAGAATATAGTGTATTATATTAGTTCAAGAACGTTAATTTGCGAAAGTACAATGCTTTAAATAATTTCAAAGATCTCTATAAAGTTAAAACGTGATACCGAATTATATTGAAGTGTGCGTTTACAATTTATGGACAATTCAAATTACGGGATGTCTGAAGTCAAAATTTTATACGTCCCTAAATTATGTACAATGGTTGCCTGCCAATAAATTTAATTAGCAAAAAGTGCTTGGAGTTTGTTTGGAGTTCTCTAACCTATTTTGTTGATTATTTAGATTTCATAAACAAAGAAATGAGCATTTTAATGCCATATGAGTGATACTTTTGGTGGGGTTGTCAATTATGCAGAAGACGGTATATCATTTTCCTTCTCAAAAAGTGCATTGTGCATCATGTCTATCGACAACGATTTCTCGAGCACAACAATTCCATGGGTTCTTTTTAAAGTCCTCATAGTAAACTGGTACAATGGGGATCATAATAAAACGAGTCCGGAAAAGATTAAGGACACCCTTTCCTTGTAGGGGTATAGGACTGAGTCAACACCTTACCCTGGCGTGGATTGGAAGCAAAGCGCTCAACAAGCAGCCAGGAAAGCTATTGACCTGACTCATGATGCCTCGACTCCTCCCAAATCTCCAGAACCGCACTGGATGGCAGCCGGAGGTATCAACCACTGCCCACCGACCCCTAAGGCAAATAGAACATCTTTGTCAAGCTCTCGAGAACGGTAGATCTATTTGATGTCCGGCGATCGACTTAAGGTAGGAGGAAATATCCAATAGTTCTTTCCCCTGCTCTAACTGATTTGGTATGGTCAAGTGGTGCCAAACATTCATCAGATACAGATTGACCAGGATCGGCCCTGTCGAACATTACTGAGAGATCCGTGAAACTCGGGTAAGATTTTGCTAAGAAGCAAAGTTTGCGAGGTCTTACAAGGGAAGGCGCGTGAGATCTCAGAGGGCAATGTTTACAAGACTTTAGTGGTAAAGCTTGCAATGTCTTATGAGACGTTGCTTAGAAAAATTTAGAAGGTACGGCCCACAATTTCTTTAAAAGGCAAGACTTACAAAATCTTAGGACTAGAAGGCCAGCTTTAAAAAGTCTTAGAAGCAAACGTCGCAAGATCTGAGTAGCCAACGTATATTATATTTTCAAGGCAAGACTTATAAAATCTTAGATGACGGAGGCTTTTATTTTTGCCCCAGCAAATGCAATGCATGTTATGTGCAAAATTGTAATATCCCTACCAACAGGCAAAGGATTGGGAAAAGAGGTTTGCATAAAGAACAGCATAATTTTAATGTGCTGTAGGAGGCATTTACCACTTGATCTTATTATTATCAACATATATACTTTAACTGGATTGGCTAAAAATTAAAGTGAACTAATTCATAGGCTCTCCAGTACATATAAAAACACAGAGTAGTACATATAATACACACCGGACGAAACAGAAGGCTAAATACACCGCTAGTACAGGAGTAATACAACTGATGCCAAATAATGAAAACTTATTTGTAAGTAGATTGTTTATCAAGTTAGAGGATGAAACGTCTGGATTCTGCTATGAATGTCTGAACAGCCTCAAAGATGTATTCATAATCATTGTCTGACAAATCACCACTACCTTTCAAGAGAATATATAATAAAATGTCACTTGAAGACTGAACTATTAGAGTTGCATTTACACCTAGAGCGAGTAAGTGATCCACAGTGTTCAGTAGACGGACCCTTTGCCCATGAACTTAGGGCAGAACAAAAGATAATGTTTTATATCTTCAGAAGGATGAGAGCGTGTACACGTTGAGGCTGGATCCAAGCTCTTCAAGAAGTAAGACACGTGGAGTGTATCTAGTTGCGCCAAGGCAGATCATATGTGCCTCATACGACACAGCTTCTATAGAGATTGTGACAGGTTTGCAGTGCAACTGTCAAACAGGACACATCCATACTCGAGGATAGGACGAATCATATTAGTATACAACCTTATGAGAGTCTAGTAAGAGAGTTTGTACTTGAGTCTGGGTAGAAGGGCAAGCCATTGACTGTCTTTAATAACAATGCATGTTACATGCTGGTGCCATGACAGATTGCTAGATAGTGTAACTCCAAGAGATGTATGTTGAGTACTGTCAGAATCTTTTCCACATCATGTACTCTCACATGAAACAGGCAGGTGGGCTGCAGTCTGATAGGCAAAGTCACGCAAGGGCAAAGGGTTATCATCATTGAATGTCTCACACTTTTCTATGTTAGAAGAAATTTTCCGTCCATCATGAACAAGAGTTGAAATATTTTGACAGAGTTTGTTGCCGAGAATAGACTTGCTGAGGTTCCACCATCTTTTAGGGTTAATCTCTATTGAGTCTAGTTCAGTAAGGAGTTTGGTAAAGTAAGACGAACAGAATTTTTGATATTGTTCAATTCCTTGCCGTTTTTGTAACTGGAAGAGACGTTCAATATTTTAGGTAGTGAGGAGCAATAGAGGCTGAGGCTTTTGCGTAAGACACTTATACCTATGCCTGGCACGATTGCACTCCTTTATTAACCTCTTAATGCTACAAGTAATCCAAGGCTTGTCCCTGGGTCGAATGGTGATCTTGCAGAACAGAATGAACTGTTTACAAGTGTCAAAGAAGAGGTCTGACCAGTATGACACATTGTCACTACGGGAGTCGAATACTGTGAGACCAGTGTCTCAGGGAGCATTGTGGAGTACATTAATCACGTTAGCAAAGTCAGAAAGGACATTGAGGAAAATAAGGAAGAGGATTGAGACAAATGGCTTACACATCTAGCCAGTTGGTGCTGAAAACCACTTATGCTGGGGCCACTATTTGAAGGTTGATACAAGTTGGCAGATCACGTCACCTTCAAATTAATTTAGTCATGAAAGCTTAGTTAGAACCTAAGAGTCCATGGTCTTACGGGTACTTATCAAATGCATCCAAGTCCTCGCTAGTAGGAGAGACTGGACATTGAACTAAAGCTACAGTCACTGAAAATGGTCTTCCACGGAGACAGTCATGTAAGGTACCACCTGAAAACATATCCCTGGAAATACACATTCCTGTACAGCTGTTGGGCTGGAGTTTTAAAAGTTTACATGCAAGCCTAAATCTAGGCACAATGTGTGTGTTTGTGTGTACCAAATCTGTGTCCTTGGTGAAAGCTGTTGATTCGACATGTAGTGTCATCTGATGTACAAGTAGTCCAGGTAACATTCAGGCAAACTGTGTGCTTGTGGCTTAATGTGGCACAACATTCACTTACTGGGTAAACACAAAGGGTGCTGGGATGGACAGACTACAGAGTCATGCTGAGCCTTGAGTACCTTTCTTTCCTTACAGTGCTTCTTAAGCTGTGTAAAAAAAACAACATTCTCCAAACCAGCATGAGGGGAGGGGGTGTCAGGGAAGGTAATATCTGATGGCAAGCACTAGCTTGCGTTTATTGTACATGTATATTTATATTTCTGGTATTATTTTATGTAGAACAACTGTATCGGTTCCTTTTCCGTACCATGTGGCCTCACAATTATTTGGATGTAGTGACGCCAGCACTGGGTTTTGTATTTCATGCCATGGTCCCTAGAGGTCGCTTTATGCAATAAAGACATTTCACAATATCTGAGGTCTGCACTATGAAGCATGGTCAGGGCTCAGAAGCAGGAGAGGGCTGAATAAGCAAAAATTTCTGCAGCTCCTTCGAGATGGAGGCCTTGACAGAGCTTACAGTGTAGCTCAAAACTGTTCATATTACAGTGAAACCTCTCACCATCTAGCATCCTGGGGACTGATTGACAGTGTTCTGTAGTCAGAGGTGTTCAGTAGTCTGAGGTTGGGGTGTTCAGCTGCTGGGTTATAAACTTGACATATACGTGTGTATAGCTATTTCAGCAAAACTATCTATTCATTCTTCACACAAATAACACTATATACATGCACATGATGTGTGCTAATAACACAAATTACATTTGTACTGTCCCACTAGTTGCTATCAAAACATCAAATTGATCCAAATTGTTTCAGTCACAACCGGTTCCACTCAAACATGTCAACTTATTAAGACAGTGTGTAACTGTTGGTAAAATCACATACACTCAAAAGCAAGGTAGAATATCACACCAAAATGCTATAAAAACAATATAGTTTTCACTGTATTTGGAGACAATTCCAGTATTCAGGGTTCTCAATTGCTTGCTTTAGCTTACTCAATGGGCTGTTGCTTTTTATGGCTGATTGGTCAGCAGAGATACCAACCAAAGTCAGTTCTGAGCTAAGGCATTCTTTCACAGATGATTAGATAATAATCTTGATCAAATTATACCAACCAAGGTGTGATCTGTTAACCACAGAGACAGGGTGGGAAGCAGAGCATAACAAAGGCATGTCTTAACAGCCTTCCTGTGTTGGCCCAGCATGCATACATTATGCCAGCTTTATCTTTTGTGACAACCAGCAACCGACCTTTGGCCTGGTTATGGCTCACAGAGAAAGTACATGTTCGGTAGTGGGAGGTTCATTTGTGGCTTTGGGACTGAAAAAAATGTATTCAGTGTTCAGCAGTGAGAGGCACTCGGTAGTGAGAGGTTATGAACATCCAGGAACACCCAGGTGCCTATTAAATAACATGTAAACATTTGGGACTGAAATAAAAGTGTTCAGAAGTGAGAGGTGTTCACTAGTCTGAGGTGTTCGGTAGTGGAGGTTTTACTGTAGTGAAAAATCTCCTCTGAGGAAAACCAATATTCTGTAATGGAAGTTGCAGCAGACCCTAGGAAATCAACCCAGCTGGGACAGATGAGACTTCTGACTGGAACTCTTTCAGGACTAGGAACTGGATCCAATACCTGTGAGAGAGTTGGGCCAGACTATCTGAAACTAAAGGTTGGGTCTAGGAAAGGGCTGACCAGCTTCAAAGTCAGACTGATTGGACCCAGGTTTACCCTTGTTTTTGGCCATTAGTCCAGGTTCCTGGCTGGAATGAAATCATGGTATCAAGCTAGGAAACAGTCTCAAGATGTAGCCAGCAAAAAAATGTTGTCTTCCTCTTCCTGGGTTGCTGAGAAGCTGGAACATTCTATCCTGTGGCACCTGCTGATTTGGGGCAGCAGGCAGACCTCTCTGTGGCTTTAGAAACTCCAGCATCTTGCTTAGACATTGCCGTTTCTTCTGCTGAATGTATTGACTCCCACTGTTACTGAGTTCTTGACACACAATGAGAGCAAGATTGGTCCTAAGAGCATGACATATCCGAACCTAATGAACAAGTTTTACAGGCAGTATCAGTGTTCCAGAAGGCCAAGGAGTGACCCTAATGATCATACCTGGCCCACTTGTTTGGCACCATGATGGATAAGGACAGTTGCATTGCACACAATACGTAGTCTGCCACTGCAGGTTAATTCTCTTACTTCTTCCAAAATAAGAAATTTGGTCCTGGCAAGCATTTTCAAAGGTCACTTTCAGGGTCAAAGATAAAAGCAACAGTGTCCTAATTTCAGTAGGTGATGCACATCTATCCGAAGAAGTATCCACGCACCAAGTTTGCAATTTCTAGTTGTTACAGCATAGGAAATATGGCCAGCAAAAGCATTTGCTATGATGTAGTCAAAGGTTACAGTGACATAGTTTAGTACTCAACACTTTCCTATCCCAACAAGTATCCACATTACAACTTTTGTATCCCTAACTATATCAGAGAAAATATGGTCCACACAATAATTTGTATGATGGGGGTCAAATGTCAAGGTCACAGTGGTATGTGACACACTGCTATCCTGAGAAGTATTCACACATCAAGTTTGGTACCTTTAATTTTCAAAGTATCGGAAATATGGCCTTTACAAGCATTTTCTATATTGGATCAAATGTCAAAGGTCAAGGTCACAGTGATCTTTTGGTATGCAACACACACTATCTACGGAAGTATCCCCACATCAAGTTTGGTATATTTAAGTATTATGGTATGGGAAATGTGGCCCATTCAAGCAATTTCTATGACAAGTCAAACGGCAAGGTCTCGGTGGCTTTATTTTGCTAAGCAACACACCCATATCTCACACAGTATGTGCACACCAAGTTTAATATTTATCAATATAATGGTACAGGAAATATGGCCTGGACAAGAATTTTCAGACAGATGGAAGGGCTGGTCCAATATTCCCTCCTAGATTCCAGTGGTAGACTACAAAGCCAGCAGCACAATTAGACCTCCAGCTCAACCCGTGACCCACTTGAGACCAAATGGAGTTAAAAAACTTCATTATGTAGTGCATGGGCAACAACAGTAAAAACTGATGCAAAAACTCTTGGAAACAAAATATGTGAAGACATAAGTACAAATTGGAAGAAGGAGGAAACGCTATATTCGATGGTGTATGAGAGGTATGTTCCTGGTTTTGTTCCAGCTGGATCAGCCACCAGAGGGCACAACCTTAGACAAAGCTTGTACCATGGTATTGTTTGCGGGTCACTTTTTACCTCATCTGACCAAAGGTCACAGAGCTGATGCAATCACTCATGTCTGTCTGTCCATCCTTCTGTCTGTCCGTAAACTTTTTGCTTGTGAGCACGATGCAGTCTACAGTTTTTAACAATAGTCCCATATAACTTTCAGGACTTTAGAAGTATACGAAAATGTAGGTCAAGTTCAATATTGGTAGTGCTACCTGCAGCATTATGTAATATATGGGTCAAAATGCAAAAGTCTTCACCACTCTATCATCCTTAATGTTTCGTACATCTTCATGAAATTTAGTGGGATTGTGGAGGAGTTGAAAGTCTAAGTTGCTTATGATACTAGTGGCACCCCTATAATTTGACCTAAATTATAAGCCAAAATGTTTTTAAGGTATACAATGCCATATCTCAAAAAAAAAAAATTTGATTAGATTTACCAAATTTAGAGGACATAAAGACCATATTCCATGCTAGCATGTTATATAATGTCAGTGACCTTGACCTTTTTTGTGAAGTAAACAGGCCTCTAAAGTTATAAAAGCTGATTCTGTGATAGCAGGTTGTAGCTTGGACATCAATGGCAAGGAGAATTGAGCCTCCAGATCTAAATTTCACTTGATTAGGTTGCACATAAAACTGTACTTGGTGACCTACTTTTTGGGTCACCTTGACCCAATATTATTTACTTTGGTGCTTGCCAATGGTATTGTTTTTCTTCAATAACTTTAAACCTTTTTTATACGATTTGAACAACCAAACCATATATGGAAAGCTGCATGTGGGCGCAGATTTTGAACATAAAAATTTTCAATCCAAATTGATGGTGATGCTCTGCACTCCTCACCCCCCCCCCCCCCCGCCCAGTTTTTGAATTGGTCCCATGGAACTTTTAGAACTTATCAAGTGTATGAAAATCTATGTTGCAGTCAATGTTGGTGGCGCCACCCATAGTTATATGTACTAGAAAAGAAGATTTGCTTCAAAGCAAATCTGCCGGGGCGCCTTCAAAAGTTGTAAATATTAAATACTAAAACTTTTGTCCTTTGATACTTTACATTCCATTAAGCTTATGGCTGGATAAAAATTTCAAAGTACAAATGACCTTTACTGGTCACATTTAAATCGCAAAAATGTACAATATTACAATACCCACAATTTAAGTCCAACATGATTAGACTTGGATGGAAATTGGCCGAGTTATGGCTGGGTAAAACTTTCAAAGGTCAACATAAAGTTGACCTTCGACCTTTAGGGGTCACATGTAAGTTCCAAAATTTGCAGTGTTACTATAGCTACAATTTGAGCCCAGCACGATCAAAATTGGATAAAAATTGACCAAGTGATGGCTAGAAGAAAGCCACCATCATAAGTGGCCTTTGACCTTCAAATGACATTTGACCTTGAGATGACCTCTACCTGAAGTGAACCTTGAACTTTAAAGTGACATTTTGACCTAAAATTGGCCTTTGACCTTGACCTTCGAGATGACCTTTGCCTTGATATGATCAAACTCCTATACACTCGGAACTACATCTACTATAATATATAAAATACTGAACTTAAATTAGCCTTCATTTGCATAATTTTGAAAAACATGACCTCTCATTATAAAAAGGTGAGACTTCATCTATAGAGGTATAATTGTGCGCAGTTTGGAGTTTCTACGTATAACACTTTTCAAATGAAATGTTGGACAAACTTGCTTGTAACAAAAGAAAGAAAACAAGAATTCCTAGAAAAACAATATGTGTGTGTTAGCGCACAGACATAACTAGAAAAGAAGATTTGCTTCAAAGCAAATCTGTCTGTTTGCCTTCAAAAGTTGTCAATATTGAAAGCTACATCTTTTGTTGTTTGGTACTTCACATTCCATTAAGCCTACGGCTGGATAAAAATTTCAAAGTCCAAATGACCTTGACCTTTGCCCTGTAGAGGGCACATGTAAATTACAAAAATGAACAGTGTTATAATACCCACAATTTAAGCCATTAACCAAATCAGATGAAAATTGACCAAGTTATAGCTAGATGAAACTTTCAAAGGGCCAAATGACCTTGACCTTTGACCCCTCGATGCTACATATTAATAACAAAATATGCAGTGTTGCAATAACTACCATTTGAGTCCCACATGATTAGAATTGGATGGAAATTGGTCCAGTTATGGCAGGATGAAACTTTCAAAGGTCCAAGTGACATTGACTTTTGACCTTTAGAGGTCACATGTAAGTTTCAAAATATGCAGTGTTACAATAGCTACAATTTGAGCTCAACATGATCAAAATTGACCAAGTTATGGCTAGACGAAAGCCACCAACGAAAGGGACCTTTGACCTTGAGATGACCTCTACCTGAAGTGAACCTTGACCTCAAAAATGACATTTTGGCCTAAAATTGACCTTTGACCTTGACATTTGAGATGACCTTTACCTTGCTATGATCAAATTCCTATCCACATTTGGAACCACATCTATTATAGTATATAAGATATTGAAGATTTAAAACTTTAATTAGCCCTCATTTGCATAATTTTGAAAGGCATGACCTCTCATTATAAAAAGGCCAAACTTCATCTATGGAAGTATAGTTGCGCCAAGTTTGGAGTTTCTACATACAATACTTTTCAAATGAAATGTTGGACAAATTTGCCTGGGGGGGGGGGGAGAGAGAGAGAGAGAGAGAGAGAGAGAGAGAGAGAGAGAGAGAGAGAGAGAGAGAGAGAGAGAGAGAGAGAGAGAGAGAGAGAGAGAGAGAGAGAGAGAGAGAGAGAGAGAGAGAGAGAGAGAGAGAGAGAGAGAGAGAGAGAAAACAATATGTCTGTGTTGGCACACAGATATAACTACACATATATGCATCAGTAAAGATCTCCTAGGGGTGGGAAAGGTCTATTCATTCACTTCAGCTTTCCTTTTCTTCTTGGAGAAATGGACCCCCAAATGGATTACCAAAAGGTGTTTTAGGGGTGATGTATTGTAACATATATTGCAATGTGTTAATATTCACTACAAAAATTTTACACAAGTATCCCAACTAAAATATTTCATAATATAAACAAAAGCCTTTCACAGTATGCCAAAATTTATTCTAATACATTTTATATTTTCTCGGCTTTAGTTTATATTATTATTATAGCAGATACTTTTTGTGTCAAACATATCTGGTTATGTTTTCACTTACATGAAGAAAAATGAAGACAAACACTTGATATTTTTTCAAAGATTGACTTTATTTTTTGATGTCTAGGAAGAGTGGTACACGGCCGCCCCAGACCTAGACATACGCTGACTATCACAGTACAAAATGTCTGTACAACTCCATGGCCTGCACGCTCCGCAGACCCAATAATGTGTGACTGTATGGTCAAAGAATAAAACCAATGGAATTCAAAAGGTTTGGGGGAGAATATTTCTGAAACAGCTGCAGCAAACATGGGGATGGAGTGTGCTGCCTCCTGAAAAAGTGATTAAAACATGAGCATACAGAGACATATACAGGGCAGCAACTATAGAGTATTGCCACAACTGAGGACTGGAGCACCTGTACAGAACTCTCTCCTCCGAATACATCCTGTCTCTAGGTTTGTACCATATAATGGACACACACTTTCTGCATGGATTAACTGGAAACTTCTGGTCACTAAATTCACGAACCACATGGATCCTGAATGTCAGAACACGTGGCTGCTATGTTCTCTCATTAATTAAATTATCTTTACAATCACTATATACAAATCAGCAACTTTGAACACCATCACCACTGGCAAGCTGTAGAACGAATAACAGTTTAAAACATGCACTGTTTCTGCAGTTAGCAATTATGCACAACACTGCCATCTACGGTCTGCAGAGGGAACCCAGAGTGCTGCTGCCACCAAGTGGCTGCATGGCGAACTTCAAGGAAACAAAAAAATAGGGTCAATGTTGTACGTGAAACTGACAGCTGTGTGACCCATACAGAGACCAATTACATCCTGGGCCCAGTGCATGGCGGTGCTATTGACTAATGTATGGCTTGAAGCATCGCAGGAGTGCCCCCATCCGCACACAACTGGCAACATTCAGATTTGCAAATTGCTCTTTTTCAGCTGTGTATCAGTTTCAACACTAATAAAACTGCCCACAAGGGACAATATTGTTTGAACACGCTGCTAATATAATGCTGGCACCTGTTACCCTGTATGGCAGAGAACACTAATGTTGGAGTCTTGGGGGCCAAGTTTGTGGCCCCAGGTGTTATCTGGTACTGCAGACAGCATAATGTTAAAATACAGAAGGCTAACCTTCCTGCTTATTGCTCCTACCCTCTACTGCATAAAATGTAATGCAAGAGTATAAGGGCTACCCTCTGTGTATAAGTTATACTGTCTGAGTAGCTCTGGTACTGATATACTGCAGTATGTGAGATCAAGCCCTCTGCCTCTTGCTCCTTCTGCCCCATTATCTACTTTGCAAAGTGCAGTGAAGGCCAAAAAAGTACCCCTCTCTTCACTTATCAATGCCACACTTTTGAACACAAAATGTGACATAAAATTCTGTTGCCCCTCACAGGTCTGCAGGTCATGCCTCAGACTCTTCTGGTGCAACACCCCTCTCACTTCTACTCTGTCAAGCCACACCTGTCTGGCTCTTCCCAAGTAAGGCCACACTTCTCTGACTCCTCCCAAGTAAGGCCACACCTCTCTGACTCCTGCCATATGAGGCCATGCCTGTCTGACTCGTGTCATGTGAGGCCATGCCTCTCTAATTCATGCCATGTGAGGCCACGCCTCTTTGACTCCTGCCATACGAGGCCATGCCTCTCTGACTCCTGCCATGCGAGGCCACGCCTCTCTGACGCCAGCCATGTGAGGCCATGCCTCTCTGACTCCAGCCATGTGAGGCAACGCCTCTCTGACGCCAGCCATGTGAGGCCACGCCTCTCTAGCTCCTGCCATGTGAGGCCATGCCTCTCTGACTCCTGCCATGTGAGGCCATGCCTCTCTGACTCCAGCCATGTGAGGCCACGCCTCTCTAGCTCCTGCCATGTGAGGCCATGCCTCTCTGACTCCCAGCTATGCCTCATTAAACACTGCCATCATCCTGTTGTGTTCAGGGTGACTGTCTCTCACAACAGCTGCTCTCCATCAGCTTTTTCTCTTAAGAAATCAGTGTTAATTTAAATCTGTTCAAACTTTCCGCCTAGTTTGAGTCATCTATGTGATGCTGGTCACCTCCATGGAAGACATCTACGTGTACAGGGATTCATTTTGGAAACAGACACCACACAAACAGTGATGTGCAGTAATTCCAACATTAAAAAATCAAGCAACTTAAAAAAGAAAAAGCACCAATGGATACTAAGCATGCTCTTACGTACATCATCACCATGGCAACATATAATTGAAGTCTGAGTCACCATGGTAACCAATACCTAAAGCTTACTTTCGCTGTACATCACCATGGCAATACATAATAGAATAGTGAGTCACCATGGTGACTGAAACTAAGCGTACATGTGTTTTCCATTGCTATAGCAACATAAAAATGAATCATCATTGTAACAAAACAATTTTTGTACACACAATAACCTGATATTCAATCAATGAACATTATTGTACATATTTATTTACTCAATATAAACACGGAGATTGTGATATCTACATTGGGAAACACTTTTGACTTCCCTAACATTCAAATGGGCAAACTAAATGGTGTAAGTACATGTGGCCACTCGCCAGCCTAGTCACTAGTGTAGCACAGATTCCCCCGTTAACAAGCCATTCAAACTGATAGTCCCCACACAACACCACCAGGGACTTCATGACAACAATCTGTGTGTGGGGTTGCCATCACCTGGTAGATATAACAAGGTTACCACCAGGTGGCAGATACTATCACGAGGTCACTGCCAACTAAGGGTGCCATCCACGTGCAGCTGATGTCCAAATGAATAACTGGTTTGACACAAGTCTGGGTAAAAATGACAAGAGAATCCAACCCAAAACAGCTGTACATTCCAACATGTTCAAGTATATCGTAGTTCCATAGTACTTTGTGCATGCTACATTTTGTACACATGTTTATCTTCTTGCAGTATAAACTTTCACACATTTTATGTGCATTTTGGGGGTCACTGAAGGCTATTTTCAACCTCCACAATAGTTCACATTGCAGCAACATCACAAGTTGAACTGTTTACCCATGCTATACAAAGTCTGAGTCATAGTTTTCACTCCAGTCAACTTGACGGAGGAAAATTCATGACATCCTGGCCTAAGAATTGTAATCACTGAAAGGGGATGTCTGATTTAAAGCCAGTTAGTTTCCATTTCAAAATAAAAATATCACCAATTATCTCACAAAACTGCGAATTCCACTTCAGAACCGCCTCACTTTGGCTGTCACAGAAGCGAACCTAAATTACGTAAAGGATGTGCTAAAATTTACAATCTATATCAGAGCAGCTGGCACCACAAAGCCATACTGCCCAGTCCATGTCAAAATTATCTGGAAATTAACTTCTTGCCACCTGTCAAGGTGCACTCACACTGTGAGTGGTAATATTTGCTTTTCTGCTTTGCTTGCAGGCTTTAGAAGCATTACTATGCCTCACTTTACGACTGCAGCTGACTGTACCTTGTAAAGACTCGACTGCCTTCCTCGGCATGTCAGGAAGTCGGCTTCTACATACGCTCAACTAGACGAGGCACATAAATCAATGAAAGCTAAACTTTGATTGGCCTGCTGCTGTAAGTGCTTGAACAACAGCAGTTCTCATTGGTCCATCATAGCTATGACATCATTGAAATGACTATACGAACAGTGCACATGGCACCAGAAACATGAGAAAGGAAAATGTGTGTTTTCTTCACGGTGATCTAGCGAAGGTAAACCCCTTCCCCCTTCAACTGGCCACAACCGACTGGTGCTCAACTGAAGTCTCCTTCAGTAATAAAAAATACTTTGAACGTCAACTGTAGATGAGACTTACCAAGACACCACACCCCATGCCAACAGCTTTCCTTGGCCTGGGTTCGGTGCTTAGCACCAACCCGTGCCAAGGAAAGCTGTTGACTCAGTCTTGCCTCTTTCAGTGTGAACTGCGACAAAAGTCAAGCTACATGACAAACTGCCCTCAATCATACTAAGGATGTTAGATTCATATTCCGTGTGGAAACCCCCCCCCCCAAACTTTCATTCAAATACCAGCATGCCTATTAATTCCTGAGGATATAATGGTCTAAGTCAACAGCTGTCTTGCAGCACTTTGGGTGCAATCTGCCCAAACTGCACTCAGGAGAGCCGCCAAATCTGCTTGGCACTCAAAAAGTTTAAACCTTTTCTGAACTCAAGGTGGGGAAGGGATAATAAAAAGTATTTTTTAAATTCTTCCCCTTTTGTAAAATGTGTTTAGGAAACACCTTTAAAACTCTACATTTCTTGAGAGAACATGGGATACACATTGGAAATATAGTTTGTTTAAGCTGTGCCCAATTGAAACAAATCTTTGACATTTTGTTGAAAGATGAATTTTATACACAACAGTGCAATGTAATGCTAAATCAATGACTATGGTGACAATTAAGACTTGTATTATGTACTTCTAACATGTGTTTCTTTTCTAATCATTTATAATATGCTCTATACAAATGTCTTTTTGAATTCTTGTTTTATTTCATTTACTCATCTATTTTTTCAATTTTTGTTTGCTAGTTTCTTTCAATAAGGTCTTCCTCTAAAGCTATCATGTGATACCAAAACCATACAGTTTTGGAGATGTCCCCCCCCCCCCCAACACATTACAAGAAGGTTAAAAAACCAAACAATCAGACCTGATATTAACCATCCCTAGATCACAGCCGAGATGTGTTTCATTGTTTCAGCCTTTTTCACATTTACAAACATAAATTTGTGACATTTGAAAGACTCTATCTCAAATTCTAAAACTCCGTTCAGATTGACATTTTTTTTTTGTCTTGTTTCAAAGTTTGTCACTTTCTCACATTGATGGACAAACCCAGGCAGTGACTGTCCACAGTGGTTGGGTCAGCAAGCAGCTGTGTAAATGGCACTAAATGTCATATGTTGAAAAACGCAAATGGTGAATGTCAGCAAATGTGGTCAAATTCATGATGAGGTCACCACCAGGGGGTGTTGTGAAGAATGTACAGGTCACCCACAGAGGGAGCCACATCACCTCCACATCACAAATGGGGACAAATTGTCACATACAAGCAACAACTGCTACTTACAAAAAAAAGTTACGGTTGAAATGGTTGTCCTAAGTATGTATATATTTAAAAAGAAAAACACACTCTTAAGCTATTAATTCCTGTGAACAAATAAAGCAACATTCTGTGTGCATGAATTCATGCTTTGTATATAAAAGAACAGGCTAGAGGTTCGGGTATCGACCATAACATATCCCTCTATGTACCCTTCTTTTAAAAAAAAAAAAGATGTGTTTTTTGTATGGTATCTAATTTCACATCACAGATGTAACTGAAGAAAACACAAACATATATTTACAGTTGTTCTGTTTAGGATCTTTGGACAGATGTTGTATTCTGCTGCACAGAAAGCTGTTGCTATCTCTTATCTCGTCACCAAACAGTCATCAAGTTAAAGTCCTCAACATAGAGATATATATCCTGCTATCCGTGTCCTCCACTGTATAGCGATCAGGCCCTAGTCCCCAGCACCTGATGTATCCTGTGGCCATGACTCTCACTGCACAGTGATCAGGCCCTGGTCCCCAGCACCTGATGTATCCTGTGGCCATGGCTCTCACTGCACAGTGATCAGGCCCTGGTCCCCAGCACCTGATGTATCCTGTGGCCATGGCTCTCACTGCACAGTGATCAGGCCCTAGTCCCCAGCACCTGATGTATCCTGTGGCCATGACTCTTACTTCATAGTGATCAGGCCCTGGTCCCCAGCACCTGATGTATCCTGTGGCCATGGCTCTCACTGTTAACCCACCTGGTCCTACTCCCAAATACTTCAACATATCCTGCTGATGAGCTGCTCTAGTACTCCGTACCCAACATATCCTGCAGCCAGCTACTCCCCATGGGCTAGTGCCCACATGTATCCTGGACAGATAGCTCTTGGCTCAACTTGATTTATCCCAGGCAGACAAGCGCATTTTTGTTTTTATTTTTTATTTTTTTTTTACTTAAATATAAAATACCTGGTCCTCACGAGTTTGAACTTCAGTTCTATGTACAAACAAAACGTACAAAAGCCAAGATGAACTGGAGCACGCAGCGCCTACGTGTACACTGGGCCTGGCTGGCGGCCACGGAGCCTCGGCAGACACCCAACGCCCAATCACAACAAAGCTAATATCAGGCTGTTTGTGCTGCTTAGTCTCGGTGACTGTGTGCAAATGAAAGCACCAAAACAAATAACGATAAGACACAAATCCTCACTCACCTACTCACATACACATACATGCACCTGCCTTGACCTATGTCTGGCATCGATTTACATATGATCACGCCTCGCTCCCCCCCCCATTTTTTTTAATGCCCCTCCCACCCTCACCCACGCCCTGCACTTGCACACTCTTGATGCCACTTCAACATGTGAAGGAAAAATATGTACATCTGTTACACGAGACTGGTATTGCATGTGTTGCAGGCGTTATAACCTGGGCATGCACGGCCCTTAAGTCTACCCAACTCATTGCCCCATCAGTTGGGTCATTCATACACATACACACTTTACTGCTGATGGATCCATCTTCAATTTCAAACTCAAATCTAAAGGCTGTATGTGAACAGAAAGGTTTCCACGTAAAACCCCCTTTTCTTTATTGGTGACACATGGAACATGAAAAATTTTACTTTTTAAACAAAGGTATTGCTGTTTTGCAGCAAAACCTGATGTTGAAGACCAAATGATATGAAAAACTAACTCTCAACACCCACAGCGTATCCTCTCGTCACAATTTAAATGAAAGACTAGGTAGACTGATGTGGCGCCACAAGGGTCTTATAATATGATGTGGGTCTTGTAGCAGAGTAGTGCAATCACACCATGGTGGGCTCATAGCACTGCACATGGTGATATTATAGCGTTACACGAGTACTGATCTTACAAGATCACGGTGTACAAGCGCACCCTGGTGGGCTTACAGCTGTCTGATGATCTTATAGCACTGCATTGATCCTTTAATACTCCAGTGTGATTGCATCACTGTGGCCTAGCTAACAGCCTACAGCAGCGCTTCAGAATGAATATCACAGTGTGGCGCCACTGTGAGCTTATAGCAGCCCCATGGCACTACCGATGTTGCAATCATACCATGGTGGTCTTGTTGCACCACAGTGATGCCACAATGGTGCTACAATACCAATGGTCTTTTGGCACTGCGGGGGCCTCGAAACTAAATAACTGCTCTTCCTAAATTCAGTTTAAAACTGAAAACCTAAAATGTTTGTGGGCACTGACTCCAACATCGATTGTACATGTTGTAGGCCAGCGGTCACATTACTTTCTTGCTATGGCTGAGACTAGACCGTCACGCCAGTCTGTGAAGACGAGACAGTCACACTAGTCTGCCAGTCTTTCATCTCTACAATGATCACAAAGACAGAATCACTCCTCATGCTTTCCTCTCCCACACAGACGTTTTGTAAGTAGTCACATGCTGCACAACTTAAATGGTCTTTTGGACAAGATCGAACAAAACTCGATAAAATACACTGGGCTTGAACTTGAACACAAATTAGACTGACCTCCCCCCCCCCTATCAGTGCCAGCATTGATGGAGTGACCCTATTACAAGGGGTTACTGTTTATGTACATGTTGGTCAGCTGTCAGTGTAGTGTTACCCGGGACACCCTGACCAGGGACCCCTGTGTACATGTATTGCAAAAAACTGTGTATTGCATGCGTCTTGCAGACGAGATCTGCTACCACAGGCGGGCGACACAAGGGCCCTGTGCCAGTCGATCCTCACACCACCTCGTCCTGGCTATCGGAATACAAAGCAATGTACAGAGATCTATAAAACGTAACCGCCAAGCTAATGTCTCTTGGCTGTTCCAGGCATTATGCACGCACCCTTGTAATGATTCCTGCGGCAGCTGCGTGCCTCGGTAAAGCTTATGGTTACATGGCATTGTAGGTCATTCTCCAGCCACTCCATGTTTGTTATTCTTCAACTCAGACACAGCCTCTATACCAAGCTGGCAACATGATGATCTGCCAGCTTCTGCACCCCCCTCACTGTAAATTAGCGCCACCTGGTGAATGACAAACCAGGGTGGCTACTATCATGACTTGAATTGGGTCATTCACTTTGCTTTAATATCACAATCCTGTCAGACCATGAAGCTATCCGCTCACTTAATTTACCACATTCTTGTGTCCAAGAACATGACTGTGCTGCGTGTACTGGTGACAGTTTGTGTATTGCACTGTGTATTGTCCAGGCTGCTGAAAGACATCATGTATCTATGTCCTTCCGAAACACCCGGAGGCGTGTCATACAAACACACCCCAAGACTAAAGGTATGAACACAATGACTTGCTGCAGGACCATAGGAATCTGTGCAAGCCTCCATCCTGTCCCTCAGGCATTTTGGTGACCTTGTCACAGACACTGTGAACTTCACCTTTCTTGCTCAATGCTTCTCTTGTCTCATCAGTGGAAATAAATATATATATGTATCACGCTCCACAGAGTCCAGCATCAGCAGCAGTCAATCTTAACCTCGTTTCTCATTGGCTGGCCATGCCAGAACATCCTACAAGCTTGTTTTTCATTGGCTGCTTGAGCCAATGCAGCATGTAAACTAAGTCCTCATAGGCTGAGCCTATGAAAGATGTAAGCTAACACCCCACAGTCCGGGCCTACACAGTTACGGAGCAGGCCCACCTGCTGGTTATTGTCCCGAAACAAAATGGTGATAATGGTCCACGACCTGCTCACCCACGCCACGGATGAACGGCCAGTTCTGCCACACAGCCACTATTGAAGCTATTAAACATATTGTGCTGAGGATCCGTACCCTGAAACAGAAAGACATCGTTATTAGCTCTCACTGCGACAAAATCCCTTGATGTTGGCATATATGTAGCTAAACTCCCAGGGTATATATTTTCTCTTATCATTTTGCTCTGTGACAATAAAAAGTTGTGCATAAAGTTGTCCCCTAAACATTATTTTTCACTTTGAAATTCAGAACTGTGGAATAAACCAGGACAAACCAATTATATGATGGGATGAAATTATGCACAAGGCACAAATATTATCATAGTGGCATGTTAAGATTTCAGGACAGCTGATACATCAAAAGCATTTTTTCAGAACTAGTGCCTTTGGAGATTCACCGACAGAAAAGTAGTATTGCATACTTTACAAAAGTGTATATTTTGGGAAAGGGACATATATCTAAAGATGTCGAATCTGGAAAGAAATTGACATTTCTATGAGCTAATTGATGAATCTAGCACTAAAGGGGGTTTATTGTGGTACATGTAGTCTTGTCTACCACTACAGGGGGTTCACTGTGATAGAGTCCACTTTACTACTTTGCGGGGTTTATCCAAATTCCACCACCACAACCAAACAGGCTTTATCGACATGTACTTATTTTGCCACTCAGCGGACAAGACTGACCGGGAGAGTGGTGTACTGACCTCGTGGTTAAGAAGGGTCCTAGAAGGTTGGCAATGGTAGACACTAACACCAAGATGACTGCCAGCACTGCCAACACCACATTGATCAGCTTGGTGATGAGCGCGCGAGCGTTGGAGTTCTCGATGCCCTCCATGGAGATCAGCTGCTGCTGTTGCTGCTGCTGTAGCTCCATCTTGGTTATCTGAAACACGAGGGCGACACTGATGGCTCTTCCATGTCAAGTACATACCCCCTATACCATGTACAGACAACAATGATGGCTCTTACATGTGAATTGAACACCCCCTCTGCTACATACAGACAACAATGATGGCTCTTGCATGTGAACTGCTTACCCTTAACCACATACAGGCAACAATTATAGCTCTTACGTGTGAACTACAACACACCCTCGACCACTTACAGGCAACCGTGACGGCTCTTATTGTACCTCCTATACCCCCATCCACTATTTACACACAACATCAATGGCTCTTACCTGTCAACTGGGTACCCCCTCTACCACTTAAATACAACATGGATGGTTCTCGTATGTCAACTATACACCCCCACCACTAGCAGGGAACAATGGTGGCTGTCACATGTCAACTACACACCCCTTCTACTTATCAAATGTGTCAACGAAGGCCCCTACATGTCGAAAAATCAATCTAGTACCAACATTCAAGCCAGACACATTTGAATCATGTAAACGTCTTAAGCAGAAAGCACTTTTACTGGACATATGCTCCCACAATTCAGCACCTTTTAATACCCGGAGCAGACATAGGATGTAAAGGGCCAAAACTAAACTGGCACAATAACCAAAGCCCATACATTTACAATTCGAAAGATAACACTGTCCACAATTCAGTGCAGTCAAGCTACCTCAAGTCTACCGTTAAGCTTGTTACTTGGCAGTGCTTGATGAAGCATACATTCTCTTAGGGTTGTCATGCCCCCCCCCCCCAGACTTTTGTTGCTGTCACACACACAAATTGTACAGCCTCTGCCCATGTGCAGTTGAAATGTACTGCGGTTTGCACACAATGTCGAGTCTCATTTCCACCCCTACACCACACCTGAACAAGTAAACTTAGTTCTACACATTCCCCTTACCATAGGCATCAGACTTACCCTGGTTGAGCAACTTTCCAGTAATTCCTGCATGTCTCGTGTTCGTTCCTCCAGCTGATACTCCATTTTCTCCTCCATACTGGAGAGTTCCTAAATAGAAGAAGAAGGAAAATGTGAATAACACAAGAGTCTGTAAATAGATTTAACCTTGTTGGGTTTCCTGTTTTGGCTTTTATTTTATCTGATGCAAAAAAAAGTGAAAAAGCAGCAGCAGTGTTTTCGTTGTTAGACATGAAGTACTTCCAAGGAATTGTATGTAAATATTAAGTGAAATGACTGCCTGCTTAACACGACCCATCTCTGTATTTTCTCACCTCCACTGAAGTCCTTCAGTACCAACTGCACCTTAAGTTCGACTACATAGCAGGAATTGCTCTGAATTATAATAAGGGTGCAAGATTTATGTTCCTTGTAAAAAGACCTTTCATTCAGGTACCAGCATGCCTGTAGTTACATAGAACATAATAGTCCAGGTCAACAGCTTTCCTCAGTGCACTTTGGGTGCACTGCACCCAAAGCGTGCCAACGAAAGCTGTTGACTCGGTTCAAAATGTGCCACTTGAGATGAGGCCTGTACTTTTTCATGATTCTCAAAAAAAATGTGTGGAATGCATAATTTGTTACAGAATTTTTAAAATGAAGCAGAAAAGTGTGGAACTCTTCATTCTGACATAATAAGATCTTCCATGTGGACTGAAGGTCACATGAAGCAACTTTGGCATGCAATGTTGTGAAGTGTGATAAACTGCTGCAGTTCAGTTCATCACTGATTTTTTTTCCTTTAGCTAATTTAACATGTCTCTCTTCATCAAGCGTTCTCATTGACCTGTTTGACACGGGCAACCTTGTGTCAGTGCAATTCTGCCAAGCCATAGATCAGTCCCATACATGTAAGGTTAGACACTGACCTGTTTGATATTGGTCACCTCATGCTGATGGAGTTCTGTCAAGTCATTGATCTGTTCCTCCAGCCGTTCATACCGATATCGCTCTTCCTCTAGCGTCCGCTTGAAGAAGCCGAAGTCAGACTGCATCTGGCTCTGTAGAAAACAAAGAACCCTCATCATCAAACTTACAACCAAAGTCACTGGCCAACCTAAGAACAATTGTCCATATCTCACATTCAAGGAACAGAAAGTTACTAAATGTCTGATTCACTTTCAATTCAGTTCACAGAGAAAAATACTACAGTTGCCGTGGTGACAGGATTAATGCCTTGCTGTCGATAAGCAAAGCTGGCACGGTCACCTACATATGTTTGCAAGTCCCAGAAAGATTCCGCATGGACGGATAGGGTAATGGGTGCATTTAACAGGCCAAAAACACCCTTTCCTGATATTGTAAACTATCAAAATAGGCTCGACTTGAAACCATCCAGACTTTAGATTGCTTTGCTTGGAACATCAAAAGCGGACCATTTTCATCCAGTTCTCTAAAATTCCACTGGTTTTATGACCAGCTTCTCTCGTTTCATTGTCAGCATCTGTGACCTTATTGGTCTCAGAAATCCCGCACCATTTCTGTCAGCTGCAACACTTTATTGGTTTTACCATTACCTTCTCTGGGGTTTCATTGGTGCTAATACTACTTCCCTAGGGTTTCATTGGCGATACTACTACTTCCCTAGGGTTTCACTGGTGCAACTTCTGTCCACTTCCCAAGGGTTTCATTGGTGCAACTACTGTCCACTCCCCTAGGGTTTCATTGGTGCAACTACTGTCCACTTCCCTACGGTTTCATTGGTGCAACTACTGTCCACTTCCCTACGGTTTCATTGGCAATACTACTGTCTACTTCCCTACGGTTTCATTGGTGCAACTTCTGTCCACTTCCCAAGGGTTTCACTGGTACAGCTACTGTCCACTCCCCTACGGTTTCATTGGTGCAACTACTGTCCACTTCCCTACGGTTTCATTGGCAATACTACTGTCTACTTCCCTAGGGTTTCATTGGTGCAACTACTGTCCACTTCCCTACGGTTTCATTGGCAATACTACTGTCTACTTCCCTAGGGTTTCATTGGTGCAACTACTGTCCACTCCCCTAGGGTTTCATTGGTGCAACTACTGTCCACTTCCCTACGGTTTCATTGGTGCAACTACTGTCCACTCCCCTAGGGTTTCATTGGTGCAACTACTGTCTATTTCCTTGGGGTTTCATTGGTGATACCATTTCCCTTTTCTCCAGGGTTTCATTGGTGCTACAACTGTCCACTTCTCTAGTTTTTCATCCATGCTACTATTATCCTTTTTTTCTAGGGTTTTATAGGCGCTACTACTGTGCACTTCTGTTAGTTTCATTGGTGCTCTTACTATCCACTTCATCCGAGTTTTAATCACTACTACAGTCAACTTCTCTATGATCTGATTGGTGCTAACTACTGCCCAATTCTCTAATTGTTTCACTGTAACCACTATTAGCTTCTCCTGGGTTTTATTCATCTCAGAAACCTCAGTATCAGACTCCTTTACTTGGCCAGTTCTAAAGGTCTTACCGTCAATTTGTCAACTGTCTCCTGCAGCTGTCGAATGCCGTCCTTGCTGCTGTCAAGCTCCTTGAGCAAGGGCTCCAGGTCCCACTGTGGTGGCAGCGACGGGATCTGAGTGGTCGGTTGAATCTGAGGGTGAGGACTGCTATGTGTTCCACTTGGACCCGACCCCGAAATCTCACTTGATGTGTCCTCATCTGAACCATACTTGAAACTGCAAAGATGCCAAAGAGAATATTAATGATTACACTACACTTGTGAGAGACACAGGACACTGATACATGTACAGTTATTCAAATAATTGACAAATGGCGGAAAATATTTTTATCCATTAGAAACAGGAACGACAACAAAGAAACCACAAAAATGTACGCTGCATATTTTTTATGAATAATATTTGATACAATATCATCCACACAACTGACAAACACAACATGTAAGAGTATACGTATGAGTATCCAATACGTCATGACTGAACACAACACAAACAATACTGTACTTGTAGAACATCCAGATCTAAACCTTTGATTCATGGTCAAAGTTAACCCTTCCCCCTTTAAACCTGCCAAAACCGGCTGGTGGTCAAATGTCGTCTGCTTCAGTGTTTTCAACTAATTTCAACAGTTATGAAAAACAATTTGCAAGGAAATGTACATGAGACTTATCAAGATCACATGCCCCAGGTCAACAGCTCTCCTTGGCATGGGTTGGGCACTTAAGACTCAGTCTTAATTCAAGTGGGAGAGGGTTAAGGGAGACTTATGTCTACCTGGCAGGTAAGGTTCCACTTCCGTGGTGACTCTTCTCCCCTTCGTCCGTTGACCCTTGACTCTCCTCATTATTTTCTGTAAGCAGCAAACAAATTCTCTCATTCAACCACTCAAAAGTAGGCACCGACAAGTCATCTATTAATGAGCAGTGGTCGTGTAAACAAGTCATTCTTCCTTGGTTAATGCTCTGCGGGCTCAGTGTATGGTTTTTGTCCACACATTCTTGGTGCATTTTGCCCACAGAATGCAACGGGAAGGGTTGGCTGAGGCCATACTATATCACAATATTCTCCCTTCTAAGCGCCCCTGCTTTTATAAGGTCCCATCCCCTCTATTTTTCTGGCACAAAGTGTCGAAATAGTGGTGATGATTTTCCAGCCGATACAGCTAAATATATTTGCAAACTTAGGTCCAAAATTGCAGCATATTTTGATGAGATTTCCTGAGTGCCCTGTGCACTTATACAACATTCTAAATGGCAAAAAAGATGTGATGTCCACAGAAATTAGTAACTTGACATGAAGAAAATATTGCAAGAAAAATTCTAAAAAGCAAACAACAGGACAGAATATGATTGCCCCTCCCCTTTTACTTCAGTACCCTGTACATACATGCCTGTATAAGTGAGACTGAGTTCAACTAGAAAAGACTTGCTTAGCAAATCTGTCAGCGTAAAAAGTTGAACTACAGGTCAAGGCTGGAATGGCATTTCTGCCTTACTATTGACTACATTATAGATTTAAAATTCGAAAAGACCCTCGTCAGCAGAATTGAAAATGACATGTCTTTGTTATATGTTCATTAGAAGCACACTGGTACGTAATATATAGTTAGAAGTGAAATTGTCAACATCTTTAAATCTCAGCTTTGGAGTCATAACATGTAAAAAATGAAGTCCATGAGATGAATCAACATGAATTAGAACTTGACAAAATGATTGGAATCCAGCTACACACAGCAAATATTGATACTAAAGCTACTGGATCTATATTACATGGGAAAAGTGTCATCCTCCCCCCCCCCCCCATCTTGCTAGAAAATGTTGAAAAAAAAAATTCACTTTGATAAATTTGTTTGTCAACCGTTTCCATGCTGGATACTGGGCTCTAGAAGCCAAGAACTAATAAAATTTTATAGCTACTCCCTTTATGATTATCATCTATTGTGTAAACAGTGATGAACAAATACAACAACTAATATAACTGGAAACAAGACTCTTCCTCCCCCCCCCCCCCCATGATTATCAGAGAGAATAACTTTCTCCTTCAGATGTACACAAGGTTAACAGCACGCACTGCTAGTGTTAGTTGCTTCTCTTATCAGATTGATTTTCATAAATAAACCTATGGGAATACATCAAAGACTGTACTCAACCCTGCTTTTTGCACAAAAACGCAGGGTCAGAAACCAGTCAAATTTTCAAGCAAACCGAATTCCTCATGTCAGTACCCCATTTTGGACTGAGTCAACAGCTTTCCTTGGCGTGCTTTGAGTGCAATGGGCCCAAAGCATGCAGAGGAAAGTTGTTGACCTGGACTATTATATTGTATGTAACTTCAGGCATGCTGCTACGTAACTGAAAGGCCTTTTCACGACGAATAGGAATCCTTTAAGCTCTGCTGACCAAAGGTCACAGAGCTCATGGTATCATTCATGTCTGTCCATCTGCCCTTTCATCTGTATCTGTCTGTTAACTTTTTGCTTGTGAGAGGGACACAGTCCACAATTTTGAAGATAGCCCAATATAACTTTCAGGACTTATCAAGCGTATAAAGATCTCGGTCGAGTTCAATACTAGTGGTGCCATCTGCTGTATTTTGTAATATATGGGTCGAAATGTGAAACTCTTGTGAGCACTCTAGCATCCTTAATCTTTGATTGATTTTCATAAAATTTAGCAGGATTGTGAACATCAAAATCTAAATTGCATATGATACTGGTGGCACCACCTATAATTTGACAGATATCGTGAGCAACAATGTGTTTTAAGATTTAAAATTCCATACCCCCAAAAGTGATTGAATTGGACATGCAGAACATGTTCAGTGCCAGTATGTTATGTAAAATCAGTGACCTTGACCTATTTTTGTTAGATCACTAGAACCTGTTCAGTTGGGAGAGGTGATTTTGTAATAGCAAGGTGTACCTTGGACATCAGTGGTAAAGAGAATTGAGCCTCCAGATCAAAACTGCATTTGAGAAGATTGTATATAAAACTCTACTTGGTGACCTACTTTTTGGGTCATTTTGACCTAAATATTGTGTGACCTTGACCTATTTTATAAAGTCATTAAGCAGTTAAGAAAAGGACATTTAATTCAATATCTTGATCAGGAACAAGGCAAACGATACCAAATATACCACAAATGTGTACCATATGGAAGTTTGATATTGCATAATCTGGATGACTTTGATTAATTTTTCAAGGTCGTGGATGGAATTTATGTCAGGAAATGGTTTTGTCACGTTGGTGGTCAGCAGAGCATTAGGCCTATGGGCTTCTTATTATAATTCAAAGCAATTCATTTTACGTAGTTCGACTTAAGTCACAGTTGGCAGTAAAAGAGTTAGCCCACTACCTTTTTCAAAGTGTAATTATAAGGCAATCAGAGATTGCTGGATCCATGCCCCCCCCTCCCCCCACCTCATTTCTAACCTTGCTAATCACAGGTCTCATTTTGGAAGGACTGTAGACAACAGAATTACAGCCCGGACATGAAGTGTAATCTAGTTTACATGAATGTATCACCATGATCAAGATACTTGACCTAGTGAACTACTTTTGTTTCATGACACACCTTTAAGTCAAGATATATGTGTGAAGTTTCATGAAGCTTAGTTAACCACTAAGAAAATTAAAGTCCGGACAAGATTTTACAAGTATATGTCACTGTAACTCAGATACTTAACGTAGCGCCTCTACTTTTGGTTCATGACACACCCTTGTGTCTGGATGCACCTGTGTGTAAAGTTTCATTAATCACACTTGAAGGAAAATAGAATTACAGCCCAGACATAAAGCGTAATGTAGTTTTACATGATTGTATTACTATGACCCAGATACTTCACCTATTGACCTAATTTTGTATCGTGACACACCTTTAGGTCAACATATACGTTTGTGTGATGTTTCATAAAACATAGTTAAAAAGTAAAGGAATTATAGCCCACACATCATTTTATAAAGATATGTCACTGTGGTCCAGATACTTGAACTTGTGACCTACTTTTGGTACATCACACACCCTTATGTGTAGATACATCTGTGTGAAGTTTCATTACTCTAATATACATAGTAAAGGAATTTTGGCCAGGACATGATTTCACAAGAATATGTCCCTGTGACCCAGATACTTGACCTAGTGACCTATTTTTGGCACATGACACACCCTTGTGTCCAGATGCACCTGTGTGTAAAGTTTCATTTATCTAAGTTGAAGGACAAGCAAATTATAGCCCAGACACAAAAAGCGAACAGACGGATGGATGGACGCACAGAAAAAGCGACTACCATATGCCCCTCCTCCAGCAGGAGGGGGGCATACATTAAATTACCACCATCTTTAAAATATTGGACCGAAGAGTCACTGAACAAACTGATACAGCCCAATCTTCAAAGACTTCCACAGAATATCCTGTCATTAACTTTGAGCTCCTTTGCAAGCTTGATATCATTTATTTGTTTTATTCTAAATAATCAATACTTACTCAACGCGGCAATATTATCAGCACTGCCAAACTTATTCTTTATCAGATGAGCAAATTCTTTTGGCTTGGAGACAATAGTGCTGCAAAAAGACACAGAGCACATATAAGCAAACTGTTCACAATCTATGAATTTGAAGTGTTTTCCATCCAAAACGCAATATACCCCAATGGTTATAATAATCTCTGCTATGAATGTGTATCAGACCTTTATGATCACAGGTTTTGTTTTTGCCTAAACCCTGCATATACCATCATGGAAGCCCCACAGAATTCTGTTTCATCTCCAAACACATTAACGTGTCAGGTGCTAATTTGCCCCAAGTGCAACAAACCCAAAAGAGGACTACAATGACGTAAAACACGGACCACAGACACATGGTCAACAATTTAGGGTGTGACTATTTATTCTGTACAAATTTCCTTTCAATGCTCATTACCTCTCCTCCCCCCCCCCCCCCCCCCCCCCCGAATTTACAACTGAGTCAACAGGCTACCTTGGCAGGGGTTGAGTGCTTAGTGCCCTACCCATGCCAAGGAAGGCTAGTGACCTGGGGCATGTATTCTTGATAAGGTCACACCTACAATTTTTATCCAAACTGTTTTTGTTACTATCCAAATGAGTCCAAAACAATGAAGCAGGTAACATTTAACCACAAGCCAGTTTGAACCGGTTTATAGGCAGGAATCCATTGATATGTGGTTGAAAACGACATACAGTAGAACCCTTTTCAGCAAAATGGCATTACTTCTCTCAACTATTTTGTAGAAATGGTTATGACATATTTTAGCACAAAAATGGGTATATTGCAGTTTATTACAAAAATTAATACATATAAATACATACATATATATAAATATATATATATATATATATATATATATATATATATATATATATATATTTCTCCTGTTTGTGATGTATTTCCTGAGAATAACCTTAACCCATTACAACAGTAAAATTTCCCACAGCTGCTATATACAGTGGTCTTTCTCTTAATAGAAGGCCACACCAAGTGTACCCGAAATGTCACCTTTTCTAAAGGATGGCCTCCCTTGAAGGGGGAAGCATGGAAAAATGGTTTCTGTTGAGAGGGTGACCTTATGAGAGGTGGTTCTGCCTTGTAGGAAGGGGGCAAATGTATACAACACACACACACACAAGTAAAGTAAAGTAAAACAAAATTTAAAAAATCAATCAATCACTCAATCAATCAGTAAATAAAGTAAACTAAACTAAAATAAAAGATCAAAAAAAAAATCTTCTTCCCCCTAAATTTTTTAATTTGTAAATCAACTTTTCATACATTTATATACAATTCTATGTGTGAACACAATGCAAAAATAAAAACTGCTGTGAAGTAAAGTTAGGTTACAGTAGACAGTCATTGCAAGGCTACCATTATTCCAGTGGCATACACTGCGCCCCTTTTACATCTAGTCATAATTTAATTGCTGTATTGTCTTTATTTCATACATGTATGTTTTTTAGACCGTCCAGGATCTTTCAATTTTTCGTACAAGCTTCCCAAGAAATACTGGCTCAAAGTATAGCCTAATATGAAAACAGAAGTGTGTAAACTGTAGGTGACCTGACATTAGAGACAGCCCATTACGAAACTTTTAAACTGATCATACATACAACATTTGCTCTCATATATCAGTGGACTTCACACTCATTTTCACTATATGAATGATGAGTGGGAATAATTTTGTCATATGCAAAAACAAGGAGACAAGGTAAGCTTGTGCTGCCACCTGTACGTAGACCATGACAACAATCTCACCAAGTCAACACCGCAAGAGCGAAGAGCACACTTTCGCGTACACTGACACCGTGCAAGGCTGCTTAGTGTTCAGCGTGACAATACAACTTCAGATATAACATATCATACACACAGGTGGATATATGGTCTCTAAAGTGGTGATACACCGAGTGCTATATCGTGTACTGCACGTACATAGCAATACAATGAGTACTTACTCCTTGGCACCGCGAATATTGTCCACCACCCCACTGAAATGAAGAACACAATATTAAGTACTCCCACCCATGTAAGCACCTTAACCAGCTGTTAACTTGTCCACACGTGACCACACACCCACATCTTAACCCACAATGCAGTGTGCTCGATCACATTTAACTTCTCGTGTAAGAAAAATAATGTGAATCAAGTTTTTTGCATTTGCAAATGTGCCTTCTAGGTGTGTGCATGTTACAAATGCTGACAAAATATATCAAATTAAAGGAGACAGCTTCAACCAAATATGTGAAAATAAAAAAAAGCCAAACAGTGTTCATGTCCAATGGCAAATTCAAAATCAGCAAGCGAAGCTGTGATCTTTCTGCACAGATGATATGATGATAGCATAAATCATATGTTGACAGTGCCACTGATTTGTCAATAGAAGTGAAGCCAAGGGGCATATATTGCTTTACACTTCCGCAATGTATGGTCCTTCACTTCCACCCCCATCAGTATCACCCCAACCTGTACCCAAACACAAGTAACACTTAAGCTTAAGACACACTGCTGACCATAAAACCCACCAGTTTCAAAAGGGTAAAATACTGAAATTGACTACTTACCCAGAGAACCCTGTAATACCGTCCCGTATATTAGCACCTACGTCTCTGTAAACACAAAATGATTCAAGAATCACATATGCATGGAAATTTCGTACACAGAAAGTTAACTCATTCTCAAGAATCACATATGCATGGAAATTTTGTACACTGCAAGTTAACTCATTCTATACTGTGGTGACAGGTATTTGTCAGTGGTTTTGGCACTGCCTGGCACGTCATGCTGCAGCTGCACTTACAGGCATGCTGGTACTTGAATGAGAGGTCTTTTTGCAAGGAACATGAATCTAGCATCCTCACCATAATTCAAAGCAGTCCATTTTAAACAGTTTGACTTCAGTAGCAGTTGGCATTGAAAAAGTTTAACATTGTCCTTTCTCACAATATTTTGGCACAGCAATTTCCAGGAGTACTTCCCAGGGTAACATGGCAGTAGTCAACAACTTTCTCAGGTGTACCTGGGGCTCTTAGGACCTAGGGCAACTAAGGAAACCTGTTGACGCAGTCCAATAATAGGACCCTTTCAGCATTAAATAGTGATCTTTTGATTCCTTTATGTCCTGGATCATTAATATTAATAGAACCACTAATGGATTAATATTTCACATTCGCCGTCACCACTACAGACATTAAGACGTTAAGCAGGCCAAATACCAGATCACTTGCATGGCTTTAAAACTTATCTAGGCCAGCAAACAGATCACTTACATGGTCTTATCAGATCATTTTCTTAATTTAAGGCATGCCCAAACTCTATAGTATATCACTAACCTGGTTTAAGTCATACCCAAGCCCCATACCAGATCACTCACATGGTTTAAAACTTATGCAGATCCCAAAACTAGATTGGTTGTATGGTGTAAAATACACCGAGGCTAAATTATTTGACATTACTTGGTGTAAGACGTACTTAAGCAACAAACCAGATGTCTAACACACGATGTACATTTAGTCTGGATGCCCTGGACATGTTAGCTGTCTGTTACTTACAACTTAAATCATTAAGTATCACCCTGTGGAAGGCAAGTTCCCTGTCTGTGAACTTCACTAGTGCGGTCTCTGTGCTATGATAAAATTTGTACGCTGATTGAAATTGCTCATGGTACCGATTTAATGAAATATGTGCACGCAATTGGCAGGCAACAACCTTTTCTACTAGCTTTGAAACATAAGGAAGATTTGATGTCGGTCTTATTTTTAAGCAACAATTGAAAACTCGCATTTTTAAGCAAGCTTTTAATGACTAAGTGGACATTCTATTGCGATTTTTTAAAGCACACTCAACGTCATCATTTATTCTTTCAACATGTATTATCAATTGTGCCATGGATTCATACTATTGTAAAGTGCTTATGAGCATACTGTGTATGGAATAAGCACTCTAAAATTGAGTTTTATTTATTATCCCTGCCTGTGCATGACTTACTTAAGACCCTGGCCCACATCACGCAGCACTTCTTTGGCTTGTTTGTGTGTGGAGACCCCGTACGTCTCCACCTCCTTCAGTTTCTTCTGGTATGCCTCCAGTTTCCGCTGAAGTTGTGCGATTGACTGTGTGGATTTTTGGTTTTTCTTCTCGAAAACTGTCTTTATTCTTTGTATCTGTTGTCTGTCTGCACTTGCTGACAGTCGCAGGTACTCATTGACATTCTCTGCAAAACATACAACAAACATGTATTATTAATGTGTGTATCTCCCAGGGTCTCGGCACATCCCCGATATTTAATGGCGTATAAATGAAATTCACAGTGGCAAAAGTTCCCTGTTTTCTAAAATTGGTAACTTTGTAGCAAACGTCTTGAAACAACTTTCAAAAGTTGTACAATTTTTTTTTTTTTTTCCACTTTGCTACAACTTGCTGAACCATGATTTGACAACTCCCCTCTCAAACTCTTATCTGGCATGCTCATGAAGGCATAACGCACAGCATTAGCTTCACCTGTTGCCCTCTCCAAGGTCTTAACTGCTATACATTGTCTTCTAAATTTACCACTGATGCATCAGGAAAGCCTTCCGAGTGATGTCCATGAGTGAATTGCAAAACAGCTCTGTAAACTCCTGTGCCATCTCTTTATCTCCCCTGCTTACACAAGACTTGTTGAAACTTTCTCCCCCATTTTCAAGACATTTTCCATTCGTTCTACATTTACCAGCATACAACAGTAGTGCTTTACGGCTGCGCAGTGAATGAGAAGCAGTCTCGCATTTTTTTCCTCACAAAATTCATAAATAACTGTTTATCACATTTATGTTATTTCCCAGAAGGCACATAAGGTGGGGTCATTACAAACAAGAGGGCTGTGTGAACAGCCCATGCTCAGCTGATCTTGACATTCATCACACTTGCAGATCTATGAACTTGGGAAAGGATCAAGGTCACCCATGTTCTGAGTAAGTCTGACCATTATAAAAGAACACTAGCATGTGCAACATCAAGGTTCAAGTAGTTCTCAAGTTATAATGAAGAGTAAAATTCATGTATGTTGCACTGTGACCCCAGAAATGAGGCCAAAGTCATTCGTGTACTGTCTGAGCATGACCTTCATACAAAAACATTAACATGTGCAGCATCACAGTACTAACTCAAAACAGATCTCAAGTTATCAAGTAAACAGTAAATTTTGTGTCAGTTGTCCTGTGAATTAGCACTAGAATACCCATTGACTTACATAGTAATCAATAGGAAAGCTGCATTGATCGATAAGTACCCGAGTTGAAAATACTTAAAAATCAGGAATCTAAAGCAGTGCCACCTAGTAAACAACTTTGTTTGACCCTTCCACAAGAACATATCCATCACATTTCACTTTAATCTGAGTGACAGTTCTGAGAACAAGTGAAATATAACAAAACCATATAAAAAATTCATAAAAAAAAAAAATTAGAAAAAATTGCAGTGCCACCTGGTGAACAAATTGGGAACTATGTGTCCCTGGGAGTGTCTATGAACGATATCAAAACAACTGGGTGAGCAGTTTCAGAGGTGAAGAGTTTTTAAGGTTTGCCCCCAAAAAACGAAAAAAATTCATAAAAATTCCAAAAATCAATAGAGCGTGACCATTTGAACACACCTGGTAGAGATCCACCCAAGGCACATCCCCACCAAGTTTGAAGTAAATCTGGCCAAAATTGTTTAAGTTATAACCATTACAAGAAATTCCCATGTTAAAGCTTTCCTATTAAAACTTTTGTAAAGATTTAAAAAAAAAAAAAATCATAAAAAAAACAAAATTCATTGGAACATGACCATTGGAACAAACTTGGTAGACACCCACCCAAGGTTCATCCCCACCAAGTTTGAAGTTAATCTGGATAACAGTTTTGGAGAAGAAGTCGCAAATGTGAATTAGCATTAGAATACTCATTGACTTCCATAGTAATCAATAGGAAAGCTGCATTAACCGACAAGTACCCGAATGGAAAAAGTCGTTAAAAATCAGGAATCTGCAGCATTCCCACATAGTGAACAACTTTGTTTGACCCTTCTACAAGGAACATATCCACCACGTTTCAGCTTAATCTGAGTAACGGTTCTGGAGAAGAAATCGAAAATAGCTAGAACACACAAAAATTTATAAAAAATTAGTAAAAAATTGCAGCACCACCTGGTCAACAAATTAAGAACACGGAGGCCCTAGGTGTCTTCCCGTGTGATATCAGAGTGATTGAGTAAGCGGTTTTGGAGAAAAAGATTTTTCAAGATTTATCAAAAAAAAGAACAAAAAAATTCATTAAAAATCCAAAAATCACTGGAGCATGACCATTTGAAGAAACCTGGTAGAAACCCACCCAACGTACATCCCCACCAAGTTTGAAGTTAATCTGGATGACGGTTTTGGAGAAGAAGTTGAAAATGTGAATTAGCATTAGAATACTCATTGACTTCCATAATAATCAATAGGAAAGCTGCATTGACCGATAAGTACCCGAATGGAAAAAATCGTTAAAAATCAGGAATCTGCAGCATTCTCACATAGTGAACAACTTTGTTTGACCCTTCTACAAGGAACATATCCACCATGTTTCAGCTTAATCTGAGTGACGGTTCTGGACAAGAAGTCGAAAATAGCTATAACACACAAAAATTCATTCAAATTAAGATCTAGGTGTCCCAGGGAGTGTTTCTGTGTGATATCAAAGTAATTGGGTGAGCGGTTTCAGAGAAGATTTTTTAAGATTTGCCCAAAAAAGAACCAAAAAATTCATTAAAAATCCAAAAATTAATGGACCTGGACCAATTGAACACACTTGGTAGACACCTACCCAAGGCACATCCCCACCAAGTTTGAAGTGGATCTGGCTGACGGTTTCGGAGAAGAAGTCGAAAATGTAAATTGTTGACGGACGACGGACGGACGGACGGACGGCTGACGGACGGAGGACCATAAGATAAGCTCAGCTGACTGACAAGTCAGCTGAGCTAAAAATGTAAAAGTTTGCCCAGACATGCAGTGTCAAGGTATATCCTTTATGTACCCCAAGTTATTACTTTGGACAATTCCAGTACACTGCACCACTATGAATAAGAACAGCTAGCACAGCTGAGAACACAAGACATTACCTCTTTCAATGCCAACTGCGACACAAGTCAAACTTCTTAAGATGACCTGCTCTCTTTTATCAATGAGGAAGGCAGATTCATATTCTTTGTGAAAAGACTTTTCATTCAAGTACCAGCATGCCAAGAGTTCCTGAGACTATAAAGGTCCGGATCAAGAGCTTTCCCAGGCATGCTTTGGGCCCATTGTGCTGAAGGAATGTCAAGGAAAGCTGTTGACGCAGTCCAAAACTTGGCACTGAAAGATGGAACATGATGAAGCAGAATTGTATAGCCAGGGACAGCTGAACCCAGGGTCATTTGGATGAGAAATGCAATCAGGGAACATTGAGAACTGGTCATGTCAATGGTAGAGTTGTGGATACTCGTGGATAAGGACAGGGCCGACACTACTTACATTAATAGAGTGCCCCCCCCCCGTAAGGTCCCCCTGATGAAAGGCCATCCTCTGATCTCCATACTTCGTAAACAATGTTTTCATTTCATTTTCTCCCTCAACCGAGGCCACCCCTCTCTTAAGGCTACATTTCTGGTGCACTTGGGGTGACCTTATAAAAGTGGGACCGCTGCATTTGAGGTGGTCTCAGGACAGGACAAAAACAAGTAGATGAACCGACACTTGCGGCCAGTTGCCATGAGTCATACGGTGACTTTTACATGACTCACCTTCTTTGGCAATCTGCTCGGCCTTGATAAGTTCCATAGTTTTATGGATCTTGGACTGTAGATGTCCAATGGCAGCCTTTGTGCGCTGGGGGTCGACGGAGTGTCCCTCATGGCCGTCAGTTTCATCCATCACGTCTGTACAGCTGCCCCCATTGGCTGCCAAGCCCAGTAGACTAGCCTCAGTCTGTAGACAGAACACTTTACATGTACTGGTGAACAACATACAACACTGACTGCCATGCCTGGTGCATAGCACATAATATTGACTGCCACCCCATTAGATAAAAACTCATCCTGCACTTTACATGTACATACCAATCCACAACACATAACATTGACTGCCACACCCATAGGACAAAACCTCATCCTGGAGAGACAGCGATATTGTTTTGGTGTTTACAATGTTTACCTTTCTCCTACCGCACACCTTTGACAAGCCATTGACCATTATGACTGCCAATCCCATAATATGTAGTTTGGGATCAGGCTTTCGTAATCATTTTCATTTGCTAGGAACTCACTTCTGTTGACCTTTTTTTTTCATTCACTCATAAATCTGTCACATCAGCCCTGCAATAGCTGGTCAGAGGCCCTTTATTGGCAGTGAGAAAAGAAGTATCAGGATCTCTCTATAAACTCTTTGTTGCCCTTCAAGTTTCTAAATTTTGTGCTCAAACTACATGGTCTTTGCCAGGTGTTGCATGTAGTTGGTCTTATACCTGTTTACCGTTTACAAAGTTTAATCTTTGACATTTCAATAGCTTGAATCAAGCAGACAGTAATGTAGCAGAAAAAAAATACATAATCATAGTTTACAAGGTTTTTTTTACTGTATATTTAATTTGGGGGGGGGGGAAATAATTATCAACATAGTTGTAATATAACTGCTATGTTTGTCAAAATAGTCAAGAATTGTATTTCCCACCTACATTGTATGTGTAATTTTTATCAATTATATCTTAAGTTTCTTTCCACATCCATGGTGTAAGTAATTGCCATCTGCATTGTGTCAATTGTTTAAGGCTTAAGGGTGGCTCCTATGACAGCGACATGTATTTGTCTTCACCCTTTAAGTGCTAATCATGGCTAAAGTTGTTTTCTCATTAGCATTATATGTATAATGGTTAAAAGATTCAAATTCATCATGCAGATACCTGTCATTCAAATACCAGCAAGCCTAGTCTAAAGCAAAAAGTAGTCTTAGTCAACAGCTTTCTTCGGGACACTTTGCGCGCAAAGTATCTCGAGGAAAGCTGTTGACTCAGTCTTAAATTAGTGCTTTAAGAGTTAACTTAAGGGGCATTTTTTTAGCTTCTGCATGTCACAATTATGTTTTTAGATGCCAACTGCATGGTTATTATCCAAAAGAATTTCCATGCCTGGTTACTGTCAAGCAGTGCATGTAGTATTTGAGTGGTTACCACCAGGTGGCGCATGTCATACTTCAGGGGGTATTGTCAGTCAGTGTGCCTTATAATTGAGTGGTAAGTGATCTGCTGATGTGTGTCATACTTACCTGGCTACTGACAGCTGATGTTTATTTCATACTCGAGTTATTTCTGTCAACTGCCATGTCATGTGCACGTGGTGACTGTCATGTAGTGTGCATCATACTTCAGTGGCAGCTGTCGGCTAGTGGGTCTCATACTTGACTAGTTACTGACAGCTGGGGTATGTCAAACTTCGTGTGGTGTCTATCATTCTTAAGTGGTTACTCTCAGCCGGTGTGTGTCAGACTTGAGTAGTTACTGTCGTGTGGTGTGTGTCATACTAAATTAGTTACTGTTACGTGGTCTGCTGTCCATCACACTGGAGCGGTTACTCTTAGCTAGTGTGTGTCATACTGGAGCGGTTACTCTTAGCTAGTGTGTGTCATACTGGAGCGGTTACTCTTAGCTAGTGTGTGTCATACATTTGTATCTTTACTAGCATGATTTGTTCCTTTCACAAATTAATTTGCTATAATGATTTAGAACTATGCAGTTTTGCAGTGAATGTTACGGAATAGGACTTTGCTCTTAGAATGTCTGACTTGGTAGTGTAGAAACGGTACATGGGCTTACAGATTTAGGTGTGTCAAGTTTCTCTTTGTATAAATACTTCAGTGGTTATTGTCATGTGATGTGTATCATACTTGAGTGTTTACTGACGGCTAGCGTGTGTCATACAGTGGTGATTAGAACTAGCTTCCCTCCACAGTGCCTCACCCTGTGATTAAATCCACTCGAAGGGCGCTTCAGATGCGCTCTAGTGGCGCTTCAAGTGAGTTCCAAGCTCGCGCGCAAGAAGCGCATTTAACACGTTGCTCAAATTTTCCCATTTAAACAGAACGAAATGGTGTACATGCAGAAATATAACTGTGTCATATTTGCGCATAAAATACCAGAAATGCTGTGAGATCATCAATCAGTCGCAAATATGCGCCAATAACTGCATTCACTCAAGCGAAAATGGCAAGGTTGATACACAACAAATATACTGTGATGAAAAGCAGAATGGAGCATTTGTTCAGTGAAATTCCTAATCGTACAAAGAAGATCATCGATCAACATTATGCTGTTTACATTTTACAATGCATATCCAGCATATTCAATGAATTTGAGTCTTCCTGCGGCTCATGTCCATGTGTTTTCAGTGTTGCCAACCCTCCCGGATTTCCTGGGAAACTCCCGGAATATTACGCTGAAAATACTTGAAAAAGTGTGGATTTTTGACAATTTTGAGTCACCTCCCGGAATTTCATCAATATTTCCCTTCTATATTTCATATTAATTGATCAATCTCCTGTGATTTTACTTTTTATCTCCCGGATTTTAAGTTTGGCAGGTTGGCAACACTGTGTTTTGTTCACAATGCATCTTTCCCCTTTAGCAAAGTTTGTGTGGAATGCTTCTTCGTCAAAATTTAAAAATGGACGGCAACAATAAACTTCTTGTGTCACATCTATATCGCCCGTTTTTGGAAGTTCATTGCGGAACAGCATCCATGTTTATTGTTTTCAATGCATTGCTGGGCAGTTATGGAAAATAGAAATGGAAGTACTTTTCAGCTATTGTCGGCAGCCCATAGTGCTTTTGCAAAGTATTCTGAGTACCATATTTGGATCCACAACCTTGAATGAGTTTCCAAATATGGATATTATCATCAAATCTGACTGATTTTTACGGCGGGAGATATCACCACACATCAAATTGAGCCAATCAGAGGAGAGTATCCCAAATATAACAGGCTTTTGGGCTTTCCCACGGTACTAAACATTCCAGACAATTGTAAACAAATATGGCCCTATGGGGAACGCAAAGTTTTGGAAACTTGCTTTTTTAATGTGGGTTTCAACACGTTTACTTGCCGTAAATGACTATCAATGATTATACTGCATGCACAAATAAATGAAATGTCACTACTGAAGACTATGACACTGAACCAGGCATACTACTGACACTGTATGTGCCGACACCTGTTCCTACATGCTAAAATGCCAGAACAGACAGCAACTGTTTTGGTGTGTTCCTTGCACATTTTTAAAATTCACGAGGAATTAATTTGAAGAGTAGAGTGGACTGACACCCAAGTAATATGAGGGGAAAAAAGTTAATCTAGGCATTTTTATGATAAATAGGCAAATTAATAGTGGTGATGTCTATGGTACCGGCCGGGTAATAATACCAGTGACTATTGACTGTTCGTGCCATTTCCATTTTGTCACATTTAATTTTAATGAGGATCCAACGCGTACTAGAATCGAATGCGCATGGACTTAAGACAAATGCGCAGCTGTGAACGGAACAGGGGGATGCATCACAATGGAATTTATCAATATGCATATAAGTGTACTGGAAAAGAGACAGAACAACAATGCAGAAAAATGACCCTTTAAATTTAGCCATATTTGTACTTGAAACATGTTTCAAGCACGTTCGAAGCGCGACATTCAATCGCAATTTTCTGTGTTGGACAGGGAAGTTAGTTTTAATTACCACTGTACTTTAGTAATTACTGTTAGCCGGTGTGTGTCACACTTTGAGTGGTTTCCGTCAGCTGGTGTGTGTCATACTTGAGTGTTTACTGCCAGCTGGTGTGTGTCATACTTTGAGTGGTTTCCGTCAGCTGGTGTGTGTCATACTTTGAGTGGTTTCCGTCAGCTGGTGTGTGTCATACTTGAGTGGTTTCTGTCAGCTGGTGTGTGTCATACTTAAGTGGTTACTGTCAGCTGGTGTCATACTTAAGTGGTTACTGTCAGCTGGCGTGTGTCAGACTTGAGTAGATACCGTCAGCTGGTGGGTGTCATACTTACTGTGTCCATGTCTTCCTGACTATGCTGGGTTTCCACTAGCGTACCAGACCCAGTGAGGCTAGTATCACTACTAGGTGGTGCTGGCCTCAGGCGCGAGCTCGACGTCGAGCCGGCCTCACTTCCCAGCGACTTTTTCCCCATCAGTGGACTTTTCTTGCGAACCTTTTGTCCCGCTAATTTGGGTTCGGTCTTCTTCCTACAATCATACAATATCAAAGCAACATTGAACAACAGCGTCCAGTCATGTATTGACGAGTATTGGATGTCAACAAGTAACCGACTGTCAGCCCCCATGAAACACACCAGAAATACCACGCCCAGTACTCGCAAAACAGCCCAGTACACCACAATACCACAGCCAGTTCTCACAACACAGCCCAGTACACGCACATGTATAGTCACCTGCGAAATACAGCAAGGAAGCAGCAGTGTTGTTAATGACTGAGTTCATCAGACAACAGAAACAAGCATGCAACAAGTGTGAGTATTCTGCACAACCCATAATGCAAAATCTCTGTTATTTTATCTGTTATCTTATTTGTGATTAAATCAGAGGCTTTTGATTGGTTGAGACCCAAAGTGACATGGTCCTCAACATTTCCATGTTACACAAGCCACATTTCATGCTTGCCATTGAATACACTTCTACCTGGCAGTGATTCAATCCCACAGCTCTTTGCACATCTTTTTGAAGCAGCTAGGAAAATGGCAAATCCATTCACTGCAGGCATTGCTCTACATTGCGGCAAACCCTGGACAAAAGTGGGGTTTTGCCCACCTTTCAACTGAAGAAAGAGAAGTGAAAATAAGAAATTTGCCACCAGGAAATACCATAAGGACAAACAAAAGGGCAGCAAGATTGCTTAAGCCTTAAATGGCTGAAATGGACCTACCTCCCATTGGTCGAGATAATAATGCAATGTGCGCATGCTGTCATCCACAGCAGAGACACCTGGTGGGCGGAGACAGCCTACTACTTGTAATACAAACTTCACGGATCTATCTGAAGGTGTACTAAAATGAACTGCTTTCTAAATTTTACATGAATGGCCACACAATGAAGGTATGGAACATACCAGGGAAATGTAGAATTATTGTTCTCGCCTTTGATGATAAAAAAATAAGTTGTCATTCAATGGTTTAGAGTGGACTGCAGTGATATGCCACACTCAGAAAGCTGTACTTCGCTCAGTTAGGACTTCGTACAATACACCTTTATGCATGTAGACTATTCAGTGTACAGGCTCTGAGCCATTGATTAACTACTGTGAACCCTCGATCATTATAACCATGCTCAGATATCCGACATAGTCATTTAAGCACACACCTTTCCAGGAATCCAGGAACAAAAAGTGCATTTTCTGTGTTATTCGATTCATCTATCTGACATAGTCTGTTATCTACACATCTTCAGGAACAGATGGTGTCATTATAATGAGTTTTCACTGTAATATATTTTGTATACGATCATGTACCATGCACCACATGTACGATTGATAATGATATTCTAAAAATAAAATTTTGTGCCAAAACAATGACTATTACAGCACCAAAGTCTGTCTGCAGAGCCTTGTTTTGATTTTTTTTGTTTTTGTTTTTTTGTTTGTTTTCTTGTTTTGATTTTAGTGCCTAATTTTGGCACATGACATAGTTCTAAATATGAAAGCATTTCTACCCATTTTTGGGGGGGGGGGGGGGAGGGGAGGGGAGGCTTGAGTTGGGAAGCACAAAAAGGGTTTTTTCAACCCTATTTTGGTCACTTGCATTTTGGTAACATCAGATATCAGAATCATACATGCTGTGCAAAATGTTAAAAAGTTCTGAAACCTAGGACTAGTCTCAGATGTGCAACAATAATGTGTGCAGCCTTGCTGTGGTTTGCCCATACCAGTTCTTGCCATCGGTTGCTTCGAGAACAGATTCAAGGTCACAAAAGACATGCCAAGCACGTGTTGTCAATCTATTGGGTAAAGTACTAAATTACACTTTGATGTTCAACTTAATCTGCACAACTGCCATGCACTCAGCATCTTCATTTGTGAGAGGCAAGGAACTGGTGTACGATTGTTAGATTTGGGTTTATTTACCCACAGCTTTTACTTAGGCCAAAACTGCAATATACAATTTATCACTTGTGACAAATTAACAACATCTGATATTCTCTTGTTACAACCTTAAGAACCAACATTTTCCGCCAAAAATGCAGCAGTCGGGGAGTGCTGTTAATCCATGAAAGCCCATGTCTGTATCATGTATAGCTCTTCATGCAGGCATTGTATGGCTCCATGGAAACCCCTACCTATCCTCCTCCCTGAAACTGAAGCGGACATTTGCCAATGTATATACCTGTACCAATGTTTAAACTCCAGCCACTTCTTACCATTCTTTGTGTGGACATATCAGGGTTATTCATTCTGTGATTCTAACATCCGTTATTGCAATTCACGCCAATCCGTAAACATTATCACATGATTCCAGCATTTCCCCTTGTCAGTACATTCTGGTCTTTCCCGATGTCGATATATGCCTGTCTTTTTCATCCCCATGTCAATACATGCTGGTCTTTCTCCTCCCCCATTTCAATACAATGTAGTGCTTCTTCATGTCAATATATCTTACTCTTTCTTTTCGCCATGTCAATACAGCCTGGTGTCTCTCTGTGTCAATACATGCTTGTCTTGCTCATTGACAAACACACTACTATTCTTTTACCATCTTAATAAATGTCAGTCTTTCTCCATGTCAAGACATGATAGTCTTTCTCCAAGTCCATATGTGCTAGTCTTTCTCCCAGTCAATACATGCCAGTCTTTCCCCATGTCAATACAATTAGCCTTTCTCCATGCCAATACAAGCTAGTCTTTCCCCATGCCAGTTACAAGCTAGTTTTTCTCCATGCCAATACAACTAGTCTTTCTCCATGCCAATACAAGCTAGTCTTTCTCCATGCCAATACATGCTAGTCTTTCTCCATGCCAATACATGCTGGAGAAACTTTCTCCATGCCAATACATGCTAGTCTTTCTCCATGCCAATACATGCTAGTCTTTCTCCGTGCCAATACATGCTAGTCTTTCTCCATGCCAATACATGCTAGTCTTTCTCCGTGCCAATACATGCTAGTCTTTCTCCATAATACAAGCTAGTTTTTCTCCATGCCAATACAAGCTAGTTTTTCTCCATGCCAATACATGCTAGTCTTTCTCCATGCCAATACATGCTACTCTTTCTCCATGCCAATACAAGCTAGTTTTTCTCCATGCCAATACAAGCTAGTCTTCCACCATCTTAATACATGCCAGTCTTTCTCCATGTCAATACACATTTGTCCTCCACACGTAATTTCAGCAGTTCTCCATGGCAAACCACACGAAATACACCCTCATCCTACAGGTCACAGGTGGTGAGACTTGCTGAGGACAGGTCAACAGTGTGTGATACAACCATACCAACAGGACTATCTTCTATTATTCACTGACCAACTAACAACAGTTATATTTATGCAGTGGTTAAGTGTGTGCACATTTTCTTGCCCAGTGAGAGATAAACGGGGCAATGCAAAGAGCCCAGTGCAAAGCTGACATCTGCATCAAAAAGGTTCATCTGGTCTTGGAGATGAAGGTGCACATAGCTGGCTTTCAGAACTTTTTTTTCTTTTAAGGTGCATGTTGTATACTGGTGCAGACTTGACACGATGCCTACAGCCTATCATGTCAGCCTCCAAATGAAACAATCCATTTACCCACTTTGCAATATCTCGGCTGACTTGCTCAAATGCCCTAACTGTCGGCAAAACAAGAAGACGACTCTGTTCAGGGTTTAGAGTCATGTTCACCAGCATCCAGCCATCCATAAATATGATTACAGCTGTCAACAGTTATGACTGGCTTTCAAGGTAAATGTCACACAGGCAGAGAGTCCACAGGGCCCCTGTGCTCTTTACACATCAATGCACACAGATCCATGCACACACAGGCAACCAGGTGGACCATCTTCAACATCATCAGCAATGTACCACTCAAATTACACTAATGTAATCCTATCTTTAATCTGACTCAATCATCGTGATGACAAACAGCTTTTTATATCTGGGCAGAGAATCAATAAGCCATTGTATAACAACAGGAGGTATTCTGTACATGTTGACTCTTTGTGATGTGGGTAATATGACAATGTATACATCCATCTGTCAATAAGAACACCTGTGTACATACATCATGGCCTCCCATCATGAAGCAACTTTCATCAACTTGTGTACAGCATATCACTGTGCAACCATCAACCAGGATTATAACACATGTAACCATCCAATCGGCATGATCTGGGATTACGGTACAAACAACTATCCAATCAACATGGACCGGTGCCGTAATACACATAGCCATTCAGTCAACATGACATGGGACTATGATATATCTAATCATCTATTTATAGAAAACTGCTACTATAATATATGTATCCATCCAATCAACAAGACCTGGGACTGTATTACATGTAACCATCCAATCAACAAGACCTGGGACTATAATACATATAACCATCCAATCAACAAGACCTGGCACTATAATACATGTAGCCTTACAATCAAGAAGACCTGGGCCTATAATACATGTAACCATCCAATCAAGGAACTATAATACATATAACCATCCAATCAACAAGATCTGGGACTATAATACATATAACCATCCAATCAACAAGACCTGCAACATAATACATGTAACCATCCAATCAATCGGGCCTGGGACTATACTACATGTAACCATCCAATTAGCCATGAACTGGATAATATAGGTTCATATGATCATCAAATTAACAATGAACTTCGACTTAGTGTACATATAAGGTATGTATATACAACCATCCAATAATTTGTGAACTATAACTATGTGTCTGTGTGTGTGTATATGTATATATATATATATATATACACACACACACACACACACACACATATGTGGCATTAACCATAAAATGTGATAAAATACATGTACACTGCACATAACCATTCCATTAACCATGACCTGTGCCCACACGTGTAATACATGTACACATATCTATGCAAATAACCACGAACTGCAAGTATAACACATCATATGAAACCAAATTCCCCATGCACTGTTGTCACAGTACAGGTGCATGCATCCAGTTTCCCATCAGCATTGGCCATACAACACACATGAAGGAATTCAGTGTGACTATTCTAAATATAACCCCCTGATTAACTATAAACTAGACTAAAAAACATGCAAATATACAATCTTAGAGACTAAAATACATGTACATGTTATAAAACTGATGACATGCCGTGACTACAAGATATGCCATATAGCCATCCAAATAGCCATGAATTATGACTTAGATAAATATGTAACTATCACTTAACTATGAAGTGAGTAAAACAACCATCAACTGTGAGTGTTGCACGTACAGTTAAACATAAAGTTATATATCACTGAAATGTATGTACATGTAACTATCAAGTAGAAGTCTAGAAGTCCTACAAGTGCTGTGTTTTGTCCTAAAATGCCTAAAGAGCTGAGCATTAATTGTGCATGTGTGGCAGCATTGGGGGGGGGGGCACAAGAGACATGCTGCTCTTGTCGAAGAATTTGGCTCAGACTGCACAGGACATGTAACACTTTGTGGCAACCGAAAAATCTTATAGTGTGCTTTTATTGGAAGTGTCCAGGGATATCCCCATATCCCCTCATCATGATGTCATTTTAACTGGCACCCCCTCAGAAAGAAGCATGCCATCTGTTCCACACTCACTGACAACTGGCTAACACACTGCAACTTGCCAAAGCGCCATGTGTGACATCTGCACGGGTCATGTGCCTGCTGATTTACCTGCTGCCACTGACATGCATGCCGCAGTGCCCTCTGGTGAGTATCAATGTCAAAATACAGTCCGCACCAAGTCCTTTGATGAGGGCAGTATGTTTACTGTGCTCCTCGCCCGTCCCCCACCCCCTCCTGCTGCCCCACATGCACAATTTTACCCTCTGTTTAGACTTTTTTGGGGGCAAAACGAAATTGTGGAAACACTTCTCCAAGCATACTATCCAAGGTAAACCATGACAATATGACAAATGAGCCTCCTGTGATAAATTAAACAATGGTTCAAATGAATGCTTATACACTTTTATGTGTGTGAGATGGTGGGTCTTGAAGAAGCTTACAGGTCCACAATAATTATTAGCATGACGAGGTAACAATCCATGGAAATGGGATATAGCGTCACCTGTAAAACACTGCTAAGCGGAATATTGCTTCAAAAACACTCACAATAACGTTCACGTTTCATTGTGTATAATTTGGTTGAATAATTGTAAAATTTGATTGCTATGAAAACAAAAAACAAAAACAAAAACCAAAATCCTTAAAAAAATATTTAAATGTGGACTTCCACATTCTACCTGCAAGCCAGGTCTACAGCTCACATTGTATATTATAACTGGCCTTTTCTATGTCGTACTATTAGGACAAGGCAAATCTGGCTACGTGATCTACATACCACTCATGACGTGCACATACATTGCCACAAAAGTGGTAGCAAGCTTGTCCATTAGTCTACAAATGTCAAAGTGGCAACCACCTGTGTTCGCACTAATAGCATGAATAGCACAAGGCTCCTTCCGCGATGTGTACATACGGAGGGGGGAGGGGTCATAACAATAGTCTTGTGTTCCCACATATAGCACTCCACTGTAAGTTCTTTCATATGCTCTTGTACAACACACACCGGATACAATGGCGTGGTTAGAGAACAGACGAAAAATCTTGTATTCCCACATAACATTGCGCAAGTTCCACTGAGCTGTGAGTGAAAGAAACACCCGCAGCAACGCCTGTGCCTCAAATCCATCAGGAATAGCGGTCCAAAACTGGCCAGCAAAAAGCAGCATTAATTTTTACCATTCTTAATCCATACAAAAAGGTCTTTGTATTGATAATCTTTAAACTGGTGAGAAGCTGGTATATCAGTCCACCTGGAAAGTATTCAAATTTTTGCCTGATTGTCAGAAGAAGCATAGTAATATTCTCTAATGGAGTGGGCTGACTTTGTGACAGTGTTGTGGCAGTTCTACAAGTTTGATTACTTAATGATATATCATACTGCGGCTATTCGCTCGCATAAGCTTGTATCAACTGCAGACAACAAGTCAATCAAAGTGTATCTATAGCCCTCATTTTGACATTACAACAGTAATAACATGCAACACATGCCCACTTATATCTATATATACATCTACACTGTACAAAGCATCCAATGGACTACATGAATCAGACTGTATTTTACGCCATTCCATGTAAGCATCACATACTAGGCATACACTGTTTGATAAATAGTCTACATCACACTTGGTCTGCCACAGTTACATCACTATGACAACTAAGGCTGTGATGATAAGTTGAATATCCTTGAGCAACCTCCTAACTCTTGGTAATGATTACTGCATTCATTCCAATAGTAGCACGCTGTGCTAACGCAAAGATTTCTTGGAGCAGACATGGTTTCCATGGAGTTTTATGATAATGATATGTCTTAATTTACAAAACTACAAGCAATGACACTTATTATAGAATCAACAGAGCATAAAATAACAACAATGAACATTCTTCTTCCATCAGAAGCAGTTAAATTTTGATAATATCGAAAAATACAGGATTTTTAATTAACCCTCCCCCCCCGATTAAAAAGAAGGTGGCATGCTTCTATTAGAGCATGTGCTACAACTGGAACAAATATGGTACATGTAGGTACCAATGGCAGCAGGAGGTCATAACAACTGGGTAATAGGGTACCAGTAGTCGGCATCTTTGCCCTGTGGTACCAATGGAGTTCACAAAGCAATGTCCCTGCCTTATGGTAAAAACTGGGTACCAATCCGCAACATCTCTGCTCTGTGGTAATAACTGGTCACTACCAAGGAACACCTGTGCCCTGTGGTAATACCTGGACACCAAGAGGCAATGTATCTCTGCCCTGCAGTAGTAATTAGGTAGCAATAAACAACAGCTTTACTTTGGGGTAATAATAAGGTACCAGCAACCATCACCTCTGTCTTGCAGCAATAACTGGGTACCAATAAACAATACCTATATGCAGTATAGTAATAACTGGGTACCAATAAGCAATACCTATGCATTATAGTAATAACTGGGTACCAATAAGCAATACATATATGCATTATAGTAATAACTGGGTACCAATAAGCAATAGCTATGTCTGTGGTAATAATTGGGTACCGATATAAAATACCTATGCCTTGTGATAATACATGTAATTTGGTACCAATAAGCAATACCTATGCCTTACAGTAATAATCGGTTACCAATAAGCAACATCTATGCTTTGCACTAGCAAGTGGTTACCAATAAGCAATATCTCTGCACTATGCATTATGGTAAGAATTGGGAAGTAATAAAACCATTTCAGACAATTAGTCAAAAATACCATAAAGCACTATTTTTGCTTTGTGGTAAAACGGAGGTACAAATGTACTGTGGTGAGCTATATTCAATGATTTACTCCGATCAAGCTACACTCCAGTTTTGTGATGATAATTAGCTTTCAATAAGCTATACCCTCACCCATATGGTAATACTTGAATGTCAACAAGTTGCCACTGATGCTAGCTAATCCCCCGCCCACAATTTCTTTTTAATATGCAATTACCAGGGGTCAGATGACCAGTAGCCACATAAAACTATGCTAATGCACACCTACTACATATGTACCACCCTGGAAATTTCAAAAAGCTAGCTGTTATATTTTCTGAGATGTGGGCAATCAAAACTGACGCACAACCCATTCCTGTGACAAAAACTCTGCACATGAAAAAAAATCACATGCATGTACAATACAGATAGCTTCCAAGAAAGACACACCTGTCACAGGATAAGCTTGGGTAACAATTAATTTTCTAATGAACATCTAATTAGACTGCCATTTGTTTAAATATGGTCAGAGTGACACCAAAATCTAATCAAATCCAGCTTCTATTGTAAAGATCACTGCATTAAAATCCACCCTGAAAATTTTGAAAGGCTAGCTGTTCTAGTTTCTGAGATATGTGGTACAAAAATTTGAGGGTGCTCAATGATCTTAGTTAATTATTTAATGAAAGACAAAAAATAGCCATATTAAACTATGTCTATGCACACCTAGTATATGACATCTTCCCACCCTGGACACTTCAAAAGGCAACCTGCTACATTTTTTCAAGACATGGCCAAATAAAATTATGGGGAAAATTTGAGGCTGCTTAATAAACTTTGTAATTAAATTAATGAAGGACGATAATTAGGCACAAAAATGTGCCTATATACACCAACTACATAAGGACGAAATGGAAGGACGGATGGACAGAAGGAGGGAGCTCATTACCATATCCCCCGCCCCCACTTCATGGGCGGGGGGTAATAAGCTAAACTTCAGCACAGGGGTAACAGTAGGGTATCAATAATCTACCTCAGAAACCTGCGATTATAATAAGACATCGGTAAGCAACATGTCAGCACTTTGGCTGATGGTAATTTGGGAACAATAGGCTCCAAAGACATATGGTTATGATATTTTCTCCAATAAGCAACATCTCAGCCTGGTGCTAATAGTGGGGTATCAATGAGTTATATCTCAGCACAAGGCATAATACTAATGTGAGTAATTTTAGAACCATATCCCAGGGGTTGATGCACATACTAACTTAGGTATTCATCTGCCTTCAGCTTGGTTTCTAGTGATTACTTGATGGTGGTATACATTGTATTTCAATATTCATGGAGACATGGTGACAACATTTTGTGCCCAAGACAAGACCTTCACCCCCACCCCCACCCCACCCCCACCCCCACCCCCACCCCACCCACACAAAAAAAAACCTCTAAGAGCATAAGTGAAATGAGAGGTGGGCATGAACCTTGTCTACAGTGGTCAAGCTACTGTCATGACCACTGCCAGGACAAACATGGTGCCCATCTCTCTTCAGACGCCAGCATTTTCTGTCATACTCTGTTAGGAATGGTTCAACATTTTCATGACTTTCCAGTTTAGTTCTTATAGTTCTAAAATTTCATAATCCTCTCTGTCCCCCAAAAATTAGCACATGTACTTGGAAAATGATAATTTTCCAGAAAATCGTACAACAACAGTATAAACAGTTGAACCGTACCTGAGCAAGAATAGGATGACAAGCCATCTGTGCACCAACAGCCCACAAACTATGACCATCACGACCATATTGACAGAAGGACACAGTGTGATCATACAATATGCTCCAAATCAGGGCAGGAATGGGGAGGGAGGGAGGGAGGGAGAGAGGGAGGGAGGGAGGGAGGGAGGGAGGGAGGGAGGGAGGGAGAGAGAGAGAGAGAGAGAGAGAGAGAGAGAGAGAGAGAGAGAGAGAGAGAGAGAGAGAGAGAGAGAGAGAGAGAGAGAGAGAGAGAGAGAGAGAGATGCCCTTTCCCTGACCCTGATACTTGGTAAGCATTGCATATGGTAATCAGGCAGATTAAGACCACAATGTTGAAGCCCTGCTTGATACATACAGCTCAATAATGACTCCACATTCCATACAGAACACGAAATGCAAACCACAAACAACAAAGCATTTAGAACCAAGAGGAATCCATGAGAACTCTGCAAAATGCAACAGATCCATTCACTTAGTATGTAAAGCATTAAAATAACTTATGAATGATTTCCATGACATACAAAGCAAGAAATCATGCACATGCTTGCCAAGAGATTTGGAACTTTGCACAGCAAATATGAATCACAGAGAAGACTAGGCTACAACAAGATAACAAGTATATCTGCCAAGCAAGAACAATATTTGACCTGCCAGATTTGACGTAAACTCATCTCCCCTGGGAAATCTCATGGTCATTCTAAACCTCAGCAAAACAATACGACTGTCTCATAGACAGGCTGTGGGTAACACAAGAGGCAAGTGGTAAGCAAGCAAAAGGTTATAAATGTATGTAAAGACTGGGCCATATGTCAGCACACATGTGAGGTAATCATGCATATTATATGTCAGTGGCTGGACTGTACCATCATCATACTTAGAGGTTACCAAGCATATTTCATGTCAGTGGCTGGACTGTACCATCATCATACTTAGAGGTGACCAAGCATATTTCATGTCAGTGGCTGGACTGTACCATCATCATACTTAGAGGTGACCAAGCATATTATATGTCAGTGGCTGGACTGTACCATCATCATACTTAGAGGTTACCAAGCATATTTCATGTCAGTGGCTGGACTGTACCATCATCATACTTAGAGGTGACCAAGCATATTATATGTCAGTGGCTGGACTGTACCATCATCATACTTAGAGGTGACCAAGCATATTATATGTCAGTGGCTGGACTGTACCATCATCATACTTAGAGGTTACCAAGCATATTTTATGTCAGTGGCTGGACTGTACCATCATCATACTTAGAGGTGACCAAGCATATTATATGTCAGTGGCTGGACTGTACCATCATCATACTTAGAGGTGACCAAGCATATTTTATGTCAGTGGCTGGACTGTACCATCATCATACAGAGAGGGGCATCTGGGCATGCTCCCCCGGGAAAATTTGAAATTTGACCTTGATTTCCTGCATTTTGAACCCTTTTCTGGCACCATCATAGACCTACTCCACATGTATAGCACAGCAACACAGCAAAAACAGTACTACTTTACAGCCACCGACGGTATAGTGCTTTTTTTTTTTATTTGACAAAAAGTGGCAGACATTTTATGGAAAGTGAGAGAGCAGGAGACTTTGTAAGAAAGTGCTAAAAAGCGGGAGATCTCCTGCTGAGGCTGGAGACTTGGGGGCTCTGGGGCTGTACATACACCGTGTGGTTACAAATAGTTGATGCGCCTATTCTTGATGTGTTCCTATTGTTGATAGGGTGGGCAAAAGCACTGTTTAATATTATCACTTGATAATTTATCTTTATATCTGATGAGTTGCCAGTCTCTGAACTGTGAAATTTGGTGCAGCGATGTCTAGCTCCATTCCCAAGCATCTCAGTTACAAGGGTAAAGGCATCTTTGAGTTCCTTATGCTAAGCAAAAAGCACACTTTTCAGAGAAAGCACAAATGTTATATTTTGATAATCGCAGAGACCCCAGCTTTTGCAGATTTGTCATAAACTGATTTCATGTTTACTTATACAAAAAATATTTGCCTCGCTGACCCACTCTGAACTTTATCTGTGAGGAGTTTTCAGTTGCTATATCAAGAATTGGAACATTGTTTTTACAAGCTCATCACTAGAATTGTAATGACATGTCTTCCACAGTCTACCTGTGTTCTTCAAGAAAAGACAACTTAGTTTATGTTTTACCATGGAAGCACAGCTCAGAGAACTTGGAAGTCTCTGATTTATAACAATAATTTTCCTACCTATGGTTAGTGACAAATTGTGCTGCATTTTACAAACCACACAGCTTAGCCTATCAAAAACTAGTACGTCATGTACACATGTATATCACTAAGCATGCATCTGATATGTTAGTGGCTGGACTGTAAAACCAACTTATATAGTGCTAATCATTCATCTGGTATGTCAGTGGTAAGACTTTACCATGACCACACATACATATACAGGTGACCAAGAATGTTATATGTCAGTGGTTGGACTGTACTATCACCATATACAATGTACAACAGTAATAATGCATATTATATACATGTATCAGTGGCTGGACTGTACCATCACCATACATAGGGGTGACAAGGTATGTTATACAATAGTAGCTAAACTGTGCCATCACTCCACATATGGGTAGTCATGCATGTTATACATCAGTGGGTGGACTGTACCATCACCATACATAGGGGTGACAAGGTATGTTATACAATAGTAGCTAAACTGTGCCATCACTCCACATATGGGTAGTCATGCATGTTATATATCAGTGGGTGGACTGTACCATCACCATACATGGGGGTGACAAGGTATGTTATATAATAGTAGCTAAACTGTGCCATCACTCCACATATGGGTAATCATGCATGTTATATATCAGTGGGTGGACTGTACCATCACTATATATAGGGGTGGGAGGGCATATTATGTGCCAGTGGCTGGATCATACCATCACCATCTCTAAGGGTGACACGGCACGTCATACATCAGTGGAAGGACTGTGCCCTCATTCCACACATGAATAATCATGCTAATTATATGTCAGTGGCTGGACTGTACCATCACCATATATAGGGGTGACAAAGCATATTATGTGTCAGTGGCTGGACTGTACTATCACCATATATAGGGGTGACAAGGCATGATATGTGTCAGTGGCTGGACGGTGCCATCACTATATGGGTAATCATGCTTGTAACATGTCAGTGGCTGGACTATACCATCACCAAATACAGGGGTGAAAGGGCATGTTATATATGTTAGTGGGTGAAGTGTACCATCACCGTATACAGGTTAGATCAAGCAGGATATGTAGTAGTGGCCATAGTGCATCATCACCACACACAGAGGTTATCATACATATCATACGCCAGAGACCCGACTGTACCATAACCATACTCACAGATAAATGTTATACATGTGGCTTGGCCACACTATTACCAATCACAGGGGGTGACCATGCACCATAAACACATCAGTGGCCAGATCATACCATCACCACAAATAGGGGTGATCAAGCACGTTATAAGTGCACGGCTGGACCGTACCATCACCATTCATAGGGATGGCTGTGCATATTATACAACAATGGCCAGACAGAACCACCATAAAATCAGGGACGATCGAGTACATGTTATCTGATTGGTTGGACCGCACCATCACCATACATAAGTGTGGTTCTGGGCTAGTTGTCTCAATGGAGAGACCATATCATACCGACATATTAGGACGAGCACAAGCATATTATACGTGGGTGGCTAGACTGTGCCATAACCATACATGGGGGATGAGCAAAAGCACATTACATTTCAGTGGCTGGGCCATACTGTAACCATATACAGGTGTGAGCATTAGCATGGTATATATGTATGTGGCTGGACTGTACCATTATGGTACATGGGGGGTGATGATGAGCAAACCCACCTGGAATATGGTGTGAGGGTGAACAGGCTACAAAGTGAAAAAATAAAAGAGGATGATTGAGACACATTAGCACTGTTCGGTGACAACTACAGTCTGCCACAACCAACTTCTTCATGTCTTTTGCTGTGGCCAAGGCCTGAGTTTCTGGTCATCAAAGTCAATAAAAATGAAGTGTCTCGTCATAGGAGCACACTCAGAACAAGCCACACAGGACCTTATGCCAAATTACTGTAAATTCCTTTAATCTGGCACGTGTAAATTTCAGTTTTTGTATTTTTGACATTTCACTTGTAGTTTTCATTTCACTATTTTGGACATAATTCCTATTCAAACAATATTCAAATATTTTTTTCACTGTGTTTTATTTTCACGGTTTTTTTACTGTCAGCAAAATAAGCGAAAATAAGAGTACAGCAAAATTAAAGCAATTTACAGAATTGGTGTGCAGCTTTTTTTCATTAAAAATTACTTGAAAATGATCTTAGTGTTGTTTACTTCAATCCCACATCATGAATTATTCAGTCAATGAGTCAAGAACCTTCCTGGGTGCACATTATATGCCCAGAGTGCACTGAGTAAATCTATTGACTGATGGCATGCGATTTTTAAGGACACCAGAGATGCACATGACATTTGTAAAATAAGATGCTTGCAGGTTAATTTTCTTATGAAAGTGTACATGTATGGCAATACATTAACTCATTCTGGCTGGCAGAATATTTAGTCACAACAGGTCATTCTGTATGCATATATATAAGCATACACATACACACACGCCCATATATATATATATATATATATATATATATATATATATATATATATATATATATATATATATATATATATATATATATATATATATATATATAGTGGAGTCTCCCTATTAAACCCACTTCAGGGACTGAAAATGTGGTCTTAATAGGAGTGGTCTTTTAAGGAGGATATAATTTAATCAACGATAAAAACAAGTCTAAATTGGTGGTCTTAATATAGAAATGGTCCCTTTAAGGAGGTGGTCTTAAAGATTCTAGTGTATGTATATATGTATGTATGTATAAATACATGCAGATAAAAATGTTGCTGTAACAAGCTATGGTGATACAGTTTGTACAGAGAGGATCTCCTGAAATTTTCTTCATCTCAGAAACGTAGCATGAGACATACATGTCCTAGTGTACCACTGTCCGGAAAGTTGTTCTGTCCTGAATGCAGTTGGCAACTTCAGTGCAAAAGGTTGCTTGCTGGACAGAAACCAAGTTCCATGTATTCTCCACTTCATACATGGAACTTGGTCTGCGTAAGAGACAATATAAAAGGGTAACTCAATGATGTACAATTTTAGGTAAAAAGAAAGGCAAATATAAAAAGACGCAGTCTGACTTGTGGTGATATGTGAGGAGTGGTCAAAATGAAAAGGCTACAATAAAGTTTCACTGGTCCCCTCCTGTATTTGAAGCATATTAGGCTGTAACTGCTTAATATATGCGCTTGTTCCATACGGTGTAACTGGTAGCAACCTCTACTTTTACCATAGGATTTTAACTGGTTCCCAACTCTGCCATAAAATGTGACTGGTTCCGTTTATCTGTCATAAAGTGCAACTGATTCTCTCCATTTCCATGGCTTGTAAATGGTTCCCTACACTCATAGTATCAGCCAAACAGGTGTCATTATATTCTTTTGGATGGCCAATCTCACATTTAGACACCCCAAAATCTTGATTTTTACAATAAGAAATGAACAGGAAGTACATACTTATTATTCTGCAACTGCTTGTTTCTTGTAAAGTTAACATGATTAAGATATCATACATTCTTAACATAATTTACGTATGGATGTCTCAATTCATAAGGAATGCTCTCTTCTTAGCATAAGCCATACAACTCATTGTGCAAACATGGCCCCAAGCCAACTTTGATCATGACACAAATATAAGACTAACATGCAAAATTTGCATGATTATAACTGATAATGGTTTGTTTTTGAAGCTGATCCAAGCACACCCTCAATTGTAAGTGTAACTGCACGCCAAACCAGGATCAGATGCTAAAGGCTCATTTAGCCTTTTTCTACACTACACTACACTACACTACACTACACTACACTACACTACACTATACTCCTAGGTCACAAAGTCTTGAAAAAAAATTAACATTTTGGATGCCTGGATTATAAATGCTGTCCTGTTTCTACCCTAATGCAATGGATGTTCGCAATTGGCTGCCTCCACTTTCACTTTATTTTGCCACGTGGTCCATGGTACGCATTGACATAACGCACACACATATCACCAACAAACCAGGCTACCTAGACTTCCAGTGATTCAAATGTAGATCTTCCCATGAAACACTTCCCAGAAACAAAAAAAAAAAAAGAGAAATTAGAACGAATAGAGATGAGTATAATTTGGAGCAGTGCATGATGGTAGTGCTGTCAGAGTATAGTACGAAACAAAATGTTCGGAGATCTTGCAGGAGAAACTACAGTATGTGTAGACAGCAGTTCTACCACTTTCCATATATCCTGAAATTTCATGGAAAAATTATCAATTCTATGACAAGATAGTTTGTCAAACTACAGTAGTCCCTCCTTCGAGAGACCGCCCCTAGTGCCACCCAAAAGGTGGCCACATAAAGCAGGTGGTCCCTCAAAGGAGGTATAAATAACATGAAAAGTACTACAGAAAGACCTGACAACTGTGGTCTCTGAAAGGAGGTGGTCTCCCAAAGGAGTGGTCTTTCAAAGGAGGGACTACTGTATTTGTATAGATTAATGCACATACAATATTTACAACTCATCTATGTTATTGTAACAAACCCAAACAATTTACCCTAAATACAGTTTTATTCTTGTAGGTAGGTGCACCACTGTAACATGCAAGAAGCAAACCAGTGGTTACACGCACACGTTTGCCTCGTACGCAGCAAAAGATTGCCATCTCAAGTGCTCTGTAGCAGCAGAGAAAAAACCATATGGTGGAATAAACATTCATCGGACCACATTCCAAAATAAGGAACAAGACTAAGAAATATCAAAGGTGTCTCAAAGACGCAATGGCACAAGAGCAGTGCATAAAGCAGGCCAAGGTCAAGGTCATAACCCACCTGACAGGTAAGCTGCTGCGGCGTTTGGTGGAATTTGATGACATGTCACCTGTTTGGACAACAAAATTAGCCACAGTGCATTAGGAGTACATGGCACAGCAGACAATTATCCAATGATAATTTAACCCGCAGGTTTTTACCCACTCATATAAACTCTCCCGATCTTGTCTTGAGCTGCACAATCTCTGATCATCTAATTTACTCTGTGTGGCTTGACACCAACTGTCACCCAGTAATATCAAAGGCTTGCACATGCACAGCTCAGACTTACAGGTGACGCACGAATAGGAGATTACAACAAAGCGACAGAAAATGAAGGAAGCGAAAATTCCACCCTGTAGTACAGAGTTTGCATGGCTCTACACAGTGTAAATCCTAAGCAAAATATCCTGGTACCAATTTATTCACAGAAGCTGCAAGTAGGGAAACCATGGTAATTGTTACAGTGCACAAAGACAGCATGTAAAAATGTACACCAGGAACAAAGTAATGCAGGTTACAGTCATGTGAAAATGGTACAAAAGGCTACAGTCATGTGGATATTGTCTAACAGGATACAGATGTGCACATATTGCACAGTAGGTTAGTCATGTAGAGTGCTATACCAGGTTACAAATATGTCAATATTGCACTCTAGGTTACAGTCATGTAGGTGTGGTATAGCAGGTTACAGACATGTAGATATTGTACAGTAGGTTACAGTAGTGTCGTGGTATAGCAGGTTACAGACGTAGATATTGTACAGTAGGTTACAGTAATATAGTTGTGGTACAGTAGGTTACAGTAATGTAGTTGTGGTATAGCAGGTTACAGACACATAGATATTGCACAGTAGGTTACAGTAATGTGGTTGTGGTACAGCAGGTTACAGACACATAGATATACAGTAGGTTACAGTAATGTGGTTGTGGTACAGGTTACAGACACGTAGATATTGCACAGTAGGTTACAGAAATGTAGTTATGGTATAGCAGGTTACAGATGTGTAAATATTATACAGTCGGTTACAGTAATGTAGTTGCGGTATAGCAGGTTACAGACATGTAGATATTATACTGTAGGTTACAGTAATGCAGTTGCAATATTGTACAGTAGGTTACAGTAATGTAGTTATGGTATAGCAGGTTACAGACGTGTAGATATTGTACAGTAGGTTACAGTAATGTAGTTATGGTATAGCAGGTTACAGACATGTAGATATTGCACAGTAGGTTACGGTCATGTAGGCAATTTATGACAGGTCTAAGTTGCGTAGATATAGTATGGCGGGTTACAGTCCTGTAGATATGGAATAACAGGTTAAAGTTGCATAGACATGACTAGGCCTGGAAGGTTTACAAATATGCAGATCCATACAGCCAGACAGTAAGATTATCAGTACCACTGCACTCACCCAACCTAAAATGACCATTTTGTCATAATATTACAAGAATGTACTGTCCACACCATGCACCCTTTTCTCCCACATTTGAATGAAATTTGAAATATTCTTCCCCAAAAAAGTTCTTGCCAGTGGAAGTAGATTTTTTTTCTGCACTTTCATTCAGAAGTGTCTCTACTTGTAATCTTTTCTACTGTGTCTGAATACAACATCTGAATGTTTACTGAATTGAGTTAAAGCCCCTGTACCACTGTGACAAAACCTATGTTGTGACAAACCTGGCAGCAACAGTGTGTACAGACAATACAAAATGTACTTGAGTAATATCAGGCAGAAGTATTCAAACCTGCCTCCACTAAGTAAAAATATCAGAAACAAGTTCACCAATTGGAAAACCTGGCATAATTGGCTGGATGAAGAACATGAACCAATCAGAAAGCACCTGGCATTGTTGGCTGCAGACAGAACATAAACCAATCAGCAAGCACCTAGCATTCAAGACTACCTTCCTCGCTTAGAGTCAATACATGTACTAAAAGCATATCCAACTAGAATTGAACTCCATTTTTACAGTACACATACTTGAACGCCTTAAAGACACTGCTAAAACTTCAGTTTGTTGGCTGTCTAATGCATTACATAGCCTCTCAGCGTGAAAATATAAAATGCTGATCAAGAAGTACAACTAACTGGCATTGATGGTTATAATGTAGCTCCAAAGCATTAATGTAAAGTACTAAAAGCATGTATCCAATTCATATAAGAAGCTGGGCAATGTTTTCAGTTTCTATGCTGTTTAAAACACTACATACCACTCATTGGGGCAATATTTCTGCAAGCAAACAGACGTGTACACATCAATTAGGATATGTCAACAAAGAAAGAAAGAAGCGCCTATCTAAAATTTTGAAAATTCTAGATGCAGGCGCCTTTTTTTCTTATCAGTTTAACTCTTCCAACAGCTTTCCTTGGCACACTTTGGGTGCAAAATGTGCCCAAAGTGCACCAAATGAAAGCTGTTGACCTGGCCCAGGGGTCGAAATAATGTAAGTCCTTCAACCCACAACTGACAGTTGTGTTGCTTGACTGACAAACTTTGTGATCTGCCAGTCTTGTGGACCGATGGAACTCGTCGCCAAACATTTTGACATAATCTTAAAGAGAAGACAGTTTTAATTATTAAGGCTCTCAGCAGTGTTTGACAGTTCAAACTTCAAAATTTTCAGTTTTGTCCAAAAAATATTTTGTAAACACAGGTATACAGAATGCCATTCCATTCGTGCTGGTGAATTTACAAAGTCAGGAATGGATAGTAATCATGGAGGACTGAGCTGAGTCTCATGGACTGATGAGTATCAGACAGTATCAGTCCTGTGGACTGACAGATTCTATGGCTTTTTTTCAACCCCTGTGGACCATTCATGAACTCTCTGCAACTGTGACATGCTGGTACTTGAATGAAGGTTTGTCTAAAGGGATTTGAATCTAGTATCATTCTGTCAATTCTGAACAAAATAAAAGAGTTAAAATCCACAAATTTAACAATCAGATCATCATCCACTGTTTAGGGAAAAAAACACAATGTTAATTGTGTATTTTTTAACCCATTTCTAGCTAACAACAACAACAAAAGTTGTGTTCACGAATGTGAGTTGTTGAAATGATTTAATCGTTCTTTGTTGAAACTCCTCATATCAAGAACTTTCGTTTAAGAGCCAGCAAGTTTGTAGCTCAAGAGAATAAAAGACTGATTCGAGTCAATAGCTTTCCGTGGCTTGCATTAGTCATATTGCACCCAAACTGTGCCAGGGAATGCTGCTGTGTCAGTCTTCAACCGAACACTGGATGAATCAGTACACTGTCAATGATACATGAAATCTGTAATGTGTGGGGCTTCATCGACAGCCTCTCATTTTGTGTCTGTAATTTAATCTGGCATCAATCACATGTGCAAAGACTGTATTCCATCACTGTCCAAAAAAACAAAAACAAAACAAAACAAAAAAATTGATATAAGAATTTCATCACACTTAAAGTTTCCTGGGGATATTCGTCAGACCAAAAAAAGGGTTTGAGAAACAGCGAGTAAGATTGTGACATTTGCTCATGACCTTCCCCTGACTGCCCCAAGGTCATGAATATAAAACACCTGAAAAATACTCATTTGTGTGTGCGTGTGTCAACATATAATATAACTGACTTCACTTGTGTTGAAAAAGCTAGTTGGGGTACACTGAACAAGCAAATTCTCAGTTCAGACTATAATCGCTAATATCGTCCAGGACATGGCAGAAAGGTGTGGGCTTTGTGGGTGTGTTGGTCGTCACTGTCACATACACCGTCGTGCTGTTAATTGATCATCCCACCACCTTTTGCCTGTGCACAGTTTCAACTGACATTGTGGTACTTCCGCCACACATGTTGCCATTAAGTGCTCCACTTTTAATGCATAAGGTGTCTGCGGCTGGAGAGATCTCCATTAAATAAGTGATATATTACGATAACTACCTTGTATCGTCCACCTAATTAATGAGTGATCATCTTTGTGTTACACGTATGTGTACATGTGGTGCAAGGAATGTACATTGTAATGTAACATGATGAATAACGCTATATACTAAATGATGTAATGAAAACATGTTGTTTTAATCATGTGGACCAATTATTGTGTACAAATATGGCATATGACTAACTCTGAATTCTGACCAATATGATGGATTAAAGCTTGCACCCACCGACATACAGTAAATGTACTAATAAAAAATCAACAATTTCTTGAAATAACACACCTCTGTAACAGAGGACATTCCAAAGGGAAAAAAATCACCATCATGACTAAAAAATATCAAAATTAAGAACAGATACATAAGAGACTGTTTGGCACTGATTTACAGCTTATGTGGTGTTTGTGACTTTGCAACTATAACATGGAATGTACACCATCCCTGTTGTGTAATCAGATTCTCCAGAAATGACTCGGTACAATGTGATATGATGCACTTCCTGTGTGGTATTTCACTGACACCTCAGACTGCATTCTGTGTTAGACACAATAGCTACATTACGGGCATAAAAACCAGCCGAAATTAAGTTAGTGTGCCACAGTTACACAGGTGTATCTACGCCCTTTTTATCTGTACACATGAGTGATTCTACAAGTACCCTGATGGTCCACTAACACGAACTGCCCAGTTTTTCACTTACCAAATTTGGAATCATTCATTAGAAATCTACCATTGGTATCTTGGACCAACCCTTGCACATAAAAGTCAAAGTTTCTGTTTCCATTCTTTCTCTACAGGTAAACTGATATCAAATTAGAATCAGGCAATATGCCCGTTGATGTCAAAATATCTCGACTGACATTGTCTCGACTGTGGTGCACGTTACAGACAGTAAAGATGGCCTATCACCGCAGCCCCCCCCCAAAAAATCAATAAAAATGTGTATGATACAAGGTCATCTGACATATGATGCTTAAGTGGAGGCGCTGGCTATTTTAATGGTCCACTTGATGAATATTTGATATTCCAGATTGCTTGCAACAATCTTCATGCTCATATGAATATTAACACAGTCTTTACAGTCCTCATGTTGCATATGAGGCAGTTCCCACACAGAATTACTCCTACATACAGTCTCAGGATCAGTAAATTTCATATATATATATATATATATATATATATATATATATATATATATATATATATATATATATATATATATATATTATATATAATATATATATATATATATATATATATATATATATGTATATATATGTATATATATGTATATATATGTATATATATGTATATATATGTATATATATATGTATATGTATATGTATATATATATGTGTATGTATATGTATATATATGTATATATATATATGTATATGTATATATAAAACATACATATACAGTGGTACCTGCTGTATGCAGCCACTGCCATGAGAAATCACATGCTTTATATGGCCACATTTTTCTTGGCCACAAGACTCGATTCGTTTATAAATTTACCTGTGGTGACATGTTACCTACTGTATTGCTGTATGGCGCCACCTTTTGGGGCAGAAAGAATGGTCACATAGAGCAGGTACCAGTGTACATGTGTATAGATACATGTACACACAGATATATATACATTTGTATATACATACATACATACATACATACATACATACATACATACATACATACATACAGTGGTCCCTGTCTTGAAAGAGCACCTTTTCAGGATACTTTGCTCAACACCTTTCATCTTATTTATACCTCCTTTGAAATACTACAATACAATCATCCCTCCGGCTGTCTTCCAAGCCAGGTTTCACTGTACATACAGTGGTCCCCCTCTTATACGACCATACCAAATGCAGCTAAAAAAGCTGCCTCGTACAAGGGATGGCCTGTCTTGAGGGGGAGAATAGAGTGGAAATATCATACTGTCTCCACAAAAATGCTGGCATTTCAAGAGGGGTGGCCTCTGGTGAGAAGGGCCTTATAAAAGGGGGGACACACACACACACACACACACACACACACACACACACACACAGTCAGAAAAACACACACACACTGTCACAGTGTCTGTAACAAACAAGATATAATTCTAGTTTAACTGTCCTCCAAGGAGTCCTAACAGTGTGTATACATTGGATGAGTATGGTGAAACCATATATTAATGATCAGAATGTCGATACAGTGTACCATATATAGCTGGTATATGAGATACATGATGAAACAGTCTTTGTAGGGTTAATATAGTGACACAGTGTATCATTTTTTTTTTCAGATAGGTAGGGTGATACAATGACTATCATCAATTATTAAAGTTCATGTAAAAACCTAAGCACAAAATCTTAAAGGTTAGGTTATATCAAGGCGTGCAGCTCTGCTACAAAACAGGCCAATCTCAATGTCTTCTGGGCTCCCCCTCTGTTGTGGAGACATTAAGCTGCTTGCTCAGCTTTCAAGGCAAGTTATACCTTGTCCAGTTGACATATACTCAACTACTTACAGCTCTGGCCAGCATTTATTTGATCCACTAGCAACTGTTACAGTTGAAACTTTTGCTTTTAAAGTTAATTTGTTGCACATGCCGGGTGCAAAATCTCTCAGAGAATGTTAACTATGTGTCATATCAGGCAAGCTCCTGACCCGAAGTGCTTTGAAGGTACCCATTTCTCTCATGATAAGGGATTCCATTTCATGACCAGAACATATTGTAAAAGTTTCTGTGTCCACCCTCTTCCAAGGGGTTAAACTGTAAATGATTTCTTCCAAGAAATTGCAGAATAAAACACTTGCAGAATTATTATTTACCGCAAATATACTGGCAGTGAAAATTACAAGTACTTTTCTTCTTCATGTGAAATTGCTGAGTAAATCTATGATTGGTGCAAACATAAACTTGTTGGAAAATATTTAGAAAAAGGTCAACTCACATAGATGGTACATTAGGCCTTGCCATGTCCCTCACGGGGGACATGGAAACCAGTGCCACAAGTCCCAGCATTGGCGACGAGTCTCTGCAGCCCATTATGGAGTACCTCTGTGACTGGGGTACCAATACGCATGCTTCGCCCCACAAGACGGGTGACATCTTGCCTGCACAGCACACCTTACCCAACCGGTGAGAGGGTATCCTGCCTGGCCACACACCTTGTTCTACTTTCATTGACAAACAAAACACCGATGCTTTACCTCTGTGTCAGACACTTGGTATGACACAGCTCTTAAGTTCCTACCTAATTATACCCATGACCTGCACGGTGGTCAGGGAAATGCTATTAATGAGGCTCAATCAACGCTCGTGTCCCTCTTCTGCGTATCACACCTGTCGACATGAAACCGACGTAAATCTGTTTTCTATGAATCTAGCAGATGGCAATAACGTCACGTGGTCAGATTGTTATAGTTATATTGCAACCTGTTGGCGGCCTCGCCCACGACAACGCCTGCTGCCATGGGACTTCTACACAGCCGCACAGGCTGACAATCATGGTGAATTATCATGGTGTGTTAGCCTGCGTGACAGGTCCTTTAGCAGTGTGAAAGACAGTAATACCAGCTACATATAAATATCTCTGTATCACTAAGAGAAACTCTTGTAAAGACCTCCACCATACTTCCTAAGTACCCTATTTTGCAGGAGTCTCCCACTTTTTGGCTGGAATTTCTGGACTTTTCAATATAAAATTTGCCCATTTTGACAAATTTCTTCCACGAGCATACATTGACTTCTGTATTCTTTGCTAAATATCAAATATCCCACATGGCAACAAAAAGAAAAAAATATCTCCCTATCGATTGTCAGATGATGTTGACAGCTCCACTTCCATGTGCTTTATAATACAGTGAGACCTCGCTTTAACGACACTCAGATATCCCACATATTCACTCAACAACACAGGTTTTGAAAGACTTAAAATAATATTAGATTCCTTTGTTATGCAACTCATTTATCTGACATATTCAGATATTTGACACATTTTGCAGCAAACAAACAGTGCATTATAATAAGGTTTCACTGTACATGTAATATCCACAGTGCTTAGGCTTGGCAAAGATCTTGAGACGTTCCATTTGGTGTGAAGTTCTGGACCTGTATTTGCATGTATCAGCATGGATCATGTAAGATAGGACTGCTAGGATGACTAGCTTTGTCTGCCGCAAAGTTATACCTGACACAATCCCCATGCTCCGTGGAGACTTCACACATTAAATGCGAAAATTTAAATGTCTCTGGAACAGCCTCCTGCCTATCTACACCCCAGAGCAACCTCCTGCCCATCCACACCCCGGAGCAGCCTCCTGCCCACACACACCCCACACCCTGGCACCTACCCTGAACACAAAATATTGATATTTCTTTATTTCATTTCATATTTGTGTTTAATCTGTGCTGGCTGGTATGAACAGATATGCAACTCCATTTAGAGAATTTCAATGTACATTAAACTGGTTTTATTGTATACATCGATCTGCACAGACTAGTATTGTATGTATGTATGTATGTGTGTGTGTGTGTGTGTGTGTGTGTGTGTGTGTGTGTGTGTGTGTGTGTATGTATGTATGTATGTGTGTATGTATGTATGTATGTATGTATGTATGTATGTATGTATGTATAAATGTATGTATGTGTGTATGTATGTGTGTATGTATGTATGTATGTATGTATGTGTGTGTATGTATGTATGTATGTATGTATGTATAAATGTATGTATGTGTGTATGTATGTGTGTATGTATGTATGTATGTATGTGTGTATGTATGTATGTATGTATGTATAAATGTATGTATGTGTGTATGTATGTGTGTATGTATGTATGTATGTATGTATGTATGTATGTGTGTATGTATATATGTGTATGTATGTATGTATGTATGTATGTATGTATGTATGTATGTATGTATGTATGTGTGTATGTATATATGTGTATGTATATATGTGTATGTATGTATGTATGTATGTATGTATGTATAGCATCCAACAATGCTTTCTTGGGCAGGGGGGTAGATGCTGTTTACACATGAATTTAAGCTTTCATTTTAGAGTTTAAAAACTGACTTCTGGCTCCGAAAACAAGAGCAGCTGTGGCCTTGTTTACTACAAAATACCACTGGTCATTCGAGACGAGGCATTCCTGAAAATAAGGCTTCACTGTGTTAAATTACATGATAAACCCGCTTCTCTCCCTCTACACTATGTCCATACAAGTAGGCTGTCAAAATGAATGATTTTATATATATATATTTCTAATATATACTCTTACAGGAATCGTGAGATAATGCTTGCCGCCAAGTACAAATCATTGAAAATGACAGAACTAGTCAGCAATACTGTTTTAAAGACAATATTCATATTCATGTTGACTGAATTGTTAATTTACGGAGTGAAAAATGAATGCTATGATACTGTGTGACCACGCAGCTGCCAGAACAGCCTGTGATCTGTCAGCTGAACAAACCAAGTTTAACCTTTCGCCCTGCAACTGGACAAAGCCTGGTTGGTGGTCAAATGTCATCTGCATCAATGTTTTTTCATCGATGTCAACAGTAGGGAAAATACATTTAGAATGGAAAAGTAGATCTATGAAATCTATCAAGTTAATGCACAGCTGGTCAACAGCTATCCTTGGCACAAGATAGGCACTTAGTGTCTGTCTCATGTCAAGGAAAGCTGTTGACTCAGTCCTAATTCAAGGAAGAGGTGATGAATTGTCTGTCTCTCCACTCACAGAAAATATGATACTTGAATGAAGAAGCCGCACAATTGCTGGAGGCATTAATGAAATGAAAGTACAATGACCGTGAATGAAAATGCCTGTGACACATGTTCCTCCTGACGAGAAATCCTTGAATGGTTTGTCAGCAAAACCCAGAGATACAGGTACTTCAAATAGTACTGCTTCACTACAGTACTGTGCACCTCTGTCATCATATGCCCCACCCCTCCCTCCTCATATGCCCTGCCCCTCCACCCATGTCACTGTGGCGATGTCAATCACATTCACGTCCTTTTTTATTCATCAATGCCAGGTCCACGTGTGTCTGCTGGGCGTGTTTCCTGCCTGAACATATATAAACGTCCACATGCTACGATATCATCTGCACCATATAAACACCGTCAAGTCATGCCATTATATACACACCTTTTGCACAAGCTGCTGACTAAAGCAGCATTAATGCGTTACATGACAACATGTGCATCTTCCCGACTTCTGATCCTGGAGAAGAAGGATCCAAGCTTTCACAGTATTCAGTTCCAGTGCAGTAAGCCATCCTGAAAGCTGAACAGGTCCAATGTCCGTCCAGACTGTTTCAACAGTTCGATGATTCATGTGAACTGCTGCTGCCTGATTAGCAGGGGCATCCCCTGATGAAGTCCCTACATACCCATAAAAACAATCAGTGTCCACGGCAGATGTTAATCCTCGACAATGTACACAGTTCCTGGCTAACTCTCGGCAACTTCTCCCTCAAAATCTTCGATAAAATAATAAACAAAGAGTTCACAAGTGATGACTTTCAAGGCAAGAAGTAGTTGCTGGGTGGCCCTTTTAGTCCCCCCCCCCCCACATGTAAAACAGTTTTTCAGACATTAACCCTTAAAACAAGGAGACAGTCGCTAACCCTTCCAGTCCTCGACGTGAAAAACAGTGTGTATATAGCAGACATTAATCCATACTTCCTGGTTACCCTTCTCTATCCTGCACATAGAAAACGTAATCCGTGTGCACACGAAACACGAACCCGTATGACACATTGATTCCTCATTAACCCTTTCAACCCTCCACATGTAAAGCACAGTCACTGCACACAACAGACATTAACCCTTCAGGACAAGAAGACAGTTCCCGGTCAAACCTTTCTATTGTCTCAATAAGATGCTGCCTGCAACTTGAGGCCAATCCTACTGCTAGGAAAAAAGCGTTCTCATGTTACAGGTGTTTGAAAATATGGGATAATGTATCAGATAACTAAAGGTGTCGTGTCTATGAAGGGGCAGTCTTTAAAAAGATACGTGGTCTCTCATGATAGGTGGTCCTTAAGGCTGGTGCCACTGTGTGACAGTTCCTAGATTAACCCTTCAAATCCTCTACATTTAAAACACAAATCCTATCATTTGTAAGGACAAGCTAACGGTTCCTCCATCATTAAGAACCTCTTAGTTCAACCCCCCCCCTCCCTCACCCATCCCACTCCCAAAAAACACAACCAGTAAAACACTGGCTACTGACCTTATTAATCATTGACATGCAAAAATTATTTGATTCCATGAGATCAGATCATGTGCTGGTTTGTCAGCCCCTTTAACCACCTGAGGACATGCTCCTACATGCTCATTGAAGTACATGTCTTGTCTGTCAATGTGCCTCATGTGGTTTTGTCTGATGTACATGTATTGCCCTGTCACACATAGACAGTGAGTGAAGCCTAAGCAGCTAAAAGAGAGAGAGAGGAAGAGGGGAAAGGGAGGGGGAAGGGGAGAGACAGAGAGGGAGAGACAGAGAGAGAGAGAGGGAGGGAGGGAGGGAGGGAGGGAGAGAGAGAGAGAGAGAGAGAGAGAGAGAGAGAGAGAGAGAGAGAGAGAGAGAGAGAGAGAGAGAGCTCAGTCTGTGCCTTTGTACTTTACACAGTGGTGACATTCACATGCAGGAGACAAGGAGTTGATCCTAAGCCCCTTCTGGATATTGCTGTCCCTGTCATATTTATGGGGCAAGACACTTAGCCTTAGCCCTGTTACAAAAGTGACGGAAACACCTGTGCCAGACATAGCACAAGCCATACAGTAATACTGATGTTACACACACAGAGAAAGTTCAGCCGAAGCTATGTGCCACAGGTAATATACACATCAGAATGCACTGCTGAGTATCACCGAGCTCTTACGAGCTTCGTGAAATTAAAAGTACAATAACACACTGAACCCCAGGTGCCATCTTAGCTGTCATGGTGAGGGGTTTACCTGAGACCCCAGCATGCTGTAGACATTCATGCACAACAAATCCTGGTGGCTTTCTATTTTGGGCTCCTGCTCATCCCCTGTCGTTTACCTCCCTGTCAGTGTTTATTTCATGTGCCCAGCTCTCCACTATTTCAAATCAGATCTCCTGTTTCTTTAATCTTTTCCTCGGCACAAACACCACTTAGCCGTACTTCCACTTTACCACCTGTCATCAATATGGCAATTTAACCCTCTGCAGACAAGACTTAACTCTTTCAGTGCCAAATTTAGGACTGAGTCAACAGCTTTTTTTTTGGTGCGCATTGGGCGCATTGAAAGTATAAGAATTGATCCCCACTTTAAACCCTCTTACCTTAAAAAAACACGTCTTGAGTGCCTGCATGAGAATCTGTCGACTGATCGTGTATCATTTCTGATGGACAAAGAAAAAACAAGAACAGAAGCAGATGACATTTACGGGACTGGACCACTTCCGGTGATTTTCAATCAGAAACAAAAGTGGAACACAGCGCATACAGATACACTGGTGTTCTGTTGCTATGGATTAGTAGTCTATTGTACGGAGTAATAGCAGCGGGATCTGCGCTGTCTGTTCATCCCACACACCCTTCTATTTGTAAGCAGACACCTGTCGATAACTTATGTGTTTTCATCCTGACATTGTTTATTATATTATACAAAATTCATATAGCTATCTATATTTAGACTTGCCAATTATATCCATTACAATAGGGCAGTGGTATTGGATCACAACAGGTGGCATGGGTCACCATATAACTGTGTAAGATACCCGCTCGGCTTCATAGTGCTCCAATTCTATCTTCTTATTCTATATTATAGTAATACAATACACGTACAATACACATTAAGGCCGCCCTCTATCTCTCCACCTTCAGACGGTGTTTCACGTTCCCTATTCAGCTTCAAGGGTTCATCATTACAAGTCCTCCAGATCATTCTATTGATCACACATGTACACTTCTTTCTGTATTGTCTTTACTGAGGATTGGACAGGTTGCCACAGTCAAGTATTAATTCTTTTCCTTGGGAAAATACAAGTGACACCACATAATATGATGTGTCCACAGAATAACAAGTAGTGTTTTTCGTTGATCCTCTGGACAAATTCTCAATTCTTATACTTTCTAATTGATCCCCACTTTAAACCATCTTACTTTCAAAATTTATTCGCCCTTTAAACCCTCTTGCTCTCTAGTGGACCCCACTTCAAACTCTATTGCTCCCTGAATGATCCAACTTCAAACTCAATTGCTCCCTCATTGACCCCCTTCAAACACTTTTGCTCCCTACTTGATCCTACTTCAAACTCTCTTGCTGTCTAATTGATCCCACTTCAAACTCTCTAGTTGTCTAATTGATCCCACTTCAAACTCTCTTGCTGTCTAATTGATCCCACTTCAAACTCTCTTGCTGTCTAATTGATCCCACTTCAAACTCTCTTGCTGTCTAATTGATCCCACTTCAAACTCTCTTGCTGTCTAATTGATCCCACTTCAAACTCTCGTGCTCTCAAATTGATCCTCCTTCAAACTCTCGCTCTCCAGATCATAATACACAATTATGAAAATATGATAAATGTAGGTTGCAAGACAATTTGATGTACCACACGCCTGTATCATTAATGCACTGGCAATTATGTAGAGCTTCAGAAAAAAGCCCCTCACCTGGTACATCTACAATACAATGCTCCACTATGTACATATTATAATGTATTGTTATCAATCAAGGGTTTTCATATTGGCCCTGTTGTAGGTCTGAGGTCAGCCGTATTGGCCTGAAGCCAAAGGTCACAGGCCAATATGGCTGACCGAGGACCTGTAACTGGGCCAATAGGAAAGCCACTGATTAATGATAATTTCATAAATTTACTATGGATAATTTAGCCTCAATACGTTACTTTGAGCCAATATCAAAAGCTTTCTGTCCCTGGTCTTCCGCGGGTGACATTCTGTCGTCTACTTGACCTATTTCTAGGCCTGGCCTTGGGCGCACATTTTCGATGTGCATCTGAACATTTGTGTCCTGTGGGTGATGATATTTTGTTGATAAATAATCTGCGAGTTCTTGTTCTGCTAGCTGATCGTAGCATATGATCATCTTGCATGATTAATTCTACAATGCTTTCCCCTTTTCTGGGGCTCTTTGTCACCATCCGTTCTAACATCCATTGACCTTGATGTGGGGTGAAGTGTGTAGTTTGAATCTGTGACTTCACTCATGTTGGCCAAGAAGTATGGTCCCTGTTCACATTGTTCAGCAAAGTAGTGGTGCCTGCACTGATGAATACAGGAACAACACTACGATTTAACACATATAGGCCCAGCTTTCTCATACTGGCCAAGTTTCTCTCACGTTTGCCCAGTTTACATCATCATACAGTACAAGGCAAAAATAACATACTGAAGCTATACTATCCATAATCAATTCATCAATACTGACAGTGAACTGGTATCTCTACATCCCAATGCTCCACTATGTAAACATTAACTGTGCCGATAAAAAACAGGTACATCAACACTATCATGATCCACTTTTTTTACTATATTTGCACTATAATGCTTCACTATGTATATATGAAATACATGTATGCTGACAGTGAACTGATATATTTACACCATTATGCTCTGCTGTCATGACTATGTATACATTATATGAGTGCAGAATGTCAATTGGTATATGTATATACACACACCATAATGTTCCATTACGTACATATTTTTAAATGCTGAAAGTAAACTGGTATATCTACACTATAATGCCCCACTATACTGTTCCACTATGCATATTTTAAATGTGCTGAAAGTGAACTGGTATCTACACTATTATGCTCCACTGTGTATATATCATAAGTGCTGACAGTGAACTGGTATATCTACAGCATAATGTTCCACTATGTATATACATGTATAAGTGCTCACAGTGAGCTGGCATACCTGCACCATAATGTTGCATGAAAGTAAACTGGTATATCTACACCATGATGTTCTGCTATGTATACGTATATATTAAAGGAGGGCACTCATTACGTTGTATTTTAAGTGTTTTGGGAACTTCATGTCAGGCACTTACCACATGTAAAATGGTTTAGTTATATTTTATTCCATATTTCTAAAATCTGCATTTTAATGTTGCTGAAATCAGCTTTACCTGTCAAATTACCGGAAGCGGCAAACCTATGGAAGATCAAAGGCGATTTCGCGGATCACGGGAGTCCTACTTCTGCACCTATAGTTTTTTTTACTTGATGAGAATAAACTACTAGTTTCAAATTGAAGTGGTCGGAAATGTAACGAAAACTAATAATATATGTCAATGTATATGCAGCAGTTGTTTAAAACTGTTTTTAATAACTCGTTTTAGCGAGAAAAAAGCAACGTTTACGAGTCACGATATGTCACGTCTTTCCTCGCGCGATCTTGGACATATTTATAGCCAAATTTGGAAACAGCGGTATTCTGCAGCCTTCTACACCTCCGTGCGGTAGAGAGTTCCAAGTTTTTCATTGACTGCGAACAGACGAAAATGCCAAGGTGTGTTTCGTGCGGTGGCACAGCCACCGAATATCCAGAAAGATATTTTCATTCTTGGCCAAAAGACACATCATTAGCAGATAAATGGAATGCGATTATGAAAATCCCAGAAGAAGTATTGGCAGCATACAAAAGCACTAAGTTGTGTTCAGCGCACTTCAAGCTGCGTGACGAATTCCGATCGTTTGATAACTCCCGGAGCTCATATTATCGCTCACGTTACACGGTCACGATTTACGACCGATTATCATGAACGGAGTAAATACATTGATAAATAATAATTGATTTGACTGAAACACATAACATATGCATATTCTTTACGTCGATAACGACCTCGGAAACAATTTTCATAATTTGAAGTGGCTTTGTGTTGAACAATGATCATGGTGCGCTTGGCTTCGTTATCAACCGATGGCTATGATTGGCCAGTTGTATAGTCGCTTCTAATTGGTCCGACATCTCGACTGGCTTCGCGTAATGGTGAACTGCTGGTAATGTGGGGGTTTTAATATTTGGCAATAAACATCGGAAATTTGTGAAAATTAATAAAATAAACATCAGATATGAAATCCTGATGAAAAATCCTTTCCAATGATGTATAATACAACGTAAGGAGTGCCTTCCTTTAAATGTGCTGACAGTGAACTGGCATATCTACACTATAATGCTCCACTGAGAGTGAAGTGACATATCTACATCATAATGTTCTGCTGTGCATATATTAAATTTGCTGACAGTGAAAGGGCATATCTACGCTATAATGCTCAAATACGTTTTTCTAAGTACTGAAAGTGAACTGACATATCTACACAACGAAGTTCTGCTGTGCATATATTAAATGTGCTGACAGTGAACTGGCATATCGACACTATAATGCTCCACTATGTATATATCATAAGTACTGAAAGTGAACTGACATATCTACACCATGATGTTCCGCTATGCAGTTTATCATGTACTGTTACATGGTTATGCCACAAACATGGCTCCCTCTGTGATAACTGGCTATATTGATATTCTACACTGGATTATTTGTGCAGCTTTCCATAAGCCATCCAATACAACATTCTGGGCCACCAGGGCCACAGAGTGTGTTGCCCAGGGAGCTGAGGTCACTATCTCTGAAGATTGCTGCTCATGGTTTATTAATGCTCCCCACCTGTGTGTACCTGTCATTGAGGTCTATTGTATGGACTCACACGGGAGGCGACTACTCTGGATACGAGAATAAAACTGTCTGTAGGCAACTGTTAACAGCTATTTTGATACTGTTGGAGATTCTTTGTCTCCGCAGCTTTACTCATGTCTAATGAAACACGATTATTCAGCTGTGCTTCCAGCAAAATGTGTTTGTCAGTCCATAAACATATATCTGAACACGCGCCATGGTGCCGCTGGTACATTGTAGAGTGAACCAGAACAGATAGTGCAGGTTTCCACTTTGTCAAAGTTGATATCCACTGGGCAGCACTTGCATTCTCTGTTACTATCAACACACAAATCAATAGTTTTCATGCAAGCACCTCAACAATCTCATTAAAAGTTTATGGAGGGAAAAATACGTTCAAAACTTTAATGTATATTTCAGCTGTAAGAAGTCAGCAAGTGAAAGATTTTGTCCACCTGAACATTCAACTGACTTTCTGCCTTAATTCTCACCATGAAGCATGGGTTCATTGGATCTATTATACAGTGACAAGTTTCATTGCGATAAAGCAGAGGTTTGTGTTGACATGAATCTGATGCCCTGTTAAGGTCAGGTCACTTACCTACATAGTGGGTAATGCCATACAAATTGCCTTCATAACAATTTATGTCATCTTTGCCTGCCTATCAAGTCAGGTCATTTGCCTGCTTAAAAATATCATATTACTTGCTTGTATTTTCAATTTTGGTCAACGGCCTGTGCAACTCATAATTTTGCTTGCCTGGGAAACAGATCATGCTATCTACCTAATGTGTGATCTTCCACACCAGTTGCACTACTCTTGACTCCTCTGAGACTCAGTCATGCCAGTTATAGCAAAATAACAACAGGTCTCCTATATCAGTAACACAGGTCATGTCACTTGCCTGCATAACAAACTCTGCCACCTGCTCATATATGTCCATGCAAACACGCCATCTACGTTTACCAGGACAATTTCTGGCAGCAGTATCTCGTGTCCTTCCAGAGCTCACCACTTTGACCATGTCTTGGTATAAGTCTATCTCAAAACACGTTATAGGAGCATATACCAGCAACATGTACCTGCTGACTAACAGTATAACTGTATATCGTGTGCATGGCGATGAGGTCATTCATGACCTCATGACATACACTGTATAGTACACGTGTATCCTGGACTGTCCACACAGGTCTTTAATGCAGCTGGCATATCAAGTGTACTAAGCAGTGTCCTGTCGAAGTTTGTAAAGCACTTAATGATCAATGACCAACATACTGTTAAACTAATTACTCTGCACATTCCATCCTACACGATCCTCAAATGATTGCACCTCTACAAAAAAATTGGGTGCTGTGCATTTATATATACATTCAATTGGTTACAAATTATGCCTTTCTGTAACAAACATAACCTTCCCCCAGGAGCTTCTTTTTTTTTTTTTAGGTCATAACCTTGACCCCGAATTTTCAGACAAAATCTCAACAAAGAATAAACATATACATGGAAAGGCACTTGGAACTGTGTCACTGCTATCAAAGCGTCAAATTATACTGGTGGCTTCAATGAGCTTTCCTCTGTGAGTAGCTTTAATATGTGACATGTTGACAGTTGGACCTTTGATGACGTGAGGGGTCTTTTGTTCTGTTTTGTTTGGGTTTTATTTTTCTTTATTTTTTTTGTTTTGTTTTGTTTCTGTTTTTTTGTTTTTTTTTTAAATTTTTTCTGTTTGTTTGTTGGTGGACAAGGTGCAATGCTGAACAAATATGTATCCTATGTTCTTTTCCTGTTTGCCACCACAGGGGCTTTTTTCGCCTGGGGCCGTGGCAATTGAGTCCAAGACTCTTTACAATTTACTTGACATTTTACATGTTAAAAACTCGAGACTCAGGAAGGGAAAATGTCAAAGTTTAGTCCGTGGAGCTCTTCAAAGTGGGTGTCAATATGTAGGCATGTCTTTATTGCATGACACACACAATTTCCAAGGCACCACACTTGTTGATCTTGTGCGCTACAGACATCAGAATCTGCCATACCCTCTATGTGTGTGAAACATGACTGCATAGACCTGTCCTGGCAGCATGATCCCAGTATGGGGTGTTTGTCCCTCTTGTGAACATGATCAATTTTATCGATACAAAACAACAGACGTGTAATACAACAAGACTACCCTAGAATTCCAAAGCAACCGTTCATGATCTTCAATCTAGTTATATGCAGACATGGAGATGTGCAGCTCAATGAAACAGTACAGGGATTAGTTATTTTGTACAGTGGTCCTGCTCTTAAGACTACTTGTCACGAGAGACTGTATCTTTCTAGACCGCCCTATGATGACACTTAAAACACATTATCTAACAAATTTACATGTATTTCGAGAACACCTGTAACGTAAAACCACTTTGTCCAGCAGTAAAGTTGGACTTCAGGGAGTGGTACATTGTTATAGCACTTTACACAGAAAACTCAACTTTGTTCCAAGTATGCCCTTATGTATCCACTAGACTATCTATTTGAGATTACAAAACTATATATTTGTTAAAAGTCCATCTTTAGATTACGCTATTGAAAATAATCAGATCTCTGTGCGTGTTAAGAAATTAAATTATAATTGCTCAATCACAAAAAAATGTAATTTTTACGTTCTTTCGCAGAAAAACAAGCAAATAGCATAAACACCAAAATTGGGAAACAATTTTCTTATGGAGAATGAAACAATACTTTCTAGCAGCAAAACTGTATTTTAGATTTTGATAAGGGTTTGACTTCAAAATTTACAGAATGCTTAAACTGAAACTAAATTTTTTAATTTTTGAAAAAATACAGCTGTAAAATTTGAAGTAAGCTTGTTCCAAAAATTTACAATACAGTTTTGGATAGCATTATGTGTTCTTTCATGCAACACAATAAACTATATCTCATTTTAATTTTTTTAAAATCCTGTTTAAATCTTGTGAAAACTTTCAGAATTTCAATCAAAATTTAATTAAATCAATAACGATACCAAAATTTTATTTTAAATCCAGCGCCAGACTCAAACTTGATGTTATGTTTTCTTTCTGAAAAAAATTTATACTTTTCAAGGTATTACATGTAGATGGTAACTATAGACATAAAATTGAATATTTATCCTGGAGAGTCATAAAGTGCACCACACCCTTAAATAACAGGTACGATGTATTACTCTAGTACTCAGTGAAATATCCAAGGACCAGTCATAATGTATAAAAATATATATATATATATATATATATAAAAATTAAAAAGTAATGTATAGACCCACCACAGATCCCAGATACAAAAGGAGAGCCAACCTGTAGGTCACTTCTGTCCCTATGTATTTTGCGCTGCGTCCTCTTTACAATCAGACTTTTCTTGGGCCTGAAGTTTTGACGGATAACATGGACTTGTACGCAGTGCAGCTTCTCACATGTTTTGTAGACAATACTGTCCAATATTTTTTCTCTGTCTAAATTCATTGTCATGCAGCAATGAATGAAGAGAGGAAAATAGCTCAAATCTGTGGTCATTATAAAATAAGCTGTTCAAAACATGCTTTCCACTCTCTGCACATAAAATTTATGACATGCAATATATATGTCTCTTTACAACCTTTATCTCCCTGTTAATCGTATTCATATCCACTTTGCAGAAAGCTTAAATTACGAACTACACTTTGTTTGGATAAAATTTACATTGTTTACTTCCACAGTCTAAGACCTTCTTGACTGAAAATACACACTCCTGTTAAAAACCGTTCCTTAGCCCTTAACTTCCCAGCGAAAAACATAAATTGTACATATGATCCTGTGGCCTTCGCCTCCCCACGCACTTGTGTACTTTTCGGTTTAAACGATTAACACAAAGGAATTGAATGGCACCCAGTCTGCTACATTGTGCTGAAACAAAGGGGCCCCTCCTTCCCCAGCTCTGCTTATTGGCTCGACTGACATCTGTGAGCCGGGAGCTTGCTGCCTTTCAAAGACTTCTTATAATCCAGACACACAAAATAATGGCATTACTCCACAGGCCATAACAAATCTCAGGTGCATTTGAGTGGAAGTATTGTGTGCACTAGAAGAAACTGGGATTTGAGACTGATGTTACGCAAGTGTTCCTGGTAATTTAATCGATACATGCAACAAAGACTTCACTTTATGGAGTCACAATAAAGAATATTTTCTCCATTCCTCCAGTGCCTGAATTTAACTCTTTCAACCCAAGGTTTTGAACGGAGTCAACAACTTTCCTCAGTGTACTTTAAACACACCCAAGAATGCTGTTGATCTTCACCATTCCATTTTTTTTTCTGAGGATTATTCGAAGAATTCTGCGACAGCAAGACAAAAGATTTGACATATTTCAACTAGCCCCTACCACAGGGCATCAGGTGCAAAAAGATGCAGTTCACCCGGTACTATAGTTCTACAGGTTAGTACTGGTTGACTCCAAACCAGTAGGGGTTACTTACCTAATATGGAAAATAAACAGTTCCAAGAATTGTTTTGAAAACTCAAATAACGTGGCAAACACATTGAAACTGGGCCTTCAAGTCCATCATGTTCACGTGCACAGACATGCACCATACGACAACAAAACTGTTTGCCCCTCACAATAAAGATCGGAACTTTTTGTAATCCCTGCCTGTGTCGCCAATCCTGGTCCAAACGTGTCTCATTGGCTCCTCTTGGCTGCTCGCCCTGTCATATTAGCCGATTATAATACCTCAGGCACACACGATTTTTATTCTGACCAACTCCGAAAGGGTCAATGTTCTTCACCCACAGCTGGCAACAACAGCTTGGGCAAAACTTGTTCAGTCCATAAAACACACTATTGTGTGTCTGTTGCTTCAGCTAAATCAATTTTACCGTAATTTCGAGACACTTTTGTCCATGATCAGCCTACAGCAGATGCTGCTTACAGAGTAGCATCAGCCATGCAGGCCTGCTGAAAGCCATGCAGCTGGAATATAAAAAGGAACTTAACGTAATTAACTCGGAACATCCAAATTTTCTCGTGCACATAGTTTTTCCCCCACAAAAACATCACATTAATACCAGCTGCATGGCTTTCCTGGACCTAAAACACAAGCTCTCCGAGGAAGTCCCTCTAGGTGCACGCCCCTCCACAGTGTATCCAACCAGATAAAATTCACTGCTCTTTTTTGCCAATATAATGACTTGTTTTTTTATTATTTTTTTCCCAGAAAAGTGGAACTCGTATTCTATGAATACCTGCTGAGCTTGAAATCTACATCACATATTAAAAAATGTAGTCTTTATTTCAAGAATATTATCCTAATGCCATGGCTGAGGTTTCCGTCATTATGCCCACGTCTTGGCAGATGCATATTTTCACTACTCAGGCAAAGAACACGCAATTTTGAGTAAAAAATTAATATGCATGTATCATATACATGTAGAACCAATACTTGGCACATTTACTGAACGCATGATACAGAAGAAAAGCCTTGGTCCGTGATTTGGCACCATTATCAAACAATGCCACACCACTGACTACCACCCAGACGTGTTAACACTGGAATGAAAGCTCTTTTCGAAGAATTGGAACATTCAATTTTCATATTGTAGAATTTTCATTGTCATAGCTCACTTGCCCATGATAAGCCATTTTATTTTAATACAGTAAGTGTTTAAACAAGATCGAGGCCCGTGGGCCTAATGCGCTTCTGACCACCATTACCAAACAATTATATTCTGAAATGTATTCAATCTACGACCTTGAAAAATTAATCAAGCTTCGCCATATTATGCAATATCAAACTTCCACATTTGAGGTACATTTGGGATCACTCACCTTCTTCTTTATGAAGATATTGAATTTTAAAATGTGCCCCCGGCATCCACCTTTCCATACATGGTCTGTTTGTTCAAATCGGGTATTAACTTTTTGAGTTATTGAAGAAAAATAGTTAATTTGGACATGTGCCAAACTCCATATTTACTGGGTCACAGTGACCCAAAAAGTAGGTCACCAAGTACCGTTTTATGTGCAATATGAAATCACGTGCAATTTTGATCTGGAGGCTCAACTCTCTTTGCCACTGATGTCCAAGCCACACCCTGCCACTACAAAATCACCTCTTTGAACTTTACAGGCCTGGTTACCTGACAAAAATAAGTCAAGGTCACTTATATTATATAAAATGATAGCATTGGACATAGTCTATATATCCTATAAATTTGGCAAGTCTAATCCAATTACTTTTTGAGATCTGGAATTATATGCTTTAAAACAGGTTTTGGCACATAATTTCCATCAAATTATAGGTGGCACCACTAGTATCAAAAAGCATCTGAGACTTTGACCTCCTCCACAATCCCACTAAACTTCATGAAGATCTGTCAAATATTAAAGATGCCAGGGTGCTCACAAGATTTTCACAAAATATTTTGGCACCACCAATATCAAATTCAATCTAGATTTGCATACATTTGATAAGTCCTGAAAGTTATATGGGTCTATCTTTAAAAAAAACTGTGGACTATATTGCACTTACAAGCAAAAATTTTACGGATGGACAGACAAGTGATTGGATCAGCTCTGCAACGTTTGGTCAGCAGAGTAAAATAACCTGCAGGCACATTTATATTTTAGAAACGTTTGTTACTTTTTTACAACCCCCAACTTCGAGAATAGATCAGCACCACCCCATTCTTTTTCAAGCCTTGCCGTGTTCAGTCAATGAACCTGGCACGGTGCAATTTCATGTTTTCAATGTTTGGGATTCCTTGCAAACGCTTTCCAGAAACATGGAGAAAGAGGAGAACATCATTCTAGCCTCAGTACACGCTTACATAAACAAAAGCATGTGTTTCATTTAGCGCAAAGGTTTCCTTTAGCAAGGTGTCTGCCGTAATCATGTTGTAGTTATGCTCAAGTATAAATGCTCGGCATCAAAATAATTTTTGACAGTTGCTTATAAACCTGGATCGTGACAAGAGGAAACATGAAAAAAAACAAAAAAACAATTGATTGCTCAGTGTTTTAAACAGCACCACCCACACCATGACACTTCCCCTGTCATCTTAGCTTTCATTATAGATCAGATACCATATTCATTCCCATTTTAGCACACACCGTAAGAGACGCACACCTCCTACTTCTTAATCTGGGGGTTTATTAAAAATTCATTACTTTTCAATATTTTTAAAAACTGACTGCTTCTGATGAAAGAAGAGGGTTCATTGTTGTTATTTTATGCTATATGGATTCTTTTAGTGTAATAGGAGACATTCATATTTAACTGCGATCCTGCTCACTTCCTGTGTTGCCGGGGCAACAGACTGATGCTTTCACCATGATCAGGGCAGATCTGTATTATATACTACATAAACATCCATAAATAACACCTTTTCAACCAAAACAGAGCTCATTTCTAATCAATTTGGGCATTCTTTATGTTTCAAATATATGTTAAAACATTTCCTTAAGATTATTTTGTGTTTGTGTAGTTCATTTTATTGAGAAAGTAGTTTTGACCATACTAAATACATGGATCTGCCCTGCTGCAGGTGGCTCCCTCTTTTGCTCAATAGGTGTTCGAGTAGGACCACATTCAAATATGAATACATCCTATTGTGTGTGGTATCATAAATTAAGACATATTATCACAACATTCTGTGAAAACCATGTCTGCTCCAGGATACCTTTGCATTAGCACAGTGTGCTACTATTGGAATGGATATGATGTAAGGATAATTAGCAGACCTTATATATAGCAGACATGAGCCTGATCACGAAGAGAAACTACTGACCCCCCCCCCCCTTCTGAAAATGCCAATTTTGGAACTGTCAGACCAAAAGAAGCACACTTTCTTTCAAGAAGTTAAAACAAAATTCACTGCATTCAGTGAATTTTCTGAAAAGGCTCATGTCTGATATAGCCAAATGCTGCCTGTGTATTCAAGTGTTGCTGTTGACAGTGTCTGTAGGATTTTTTTATGCATGTGCCTGTAATCAGTAGATGGTGCTCTCTATCAATGATTTGGCTGGGCAGGATCTCAGCAAGTTACTGACCCAATCATCACAGAACAAAGCAGATGCTGATTTGACCTGTGTCACCATAGATGAAAACATTACCAGCCTGGTATCATTGATCCGTAATTACATCTGAGTGCAAACCCAGACATTTTGTTTTTCTTCTTTCCTTCCTTATTCCTTATTTCTTTATGCCCAAATGTTGCCTTGAGCTCCTTTCAGACACTATTCAGGGTCAGAATTTCACAAAATTTTGCATGAATCTATTTGGATTTTTGTCAATTAGTTTCCTTTTTAAAGAAAGACAACTTTAGGAGAATCTTTACGAGAATGGATTATCAGATTCTCGCCGAAATTCTGGCCCTGCTATATTCCCAAGAACCACTAAAGTTGGCAAGGCGACTGACCTGCTGATGAGATTGAGCATGTTTTGGGAAATTGTCACGATGTGCAAAAAAATGCAAATTAGGGGCAATTAAAATTGAAGCTGAAGCATTTTAAATTATGCTAATTAGGAGCCCTTGACAAATTTAAATCTCTTTAAAATTACTATAGATAGAAGTGCCATTCCATTTTAACATGTAGGATTATGCCAAATGCAAATACAATGAACAATGAACCAAAGTTGTATTATTCAAATTTATGCCTAATTAAGGCCACTTGACAAAATTTAATCTTGAATATCTTCAAATTGATTTTGATAGAGGTACCATTCCAATTTCAATTTATAGGTTTGTGCCAATGGTGAATCAAATGAACAGAAAAACAAAGCTGTTTTTAATTTATGCAAATTAGAAGAATATACACAAATCATATCTTGAATTTTTTCAAAACTATTATAGCCTTTGACAGCCGAACTGTACTAACTTCAATTTTCAGGTTTGTGATATCACTGTATCCAATGAACTATAGACCAAATTTGCAACCTTTTAATTTATGCCAATTAGGTAATTACCTAGTTCTAATCACTCAAATTTTGAAAGCATCAAGACAGAATTGCTGGGGAGCAAATTTTGTTTTCTAGTTGGCAGTCATCTTTGCTAGCCCGGACCTGTGACTGCCCCACTGACCCAGAGAGTGAAAACACAAACACTGGCTGCTACACGGGTGCTACCAGGCCACCATCGTGGTCCACTTAATACAGAAAACTGCCCCAGGTTATAGTGCACTTTTTTTGTATGTCACTCTCATCTTTATATAACAGGACAATGCATCAATTAGCTTGCTCCACTGCAGGACGATCTTTCCTCCAGCCAAGATGTACATGTCACTGGAAGGCAAGCCCGTGTCACTTGATGGCTCACAGATGGCACCACGGGTATCAACTGTTCTGAAGGATTTCTAATGGCATTGTGGCTATCAGCAGGGTTGCAAACTGCACTAATAATGTTACAGGTCTTGTTTGTACCTTGTCTGTCTGCTGTCAACACCACCACCAGAGCAGTAATAATATGACCATCATGTGATTAATACAAAAATTGTGGCATAAGTAAACAACACAAACAAAGGTATAAACGTCCAGACAATATGTATCAAGTTTAAGTGAAGTTAGGAGGATTTTTTTTTTTTTTTTTCTTTTTTTCTTTTTGTGCATACAAGGCAAGCCAGCTTTCGGTTAACATATAGCTCAAAATTTCAACAAAGGGGAAGGCTTATGAATTCAATATCTTGTAGGACTAAGACATGTCTAGACACTGACATCCAAGTAGGATAGCCCATGAATAACAGTTTGTCTTTTTTTGGCGTCGAAGTTTGAGTCTAACAATGTAAGTTGTAATGCCGTGTTCTACCTGGAGTTGCTCCCCCAGCCTAATCACTGTTATTTTTCCTGATATTTCAGAAAAGAGAGCAAACTCCGTAACCCATTCGGAAATTTTAAATGGTCCTGAAAAAGACAATGTACAACTTCCGCTGGGCAGTTATGCTGTACAATTTGATCTCTTACTGTTAACATATGGACTCTTCACTTAAACAGGTCCACTCTGCAACAACATGGACTTGATTTGATTTCTGACTGACCAGGGCCTGGCAAAGATGAGTGCACCTGCATTGAGCCAGTGACCTCAGCTAAAGAAGCAACAAATACATAAATAAACTTTTGATATTGGACCAGACTTTCTGCTATTAATAAAAGCACCTGAGCGCAAAAATGCTGTTACGTTGACATTGTAGTCCAAGCCAAAAAGCTTAGTCACACAGTCTTGTTTACCTACCTTGCTGAGAGCTGACACGGACATTGGGCTATAAAGGGTGCGGGTATCCACCTTCTTAAGGCTTGCACACAGTACCTAGTTTGTGTGGCGTCATTGGTCGAGTTTTGCCTCACCTGACGCTCAGGGCTAACAGAATGTGTACATCACGTGAGCTTTCCTTCTTTCACGCCCCATTTCAGTCCCGTCATTCCACTCTATTAACCTTCCATGGAGAGATTTCTCCCACATGTACTCAATCGTTTTAGTCTCTTTAATTTCTGTCCATGTGTGGATGAATACTGCTTTTTTCCCCCTGATCTTTTATTCCTTACAAGTGAGCAGCCAGAGAGTGCCATGGTTCACAAACGCAACAGGAAAATCTGAATATTCAATCTGTGCTATGGTACAGTTGTAACATTATGTATTCCCAGATAAAAATACAAACTATCACGAACGGTGTTTCTGGTTGGAATGAAATGATGCTAATGTCCAGCAGCATGATACAAAAGAAATTACAACAAAAAATGAATGGTGCCCATACATGGTAAACAAAACGAACTCTTTTTAAATGAAAAGAAATACAAAATAATGCTATTATCTTCAAAAATAAAAAAATTATCTAAGGTAAAAGATGAAAACATTACAGTTGAGCTTAGTGGTGACATTTTCAAAAATGTATCACATCATGAGATTCTTGGACTCCATGTTGATCAATGTTTAACTTGGGTGAAACAAGTGTCTTCAATGTGTCAAAAAATTGCCAGTAAAATAAGGATCTTAAGAAAGATGAAACATTTTGTTCAATGTCATGTCCGGAAATTATACTCCAATGTGTATGCACTGCCACACTTTGATTCCTGTTGTACTATATCTGGAGGATGCAACAAAAAATTACTGGCACAGTTGAGAAAGTTGCACAAATTTGCTGCTTGTCAGATTTTGAATGTCCATGGTCACTTTAGCTATAAGCCTCGATACAAAACTTGGCTGGTTGACCATCAATGAAAGAATACATTTTAAAAGAGCAGTAGAAATGAATAAGATCTTAAACAATATGGCACCAACCTATCTTACAAACATATTTTCCTTGGTAAAAGATATATGTCAGAGAAAATCAAGGTCCTCAGCAGATGATAAATTGTATCTGCCAAAGCCTAAGACAACTTATGTAATGTCCTATTTTGCTTTTCACGGAGACCTTTTTTGGAATTCCCTACTTGACAACATTGGGAAATCATCATCTTTCAAAAATTTCCAGGCAAAAAGTATTGAGCACATAATGAAAGGAAGAGCAGGTTGAAAACACATTATGAGGTAAACACATATGTAACAAACTCTCAATGTACATTATGAACAATACCACCACAATTGTATTTTTGCATGTATTCCAGACTGTACTATGAACGTATGATTTAATGTTGTCATTTTATATATGTACCTTGAAACTTTGAGGGCTTTGGGGTATATATATATATATATATATATATATATATATATATATATATATATATATATATATATATATATATATATATATATATAAAGCACTTGCTATGAAGTGGCAAGTGATCAGAATCATCATTGTGTTCACTTTATTTTATTACCTTATGCTGGATACTTAACTTAAACTCAGCAATATTAAAGGAAGGCACTCCTTACGTTGTATTATACATCATTGGAAAGGATTTTTCATCAGGATTTCATATCTGATGTTTATTTTATTAATTTTTACAAATTTCCGATGTTTATTGCCAAATATTAAAACCCCCACATTACCAGCAGTTCACCATTACGCGAAGCCAGTCGAGATGTCGGACCAATTAGAAGCGACTATACAACTGGCCAATCATAGCCATCGGTTGATAACGAAGCCAAGCGCACCATGATCATTGTTCAACACAAAGCCACTTCAAATTATGAAAATTGTTTCCGAGGTCGTTATCGACGTAAAGAATATGCATATGTTATGTGTTTCAATCTAATCAATTATTATTTATCAATGTATTTACTTCGTTCATGATAATCGGTCGTAAATCGTGACCGTGTAACGTGAGCGATAATATGAGCTCCGGGAGTTATCAGACGATCGGAATTCGTCACGCAGCTTGAAGTGCGCTGAACACAACTTCGTGCTTTTGTATGCTGCCAATACTTCTTCTGGGATTTTCATAATAGCATTCCATTTATCTGCTAATGATGTGTCTTTTGGCCAAGAATGAAAATATCTTTCTGGATATTCGGTGGCTGTGCCACCGCACGAAACACACCTTGGCATTTTCGTCTGTTCGCAGTCAATGAAAAACTTGGAACTCTCTACCGCACGGAGGTGTAGAAGGCTGCAGAATACTGCTGTTTCCAAATTTGGCTATAAATATGTCCAAGATCGCGCGAGGAAAGACGTGACATATCGTGACTCGTAAATGTTGCTTTTTTCTCGCTAAAACGAGTTATTAAAAACAGTTTTAAACAACTGCTGCATATACATTGACATATATTATTAGTTTTTGAAACATTTCCGACCACTTCAATTTGAAACTAGGAGTTTATTCTCATCAAGTAAAAAAAACTAGGTGCAGAAGTAGGACTCCCGTGATCCGCGAAATCGCCTTTGATCTTCCATATGTTTGCCGCTTCCGGTAATTTGACAGGTAAAGCTGATTTCAGCAACATTAAAATGCAGATTTTAGAAATATGGAATAAATTATAACTAAACCATTTTACATGTGGTAAGTGCCTGACATGAAGTTCCCAAAACACTTAAAATACAACGTAATGAGTGCCCTCCTTTAATAGATTAAGCGGCTAGTACACTTTGAGACTTTCATGTAGAAATATGTAATTATTTCATTCCTTTTTTTCTTCTTTTTTTTTTCATGTCGCTCTTCAAATCTGCTTGGTCATCAAAAGGACCTGTATACAATGGGAACATGACCACAGGTCCCAAATCACATGACCAACACAACTGTAATGGATTGTCCAATTGGAAGCCACATTGCAGTGAAACATTATGAACAGATGACTAGTATTCATCGCACAACAACATAATGTGGTCACTTTAAAAAAACAGCTGATCTACTGGCCACATGGCAAGACATGCTTTTTTTCTTATAGTGTTGCGATTCCTTTTCCTAAGTACATATTGTCCAAGTCATGAGGTCATACTGCCAGAACTACTCAGTGGCATATCCACGATCTCATTGTCACTCGTACTAGCATTGTTGTCACTTGAAATTTCATAGGATCCATTTTCAACTTGTTGCATTACGTTGGAGATCTCCATCAGGTTATCACTATCAGTTTGGAAATATTCCACGTTCAAAATGCAGTATGTGCCACAAAATATCCACAGATTGCCAACAAAGCTGTCAACCCATGAGAAGTTTTTGTTTATAGCACACATGTGCAGATGGCAATTACGCTTTTTTTTATAATAATGACCCAGGTCAAGAAGGAAATTGTACGGCTTTCAATCCCAAAGTGCTATGTGTTATGGACAAGCTGATCACACAGTCTGTAACACATGCCATTATCATTCTCCCAAATGCCCAATCATGGGATAACAATATTTATTGTAATTTGCTGATGTATTTACAGGCACAGTGATACTTGTTCTGCACTCCGGGCTCTTAGGAGAAATCGTCAAATCCTGCACCAATAAGGCATACGTATACATGTATATCTATGTCCAACTTAAATACGTGAATTATGTCATTTCCTTGTGTAATCCTCTGCTTAGAATAGTTCTGAAATGCATTTTGCTTTTGTTTTTGTAATTTTTTTTTTTAACCTTTAAAACAAATACTGCTGAAAAAATATGCAAAAAAAGCAGCCAGCAAAACAGCATGATCCATTCAGCGTGCTTTGTGAGCTAAAACACAGTGTTACCTGCATAATAGACAAACACAGTGCATGCTTATATATACATGTAGCGGTCTCTGGTACGTGCATACTTCGTTACTTGTCTGTTTACCTAACGCTCCATAGGCTGGACTATGAGCTATGTCAACACCTCCCCTGTATATACACCACCAGCCATTTCCTCTCATATGTTTAACACTTCCTATCTATGTGTCTGGGGTTTACGCAAGTCTCAACAACACCTGCATTCCAGCACAAAAACAAAAAAAAACGAAGTTACGAATCAAACTGGTCTACACATATTTATACACAGACTAATACTTGAGTTTACCTGTGACTATACCCTTGCAGAGTATAGTCCCCTGACATCATAACTTAGGTTGGTGGGTCCAAATTCTCTGCAGAATCTGGAGTTTACCAGTGGTCTAGCCTGCCGGATCTGACACGTCCTGTCTGGAGGGAGTTCTGATATTTGTTTACTAAGTGTGTTTACATGCACAATGCACATATATACACTCCATCTACATCATATATTTGTTGTCCATTTTATCCTTTCACACAAACTGAATTATTCCAAAACCCCGGGAAGCTGTCACACCAGGGTACCACACTAAAAACATCAAGGCTGGTTGGCAGGGTAACAGTGCCTCGTAAACAGGGTACCAGAGTAAAACAACAGGTGTAAAGCACACATGTAAGTACGACAAAGGAAACCCAAGTAAAAACCCTTCAGCAAGAGATCAGTTTGTGCCAGATCTCACAAAGGTTGAGATCCCCAGGGCTGACATTGACTTGCTCTTAGCTAACACAAGGTTAACCCTTAAAGTGCAATTTAAGATTGAGTCAACAGCTTTCCTCGGGACACTTTGCGCGCATTGCGCGCAAAGTGTCCCGAGAAAAGCTGTTGACTAAGACTACTTTTTGCTTCAGACAAGGCTTGCTGGTATTTGAATGAAAGGTATTGTCATGAGGAATTTGACTCTTTTAACCATTATATGTTAATGGTATTGAGAAAGCAACTATAGCAGTGATTAGCACTTTAAGGGTTAACCAAGCGGCCATGTTTGCACTGCAAGGAAGTCTCTACAGCTAAAAGATGGCCAGCATTTTATTTCTTTTCTCTTTTTTTTTTTTGGATAAACAGACTTCCAACCCACAAGAGATAACATGACACCTCAGCAGGTGAAAAGTCAGAGGTCTCTCCCCTTGGTGACACATCCAACCTTTTGCTGATAAAGTATCAAGAGACGGAAGGGTTTTGGCTGCGATTCCCGGTCAAGAATAATCCGGGAAGACCACGCCACAAACAGTTAAGAGTTTTGGTGAAAGTCCTGGAGCAGTGGCCGAATCCATTCATGGCTGATCAAAGAGAGGTCAACAGTAAACACTAATGTACACAAGTTATTATATACCAATCATCATATCAATAGCGCTCTCAGTAAACATTACATATATTACACAGCTATCATATCCTGAGGATCACAAGTCTATTGAGAATATATGCACTATATGTATACAGGTGCGTCAGCACTTGTGTTGGTGGTATGAAACCAAAACACTGATACTGACTGTATCCAGGCAGCCCTGCTACATGATGTGTACAGTGTGTCATAGATCCTTTCTAGAACATCTATGATATGCCATAGATCCTTTCTAGAACATCTATGATATGTCATAGATCCTTTCTAGAACATCTATGATATGTCATAGATCCTTTCTAGTAGATTTATGGTATCATAGATCCTTCCTAGTAGACTTATGGTATCACAGATCCTTTCTAGTAGACTTATTGTGTCATAGATACTTGCCAGATGATCTGCAGTGTCAATCTCCTTGCTACATAAGAGGATCTATGGTGTGTCACGGTTACCTTCTGAAGGATCTAAGTTACAAAGATCTTTGCTAAATGACCTTTTGTGTGTTATACCCATCCCAACAGCAACCTGTCATGTATGTATGTATGTATGTATGTATGTATGTATGTATGTATGTATGTATGTATGTATGTATGTATGTATGTATGTATGTATGTATGTATGTATGTATGTATGTATGTGTGTGTGTATGTATGTACGTACATATATGGGATAAGTCCTCACATAGATTATGATGTACATACAGACTATTATGTCCTGTGCCCCCAGTTGGTTGCATGTATCAAACTTCAAACTTGTGTTGTGGAAGAGACTCCATACTTACCCATTTTTTTAAAATTTTGCTTCGATTTGTTGGTTAATGAGTCTAATTCTCTCATAATTATTTTCTATAGACTTCCATATGTACAGTGCTATATGGGTATGTAGATTTAACATATACAGGTATACCGTACTCATCTGAATAAGCGCACGGTGGGCTATAAAAAAACTTCATCCACAAAAGCTGAAAAAAATGTAGATTGTAAGTGTAATAATAAATTCCACCACCCATTTGAAAACTATGGGATATTTTGGGGGTCCTTTCTCTGAAAAAACTGGGGGGTGCTTATTAGGGAGTGTGTGCTTATTAAGACGAATACTGTATATATGTATAAATGTATACAGATACAATGTACATATGGATATAATGTATACAGGTATACAGATTCAATGTATACATATATATACAGGTGTACAGAGACAATGTATACAGTTACTGCACTAGTGTGACTTTTGAAAAGTATGTAGAAATGCATATATAATTTTTTTTAATTTTTCAGAGACAGGTAAAAAAATACATATACCCTGTGCAATAGTAACAGAAAGTGCAACAGTTAATGTCAGTGGGTACAAGTCTGTTCAGGTAATCAACAATCACATTCACGAGAAAGTGCATGTCAGTTGGTTTACTTCTGTTCACCGAACCAACAATTATGACATTTACTTTCACATTTGGGGACAGCAAGTTCCATGTCGACAACATTACATACACATATGATTCACCTGAACGAGAAAAATGGAAAACCATTGTCCATGCACACACAAAGGCTCTGAAATTCTATACATATAGGCGACCGCTTGATTAAGTGTGTCTAATTGGTGCCCTGAGGGAGTTGATGAGCACGACGGGCGGAGATTGAGGACAGCAGTCATACAGGAACTTTGAATGCAGCTAGTATAAAGCGACAATTACTTCTGCACTTCGTGCATTCAAAAGTTGTTCCTTCTAACCTGTTCACTTTTCATGTCAATACGCCATACTCTGCCGCACGATTTGCTTCAGCTGTTCTCGTCGAGGGGCTACTTCACCAAAAAAAAACCAGGTTAACGTGTGCTTTCTCCTCATGTTTTCTGGTATAGGGCAGCCAACTGCCTGGTAACAGTCCAACTAAATATCTCATAGATGAAAGAGCTGGGCTTGTTTCCCAGGCAAAGTGGCCATTGTAAACTTGGGTGCGAGTGTTGGCTGTTGCCTGCAAGCAGGACAACTGGTTCAAGGCATATAAGACAATGCCAAATGGCCAAGCAGGCCCCCAGTCAACAGGTGTTAAAGAGTCCATGTGTCCATCGAACTGGCCATCTGGGGGGGGGGGGGAGGAGGGGGAAATCTTACCTGGCTGCGTCTGGCAACAATCTCAGCACAAAGGAGTCGTGTGACTTCCAGGCAAACTCCTCTTCAGTATCCTGGGGGACTGGCAGCACAGTCGAACTGGCAGCCATCGACGTCTGGGACCTGCTGAACCATTCACACAACACCACTCTCTCTGCTGGCTCGATGATCACTTGTACTTAGACACCTGTGCGGCACATTCTCCCCATCAAATTCCTTTACACAGTCATAGCCACAGAAAAAAAACAGTGCATCGGGATTTCCCCAGATAATGTACAAACGAAGAACCTGGTCTGACCCACTCTGTCCCAACATGCCCGGCATCAACACCCGACTTGCATACTACATGGGATCAAACCTCAGCTCGGTTTTTCCATTAGGCTTATGGCCACATGTCCTTACTCTTGACAAAAGACAGGCTGACGTCAGAACCTGAGACTGGCACCTGTCACGCTCCACTGACACCATTCTGTCAGCTACCACTCGTGTGGCAGATCAGCTGGTGACCTTGTAACCTGCGAACCGGCAATGGAGAGTCCTGGTCCTCTCAGCCAGAACTTGTCAACACAAATCTAGGTGAGTCACTGCCTCCAGCAGTCCAGGTAAATACACAAGAAGGTGCCTTACACTGCCGACTTCATAAGTCTGATGTCGGAACTAACTTAAGACTCTCAACTGAGTCAACATCTGTGATTTTGCCTGGTAATCTGAGTCGTTCTAAGTGGCTGGTCTTGTCGTCTTGTGATTTTACAAACAATATGCATATGACTTGTACCGTGAAGAAAAATAAGACGGTTGTCTGACACTGTGGACAAAATAAATCTGCCTCATTAAGCACAGAAGTGCTCACAAACCAGCAAAATGTTAGGTGAACACATAAAATGTCCATTTCCAACTGCACTGAACTCTTATCTGAGTGACGCACACCTCTATCTCTCAACACCCAGGCAGTATGGCCATGCAAACCAAGCAAACAAAAAAGAAGAAAGTGTGACAGTCAGATATTTCCACGTACATTAGACACGCACCCAGGCACACAATCATTCACCAGCTGCAACCAGGGTTGGCAAATTTCAAGGCCAGTCTACGGTGGCTAGCTCTCCACGAAAAACGTCTTCACCACGAAAAAAAGTGGTCAATTTCCCAGGCTAGATTACACTCAGCTTCAATCTCGGTAGACAAATTCAGGGTGTGCCACACACAGATAGTCACACCCTGCCTCAGCCTGGGAGATGCCCACGTACCAGATTGAGGGGGTAAGGGGTTAATTCCCTACTGGTGCTCTGGGCACTTTTATTGACTGTAATTGGGCACAGGAAGCCCCTGTATTTTCTATATGTTGTACCAGCCATTATTTATAGATTTTCTTTTCCGTGCTTTGTAGTTGTGAAAAAATTATTACCCAAACCAGTATACTGGGACCTCCATTACCGCCTTCAAATCTTCACAGCACTCGCTTCACCAACCAGTATCACTCTGCTAGCTCTCATGTCCTTACATCTTAAAACACTCTTGATGGATCAATTTTTTCCAAGTTTGATATCGCTGGTTAAGTAATTAATTTTGTTTTGCGCTATTTACTCTGCACACGGTTGATAGTATTTACATTGGACTCACGTGGGACGGCCTCGCTGTAACGCCAACATCGATATCTTTGTTTACAGACCTGATACTTTGCTTTATCGCTGTAAGCCACGATTTAATTAAAATCTGTTTTCTTTACAGAGTGGTGTGTTTTCAGTGTTATTCCATGCTCCATTCACCCATGTTCATTATTGCACAGTCATTTGTCTCCATTTATGAAAACGGTACTATGAAATTCATACAAGTTATTGTAATGAACACCACATTATCACAATAGCATGTCGCTGTTTTCAGGAAAAAGTGTAATTTGCACTGATTTGTGCGAGCCCCCGGGAGACCTGATGACAGTGGACCTATTCGTCTTCCACGGGAAAATACACGTTATGCAACCCTGTCATCTCCAGTGCTGTGTGCCACCACACCAAACTTTTCCACACACTTTTGCTTGAGAACTGCGGCTGAAACCAGGAACCAGACAAGTGGGCTCTTGAATGAAGGCTCTCTTTATGAGGAGACTCACCAATGTACACAAAGCTGGTCACTACATAAGCATGACACAAGTTAAAATACCCCTCGTCAATGACTGACTGTGGATCCATGTGCCAACAACTCGTAAGACGTTAATTTACCCCTCGTCAATGACTCACTGTAGATCCATGTAGCAACAACTCAGAAGACACTTACCTCTATGCAGGTGTCCAGAGTCTTGACTACTTGTCCCTCTCTAATGTGGCCTAGTTTTGTGCATCATATTTTGGGCATTGGTCACAGACAACAATGCGACTTTTTGGGAGCTAAGCTTGCTCAAAACAATATGTCCCTGTTGGCCACAGCCGGACTTCGGTTTGTCAAGGGCTTTGGTCATTCATGCATGAATGGACACTGGGAGTTCTCCTGCATGTGACAAAGCATTGGTCACTAGGACTCCACAAGAAAACTGTGGACTTGCATACCATTGTAGCAGGCTCATACGACACACATCAATGTACCTGACCACCATCAGCTGCGCTGCACTCTGTCCCAGTGGTACGAGCTCAACTGCACGCTGTCCTATTGTATGGTACACTGTCAGGCATAAGACAATCTATCCAAAAGTGACAACGCATCCCCCAGTTACGTCTCCGTGATACTCCATAGGCTATGCCTACTTCTGAGTGACAACACATTTCTTAGCTATGTCTGAGTGGTGATGCACTCCTGGCTACGTCTGGGGGACAACATATTTCCTGGCTCTGTCTGAACAACAGTGTATCTAACAGATGCACCCTTGGACGGCCCAGGTTATGATATGCTCCGTACAACAGCTCTCTTCACTTGCAACTGGAGCCACTGTCTGGCCGTTGTCTCCTGAAGACACACACACCGATTGCCAGCCCCCTGTCCTGTGATCAGACTGGTCCAGCCTGACTCGACCACAGCACCAGGCACAAGGACCAGCCTCACTTCAGCCAGCAGCTGCTGAGACCAGCCTGAGAAATAGGTCAAGAGTCATGCGATTCATTCTACATACTCCTGAAGAGCCACTTGTAGCCATGCCTGGTCCTCCTGGATTGATTTAATTACTGTAAATTGCTTTAATTTTGCTGTAGTCTTAATAATCCCTTAGTTTACCGATGGCACAAAACCATGAAAATCAAAACACAGTGAAATAGTAGTTTAATATTGTTTGAATGGGAAAAATGTCCAAAATATAGAAATTAAAACTGGGCCTATTGAAACGTCAAAAATACAAAAACGGGGAAAATTTGAAAACCGAAAATAAAGAAATTTATAGTAATTGCATAACCTCTCTCATACAAGGAGCCTTTTCCTGTGTGGGAAGCCCTCATGGGCAGCAATGCATCCCTCGAGACTATACCTCTAGCTTCTCATCTCATACTCTCCGTCTCTGACTCAGATGATGCTGGCACCAAGGGGTGTGGCCTTCGTGGTCAATGACTCCTTCATTCTGGAGAACGGAAGAGAAACAGAAGCTTTCCTCTTTTTGAGGGATCACTTCATACTCTCCTCTTTTCAGCTGTCTCAAAGGGACCAAATCTCTCAGTTGTCCACTTCTCACACGTCTTGCAGGGATGGTCACACAATGATAAAAACACCATGAGATCTCGACAGTGCTTTCTGGAGTGTACGTGGGTATATATCTTGTGTGCTGATGAGAAGGACTGCAACAAACTGGTTGAAGAGCGAGAATACTGGTCTTCAAAACAGGGTTTCTCTTGCGCTTTGAACAAACACGAAACTGTGGTTGAGGCAGGCAAGTCCTCTCTGGTCCTCGGTTGAATAGCCACAATCAAACATGAAGGCACTGCCAATCTTAAGACAGTACTTGTCATTAGAGTTCCCATGTTGCGTCATTTTGTCAAAATGTGAAGCAATCAATGACTGTCTTTAACTTACATCAGAAGTTACTGCTATTGCAAGACAAAATCAGGTGGAACATCGTGTCTCAGAAGGAGATAACTGACATCACTACATTGAAACCAAATTCACAAAAGTGAGCCTGTGGCCTTGAGAATTAGGTCAAGGTGACTCAGGCTCCATACAAATCTAGGCCTCGCTACAATACTAATTCTACCACACTTCACATTTTACCAAGTGTTTTTCTTTTTTTCTTTTTTTTTTTTTTTTGTTATTTCTTCAGTTGTTATCACACAGATATTGGTTTTGCACAAGTAAACCTAACACCTTGAGAATTCGGATATCGTGGCCCACATACAATCCCAACCTCGGGTCTCACCTGGCACATAATCTTACCAAATTTTACCAAGTTTTGCAAAGTTATACAGCAGTGATTCCATGGAAACTGATTTTCACATAAGTGACCCTGTGACCCTGAGAATTTGGTCAAGGTGACCCAGATACAGTCGTAATCTTTTTCCCTGATATATACTCCTATCAAGTGTTATTCAGATCTTCAGGTGTCATTGGGTAGCAATAGACTTCAATTAAGTGATCATGTGACCTTGAGAATTAGGTCAAGGTGAGCCAAATACAGTCCCAACATACGTTTCTCCCAGATGTACTTTACTACCGAGTAAAAGAAGTTTTGAGTTCTGAAAGACTAGCTGCATAGAAACCAAGAGTTGAAGAACAACAAGAACAAGCACAACTAGAAAAGATGATTTGCTTCAAAGCAAATCTATCTGCATGCTTTCACAAGTTGTAAATATGAAATGCTACAACTTTTCTCCTTTGGTACTTCACATTCCATTACGCTTATGGCTGGATAAAAAATTTCAAAGTCCAAGTGACCTTGAACTTAGATCTTTGGAGGTCAAATGTAAATTACATGTACAAAAATGTGTGTTGCTACAAATACCTACAATTTAAGCCCAACATGAACCAAATCAGATGAAAATTGACCAAGTTATGGCTAGATGAAAAGGTCAAAATGGCTTTGATCTTTGAGTCCAACATGATTAGATATTGGATAGAAATTGGCGGAGTTATGACTGTATGAAAATTTTAAAGGTCCAAATGACGTTGAACTTTGACAAAGAAAGAAAGAAAGAAAGAAAGAAAGGAAGGAAGGAAGGAAGGAAGGAAGGAAGGAAGGAAGGAAGGAAGGAAGGAAGGAAGGAAGGAAGGAAGAAAGAAAGAAAGAAAGAAAGAAAGAGAAAGAAAGAAAGAAAGAAAGAAAGAAAGAGAAAGAAAGAAAGAAAGAAAGAAAGAAAGACAGAAAGAAAGAAAGAAGGAAAGAAAGAAAGAAAGAAAGAAAGAAAGAAAGAAAGAAAGAAAGAAAGAAAGAAAGAAAGAAAGAAAGAAAGAAAGAATATGTCTGTGTTACAGAAATAAATAGAAGACATGGACATTGAAATAATGTCTCTCTGGTTCCATCAGGGGACAAAGTCAGCCAGTCAAATTTTATGAGAAAAATCCAAGTAAGAACACCACACAGACCTTTAGACCTGCAACAGGTGCCTTAGTGAAACCACCCACTCACAGGTTGAAAAATCCATCTTGAACCACAGTCATTTATGGTCCACAGCTAGGATTTCATCCGGTATTCATACACAAGCCCAGCAAAGCATGGTGCCTTAAAAACAACAATTGCATGCTGCCAGAGAACCAGCCCATCTCTTAATGGGAAAGCTGCGGTTGTTACTGTGCCAGTCAGCAGAGAAGCCTTCAGTCTTGTACGAGTTTTGTGCCATAGATAGCTACATGTGTATGTAGGTAATACATGTGCTGTATTTCCAAGTAACATCTCCGCAAATAAGACCATCTCTTACTGGTCTATGCCTAAGTGATAACAGATTTCTTCACTATCTTCTTGAGGTAACATTATTTCCTAGCTATTAGTTTCAGTGATAAAATACATCAGAGCTGCTTCATGTATCAGTTTTCGCATGTGTAGACAAGTGGTAACTTATAATGCTTGCAGCGAATGAGCACTATAGTGTTTACCAACTGCCATTACCCACAATGCACCAGTTACATCCCCACATCCTGCCAGAGCCATTCCTGTAAAACGTGAGCATCAACACTCACCATCTTTACAATGTCCCTCACACCACACCCCACCCCACCCCCCGACAGCTTTTGAGGGCTCCGAAACAAGCACAACATTAGCAGACAGTCATATTGCTTCCTGTACTTACACAGCATTAACCCGCCTGACAGCGAGACCAAGACGAACAAGCCCCAATACTGTAAGACCTCTGAGGACCAAACTAACTCGCCGAGCCAGATCAATGCCGACATACACAGCGCAGCACGGGGGATATTCCTGGTAGTGGAGAATGCAATCTGCTGAGCTTCACAACCAAATGAGTCTGCCTCTACACCCTTGTCTCACTAGCCGTAACATAAACAACTCTACATGCACACCCTTGACCCCAGTCAGCCAGAAAACAAACAGGTATAAATGGACAGCCTTGTCCTACTGGGCCAGAATGTAAACAAGTCTAAATGTACATCCTAATCCCATCCTAATCCCACTGTGCCATGATGCAAAGAATCACATCTACACTATTGCCCTTCCAGTCAAAAAACTGAAATAAGAGGACTGTGAATGTCCTGTGCTCAGCTGACCCATTTATCTATAAACTGACAGTTCCTGGCACAAGTATTCGAGAGGACATGAGGTTTTTATACAAGATAATCATTGTGCAAAATTTCCAAATCTAAATATGTCTTAACTCACAGTTATCATCTCAGCAAACACCTTGGTTTAGTGACCTAGATGTAGCTTAATTAACTACATAACATGTACTTTTCAGTCCCGATATATGGGTCTGCATGGTTTGACATTAAGGCAAGCCTTATTGTCCAGGACAAGAAAAAAGTATTTGAATCCTATGCAGCTTCAACCCAGAGTTTGTCCTAAATTGAGGCAGAAAATGTGATTCCTCAAATAAGCTAAAAACCTGCTAGAAATTTTATGAAACACGAGTCAAAACACAAAGACAATATAAAGGCCAAAGATTCGTATTACTCAGAACTCAGAACTCAGAAGTGGTTTATTTTTTATTACATGTGAATATATCACTGTGACCCAGATACTTGACCTATTGACCCAATTTTTGTTACAAAACACACCCTCAAATCCTGTTATATGCATGTACACTGTTTCACAGAGTTAGCTTTCAGGACAATAATGTTGTAAACTTCACATACATTAGCATTGTATTCACCCATTGACATTCACATACACGTACATGTAGAGTGATCCATAGCAGCTTGTACACCTATTGAACATGATAAAAAAAGAAATATTCACAAGAAGATGATGTGGTAGCCCTGTCCTCAGCTGGCCTCACATGCACAAGCTGTTAATTTCCATTGCAATCCTCACTGACTTCCCATCCTACATAGTAATCAATGGGAACAGATACATTAAGTGGTCAACAGACACCTGAACTGTAAAAGTTGTTAAAAATCAAGAATCCACAATATCACCAGCTAGTACCGAAGTTTGTTTGCCCCTCCTACAAGTTACATTTCCACTGAACTTCAGAACAATCCAAGTGATGCTTTTGGAAAGGAAGTCAAAAATACTTGAAACCTGACAAAAAAAATCTTTTAAAAAATAAAAATAAAAATCACTGTGCCACCTGTTGAACAAATTAAGGTTTGGGGGTCCCAAGGAGTATCCCCATGCAACTTCAAAGCAATTGGGTCTACAATTTCACAGAAATTTTTTTTTTAAATTGGAGCAGTAGTTTTGAACAGAATTTTTTTGACGATCCCCCCCCCAAAAAAAAGAGAAAAATACCATCAAAATAAAAAAAATATATTGCAAAGCCACCTATTGAATACAGTTGGCAAGAATCCACCTAAGGTTCATCCCCACCAGCTTTATCGAAGATCTGGCAAACAATTTTTGATAAGATGCCGGAAATGTAAAATGGGAACAGGCTGATGACAGATAAAGGATGAAAAGTGATCACAGTCAATCAGCTGGGCTAAAAACTACAATTCACAATACATTTTACTCATTATGGACATTGATGGCTTTCTCTCAAGCACTAAATCACTGGCTGCTGATGTAGGAATACAGATGCATTACAGCTACGATGGTACAATGGATCAACATGCATGACACGAATGCTTCCGTAATACGAACAGCCAGACCTAAGACAGTGTCTCGAGATGACAAATCATTAAGACAAAGTGGTGCCAGGGAAATGATCAGCACTGACTGAAACTGCCTGTGGGGATTAAGTAAGAAGACAAAATGTATGGTGGCTGACAGATGACACGTTGGGTAGAGCATAATTCCGTCACCCCTGACGAGATTGATACGTAGCTGTCTCCCAGTTCCCCTCACTTCACACCTGGCCCGGCACACAGATTAAATTAATTCTCCTCAAAATAGAAAGACACCTCCCGGCATTATCAGCAGATTAATACATATAATAAACCTCACAGCACTCTGTCCACACAAAAATGAATCCAAAATTGATGAAGCCAGAAACTAGATCCGGGAGAACTGTAAGGGGGTGGGGTGGGGTGGAGGATTCCAGCTCATCGGTATAGGCAAGCATTTTGCCAGAGTACGAGGTACAGAAATTAAGACATGATGCCTTGTCCAAAGTGCGCAAAATAACGAGACTTCCAGCATGCATTTAATGGTCAATATTAGCCCAGTGTGCAAAACCCCTTTATTGCCCCCTATAAGCAGCGGAAGGAAAGCCAATTGGTCCAGGTGTTCCAGGATAACATTACTGGTTATACCTAGGTGATACCACCCCTTACCGGCCTCATTGTTATCAGGTGCTTCAAGAAGGCAATTAACACTTGAATTCTACATGTTCTAATCATTCCTTACACAACACTGATCAATGTTTGATGCTGGGAGTACCGTTAATCCTGTGTCAATACCTGACCCACTGATGCTATGTAAATACAGACGTCTGGCCCTCTCCACTATATACACACATAACTCTTCATGACATCACTGACCACATTTTCATACCTGTCTATCACCTGTACATACACACCAGTCATCATCATACAGGTTTGTTCCTCACCATCCCTGGTATCCTCAGACGAGGTTTGTCAGCCGTGAGTTTACCCCCCCCCCCCCACCAGCCACCCCACGTGCACCAAAAATATGCCACGCTTGATGTATTCAGAAGTGGTCTTTGTAGAAGGGGTGCTCTCTCCTCAGGTGGGTCTTAGGAGACGGATAACTTTATCTTTCAAAGCATGAAGGTCTGATATCAATGTTTCAGGGTCAATACACGAGCTATTGGTATGGTGTCCTACATTACGTGTGTCTATTGCATTAAGCACTGAATTCCCATCTGTTAATATACCTAACTTTGCCATTTTCTCTTACTCTGAAAATCACGGTACAGGCCCTCAATGGGGCTGTTTGAGGTAACATCGGTTGCAAGGAACTATTTTCAGTTCAACCCAACCATGTGGTTAAGGTACAGTTGTACATGGTTTCCCACTGAAAATTTTTATAATTATAAACACACCTGAAACTGGTTATTATGAGCACAAACAGCTCCCCCCCCCCCCCCCCCCCCCACGCAATCCCAACAGCATAGGTCTAGCTGGGTCTGGGTCTATAGTCACAAATACAATAGCCAGGCCTGTTCTTGGGATGGCTTCAATGCTGCATTGTGGCCATATATACACTGTATGTATGTATACCTGAACCATACCAAACACCAAGACCTACCATGCCACAAAAAATACAGAGAATATATTCACCTCCCCTACGGCACCAGCTTCTGACATGTTCACATTCTCCCTTGAAGCAGAAGCTGGCAAAGTGAGTGCTGACTGCAGTTAAGAGGCACAGCCCCTGACACGCCACTCCTTCCACAACCCTGCGTTACTTCCGTTATATCCTATAACACATCAGCCACAAATCACAGCTGCAGGGAATGAGCAATGCACATCATGCACATTGCCACACACACCAGTGTTGTCAATGTTCCATGCTGATGTTCTTGGCTGTGTTGGTGCTTTCAAAGGAGTGCCGTGAACCAGAGTCTTCCAAAATTGCAGCCGGGACCTCGGTTTACGATTACATCTTTGATTATTGGCATGGCCAGAGCTTCCTTGTGAAGGCACAGGACCTGAGGCTCAGTTGCCCCCATGACCACACCCGCAGTACAGCATGGAATGGTCTGAATCTGGGCCTGTACTATCTCACAACTTGGTCCTTACGGACAGTAATCCTATGCCACCATTAAGGTGGAGCACATCCACTCCTGGTAATGAACACGCCTTCTTTTTACCTCGCACCTGATCCCCTGTGGTCACCAGGGACCATCCCCATAATACAATTGTGTGCCTCACATCCACTCCAGGTGATCTACACTGTCTTTGTATCTCTTACCTCATCCCCCATGGCCACGAGGGGCAGTCTCATATGTATAATTCAATGTGTGGTCAAAACTCTATAAACTTTAAGCCATCAATGTCAATTTATCTGCAAATGACCTAGCTTGCACAGCGTTCGCACCAAGATGATCAAGATGAATAAGAGAGAGAGAGAGAGAGAGAGAGAGAGAGAGAGAGAGAGAGAGAGAGAGAGAGGGGGTCCATGATAATCTGCTGGGTCCTTTCTTTTCATTGTCACCCGTAATGAGACCATAATTTTATGTTTGGTGGTCACCGTGGGCGGCCAGGTTTTCATGTGTGTAGGTCCATCAGGAATACAAAGGAGCAAGGAAAGAGTTCCTGTGTCCCCCCTGTAGAGGGCGATTCAGTTGGGAGGCTAGGCTCATGTATTCCCATTACTTTCCACTGTTATTTGCACATTAATAACTTTACAAACACTGCATGTAGCAACACTGAATTTTTCAACGTAAAGTCAGGTGTATAACATAAGTGATTCTGAAAATTTTATTTCGTCAGCCTGATCTGGGTTAAAAAAGTAACCAGTTTAACATACAATTCAAGGGCAAAACACGACTCTAGCCTACAAGAATTTTGTATACTGGGTCGTGTTTTCAGTTGACTGCACACGAAATTGCTAATTGTGACCATTTCCCACTGTTAGGGACTCCTTTCATGAAGCACACGTCAAGCATTTATGTACTGGTCCCCACATCAGGCCGTAAAATGAATGCATTCTCCCCACAGCAATACCCTTAAATTTCAAGGCACAGGAGGGAACTTGTACGAAACACGTCATCTGACCCAATGAAAGACAATGCGCCCTTGAAGGTGTGCTTTCGCTCAGCTTGATATTTGTGACTTGGCCCCGGGATGGAGACAGCTGCAAGGCAGTGGCCACTGGGATCATATAGCACCTCTAGTATTGTGTACAGTGGCACCTGCTCTAAATACCCTCCTCTCATGACAGGCCCGATATCAATTTAAGACTGCCCTTTCACGACACACCAAACAGTCTGTTTTTCTGGTAAATTAAGGCCTGCATTCAAAGTCCATCTGCACTTTGAGACCATTTTTTTATGGCAGAAGAGACAGTCTTCAGTCACAGGTACCATTGTTGTGGCATGCGTACACATTTTTCAGCTGCTAACAGGAGCAAACAAGACCAAAAGGTTCCTGCAGCCCAGCCGTAGAGGGCGCTTCAGTTAGGAGGGCTGGAAATTGTGTATTCTCATTCTCTTCCATAGTAATTTTAACTAAAGACCACTGCATATAGAAATGCCTAATTGTTCATGTTAAATCTAGGTGCATGACTTCAATGAATCTGACAATATATTCCACTGGCCTCAAAGGTTGCCAGTTTGTTAACGGTACTCAAACACACAATCCAATGGGACGACACAACTCTAGCCTGCAAGAAATTTATTCACAGTACTCAATAAACAAGGAAACTCATACAAAGCTAATTCCCATACAGGTTTCTCCAACTGAACACCAGCTGTCAACCTGTGCTCGTTCAATGCTCTACGTGTGATTCACGCCATAATCAGGAAATGCATGCACTCTCATGAAATACACCTCACTTTTGTACAATCAAAATGACAAACCCATTGCTCACAGAACAAACTTCACATTCGTGTATTATACATGATTGGCCCATTGGTCACTGAGTAAACCTCACTTAGGAATACTCTTCATGTTATAAACTCGTTGCTCACAGAATAAGTATCACTTGAACATAGATAATGCATGATAGCACAGAGGAAAAGTCACATAGAATAAATCTGTAAGTTCACTTAATTCTGCTGTGTTCCTTTTTTCATTTTGCTCAGTTTACTGACGCACAACACCATGCTGCCTCCGAAGCAGACCCAAGATCTGTGTTATGTTTGTGCAGTAGAGGTAACATGGAACGTGGTATGCTTTGCAGGCAAAAAAACCATGATGATAAAAACAAAAATCAAAGCATATTTTAACATCTATAGGCTTACTGGGAACTATATCAAAAATAGTGAAATTAAAACAGTCTGAAATGCAAAAAAGCATAAAAATTCAAAATGTGAAAATAAGTTCATTTACAGAAGTTGACCATGTATGCCTTACCCTACACTTCCGGGAACTTGTCTGATAGAAAATCCAGTATAATCATAAATTTTTGCCAGGGATAAATGATCCCAAATTTTTCCGAGCAGACCCTATTCGGGAATATTAAACTCACAAGAATTTTGGCAGATTAAATCGAACAAAGCTACAATTAAAAAAAAAAAAAAATCCTTTACATATTACTTAATTAAAATATAAAAAAGAAACTTTCACACACACAAACGGGGAGGTCTCAAAAGATTAATACTTTTCCTGTGGTGTCGATTTGGGAAAATAACACTCATGAAAATCTCTTTTGAGGCTACTTTGGGAAATTTTACTCTCAAGAATATAAATGATTATACAGTATCTTGTTCATAGAAACTTATCATCCCTCAGATAGCAACAGTCTTGTAAGAACTACATTTATGTCCAATAAATTTATCAGTAATACATTGTCACCACATCAAACTTTACATAAGTCTATCTTTGCAGAATAATTCAATAGTACTTCCTTGTAAATGAATTGGATACTATATCTAGGTGCAATAACCGAATGCCTTTGCAAGAGAAATGAATAGTGTATCTTTGTATAATAATATCAATGATAGCATAATTATTTATGTCAGATAATTGACCAATGAATCTCTGCAGAATAATAATTGGTAGTATATCAATGTATATTCATTTGAATAATATACCTGTAGAATATAACTGAATGGTGTATGTTGGCAGAACAATTAAACAATGTGTACCGGGCAAGGCCAAAATTCCTGTGGGTTCTCCAGCAAACAAATGGATGCCAGGCCAGCAACTACACGTCTTTGCAGAATAATTCAATACATATTGATGTAACATAATTGAATATATTAGAAAGAAACGTAATTGACATGCATCTTGGTTACAAGATATGGTCAAATACGTACACACAAAGCACGTTGACATAAAGTGAACAGCGATAAATGGAAATGAAAAAAACTTGCACACCACAGTAAGATACAGGCAGGTGAACTCAGGTGCAGAATATCCATATAATATATAAAGTGCACGTGTACAATATTTTAGTACCTTTCTTACAGACTATTCTGCTCTCAGTTATTGTTTGCATGATAAATTTTCTGTCGCTGAAAAACTTGCACGCTGTTTTAAGAGTAATGGTGGCACCACACCCAGCGGGAAATGGATGTTCCTAACTACTGGTTGTGTTATTGTGCTGTATGGGCAAACGAGCTTCCCCTCTCCCCGGCATCCATCCACTCGGACTTAGCTCCCGGCACAAACACCATCATCTTCTGTATAGACTTGTTTCCTGACACTCCAACACACTATCACCTTCAGTACTGCTGCCTTCCCCCCCCCCCCCTCCCCCAGTGAAGTGTCTTCCCCTGGGGTCAGGGTAGCTGATCAGTCTGCCTCTCCCAATACGTTATCCATATAAATCACCAGCAGATCTCATTGCTTTTTTATTGGCGTCCTTTATTGCACCCCAGCAGCCCTTGTTTTATCGATATCCCTATCTTCATACAGAGTGACAGTCCCTAATTCCTAACTAACTGCACTAGCACTGAACACTTGCCACCAAAATTAATTGTAGTCGACTCTCATTGATTTTCACTCCATTGTTACGGTTCCTGTCATGTTTTATTCAAACATTTAAACGTTTTTCTCAAGGTGACCTCAGACTGTATGTGGTATGTCTATCTTCCACTTTCCTCACTTTATTAGTTCACAATTTTTTTTCTCAAATGATCAATGCATGAACAGGACTGGTACAACTTTTTGTACATTTGGCAATTTATTCATTAACTTATTTTTCCATTGTGTTTGAGTGTCGAAAATTACATTTTACACTCGCCATAAACATCTAAAAAAAAATATCTTCTTCTCCCGCTGCGCTGCTCAAGCATAACCCTACCTACACCCCAACCCTTCATCTAACTGTCACTTACACCCTTCCCGAGACAGTGGTGTAAATGTAACCATATAACCATCATCCTCATTCTTCTTGGACGCCTTCCTCTTGGTTATATCCCTAACCTTAACCACTGTCCTCTCCCGAACCTCCACCCTCACCCTTCCTTGAGGCTGTCCTCTTGAGTATAACCCTAACCCCAACCAGGGTTCGAAATTAGCGGGTGTCTCGGTGCCCTGGCCAACTTTCATTCGTGTCGGGCTACTTGATTTCCTTCGCTGTTTTCCCATGGGGCAACTTTCTATCTTCCGCAGAACATATCATTTCCAACAATAGTGGGAACATTGAATACAGTGCCTAAAATTTTTTTCGTGTGGATACGCTGTTTTCATAGTGAGGACAAATATAGCTCCTCATCTATATTTGCAACATTTAAAATATCAGTGTCTTTTAACAAGCTAACTAGTAACTACAATTCTCATGTGGTGGGAAACTGGGTAACTTCCTGGAGGCTTGGGCAACTTGTAAAAATGCTGTGGTTGCCTAGGGGAAACTTGAAAAATTAGTTAATTTCTACCCCTGCCAACCATTACTCTAGCCTAACAACAACCCTCATCCTTCACTGAGGCTGTCCGCTAGGATACAAGTGCATTCCTGAAGCAGACCTCAATGTCACCTGCTAGGCAGACCTATTTCTGTGTTCTGCAGTAGCCTGGTCTGCTGTGGAGTCCAGACTATCTGGCAGAGAAGAAAGTGAAAGTGAAACCCAGAACAGCTCTGGTTCTGCATTTCATTGCAATCTGTACCTTTTGTTACATAGTAATCAGTCACTATATTTTAAGCATGTCCACTGGCAACAAGCTCCAACTGGGTGTTTCACACTCTGCCATCAGAGGGCACTGTAAATGTCTGGTCCTCTGGTGGTTCAGTTATTATGGTACTGCAGCCAATCAGCAGGAGATTACCTCATAATTACATCCCCAATTAATGTTAATGTCCCTGTAGGCCTGTTGGTTACACCTATCACATGATGGGGGTAATAAACTGCATCTGTGAAAAGCTGTGGTAGTCCTGTTTCAATAGATATGCAGCATTTCGTGCTGGTAATACTAAAGATTTTTTGGGTAAAATTTTCAAATATCCCAGTGACCATGGCTAGCATTTGTAGTCTTTATTTGTGTGTGTGTGTGGGGGGGGGGGGCATTGCAGCTTCTAACTACCTCAGTTCACATGTTTCACACAGAGAAATTTAAAATGTTGCGGACTAAACAGGTCTACCCATTGGCATCCAATTTGGACAGCCCCATGGATAAATGTTTGATATTTTCCCCATTAAAATTTGGCTTGTTAACATGTAAATGTATAGAAAAGCCTGATACCTTATTTGACTCTGAACATGGCTGCCAGTCAAAATTGACACTTTCAAGCACAGAGGCTAGGCCTATTTATTGATTAATGTTCAAAATTAAGTTTGGGGTTCTGATACAGTGGTCCCTCTCTTGAGAGACCGCCCCTAGGGCAGGTAAATATGTGGTCTCTCAAAACAGGTAGTCTTTCATCAGAGGTATAATAACATGGAAAAGATAGCACAGTGTTCTGAGAGAGTGACCTTAAAAAGATGTGCGGTCTCTCATTGGAGGGATCTCTGAAGATAGGTACCACTGTATATAAACTCAAACCTATTTATGTATGTATCATCACCCACTTCCACACAGCAGCATTACAGTATGCTAAGACTATGTCATATCAAGGGGGCTACATGAGCCCCCCTGGTCCTATGTATCACCCTCAATCAACTATGTGGAAATACAAGACATCCATGTTAACTCCCTACCAAAATCTATGACCCTGTCGCCAGACAATGGTGATAATCAACTTCCATAACAGAGACATATTGACGGATTCACCCAGCGCTTCACTACCATTTGTAGTAATAAAGAACATGTATCGCAAACAGCTGACGACTCCTTCCTACACCAAGTTCAAGTGTGTTTACACAATACGATTTTGACTTTTCAAATATTTAATTATTTCCAAGTCACCAGTTTTGCAGGAGCAACACATTTTGCCGTGTTTGATAAGGGATCTGCCCCGTTCATATGGGCACTAAATTCTTATGACATGGACCCAAAGAAGCACTGCTTTTAATATGAATGTCCTGTATTGGAGACACAGTATAGAATCATGAACCTGACAAACAATAAACGTCTCTATGCCTATAAATCCATTAGAAAGAAAAATTTAACAAAGTTCTGAAAGCGGATTCATAAGAGGAGGGCTGGAAATGAGTCGAAAAATGGCTGAAAAACAGTGCATTCCTTTTAATGATGAAATATTTCTTTGAATAGCCCAGTACATACTTTTCATGTACATATTTAAGTCTCTACAAAGATAATTTTCTTTAACTCTTTCAGTGCCACATTTTGGACTGAGCCCACAGCTTGCCTTACTGCACTTTGGGTGCAATGCACCCAAAGCACGCAAGGAAAGCTGTCGACCTGGACCATTATATCCTGTGGAACTACAGGCATGTTGGTGCTTGAATGAAAGGTCTTTTTACAAGGAGTACGAATCTAGCATCCTGACCGTAATAGACGGCAGTACCCCTTAAGTTTTCAGTGCCGATTGCGACTAAAGTTGATCTACTTAAGTCAGACTAGTCTGAATTATCATTACAATCCCAGATACGTATTCCTCTTAAAAAGACCTTTCATTCAAGTACCAGCATGCCTATGGTTCCAGAGAGAATATCCCAGGTCAACAGCTTTTCTCTGGGCACACTGGGCACAATGCATGCCGAGAAAAGCTGTTGACTCAGTCCAAAATTTGGCACTGAAAGAGTTAAGAAGTTTGACTAAAAATGCAGTTGGCATTGAAAGAGGTTAAGGTTACTGTGTTGGTGTTATAGTGTACTATGCAAGCATTAAGGCACAGAAATCAAAACTCCTATCTTTATCAATGTAGCATTGACCATTTTTTATGTCATATAACAGCGTAAAACATGGCCAGTGTTTAGTGGGATAGCTTGATGAGCCCATATAGCCTCTACTATTGGTTTTAATTTTGGCCAAAAGAACTAGTTATAAAGTGAACACATCTCAATGCCAAGTTGAAAGAATCTGTGTCAATAAACCTCATAAACAACTTCACTGTCTAACTGACCGCAGATTTTCCTGCGTATGTCGTATACTCTCGGCTATTCTGGTACTGATCAATGGATAGAAATTATGAAGCATACATTACCTTCTGAAGCACATTGATAACCGCACAAATTATCAACACAATGTATCTACATTGACAGTAATATACACAGTTAACATACCATGAAGCCTTTATTTATAGTGCATGCCTTAGTTGTTGACACCATGTCATCCATATTTGTAGTGCATGTGGTATTATTGTTGATACAATGTAATCTCTTTTTATGGTGCATGTCCTATTACCATTGATAGAATGTATTCTCGTGTGCTTATGAAAAATTATTGTGCAAAGTGGAGTGATGTTTGATGCAATGTTCTTAACTTTGTGAACAATCTGATCTGGCAAAACTATATTTCATTGCATTGTACATGGTACCCCCAACAGGTGGCACCACGTGTGTCATCAGTGTTAATTTTTTATGGCATAATGGATACCAGCTCAGGGCGAGAAAAACTGTTTTTGAAATTACTCGTCTGCAGGACAAGTGACACAAAATATTCACTTATCCTCCCTAATGCTGATGAAGTGTACCTAAGTCTTAGTTTCAAAGAGCATGTTTCAATGGAAATCATTGTCATACGGTATGTTTACATGTCTGTTATGTCAAGAAACTTTGAAATTTAATATATTGTGAATTTGGCCAATTAGAAGTACTTGTCCATATGACAAGTGGAACTTGAAAGTCACCTGTCCTCAAAAGGATTTCACTTATCCCAAACAATAGGATCATGGGAATTTTTCGCACCCCGCAGCTGAAGACAGAAAGAACTTTTACCTTTTACGTAGATTTTTGTCACACACCTTGGTATTATGCCAGACACACCTGGACCCCGACAAACAGGGACTTGAAGAAATATATAGAGTTTCATTCACCTCACACCCCCCCCCCCCCCCGACAACCATGTATGCCATAAAATTCAATCACTTTTGATCATGTACACATATCTTAGTAAAACGACAATGGAAGACCTATCAGTTACTCACCTACCACCCCACCCCCATCCCCACTCAGTGTGCAAATCATGGGAAAGTGCCCAGACTCTACATACTCAAAATACAGCAGCCCGAATTGGCAGATCCAAACGTGTCATGTTTATCTACCTTACTAGAGAATCAAGTATGTACGTTGATGTTCCCAAATAGTGAAAGCACACAACCAAGGCTTGTTATCATTTGCAGACAACTGAAACTGCAACATTACTAGTCTAAGCTGTTCGTATGTGGTATTGTACAGTACTTACATATTAGGACGGCTGGGGATATACGGCAAAGACTGGCTAAAGTGAGCACCATGTGAGCATGAGGCCCCCGGGCTGCCCGGCCTCAGATCATGGCAACTAGATGGCGCTGGCGACTGTATACTCAACTCTGAAACAACAAAACAGACAACATATTCAATCAGGGTTATCTCCTACATTTACAGTATCCTGTTGCAAAAACAGATTGTTTGAATCAAGGCGTCTTATGATGGTAGAAGCTGTGGTTCATGGCAGAATATTCACATTCGCTACAGAACTGCTGTTGTAAAGCAAAAGCATCCCACACACCTAACATATAAAGTGACTTCCTGACCTCACTAAAACAAAGACAAATTTTATGTCATCACATACATGTATTCATACTTTGTGCTTTAAATTTTAAGCTCATATGGATGCCATGCATAGCATCTTAACATATATTTGTACACCCATTTCATTTGGCTGAATCCCAAAGTGACACTCAACTGGTCATTGTGTGGTCAAATATATACCAGGGCTCAACATGAAGGATTTTGTCCAGTTGTTCCAGGACAAGTGCAATATCAAAATCAGCTGACCCCCTCAGAAAGTTGGTTGTCCAAACTTCAACCATTACTGTCACCCATCTTGATTTTTTTCCTGTTTTCTCTGCAAAATTTCTGGTTAATAAATTAATCATTCTAAAATTTGTGAATCATCTCTTCCCTGTGCATTGATAAAGTAAGACCCTGATTGATATTTCTTCCCAAGATATCTCTTTTAAAATAAAATTTTTCCTGGGAAGTTCTAATGCCAAACAGCAAATTTGTCCAATTGGAAAAATTGGTTGTCCAGTCGACCCTGCTGACCCCAACTTTTAGTTGCACTGACTGAAATTTTACTTGTCCTGGGATGACTGGGTTGCCTTAATGTTGAGCACTGTACGCAACGATGAATATCCCATCTTAACTCTCAAATATACAGCCTGAAAGATGTTACTACATATAAAACAAGACAAAGTGGGCAGTAAAAAAAAAATATATCATACACTCTCTTCATAATTAGGTGCAAAATTTGACAAACTACACTTTTTCCTATTTTAGTCCCATGCAAAATTGAGGTTTGGGCTTTTGAGGTAGGTAAGAAGGTTGGATAACTGGAAACAAAGGTATATTTTTGTTTGGCCTAACATGACAGCTATACTGTCAAACATGAATCATTCTCATGTTTTATGATCAAGGAAGTAGTGGCTTAATAGCTAAACTATGAAAGTTGGGATTCTGCATTTTAGCCTGTGATTGGTAAAGCCGTTAATCTCCGATTGGTCAACCACCACCACTGAGCGCCTTCCTGTATTACCAGTGTGTGCATTCAGGTGCTCTCTGGTCCCATCAACAACCTAAAGATATATCTGTCTTGGTGGTTGACATCACTCCACACGGAACAAACAATGAAATGTTTTTTTCACATCAGAGTCTGCAGATTTTAACGCAATAGTCACATGGTATTATGGATGCAAAGACTAAAATGAATTGCATGTCATTTCTTGATGGTTAGCTGTTATACTTGTGTGAAAAAGAGGCTTGACGTCACGTTGCTACTATGCCACATATATATTTCTGTATTATGATTCTACAAAAGGACTAACCACTACTCTCATATCCCCGACTACTGCATCTGGTAAAGTAATCCAGTAAAGTCTACCAGAGGGGAGTGGTGACAATACTTTGCAAGAAAATACTTTATATCATGACCACTAGAGGGCACTGATTCATTTTACCATGCAGCTGAGATAAGCATCACGATATTTCTGTTTTGTCAACTGTTCAGACACCATAATGAAACAGACTGATATTTGTTATTTGTGACTTCAGCGAAACTGTCTAACACTGAAACAGTACCAGGATTTATAAGCACACATGCGATGGGGCACAGTACATGTATGTGGAACTTTGTGTGATCAACTTTTACTTCAAACAATCTATGACATCATTTTATTCGCTTTGCATTTGATTCACTTCATGTTATACGTGATGGAACAACTGCCAAGTTTGTGTGATATGGCAACTGTCCCTGCTATATAATATATGTGAAATAATTCTTTCTGTTATGGAGATGGCTTACATGAAGCCAAGAACGAGCCTTATTCTTAAATATTAACTTTTTCAGGGCCAATCATGTCTAAAGTCGATCTACCAAAGTGAAACTGATCTGAATTACCATTAGGATCTCAGATTCATATTCCTCGTAAAAAGACCTTTCATTCAAGTACCAGAACGCCTAAGAGAAAAGCTGCTGACTCAGTCCAAAATTTGGCGCTTAAAGAGTTAAATGTGAGGCCAACAAATGAGGCTTATTCTTAAGGAACTGGTCTAAAAAGACATGGCAATGTATACCATTCTTTTATGGGCAGTGGAGAACAGCCAATCAGATGGCTGCATTTTAATCTTTGACCAATGTCAGTTTCAGCACTAACCACGGCTCTACCAAGCAATTTATAATTAACTTTTTTCTGTTTTAGGAGGGTTATCTATCCAAAAGAAACCAGAATTTTTTGTTTCTATTCAAATTTGAAGCAAACAGTTTGGGGTGTTACAATTTTTCAAGGTAGGCCACAACACTTTGTTTACGTACTTGCAGCACCATCTGTTGACAGAATTGCAAACTTCCATTTGAAACATTGACCTACCATTCCCACTATTTGGCATTCCTAATCGATTCCTAATGTGATGCTAAAGTTGAAGACAGTGTTAATTCACAGTCCAACAGTATTTGCGCGTGTGTGTGATGCTCTTAGGTTTGTAGAATCAATGGAACTCTTAGCTTGCATCAACTTACAAACACTTAAATTCAGAGCGGTAATTTGGCACTATATTTTGTAATAGCCACTCATAAAGGGTTACATATATCTGACTACAAAAGAGGGCAGAGGGTGACACATTCATTCCTTGAGAGTGGCAACACATCCAACCCCTCAAAAAGGTAATACCTCTGACCCCATCGAAAAGGGTTACCACCTAACCCTTCAAAAAGGTTGCATATCCATCCCCTCAAAGGTCACACAACCAAGCACACAAAGAGGCTCACATATCCAACCCCTCCATGTGGGTCACATGCCCCAACAACTCAGGGCGTGTTACATATTGAACCCCTCAAACGGGGACACATGTTCAACTCTCAAAAGGTCACACATCAAGCCCCTCAAAGTGGATCACAAGTGCAGCCTCTCAAAGTGGGTCATATATTGTCCAGCCTCCCAAAATGGGTCACATGTCCAGCCCCTCAAAAGTGGGTCACATGTCTAGCCCCTCAAAGTGGATCACATGTCCAGCCTCTCAAAGTGGGTCACATATTGTCCAGCCTCCCAAAGTGGGTCACATGTCCAGCCCCTCAAAGTGGGTCACATGTCCAGTCCTTTCTACAGTCCACAGACTCCAAGTACACACTCCATGCACACAGTGTACCATCCCAAGTGATGCTCTTGTATCAGAACTGACGTGTCACTGTATTTCTTCATTCTGCTCCATTTTCACTCTGTGGGTAAATTAGCCAACAAAATTATGCTAATTTGGCATTGGTTTCCCTAGCAACTGGATAAGTCTCTATTTCACTACCGCACAACAAAGATACAGAATCAATAGCAGTAACTCCTGGCTCTGTGAACGTTTTTATGAGGGGCAGGGTTCCACACAGTCATACCAGTCAAAGTGTATTGTGTATCCAAGTCTAAGATATTAGTGGCAAATGGTTTTGGGAACAGCAATCCTGCCGAGGTGTATCATCTGGACTTGATTTTGTGAAAACTATGCTGGTTACGTGTACTGTACATGATGTTAAGGCTGCCAGCCTCTTACAACAATGTTGACATTCATGATTGCATGATCAAGTATTGGTCTTAGACCAGTAGCCCTGTCTCAATTCAATTATATTTTAGATCTAGGCTAAATTTGCTGGCCAATTTCTCAATGTTCTCAGCATGCAACACCATCATTCCTTGTATTCTGCCTGAAGATCTTTTGGCTGGCAACAACATGCAAGCAAACAAAAATCCACAAAATATTGATTTTTTTTTCTACATATACATATGATTGCATCTACCTCAATGACTGTAGGTCTGTGCCAAATATTAAAGTCAAAATAGACAAATAGTTCCAGTTTGTTGGATTTTTTGCCTTTAGAACCATTTTTCCCAAAACTCAAAACTAAAAGAGTCACTCCTAATTAAAGTACAAAATAACTGGCTAATTGGCCTTGCTTTAATCCTTCAATTTCAACACAAATTAGAAGCAGTTTTTAGCCCACAGACAAAAAGCATTATGCATCCCCGACCTCCACATCTGCTAACATGGAGCATTTGCCAGTTTTACATGGCTGCATCACCTTGACCTTGGTACTTGACCTAGTGACCTAATTTTGTTATAGGACACATCTTTCGGCCAAGATATATGTGTGCGTATAAGGCTTCTTAAAAGTAAATAAAAGATTAAAAAGGAATCACAGCCCAAACTCCCCATTACCCAGATACTTGACCCAGTGACCTACTTTTTGTACATGACACACACATGATGGTTACCATGCAGATCCACATTTGTGTAAAGTTTTTGGATTCTAAGTAACAGGATAATAGTTATAGCTCGATCAGACATGAATTGCATTTCCACATGACACAACTGTATCCCTGTGACCCAGATACTTAACCTGGTGACTTACTTTTGTTACATGACAGACCTTCAGGTCCAGTTATATGTGTGTGAAGCTTCGCAAAACTATGATAAGTATTAAAGGAATTATGGGGACTCTGAATTATACAGGCAGATTGCAAATGTGGCCACACCCATTGTACATTACCAACACATTATCCAAGATACAAAGAGACCAGTCCAAGTTTGTGGCCACATCTCTGGCCACTGTGGCCACATTCGAAAAATCTGAAGATATAAACCAAAGTTTCTGCAAGAGTCTGCACCTCTGGCAGGACTGTGTCCAGTACCGCTGAATGCCGCACGATTTGTTTCACTTATTTTACCCAAAGAACCACCATTATGTCTTTTTTCCATATAGAAGCACCCCAGTGATCCAAAATGCCCAGTATTCCCTCACCCCCATATTTCCCCTCACCCCCGTATTTATTCCATTACCGTCCCTTATTAAAACGACATGCATGTATCCTGTGAAAGCGTCGAATCGAAGGCCCGAAGGTCACCAAGTTCGTCACTTTCCATGAAACCACCTCTATCTCAATGTGACTGTTCACCGCATATGAATACATGAAATGCAGACACATGCAATTTTAATGAAGTAATCCATATCGAAGTGTGATTGGTTGGTTTATGGGAAGTATGGTCTGTCCTGTTTACAGAAGTAGTACGAGACATGGTAGCGACTGTAATTCGGTTCTAATGTGCACGCACCTCCTGAGCATAGTGCTTGCCAGTGACCTTCCATCTTGGAAAATGTATTGATAATATTGTACTATGCATGTGGCCACATTAGCACTCTGCCTGTACAATTCAGTATCCCCAGATTTACAATGCAGACACTATTTTACAAGGGTATCCATCACTATGAGGCACATTCTTGACCTAACAACGTACTTTTTAAGCATAACACACCTTTGTGCCCAGATACAGAATGAAATGTTTCATGATTTTTTGTCAAAGGACAACAAAGTAAGAGCCTGACATGAAGTTTAATGGCCAATATGTCAGTTTCACCCCAAGTTTGAACTTTCAAGGTCACTCAAGGTCAGGATTAAATAAAAGTAGTTTGACCCCCCAGTTTGACCTCTCAAAGGCACTCATGGTCATGATTAACTACACCAAATAAAAGCCCATAGGTACTTTCCTATTAACTGTTTCAGTGCATTTCACGACTAAAGTCGATCTACTTAAAAGTCAGACAAGTCTGAATTATCATTATGATCCCAGATATGTATTCCTTGTAAAAAGACCTTTCATTCAAATACCAGTATACCTACAGTTCCAGAGAGAATGCCCTAGGTCAACAGCTTTTCTCAGTGCACATTGGAATCAATGCATCCAATGTGTGCCGAGAAAAGCTGTTGACTCAGTCCAAAGTTTGGCACTTAGAGGGTTAATGTTTGTTAGTAACTGTGGGTCTAGGATCCACATATATGTATATCCAAGATATAAGCTAAGATTTTAGTTTGACCTTTCAAGGTCACTCAAGCACAAGACTAGCTACACCAAATAAAAGTGCATAGGTACTTTCCTCACATTAAATGTTAAATAGCAACCATGGGTCTAGAATCGGTGGCTATCAATAATTAAGATATAAGCAAAGATATCGGCTTGACCTTTCAAGATCACCTAGTCAAGCAAAATCCCATAAAAATGAAAGCCCATGTACATACTTTCCTATTACTGTTTAATAGTAACCACGGACCTAGGGTCCACCATTAAGAAGATATAAGCCAATATGTCAAATTTGCTGAGTCAACAAAATACCAAAAGAAATTCTTTTTTAATCATGAAAAATCTAAAATTCAATGGAGCACGACGATGCTTACATGAGAAGAATCTCCCAAACCTGTACATTATGTGTACCAAAATTATCAATTTATAAGGCAAGCAAGAACAGAAAAGCTACCAATGCTTGCTTTTGTGACTTTTGTGCCACGTGTTTCATCCAATCTTGGACTCACTGGGCACATACTACAACTGTGCAAGACCTGATCGAGAAGCTAGCGTGTGGTCTTTTTTCAAAGGTGAGGTCACGTTGTTAACTCTGATCAACATCATCCGCACGATGCCACTATCATGATCCCTGCACTTTATTTGAACTGGCCACTTGACCTGGATGTCTAATAAAGACAGGATGTCAAATATTCTGCAGCTCCTCACCTGCACACACGTGTCAGTTCATGGTCTAATGGGTTCACAGAGTACGTTACCTTAGGTGACCCCAGGAGGAAATGAATTTCCATGAAAACTGAGGTAATCATTTGTCCTGATCCTTTGGAGTATTGATGCACACAGAATTATAGTGTCTGATGACGGCTGTTGTACGCTGCTGCCATTTCTTACAAACCCTGATGGATTTGTACCAATGAACTTAACGGATGTATTAGGGATTATATTTCATCTGCTTTCCAATCCACTTTACCAGTGTATGCACAGATGCAGCTCTGCCCCTCGGCCTCAGCGTGACAGAATGTTCCGTTGTTTGTGTCCCGATTTAACCTGACACACAACAATAGACACACACAAAGCACGAGAGCTGCCTTCCACCACAATAAGAAATTGTCAGGACAGAAACAACTGTCATAAAGATACTGGGTCTGTGCTTCTTGGAATGATATCCAGTATCTTGTCATTACTGGAACACATCACAGATCAACAGCTCAATATACAACACCCACGGGTAACTTTTAACCCTCAGTTCACGGTGACATTTAACCCTTATTTCAGTGACCTGCAACAGCAGCAAAGATTTAACCCTTGTTCTGGATATATGTAATACACCGCACACATTCAATCTTTATTCCACAGACATGCAATACACAGCACACATTCAATCCCTGTTCCACAGGCATGTAATACACAGCACACATTCAATCCCTGTTCCACAGACATGTAATACACGGCAAACATTCAATCCCTGTTCCACAGACATGTAATACACAGCAAACATTCAATCCCTGTTCCACAGACATGCAATACACAGCAAACATTCAATCCCTGTTCCACAGATATGTAATACACGGCACACATTCAATCCCTATTCCACAGACATGTAATACACAGCACACATTTAACCATTATTCCATGGTGGACACATTCAATCCTTCTTCCACAAACACACAATACATAGAACACACTTAATCCTTAGTCCACAGACACTTAGGGATCATGTACAAATAAAACCATTCCAAAATTCCAAGAAACCATCGGACAGGGAGGAAGGGGTCCAAGCTCCAAATCGGAGTGTCACCAACGTTTTGGAAACACGCTATTGAGCACAAAGCGTGGTAAAAGTCATATCAAGTGAGTGTGAACTTACGTGAAAAGTGACGAAAATTCGCCTGTCGTATGTACATCGGTTTTTAAGATTTTAAAAAACTACAATAATTCTGTTGTGAAGTGCTCCTAGTGCTGAACTATTTCTCTGTTTGTGTCTTTTTACTATTACTTTTTTTTTTGCAGTCCACATGAAACCTGGTACCTTGAGGGAACAGGTGTCATTTGGGCATAAATGGTTGACAAAATGCAGCATTTTTCAGTCCACACCATGATAATCCCTTATAACGATATCAACTTTACTTGTTGGGATGTAGAATGTAACTTTTGTGGCATATGTTGAATACTTTGCTGGCTGAAAATCGACAAAACAATGCCAAAAATGTGGCAAAATTGCACTCATTTGACTGCGTTGTAGCCCATTGTCTCAAATGAACACATGCCATGTGCGTTACCATCTTGAAGACCTGGATTTCCGATAATCAGTTAGATGATTTCCTATTAGCTACAAGTAACTTCAATGTGCTTAATTTATTCTAGAAAGGTCATATTTCAAAGCTGTCAGTTGCTGTTTTAGACACCTCTTTCTATTGGCTTACGATGTAATGCATATCACCACATGGCTTTTTGAATAACTAGCTTGACATTTGATCACATGGGCCAATACTTATTCCACAGCCATGTAGTACACAGATCTAGGACATATAGTCGAAACCATTTCAGAGAATGAACATTTTGATGACAGAGATTTTTCATTTAAGACCCCAATTCAAGGAGGAACATTTTGTCAAATTTAAAGACATTCGATATACAGATAGAAAATACAATCCTAACACAAATGTTGACAACAGTCACCACCACCACTGCAGCAACACTGGCTGGCAGCACATCTGCATGCTCAAGCTTTTAACTTATTACAACAGGGGTTTTGAAGCATGCAATAAAGTGCAGAATTACTGACCAATGAAAAAGACACACTAAAAGGCGTTCTTTTCCAGCAGATCAAACTGTCTGCAATGATCTGCAGTGGCATGAAAGCCAAGATGGTAGAAACAACAGGACGGACCTGCAATTTTAAAATAATAATTCTAAATGCAGGTCCATGACCATACGAAGACGAAGAGCACTAACTCCTCAATCATCTTCGGCATATTTTGCATGAAATTAGCAAGGGTATTTTAAGCCTGAATCATGTGGGAAAAAAACCCACTAGTCTACCCATTCAGACTTCACTGGGAATGGTAGCACCTGCTGCCAGTGAGAACTGCTTTCTCCAGGCCAGAGATCTCTCTACCTGCAACGATGATCAAGTTCAATTTCAGATTTCAATACCTGAAACATGATTGAATGAACACAAAGTCCATGTCCAAAAAAAAAGAAGAAAAAAAACACGGAACACAAAGGTACATGTGGTGAATCAAGGGTCTGTTCACTTAAGTTTTTGATGATATGTTCAGTTGACCATAAGACACTTAAGGCAAAACTGTCACTTGGCCATATGGATTGTGGACAAACTATTACATTGCCCAATTGGATCTGCTGCCCAAAATGACCAGTGTGATATGGATTTCACCAAAATGTACCCTAACAGCAATACTCAGCACACATTAATTCCTTATTCCTGAGAGCACATATTTGATCTTTACTCCAGATCTAGAGATATTCACAGTGTACATAAGAGACGGCGCACATTACATTAACCCCGAGTAGTGATGCCATGGAAGGTAAAATCAGTTAACTGTGGTGTCTTCCAAATTGAGATAACTTCAATGTCTGTGCATTGAAGTAAATTTCTTTTTAATATTACTTGGTTTCAGAGCACTCCCTTTACCATCTTAGTGAGCGACCAAATTCCAAGTAGCTGTCACCAGCATGCAGAGAAACACCAAATTGTTCTCTCTGTAACAAGCTTCCATGTCAAAGTCATAAGGAAGTGTAAAACGCATAAATTTCTGGAATTCACGATGGGTTGTTGGTTGTGTGCTTATTAACCCAAAGCATATTGTCATCAGTCAACAGGTGCTCGGATACAGTTTATCAAGTCTAACTCGGTACATCATAATGGCTTTGCCATCAGCTGCACTTTCCAAAATTTTGCACACGCAGTGATAAAATGCATTGCATCCACTGGGACTCTGACACAAAAGCTGTGAACTCGGTTTTTCCTCCAAACTCTTTAACTCATTCCATACTATGGTCCCATGCTTTGGCGAGTGATTCTGGCACTGCCTGGCAAGTCATGCTGCAGCTGTCCTTGCGGCAGCTGCAGCATGACTTGCCAGGCAGTGCCAGAACCACTGACTTAAGACTATAGGCATGATGGTACTTGAATGAAAGCTCTTTTCATGAAGAATTTAAATATGCAATTGTCGTCTTAAATCCAGGTAAATATCCGTAAATATCAGGGACTGGTATGGAATGAGTTAAATAGGTAACCATGATCTAGGACATATAGAATATAATTTGTCAATTAATCCGCTTCATGCTGTAACCTGGCTTTAAGCCAATCAGAGACTGCTGTTATTGTATAAATGTGCTGAGGGTACTGAAGTGTACAAATGTACATCCGTGCAAAAGGGTGAGAAAAACGTATGGCAGCCAGAGAACTGATCACACAGGGAGCAGCGCTTTTGAGCCTGGGGAAGACTGTGGTATACCGAAGTTAAAATTTGTCAGCCAGCCACTCATAATGGCTTGCACAGGGGTTCTCAGGAATTACTTACTGGGCCAGCAATAACAGACCAATATATTCTTCCTTACACAGAAAGTCATTGTCAGTGGCACAGAGTGGCTTGGCTTCCACTATTGCCAACAGAAATCAATGCAGACTTTTCTGTTTAGCAACAATCGTCTGTAGCAACTAATCAATGCTCCCCATCAGTATGCAGTCATCTTTAACGGAGGATGCTGCACAGGACGATCGAATCACAAACTGTTACACCTCCTAAAGTGAATCACAAAATCAGTTACTGCGAGACGACGCTTACTGCTCAGACTCTCAAATCTGAACTGATGATATACACCTTTTAACACTTTCAGTGCCAACTGCAACGTAAGCCCAACTCAAAACAAACTGCCCTCAATTACAAAAAGGGTGCTAGACTCATATTCCTTGTGAAAACCTGTTTCATTCAAGTACCAGCATGCCTGTAGTTCCAGAGAACTAAATGGTCCAGGTCAACAGCTTTTCTCCACATGCTTTGGGTGCAATGCGCCCAAAGCATGTACATGTATAGGAAAGCTGTTGACGTTGTCCAAAATGTGGCACTGAAAGAGTTAAAGATGGAACTGTATATCTCTCGAAACTTTCTTCTTTAACAGGTCAAAGACTAAATGCACTGAAAACTCCCATGATCCCTGTACTACCATGTTGAAACATCGTTTAGAGAAAACAGTATTCAATGGTGGTCACCTGACATCCTTTGTGACACAAATTGTTGGGGTTTTTATGGTTTTGCAAGGCTTGCCTCAGACACAGCAATCAAAAAAAAAAAAGCAAAAGAACCCCCCCCAAGACGAAGAAAAACGATAAAACCAATAACGATCCACACAAATGTCATGTACAACTACCTTCCAATAGTATATACCTGTAAGTTTATTTGACAGGAATTGCAAAAAAAAAAAAAGAGTATTTGATTTGAAGTAATTTTTGTTTACATTGCCATTTCCCAATGTTGTTTGCCATTTCAGGAAATAACTAACAGGAAACAATTTAGGACAAATAGAAAAGGTGTCTACAACCAGTTGTGGAGAGAGAGACTGCATGATTACAACTTGGGTCAAGTGCTGGGCGTGCTAGAAATATGAGTTCATAGTCCAGAAGGCATAAGTAAAACTAGTAACAAGAAAGCAAAGGAAAGGAAAGGGTGACAGTGAAGCACAGTACACAGCTTTAAAGGTCAAATGACAAGATATCATTGATGTACTCATCACACATGTGCTGTAAATTCATTCAATTATGCTGCCTCTTCTTTTGGCTTATTTTACTGACGGCAGAAAATCATGATGATAAACAAAAAAACACAACAACAATGAAATAGCACTTTATAATGCGTTTAATATGAATAATTCTAAAATAGTTACATAATGACCTCAGTTAAATGCCTAAAATGCAAAATTCATGAAACTTTACATACACGAAAATGAGTAAATTTACAGGATTTCATTGCTTAAGGTCATCAAATGAATTAATTTATGCAAAAGCATTGGCTGCTGTATTTTTTATTATTATTTTTTTTGTGTGTGTATGTGCATATCAAATCTGCTACTAAGCTTGACTTCCTCCACCAAACTTCAGGCTCCTCAGGGACTCTATTTTTCATGCTTTAATCTCAAACCCAAAATGTAATCAAATCACATGACATGGTCCTTGCAAAGAGGGATCGCACAAATGATTACGCTGTTGATAAATTAACCCTTTGAGTGCCAGTCACGGCTTAAGCTGTGCTGATGAAGTTGGATTACTGTAATGATTCCAGATTCATATTCCTAATGAAAAGACCTTTCATTCAAGTACCAGCATGCCTGTGTTCCCAGTGAAAAATTTGGTCCAGGTCAACAGCTTTCCTTGGGGCACTTTCTGTGCAACGCGCGGAAAGTGCCCAAAGGAAAGCTGTTGACTCAGTCTCTAAATTGGCTCTGTAAGAGTTAAGAAAGACAAACACAAGATTGTGCTAGCTATCGCCAAACGCCCCATACATTCAATTTTGGGTTTGAGAGTATTGAAAGGCTTTCTTTTTACCTCCTGAACGAGGGATTTCTGTTTATATTTTCTTGGATTTACCACTTTTTGACCCAAGATAATGTTATAAAGGCATGATGGTACGTATCTCACAGGTCCCAAAGTATATGAACTATAAGATACTACATGTACTTAGTGAATGGTTATTAATGTTTTATGCTTTTTTTTTTTTTTTTTTTTTGCAGTTGATCCTGTCAAACCATGTCATACTGTGTTGGTAGGGGTCATGGCCACTGGGTTTTTGTAATATCTAATATGCTACGCTGCTTCTGCAATACCGGACATTCACATTGGCTGCAGTACTGCTCTGACCTACATCACTCAACAGGGAAGCACTTGTTTGTTTGGGCAGATTGCTGTTTGAAACGTGTCATGGTGTTTCCATTTACCCCATATGGGGGTATTTTAACCTTTCAAATTGTCAAATACCCTTAAAAAATTAAAGGGTAAAAACTCTTACTGCGTAACATGCAATACCACTGAAAATTTGTTCTTTAGTCCTGGCCCCGCACGATAATGACCCCCCCAAAATTTGGTTTAGTGAAAACATCACAAAATATGCTGCCCTTAAGAAACACACTAGCAAAATAAAATTTACCATTTACAAAGTCACAGTCATGTTCTCCACACTCCCACTGAGCTTGATACACAAGGAAGGGGAGTCAGTCAGTCAATGTTTGTAATAATGTGTTCTTTATTCCCACAAACGCTAATAACGGCACTGGGTTTTCCATCAGCACACGGCGCCCACATCAAGGCTGCCAATTGTCACCACTACCCAGCAACAGGGCAGGAGATTTTGGCTGGAAATTAACATGCACGTCTCTTATTAGCTGGCAAATTATGCATGACTTGCCTGCTTGGCAATGCAAAAAGAAAAAAAGAAAAAAACACTGAACTCCTGCCAGGCAAGCTGAGTAATTAAGTACACTAGTCCTCGTGAGGAATATATAAAGCGCCATCTTCATCTTAGATGAAGGTAACCATGCTGAGACAATCTGGAACTGGCATGGACCGTGGTGATGGGAACGCCACAGCTTTCAAGTCTTGGATAATACAGAGGTACTGGGACTGTAGTCTGTGGCCACAGCCAGGAAGTTCATCAATGATTCACGTGATTGCTGAATTATTTATAAATGCAGCAACAGGGACATTAATGTTTGAAAGAATTGATCAGGTTGGATGTTTGCAAAACATAAACGATTTTCGTTACATTAAACTGCTAGATGTTCTGACCACACCAAGTAACAATGGGCAGGGGGTAAGTGGGGTCCTTTGTACAGATAATAAATTTGCCCTAGTACAAGCTACAGAAAATAAGGAAATGTACACGTTATGGTTGGTACGAAGTTCAAAAATTAAAAGGGATTTAAGTACACCACTACAGCAAATAAAAATGCGGAGCACGCTTGCACAGAAAACTTCTGACACCCACCCCCACCCCCGAACAATGTGCTGTCATGGCCAGAAAAGGTGATCAGCACATTGGGCATTGACCCTTGAAAGCTATTATCATGATTATCTGGAATACGCACTTTAATATTTTATCTTGAACAATGACTATAAATTAGTCATTATCTTGAATAATAAGTTTTCCTTTTATGACCATGATTATTTTCAGTACACTTCACTTTGGTTACCTTGAATAATAACTGAAGTCTAGCTGTTATTGTGAATTGACTTCAGTTTCGTTACTATGGTTAATAATGACTTAAGTTTGGTCATTATAGTGAAAAAACTAGAAAAGATTTGCTTCCCAAGAAAATCTGCCTGCATGCTTTCAAAGCTTAACTGGATGCTGCTGTAGCAAAAACTTAAGAATTCAAGGAATGATGGACACATTTACCTCATTTAATTTACTCAATGGTCCCTAATTAGCATAAATTAGAATTCTACAACTGTTGTTTATGGTCCATTGGATGTGCCAAAAGCACATACCTATGAATTGAAGTGTGCATGGCACTTCCCTCTTTAATAGTCTGCAGATCTTAAACGTTTAACTTTTCAAGTGCCTCTTATTTCCATAAATTAAAATTCTACAACTTTTGGTTGTGGTTCATTTGATATGCCTATTGCAGAAACCTATGAAATAAAGTTGGAATGGTAGTTTTGAAGATAATTAATATCTAAAATTTCAAATGGTCCTAGCTTGCATAATTTTCACATACTGACTATTCCAAACCACACAATTAATTTCACTGCTGCAAAATTCAGTATTTCTCTGTGATATGGTACCTGAGAAAATGAATGAATGAATGGATGGAATGAATGGAATGAATGAATGAATGGAATGAATGGAATGAATGGAATGAATGGAATGAATGGAATGAATGAATGAATGAATGAATGAATGAATGAATGAATGAATTAGATAAATAATGAATAAGTACATCAATCAATCTTGGAAGAAGAGTATGTCTGTGCTAGTACACAGATATAATGACTTTAGTTTGGCTGTCAATACTGACTTGCTTTGATTTTATTGTTTCAGCAGCACCTTGATCGTGCAGCAACAGTCATTTTAAATCTGGAACAATGAGGACTATGGACACAGCAACCCAACATAGCCAAATCATCATACACACTCTCTCATCTCTCCCGGTGTATGTGACGGTACTGACAGTCAGTTTCCAATCAAGTCATTACGATACAGTCTTATCACTCCTGGTATATGTGCTGGTACTGACCGTGGCTCCAGTCAAGTTATCACACACACTCTGTGAGCACTCATAGTGAACGTGACGGTACTGACAGTGGTTCCAGTCATCACACACATTGTCTCATCACTCATGTGGCCTTATGCACAAAGGATTTTTATCCTATACTGAATTTAGGATCAAAATCAAAATCAACTTGATCTGATCTGATCCCAAATTATTTAATCCAAGGTCCAACAAGGTCATAACAGTTCTTGGGTGGACCAATCTTTGTTTTTTAATGGCTACTCAAGGCTTGACATTCAGGCCTTTTTGGTTGTCCGGGACAACCATTTTTTCAGTCTGGACAACTTTGTCACATACTTTCATGTAAGTTGCCAAGGGACAACCAGCCAAAAACCTTTTTTGTTGATCCCTGCTACTGCACAAAATGTATGATAAAAATTTAAAGATTATGGCCTCCTCTTAATTTCATCCAGATTTTGATCCTTTTTTTGAGATAAAGGACTGGATCAAACTAAGATTAATTTAAGAATAGGACGGTTGGAACAAAGTTTCCATTGGCCAAGGTAAAACTATAATGATTCCTGGTGACAATGAAAATAGGTCAAGGTCACTGAATGTCGAACTCAGCAAAGCTTCAATAATATTCTACAGCACATTTCATTATGGTACATAAATTTGTTCAAAAGTTATTATGTTAGCAAGGGCAACTAGACATACCTTGAACGCAAAGTGTTGACTGAAGGGTCCGCCATTTGCTCAAATTGGGTCATGGTGACACCAAAATCTAATCAGTTCATCTTGGCATGCATACTGCTACACTTGAGCAAAATACATTGGAGCATTCTGGAGATATTGCGGTAACGAGCCCTAACAAGCATGCAATTACGCTGCCATTTGCTCAAATCAGGTCATGGTGACACCAAAATGCAATCAGTTCATCTTGCCGCGTAAGATAAGCATATTGCCAAATTTGAGCAAAATACATGGAAGCATTCTTTAGATATCGCAGTAACAAGAATGTGCACATCAGGACGGACATCTGGATGGACAGACAGACAGACAACCTGAAAACAGAAAGGGCCCCCATGGGGTGGACCCTTAAAAACATAATCACTGGTGACCTTTGAAAATAGGCCAAGGTTCCTAAATGTCAAACTTAGCCAACTTTCCAATGGAAGGATTCTACAAGTTTCAAGATTCATAAGTTATAAATTACTGCACCTGCAATGGTAAAAATATGATGACCCCTGGTGACCTTCAAAATTGGTCACGGTCACTGAATGTCCAACACAGCAAGGTTTCCAATGAGATGCTTCTATGGTACATTTCATGATAGTAGCCAAATTTGTTCAAAAGTTATTACGTCCCCAAAGGTAAAAATATGATGAACCCTGGTGACCTTGAAAATAGGGTAAGGTCACTCAATCTCACACTCAGCCAAATTTCCAATGACATGCTTCCACAGTACAAGTTTCACAGTAGTGGCTCAATATTTTCAAAATTAATTTAATCTGCAAGGGTGATGGACAGACGCACCATACCAATGCCCCATCAGCGGATAAGCCCAAGGTACATATGATCGCCAAGAGCATAGATTAGATAATCATGAGAATTTTCATCACATATTAGGCCAATAATTAAGGCGCTCATGGTCAAGATCATATCTATTTAATTTTTGGGATTTTGCAATGTACTTTTTGCATTTATTTTCCGGTTGGAAATACATATACATAAGAGTGACAAATGGATTCAAAAAAAAAAAAAAAATGCAAACAATCATCATGATCCATGGGAAAACCATTAAGAATATTATCACTTTCATGGAATGAGTGTGAACTCCAGTCCAATAGGTGTGTGTGAGAGCATTTGCTGTCATGTCTTATACCCAACGCCTCACTCTGCCAGCACTGAGCTTCACCACTATACGGACTGAAATCAATAACATGCCACTTCTAGCCTCCCAGACTTGACCTTAAGGCTGATGGTGACCTCCATATCAAAATGAACTGTCTCATTAAATATGAATGCATCGTGGCTTTGGTGGATCTGACAAGCAGGGAGATCTATCCTGATCGTAAACAGTCAACTATTGTACACAACCAGTGTGACCAGCGTCGAGCTCCTGATCAGCAGCTAGCCACTGTAACCAGTGATTAACCATCGTGTTGTAACATAAGACCAGCCACTGTAACCGGTGATTAACCATCGTAGCAAGTGATTAGCCACCGTAACCAGTTATTGTCCATTATCACCTGAGACCAACCACTGTCTCCTGAGCCCAAAGACTGTTAGCAGGGATTATCCACTATGCACTGAGACCAACCACTGTAACCTGAGTCCTAGGACTGTTAGCAGTGATTATCCACTATGCCCTGAGACCAACCACTGTAACCTAAGGTCAAAGGCATTGATTATGCACTACACTGTGAGACCAGCCACTGTAACCAGTGGTTATCCACAATAACTTCAGACCAGCCCATGTAACCCATGCTCACCCACTATAACCTGCTACCAGTCACTGTAACCAATGCAAGAGCTGATATTAAGAAATTTTGGCACAAACCTCTCCAGTAATTTCCCCCAGGAATTGGCCTGCCCATATTTTTTCCATGGTCATATAGAAACAGGCCGCAGCCAAGGCCTCACGTGTACCCAGTGTGGAAATCCATGTAGGTCCATGACATTGACAAAATTAAAACTGTTATCTAGACCACTACTCAAGCCTCTTTTGAGAGAAAGTGCACATCTTTTCAACACTTCAAGAGCACAGCAAACCCTGTGTGGAAAGAACACCCGCCTGGATGACCAATTTTTCCTGTTTAAGGACTGGTTGTCTGTCATGGGAGGTATGAACAAGGTGAAAAGTACTGAATATTATTGAACAATGTACATTCATGTGTTCCGCGGAGGGTTTAATTTTGTTTTCAAAATGGGTAATTGATACATAAACAAAGGAATAATCTGACCTATAGATTGCAGTACATGTACCAGTTTTCCATTTTTGCTTTTCACTTAACTTCGGTTTTGAATAGTTCAATCTCATTCTGAGTGTTGCTGTCTTTCTTACATATGCAGATTAACAGACTCGTTCTGAGATTCTTTACTTTGCCACCTTTTTCTGAATCCTTCATTCTGCCTGGGAGTTTTACCATGTTCACCACATAACATTTTGAAGAGGGCGTCTCGTCAGGCAAGTGGTCTGTGACTGCAGTCATCTCTGAAAACAGGGACCACAGTATTCCTAAATGTTTTAAAATTTCAATTACTTTGATAAAAGGCAGTAAATTTATGCCCCTCACAGATCAACTCATCTGGATAAATAAGTTTGATACACGTGATCCAGCATGGTAACTATCTTGTATGTTAAACTTTTGGTTACCCTACCTGAAGCAGGGTAACAGGGGGTGACTAGGTCACTCCTAGGGTTGAGTATCGTTACTAATTTCTGTGCCATGATACTTTTCGATACAGAGCCAATTGTATCCCGATACGTATCACCATATATCATGACAGTGCATGAAGTGATCAACCTCTTTGAATTTACGTGCAACAGTCAGTATCACAGCGTCTCTGCTGGTGTTTTGATAAATTATTCAGCCATGTCTACATACACCAGCTATGAATTAATGATGTAGGCTGTCAAATGTGTTTTATTGGCTGTTCATCTTCATACAGGGATGATTTTCTTAAATTTCTTCATATAAAAATTCATAAGTTACATGTATGGTAAAAGTTTTTTTATTGTATCAGGAAAATTTGATGCACAAGCAACGCATCACAGTATGGTTCGGTACAGGGTTAGTATCACTGTATTTCGGTATTTCAGTACATCTTCCCGACCCTAGTCACTGCTTACATCAAGTTTTTCAGGCCAGACCACCATTACAGCCAGCAATCAGCTGATGTAACCACAATCAAACAGCAAGCAAACTGGGCCATACAGCAATCTGCCATGCAGTGTAACCAAGGATCATACCACAACCATACTTGGCCATACAATAGTCAGCCAGTGTAACCAATGATCATACCACAACCATACTTGGCCATACAATAGTCAGCCAGTGTAACCAATGATCATACCACAGCCATACAGGGCCATTCAATAGTCAGCCAGTGTAACCAAGGATCATACCACAACCATACTTGGCCATACAATAATCAGCCAGTGTAACCAATAAACACAGTGACCACAATCACACACCAACCACACTTGGCCACACAGCAATCGGTCAGTGTAACCAATAATCATGTTACAACCACACTCCGCTGTGCAGTAATCAGGTACTGCAACCAACAATTACACAATATCCATACTCAGCCACAAAGAAATCCGCTGGTATAACCAAGAATCACACATGAACCGTACTTAACCAGGTAACAATCAGCCACTGTAGCCAGCGATCACATTCTGATACAGTCATCTGAGTGATCAGATTGTTATAAATGGCTGGCAACTGGTTACAATGGTACAGTGCTGCACAGTTAAAAGTATGCCTGGCACATACATGTCTACAAGTGAACAACTGACGAAAGAAAGAAAGAAAGAAAGAAAGAAAGAAAGAAAGAAAGAAAGAAAGAAAGAAAGAAAGAAAGAAAGAAAGAAAGAAAGAAAGAAAGAAAGAAAGAAAGAAAGAAAGAAAGAAAGGAAAGAAGGAAGGAAGGAAGGATGAACGAACGAACGAACCAAAGAAGAAAGAAAGAAAGAAAGAAAGAAAGAAAGAAAGAAAGAAAGAAAGAAAGAAAGAAAGAAAGAAAGAGAAAACAGCATCAAAATATGCCAAATTCAGCTTTACACCTATCAACCAGAATAATATCTAATACATTAACATACGTGTACATCTATTCACCTTCATACTCGTGGCAATGGTAAGTGACATACCCTTACATGTTAACACGCACAAGTGATGGGAATCAATACAATCTTTGTCTCCCATGTGTAAAATCAGCAAAGATGGAAAATGGCCTGGTAGCAGCAGGTGAAAGTCAATAATTAACACTTCATCCCCTCCAACCCATGGCATACACCCTCATGTCTTTCTGTGGTGAAATACTGCTCAACACAGCACTGCACACTGGGCAACGATTCACATTTTCATTTTACGTGAAACATTCATAGCCTAAATGATCTGATTATGTGTTATCAATATCTTTAAATGTTGCAGACCTTGCCACATGCAGACCTCCAGTAAGCTCTCAAATCAGTCCATAGCTCCCCTACACCCACCCTGAGCTATCCAGAGAGCTGTACCATTGAAGAAGCCGACAAATCTGGTGTGCATATGATTTCAGTTCAAACGCTCAATATCCTTAACGTAGGAAACTACCTTCAATTTGTAAACATTCGTACCTTTGAAAATAGGAACGTCTGCCAACCATGATCATCAATGTTAACCCCAGTGCATCACCTCATATGTATTGCCAAAGTACGAGGTCATACTTTATGCCCATCAGCCACACTGTTGTACTGTCTATTATAATGTGTCTATGAAAGCACTTAAAACATGCACCTTGATATTGGTAACATGCACGTTATACCCCAGTATGAAAGCATTCATTTACACCGTACAGCCATTAGCTCAGTCCCTAAAGAAATACATTACTATCCAAGCCAGTCAGACTTGCTTTTAGATGTGGAATTGCCCAGATTGGTTTTGTTCATCCATGCATGCCTTCAAATTTGAATTCCCATGACACGACGATACTAAAAGTGATCTTGGTATTAAAATACATGCTGCCGTATGCCAGGACATTCTCTTGGTATATCACTGTAAGCTTTCACATGTCAAGATATTCGGCCAGGACCTTTTTTTTTTTTTTCCAACCATTTACCTCTGCAATAAGCACAACATTCAGAACTAAAAGAAGTGAAAATAAAGCTGTTCCATCACCTTGCGTTTTTTTCTTTTTTGGAGATAAAATTACATCTTTAATGCGAAAGCCCCATGTTCACTACTACAGCTGTCTTGACCTGCACTGAAGGGGATATAAATACATGTAGGTTCAAAGTACAAATAAAAATTTGGACCAAATGTTCTTATACATACAATAAATAAACATATTTATGCAAAATCATGGACACAGGTGGCCCTCTTGACACAGAATGTGCAGTTGACATTGGGCGACCATCAGAAGGAGTACCAGTTGTCATAGTGACCCTTTCCTTCTTTCATTAAGACTGACTCAACAGCTTTCCCTAGCATGACTTGGGTGCTAAGTCCCCGTGCAACCCACACCAAGGAAAGCTGTTGACCTGGGGCAATGTTATGCTGTTGACCTAGGGCAATGTTATGCTGTTGACCTAGGGCAATGTTATGCTGTTGACCTAGGGCAATGTTACCTTGATATATGTCCCATCTACAATTTTCATTCAAATTAGTTCTATTACTGTTGGCACCAGACCAAAACTTTTAAGCACAGGACATTTGGCCACTGGCTACTTTTGGTTGAAAGTAGAGGACATTTGGCCACTGGCTAGTTCTGACTTGAAACAGAGGACATTTGGCCACTGGCTAGTTTTGGCTAGAAGCAGAGGACATTTGGCCAGCGGCTAGTTTTGGCTTGAAGCAGAGGATATTGGGCCACTGGCTAGTTTTGGCTGGTTCAAAGGAGAAAGGGTTAAAGACTCCCACAGATCGCTGTTATCATTGCAGGCCATGCCTCTCATAATATAGGTGAACACACACTGCATGGAGACAACAGCCGTCTCCGGTTACATCTGAGTCACTGTGCTGCACAGAAATTCCACCTATTAGCTATCATCACACGTCTGCCAGGCGAATCTAGCAAGATGCTGAGCCCAGGCAACAGAACCTGCAGTGTGACAGTGACCTCCGGTGACCTCTAGCATGACCTCCAGGCTTATGTACCCTATACACTTATTCAAATGCATATACAGCCTCCTGAAAACACAACCAACATGTACACTGACACAGAAAAACTGAGGCACGTTGCACCACATCCATGTTACAAACGATATCTGGCACTGCAAGCAGATAAATATATTCAGCATCCCAGAGAACGGCTACACTGCATTCTCCCGCGTCTGCGTGGTCCCCATCTTACCTTCTGCGTATTTGTCTTCTTTGCTGCTGTCCATGTCGGCCACATCAGGGAAGATAATGCGCACCCTCGTGTGGCCTCCCTGTGCCGTGTAGCCCCCCTGTATGGGAGATACATTATTTACGTGCATGTTGTTGGGCAGTCTGTGCCAGGGTTCATAGTTAGACAGCAGGCAGCCTGTTGTGACCTCAGCTTGTACACCAACCACACAAAATCCAATCACAGCAAATACACAGCTCAGTTGGCTGTCCCAGCAGAGTGGTGTGGCAGGGAAGTCAGCCCCCTGTGTATCTTACATATGGTCACCACGACCACAGCTCTTCACTGTTACAACTCTATCCTGGTATTGTGAAGTCTGGGTAAGACGCATACGTAGCACGGGTTCACGTGGTCCTTGTTTGTGTGGGAAGCCATATTGTATGAACACACTCAAGTAGAGAGAACTCCGGCTGCCAACAACAATGATACAGAGGCTGAGTGGTAGGGAGAGAGCCTGCGTGGTAGTGCCTTCACTGATAGAGATGCTGCCTGCCCGTGTGCCCCTCGGCAACTGGCGATAGGCATGTATTTACATATTACATGGCCTGGTACTTATTGATCAGTGTAACTACTGACCCACCAAAACATCGGGGGCACTCTACACATCTCATCCATCATCCTGGCCATTCTTGTCAGTTCTTCTTGGGCTCTCATTGTCTGTATCTTGTCCCTGCCTGCCCCTGTCCCTATAATACCCTTGCACGTGTGCGCTGCCATCTCACACTTCTCGACTGGCACGTTTCCCTTACATTGCCTTTATCTTTCACCCTGCCTGTGTCTGCCTTCACATCTTCTTTACTTCTGGAATTCCCATGCTACTAGTGTGTACTTTTTCTGCACTCCCATCAATACCACATTCTTGCTCTTCGTAATTCCTGTTTTTTCGGAGGTCATTCTTCTGTACATATCCTGTTTTTCGATGTACAATTCCCTTGTGGTTTATGTTCCCCACTTCACATTCCTGCTTCTCTTCACCCTGCTTGCCTGTCTGCCCTTTTGTCCATGTGTTTCCTTTGCATTCCCATTTCCATGTGTACATGTACAGTAAAACCTCCGTATGTGAGCACCTCTCCAAAGTGGGCACCTCCCTACAGTGGGCACTTTTCTTCGGTCCCGTTTCATTTTTCCTATTGACTAAGCCACCTCTCTGAAGTGGGCACCTCCCTAATCTGGGCATTGGGCACCCTAAACAGGTACCAAAATCTGTTAAAGTGGGCACTATTATCTTGTTCAATAAATATTTTACTTTGTAAAAGTGTTATTTTTTGCATCAAGACTTGCCACCATTAACTTTTAATTCTTCAAGTGTCATTTTTCTATCAGTGCGTGTATCTGCACACGTTTCTAAACATGTACGTTTCCATGTAGATGTGTATGCATGCATATGTATGGCATCTCCCATATCTTTGTTGCTCATCGACTCAACCCGAATGGCCAACCCTCTGTAAACTGGGCACCTCCCTACAGTGGGCATTTTGCTCCGGTCCCAAGGGTGCCCACTTTACGGAGGTTTTACTGTACAAGCAACTTCCCCATTATCCCTTATCTCCATACCAACCATGCCACATTTCCCTTAACATTCCCCTACACTCGTTCTTCCACAAATTGTTCCCCCCTGCACTTGCCCCTTCTCAAGTTTATTCCCCTGCACTTTGTCACATAACATTCCCAGCTTTCCCTCCTTTGCAGTAGTCCTTGCATTCCTTCCTTCTGTATATCATTCCTCACAATCTCTCTTTGTATCATAACCCTGTAGTCCCCTCTTTTCTATAGCATCCACTATACCTTGTACTCTCTTCCTCTCAGCACCACTTCCCTCCTTTCCATCATCATTCCCTGGATTTTTTCCATTCTGTATAATTACCCTACATTTCTCGTTTCTCTATTTTATTCCCCCCCCCCACACACACACATTTCCTTCCATGTATCCTTCCTCTGTTGCTTTTTCTTCTGATACATATAATTTCCCTGCATTTCCCTCTTCCCTATATCATTCCCTTCAATTTCATTCCATTCTATATCATTCCAAAGCATTTCGTTTTTCTCTATACAGGCATGTGATTAGCCAGTTAGAAAAGTATCTGAAAATTCCTCAAATCTACCAGAAATACATATACGTCCAAATCAAGGAAAAACAGAGGTTCAAAACAGCTGAACTAATATGAAATATGATGGAAATATATGATCAGTTGGGCTGAAATCATGTGTTAAAATAGCTAAAACCAGCTACATATCTGAAATCTCACATGTCTATTATACCATTTTTAAACTTTTCTACAGACAGCATTCCCTTGCATTTTCTGCTGTATATAATTCCCCTCCATTTCCATCTTCTCTGCATCATTTTCCTTCATGTTTTTTTTCCCTTTAGTATATATATATATATATATATATATATATATAGCTTTATTCTTTACATTACATTCATCTGTCTCCATTTCTCTTTATAACTCCTCTTCCTTCTACAAGTGTTTTGTACATTTCTGTTCTACCCGTCATCTCCATTCTCTCCTTGTGCCTCACTGCCAAACATCTTAATATATTCCCCTGTTCTCCTCGCCCTTCTTCTTATAAATATCTCCTGTCCACTTATATCCTCAACTCAGTAGATCAGCTTTAGTCGTGATTGGCACTGAAAGACTTAATTTCGCTGTACTCTTATTTTTGCTTAATTTGCTGATGGTACAAAACGGCGAAAATAAAAACACAGTGAAACAGTATTTTAACATTGTTTGAATAGGAATTATGTCCCCCCAAAAAGTGAAATTGAAACTACAATGAAATGTCTAAAATAAAAAACGTGAAAATTTATACATGGGAAAAAATAATGTAACTTACAGTATTTCTGTGATCCTTAATCAATTGTGATTAAATTTTTCAAATTTATTCATTTCCATTTTGACGATCACGTTTAGTGTGACTTTTCACCCAAACACAACCTACACAGACACACCTCGTTCTTCATTACGCTAATGGTGTGGTCCACAGACTACACGTTACAGCATGATCCCTGACCTTCCAAGATGGAACTTAGATGTACAGGCAAAAGTGCTTCAGAGGCAGTGTCACCTTGCCATATTGGACATGTACAGTTAAAACTCGTTATAATGACACCATTTGTTCCCTTAGAAATGTGTCTTATAACTAAGTATGTCAGATAAATGAATCAAATAACAAAGAAAATGAACTTTTGCCTTTCAAAACTTTGTGTCATTATAATGAATGTGTAGGATATACGAGTGTCGTTATAATGAGGTTTCACTGTACCAGAAGGCAGAAACCAATGCTGTAATGGCAGGTACGGCAATAAGGAGATGATATTGAACTTGTTGGCATCAACAATGTCATCCATGATTACCACTGCAATCTGCTGGATTAACTAATCACTCTATATCTGTAGAGTGCTCCTCTGGGTATGCGGACATTAATGTGATTAATTTACACGTTAATATCATATTTTGTACTTAATAAACCTACTGCAGTTGGTGGCTATCAGTCATTATCTGCATCGGCCTGCCACTCATAATGCCCGTAGAGTTCCTTTTGGTTGTTGTCTTTTGTTATCTGCTGGTTCACTTTACCTCAATGCCCACACACAAGCCCAACTGTTGTCTTTCTCTTCAGCCATGTACCAGCATCTCAAAGGCAGCAGATAAACATGCCCAAGTTTCATTTCAAGGGCTCACAAGTTTTGACAGCTGCGTGTGCTTAACGCTGAAATTTGCTGTTCCTCATGCTTGTCATGGTACAGTTAAGCCACGTGCATGTGTTCGAAGTGCCAACTGCATAATGCATAGCATATAAACAACAATTTTCGTGCAATAACCTTCAGTTTTTCCATGTGCAGTGAAACCTGTCTTCAAAGACCACCCTTAGGGAAAACCAAACTATGGTCTCTCAAGCCAGGTGGTCTTTTATTGGGGGTGTAAGACGATGAAGCCTGAGCAGTGTATCTTGAAAAGTGGTCTTTTTAACCCTTAAAGTGCTGATTTAAGACTGAGTCAACAGCTTTCCTTGGGACACTTTGCGTGCAATGCACGCAAATTGTCCCAAGAAAAGCTGTTGACTGAAACTACTTTTTGCTTTAGACTAGGTTTGCTGGTATAATATTTGAATGAAAGGTATCTTCATGAGGAATTTGAATCTTATAACGATTATATGTTTACCGGTAATGAGAAAACAACTAAAGCCGTGATTAGCACTTTAAGGGTTAACACAGGTGGTCTCTGATTGGAGTGGTCTTTGAAGACAAGGAGCAAGTACTGTATCTACACTGCACATTACTTTTAGCATAGTGCACTCAGTGTAACAGTTTCTACATGCATTATGTATATGCTGTGTACCCAATACACCACAAACCTCACAATACATATTGAAACCTAGCTTTATCCACATTGTTACTTCAGGTTTAGCGGGGGGGGGGGGGGGGGGGGGGGGGGAACAGGGTGGTGGGGGAACTAAGCTGGTGGCTGTGAGTTGTGTCTATTTCCATTTCCTCAGTCCTGCCAGTGGAATGCACATCAAAGAACCTACAAACACCTTGATTATCAGAATTCCAGGAGCAGAGAAGTGGGAGAGAGGGGGGTGGTTCAAACTCTTTCCGAGTTCTCACCCAAATTGTCAGGCAGACAATAACACACACACTGCTTGGTTTAAAAAAACATCTCCTTTGGCATGCTCATGCTCAGCTCTGACTTCCATGGCAACCGTTCCACGACTGGTATTAAACATCTGAACTGTTGCACCATGTATCTTTCTACAGTCAGGTATACCCATAAACAGGTAATCTCGCTGACCTGATCGCGGCAGGTTGTGTCTGTGCTATGTACAACATACACACTGTGTTGCTTGATAACACCTTGCTACTACAGCCATTCCAAGGAGACCACCTGTCAGGAGAGACCACCCTTTCAAGATACTTTAGTATCTTCATGTTATTCATACCTCCTATGAGAGACCACAATCTGGTACATATTTCAGTGATCTTCAAGGGGGGGTTACACTGTACAGTAGATGTACAGTGGTACCTGTCTTGAGAGACCCCTACAATGAGAGACCGCGTATCTTTTAAGACCGCTTTCTCAGAACTCTGTGCTATCTTTTCCATGTTATTATACCTCTAATGAAAGATCACCTGTTTTGAGAGACCCCATTTTGACCTGCCCTAGGGGCAGTCTCAAGTACTAATTTTCATGCATATAAATTTTTGCGGTTTTTGCATTTCAGGCATTTAACTGACGATTAAATGTCACTATTTTGGATATGGTTCCAATGCTATTTCTTTGTGTTTATATTTCTGCTGCATTACATCATCAGCGACACAAGTGAAACTAAAAACACAGCAAAATTAAGTGAAGTATAGAGAGCTTGGAGTTAATACTACAGAGATGGACCTGAATAGGAGGCTCCAAACTCATCTGTTGATCTTAAGAAACTGCAATGTCTATTTGTTGAATCTAACAAAATTAGCATGTCACCCTGTCAAATTAAAGATGACCCATTTTGTTTGTCCTGGATGAGAACAGCTCCATGTTTTTCCATAAATGTCATGTTATTCAGTCCCCTCCACGAAACTGTCACACTGCCTCAACTGATGATTTAAGGGCACATAAAGCTCTCAAAGTCAAAGAGCCCTGCTTGGTAATTCCACATTGTTAGGACAAGCTTCGAGTGGGCACCACGAAACATGTTCGATAGGAAATGGCAGTAAAACCTGAAGTGGGCGCAATTGATCTCATGGGGGTAGCAGCTTAGACTACTACCGATGCTACTAGGATACAGTCGAACATTCACCGTGCCTACAATGATAACACTGCCCGAGTTGTCAGTCCTAGTCACAATACTACCTGAGCTGCAACCACATTACCCACAGCGTAGGTGGGGTAATGGACATTGAACAAAGGTAATTGCAGTGATTGCCAATTTGGAACAGAAGCAGGTGGCTTTATATTTATACTGTACTTGAAGATTAAGAAGAAAAACTTTTTTTTTTCGGTAATGCTCACATAAAAATCAACTTTCATGAAAGCGAGTTTTGCCGAGGAACAAAATGCAGACCTACATTTTTGGCGTAGGAATTTTAATGACAACAGCCAAAGTAATTGGGTCATACTAACAAAGCAAACGGGGGCAAAATGACATCCCTGTTGGACGAAGGGAATAACAGCATGCCATCTGGCATAAAATCTGGGCCCATCTACGTGATGACAGTCACATATGAGTTTATATATGTATATTCTGTTGATGGTATGACATGTACATGTTTGGGTGGCAGAAGTAACATCGCCAGTGAAAACTGTACCAGAAAGATGTCAGAACTGAAAGAGTTTGTAGTTGCTGTCAAAATGCCATACAACCAGCGTGGTTTCCAAAATATTAATACAGACCCGTCAATATGGATCTAACATGCAATCTGAAACTGTACAACCCCAGTGTGGTCCTACCACACTACATACTCTGTATTTTGGCAATTTTCAAGGAAATACAGACACAAGTGAAGAATATAGTATGAAGGAATACTATACGCAGCATGATATCATCACAAAAGCAATAAACCTCTATTATCTATACATGTACATGTACTGCAGATGTATATTAAAGCTGTTGCATTTTTTCTTTCTTTTTTCAAAGCACACATGTATATCAATAGCTGTTTGTTTTTCAATATTTTTTTCACAACATACATGTATGTTAATAGCTGTTTTGTGTTTTCTTCCTTTTTTTTCAAAACACACAATTCTGGATTGATCAATTTCATAGACAATCATTTGTATGGAAGCAAAATGTAACGCTTCAGGAATAAAATTGAATAGTCGATTAATAATTACAGTTTGCTTGAAAATTCCCTGAAGTCCATGAGAAATATGGTCAACTTTTCAAACACTGTTCCAAAGGAAACCAGAACACCTCTTTCTTGGACAAATCAATTAGTAAAAACCTATTTCTCACATATTTCTTCTTTTTTTTTTTTTTTTGTCTGCATACGTGGCACATGTATGCAATCTATGAAACATTGTGTGAACATCCCTACGTAAATTTGACACATTTTACAAACAAAAACAAAAAGAAAGCAGTGACAAATAGCTATGATTAGTAATTGATCATTAGTTTGTTTTATGGAGTAATCGACAACGTTCCAAACCCAGACCAACACTAGTTGACATTCCTACCAATAGAGGTCTCCTTTGCTGCTTTAGACCAACACCCATGGCACCATTTAACTCTTTCAGTACCAAATGTTGGACAGAGTCAACAGCTTTTTTCTGTGTGCATCCTGCCCAGTGCACACCCAAGAAAAGTTGTTGACTTGGGATATTCTCTTCAGAACTATACGCATGCTGGTACTTGAATGAAAGGTCTTTTTATGAGAAATATGAATCTAGCATCCTTATGATAATTCAGACTAGCTTGACTTGAAGTAGATCGACTTAAGTCGCACTTGGCACTGAAAGAGTTAAGTTTAGCCCTGCCCTGGTCAGGATAAGTCTTCAGTCGACAGCTTTCCTTGGTGCAGGTTGGGCACATTAAACCTAATCCACACCAAGGAAAGCTGTTGACCTGGTACATTTTATTTACAATTCTTAGCGAAAAGATTTTCTCTTAACATGAAATTTTATCGAAAACAGTAAGGCACTTGGCAGTTTACACCCTGGCGCCTTGAGTGTGAAAGCGTTGAGTTACTCACATAAAAAAAGCTCACTAAGGGCAGTGGAAGACTTTGGCAGCACTGACGTGCCGTCATGTGACTTTATTCTTTGTTACAATATACATGTACAGTGAAACCAAATTATAACGACACTCAGATATCCAACATGTGCAACATAACAACACAAATTTTCATGGGAAAAAGTTTATTTTCTTTCTCATTTGATTCATTTATCTGATATATTTAGTTATCTGACACATATCTAAGGGAACAGATGGTGTCATTATCATGGGTTTTCACTGTAGTATGAAAAACTCAAGTACAATTCAAAACCTGTAATTCACGAGGTAAGATCATCTTTTGATATCCTGGAAATCAATATGTAATGTTCAATGTTATATCTTGGTTGCCATCCTCTACACTTTGACCACAACCACCCTCTACACTCTGACCAGAGGCAAAGTTGGTAAGGCAAACTGACAGATGAAACCTCATCCTGTAGTTTACATATATCTCTGTAGCTTTGTTTAGTTTTGCTTGTTCTGGACAACAGGACACACGGACTTCTAATTTCCAGTAGCCATAGTAACAATGATATAATACAGTGTAAAGTAAAACCTGTTTCGAAAGACCACCCCCAAAGGGATAACCAAAATTAGGTCTCTCAAGACAGGTGGTCTTCTGTTGGATATCAGACAAAAAACACTGATCACAGTATCTTTAAAAGGTGGTCTTTTAATACAGGTGGTCTGATTAGAGTTTTTTTTTTCAAGACAGGGATCTCTGTACATGTAAATGACCATCTAGCAGAATGTCTGCTTGCACACGTCCTATTCCTGTTATTTTCCCTCTAAAATATCTTGCTAAAGACTCTGTCTGAGGACAACGCCCTTTTTTTCCCTAAACCGAAGGCAACCTCTTGAGAAAACCGTACTATTTCAAATATGCTTAACAAAGTATGTTCAACTGATGTCCTGTCTTACCTTTGGAATTTCCAGTGGCAAGTTGTGACATTGTAGCTCTCTATCTTATGATGACAATGCTTCCCTTTCCTTTGCCTATAAATTATATATCAATGTCCTTGACATAACCAGGGACAGTGACTTGGCTGTAAACAAAAACAAATCACATGTATGGTCATCAAGTCATTCATAAACAATCTAAGACTATCCAAAGAACTTGGCCACTAAACATCTCCTTTTATGGCATCAACAGGTTGTCCATTTGCATTTACAGTTCATTACTTGGCCACTAGAGTGAGACACTGGTCAGTACAGTGCACAAGGTTTTCCCCCCCCAAGACATGCCAAACACAACCTTCATCTTCATCACCCTTGAGTTGGGTCTCTGGCCAGCTGACAACTTTGCATGTGTAAAAAAAGTTTGACCTCTCAATACTGTCAAAGGACATTAGCCTCATCAACCAACTGCCACACCGGAAAAATCAGTGTTGCCAACCTGACAAACTTAAAATCCGGGAGATGGAAAGTAGAATTCAGGGAGATCGATAAATCCATATGAGATATATAGGTGGAGGGAAAAACATTGATGAAAATCAGAGAAGGGGCTAAAATTTGTGAAAAGTCTATACTTTTTTCACTAATTTTCAGCACGAAATTCCGGGAGCCTCCCGGGTAACCCAGGAGGGTTGGCAACACTGAAAAATATTGTTAGTATGCCCCAAGATGGCCTCAGGACAGTCCCATGACACACGCACCATTTACTATTAACCCTTAAAGTGCTAATCACTGCTATAGTCGTTTTCTCATTACTGTTAAACATAGAATGGTTAAAAGATTCAAATTCCTCATAAAGATACCTTTTATTCAAATACCAGCAAGCCTAGTCTAAAGCAAAAAGTAGTCTTAGTCAACAGCTTTCCTGGGGGCACTTTGCGCGCATTGCGCGCAAAGTGCCCCCAGGAAAGCTGTTGACTCAGTCTTAAATCAGCGCTTTAAGGGTTAACCTTTTCCTGTTAAAAATGAGGCTGAGTCAACAAGTTTCCTGATGGTGATTGTGTGCAATACATCTAGCTTGCATCACGACAATCTGCTGACCTTTGTATGCAAATCCTATTGATCTTATCTACATTCTCCATTCAAAATATTTTCTTTCTTTTTTTTTTCTCAGAATCTTAACCATGACATTAAGGCGGGCAACATTTTAACATTCATGAGGGCACATTTGGACGATTTTAATTTTAAGCAGGAAAAAGGTTAACTGGTGAACACCAATAATTAAAGTGGTGTATTTAAAGAGGTTATTACACCGAATATGTTCATGCGCAGATGAGATAGGAGGCCCAATGATACATCCTGGTGCAATTACGCTGCAAGACTCAGCTATCAACTATTAATAACCTCGCTATCAACTATTAATCCACATTGTTCGATATCAGCACTAGCCTCAGGCTGTAGTTGACCCACCATTAACTCTCAGAATCCTAGAGTCCATGGATACACACGCCACTCTCTCCTACTAAACGTCACCAGAAATGTAGTGAACATCATCTGTTTTGTTTGCTTGTTTGTTTGTTTTTAGTTGATCAAGAATGCTATGCAGCATTTGCAAACTTTCCTCGGCACACACCGGGTACATTGTAGCCATACTGCATTAAGGAAAGTCCCTGAGCCTGCTACCCAGGGGGTTAACTATTGATTTTGTCCTCTAAACGTACAGAAATCTTAATTTGGTATCACATTCAAACATTTGAAGAGTCTCACATTTACTTCTCCTATTTCACTAATTGCTACCAAAATGCATTATCTAATCCAGACCTTTCATCCAACTACAGCATTTGATTAAATTCGGCAATTTATTGACCTAGCGAAAACAGAGCAAGTTCCTCGAAAAGGCAGGATTGGCTGTTTGTTGAAAACATTGTCAGACAGGTCAAAGAGGCTGCCACCTCAGACAGGACTCATTAGTGGCTAAAGACAACCTATCCACAGGTAATGACAAGTCACATCCCAATGTCTAACCTCATCCATAATTAACAGCAAGTCACACCCTACTGTCTCTAACCTTATCCACAATTAATAGATTAATGTCAATTCACATCCCAGTGTCTATGACCTGAAAAGCAAAGTTAACAGCAAGCCACACTGTGGGTATCTTGTACGGTGAAGCAACTGGGTCCACATTGGGACACGAATTGGGGCATTTTTCAGTTTACATTCAGTCTAACTTTGCAAAACCCGAAAAATGTTTTCTTTCTTACTTACCCATTTTTGCATACTTAATCACTAAAATATGTTCTGAAGCTATAGACATTTCTCCAATAATGCCATTTTGGAAGACCAATTTTCATAACCACGAACTTTTATTCATGCACCAGAGTTGCAAATAGGCTTCTTACACCACACTCTTATGAATGGCATTCTATAGCAGTCACATGACTACAACAGTCTTGCAACAAAAAGTCATCTCTGGCAAACATGATTGTCCACATTCATTACACAAGCCACGCCTTTTAAAGCTGTCTTGTATGGGCAGGGAGCAATTTCTTTGGTTGTGAAATAATACAAGGGGGTGTCGGCCTTAAATCGGTATAATTTGGAAAATTTCGATAAAGTCGTTTAGGTATGTGGGACAACAGTGTCTTGAAGCCTGCTCTCGTTACATTTACTCAGCTTGTGTGGCAGTGCCACTCTATCTGTCTTTGAAATGTGACGTATACCTTAACACTGACTTGTCTGATGTTGTTATTCTGTCTTTTCTCTCTACCTCTCTATGTGCAAGAGGAATTTATATCGGGCTGCGCCCTGTTTTCCAATTGCTTTCTTTTGAAAAAATAATATGTTTAAACCAAGCCTTCTGTGAGCATGAGTCATGAAGTACCAAAATGAAAACTGTCGGGTACTTGCGTACAGCTGCGTATAACACAAACATACATGTATGTAACATTCAAACACAAACATTTCATATTGGCAAAAGAAACGTCCCTGCAGAACAAATTACACAAATGCTTGATAACAGAGAGTAGCGCCACCTAGCTACATGGTGATGGCTGTTCTGATGCGTATACCCATACCTGTCAACCTCCAATGGCAAATAGCACTGCAATTTCTGGCTCCCACGGGGGGAGATTTTACCGTTTCCAGCTCATATAGTGCAAAACCACCCACATATTGAACTGTTGTCTACCTCAAGCTTTTTATTTCAATATTTTGCAAGTGCAAAATATGTCTGGTAAGAACTGTAGACAAGACATTATGACAACATGTCCCAAGTCAGTCCTTTTCTTCTTACCTAGAAAGGGTTAAATTTAACAAAAATAGAGACGAAACAAATGGATTTTCTTGGGCGGACTCTTTAAAATTGATACAATTTTGGTCACAAAGTCCCAAAAAGATAAGACTAAAAAGTGGGGGACTCCAACTGAATGGGAGAAACTTGACAGGTATAGAGTCCACTCTCTTACCCCTCCGTAACAGTTATAACAGAGACTAGCGCCACCTACCTGCATGGTGATGGCTGTTGAGGTCCGGGTCCCCTTTCTTCACCCTATGCAGCTCTTCTGAGCTCCGGTGGAGCTTCAGGGCTGCAAAAGACAACACACAAAGTTCTGTTAATAATGGTGCTACTTGACGCCCTGTGCAATATAACAATTTTGTACATCATCTTTTCTCTTCTTGAAGTGTACTATACCTTGATAGCAGCATAACCGTTGTGTCACCTATTTGCCCAGCATTTTAGACATTGAAAATTCAAATGTTAAAGACGGCACCAACAGTAAAAATTTGCCCTCTGACTCTCGTGCACTCAATGCCTACCCCCTTAGAAAGGCCACATATCAACAGTTACCTTTTCCCTTTCTTAAAGACCACAGATCTACAGTTACCTTTTCCCTTTCTTAAAGACCACATATCTACAGTTACCTTTTCCCTTTCTTAAAGTCCACACATCTTCAGTTACCTTCTCCCTTTCTTAAAGACCACATATCTACAGTTACCTTTTCCCTTTCTTAAAGGTCCACACATCTTCAGTTACCTTCTCGTTTTCTTAAAGGCCACAATCTACCGTTACCTTCTCCCTTTCTTAAAGGCCACATATCTTCAGTTACCTTCTCGTTTTCTTAAAGGCCACATATCTGCAGTTACCGTCTCCCTTTCTTTTGCATAGCAAGTCCAGTGTTCTCAAATATTGCAAATGACGTGGGTGGCTAGCTGATGATAAGACAATGTCATGTGCCATATATATGCAGAACAATAACCTGTGGGCCTTTAGGGTGCCCAGATACAACACTCATATGTGTCAACACAGTAGCGTGCAATGTGCCACATGACATTCTAATATAGTACCTAGGTAATTCATTGTTGACTATGCTTGGCAGAATAATTGGCATAAATAAACCTTAGGGAATACAGCAGTGGTGTTATTTATACGGGTGTTGGCCTTTGAATTACTGCCAGTAAGACTGGTAGAATCGTTAAAGATGTGTCACCAACATGATGCACAAAAAACAGGAAGTATTAATTTTTTTTTTTTTTTGCTACATCAAGACTGAGTCTAAATTTTGTCACTGATATCATAAAAACTATGGCACACTTTGTTTTCAAAATTCCACAAACAGTGACATGCAGGAATCAACATCAACAGTTTTGCTAACTGTGTCAAAGGACGGCCATTGTACATGTAATTTTGATATTTATCAATTTATGTACATGACACCTTTAACCCTACTTTATATAAAGATCAGATGATGACAAGTTGCCCTTTTACTCATGGCAGTTCTCCCCTAAATTTTGACATGTTTAGGTTGTGCCTCACTCTGTATTTTGATGTGGATCACAAACAGTGCTGCCACCTGATGATAACAATCATGGACTAACATCACAGGCAACTCAAACACTCCATCTGCCATATTACTGCAGGGCTGGTCCCCCTTTGCTGAGCTTTTACCACAGTTTAGCATAACTGTCTGTAAAACATACTTATTTGTCTAACCCTCCAACACTACAGACAGCTTGCCTCTGTGCGTGTGTGGCAATTACTCTAATGTCATCCCTTCCAAGAATGTGGTTCTCCGTATTATTGCATCTCGTCATAATATAACAACCAGAAGGAGTGATGCTGTTTATTCCAGGTCTTCCAAAATTGTGAAAGCCACGCGGCCACTTGTGTTTATGCCATGTTGTCATATACACACACCACTGACATTTAAGCCGTACAGTGTACTTGGGGTGGCATGCCAACCAGACAATGCTCGTGGAGGCTCCCTTGTTACCTGTTTGATCTATTCATTGATCTCTGCTAACAGTGACATGATTCCCTCTTAACTTCTCTTTTTGTATGTGTGTGGGGGGGGGGGGGAGGAGGGTATTGTAGTTTGTGTTTAAATTCAATAAAATTACATCCTGAAAAATGCTATGTACTTGCTAAAACTGGCTCTTTAAATCCTGAAAATTAACACCAAATACAGAAGTCCACATTTTAGTGTGTCCTCACGGCTCACCTGTAATATTCCCATGAATAACCTTCCACATGCTGCTCAGTGATCACAGAAATTCCAATGATTGAGCAACTGAATTATCAACACTGGGCTCAGTGATCAGCTTTAACCGCTGCCAACCCTTTTATGGCAAATGGGTCAACGCTGGCCAGTACTGTACATAAAAAAAACTAAATCTTGTTGATTCCTTGCCATAAAATTGTGTTTCTGAAGGACTCAATCCTCCTGACTTCTTTTGATACTCTGCTGGGTTCCTTCTGATGCCTTAACCATTTAGCAGTGTTCAAGTACACTTAAGCTTAGTAGATTTTCTACCCTACCGTGCTACGCCTTTCTTTCTCTTTTTCCCCCAAGTCCATTCATTTGATTCACAACTACAAAATGCTGCTAGCATGTACAACTATTGAATATTACAGTGTAAGTTTGTCAATCTCCGTATTGATATTTGAGAAGAAAAAATTTAAAAAGTGCTTGTGTTCAGCCCATAGTCTTTCCAAAGACAAACAGATGTGAGTGTTAACTGCCACATATTCAACAATCTCTTTCCCTTTATTATGAATCCACTCTTTAAAATTTTGGGATTGATCTTTCTTGTCCATTTTGCCGTATATTTGCCGTCCAGTACTGAGTCCGATGGGTCAGATCTTGCCACTTCGTCCAACCTTGAGACCAGGTCAGAAGCGTGCATAAAAAGGGGTAAAGTTTTCGACAATAGCGGGGAATATTGAATTGGCACAGTACTCCAGTGTGAACAATGAGGGGACCGGTAGTAGGTATGATTACATCATGCTGTACACACTGGGAGAGAGCCGTCAGTTTATACATATTTTATTGCCCAATAGCAGTCAATATAGCCACACGCTGTTGGCAGCGCGTATGCCAAAACTTATATCCTCAAAAGCCTACTCTTAACCATGTGAACTTAATCATAAATTTTGACCACCTCAAAACACGCAAACGGTCCACTGATGAAACTGTAGTGGGTTTGCACTTTTGACCAAATCACTCACAGTTGTTTTTCAAAACTTGAGTAGAAACTTACAACTTCTATAAAAGCTGACAGGTCAAGAGCTGTCAGTTTTGACCCCCACACAAGACCTACCAGTCGGCCTTTACACCCAAATTCTGAGGCAGCCTAACACTGGGATTAAATCCTGGTCTGTCAGCAAGTTCTAACGTACATGTGGAAAATAACGGAGTATAATCACTTCCACTCTTTGACTCCACACCAGGATAAGACAATCCACTTTCCTTGTCTCCTTCGCTGCTGACAGGCTTGGGGGATTGAGGGTTTCACAAATGCCACTCACCCATCTTGTAATTCCTCTTCATGAGATCTCGCATCATGGTGGTCGGTGGCACGCCCTACCTCTACAGTGTGTGTATTGATACCAGCTTAATAAGTCACCTCACTCAGATCTGGCCCCATCCTGCTGTCAAAACACTGGCAGAGGAGAAGGCTGGTACGCCACCTCGCCCAATGTCCACCATTGACAGGGTTCATATATCACCATTAACAGATTAATGACATTGAATGTATATATATTGAGAGCTGCTGCCATGAAACATTGCCTCAGACAAACGATCAATATATCCACAACAGTGCACAACTGGGCCACAAATCAGCCAAATCTCAAATGTTAACTCTTTCATTTTCCATACATCTGCCCTTGCAGCACTCAAAAATGAGATCTTGCAGCAACAGAATGGAGCCAGTTTGCTTTACACTAAAAACATGGATTCATTTTGATTCACTGGTTTATTTGGCAAATTCCTTCAGGATAAAGTGCTAGGGCAGAGGCATGTTATAATACTGTTTTTATTTCCATTTTACAGCCGAATTTACTTGGCTTTGTAGACAGTGTACAGAGTCAAACTGGCATTAGTCCATTGAATGGACTGGTCAACAGGAACCACCAACAAAGTGGAACTAGCAGAGTGTACCTGCAACAAGGTGGAACTGTCAGCATGTATCCCCTCCAAACAAAAAAGGACTTTTACCATGTACCCTCCAAACAAAAAGGCACTGTCTGCATGTACCCTCCAAACAAAAAGGCACTGTCCGCATGTATCCTCCAAACAAAAAGGCACTGTCTGCATGTATCCTCCAAACAAAAAGAAAGGAGTACATATATTAATTATCACTTCCACTCTTTGACTCCACACCAGGATAAGACAATCGACTTTCCTTTTCTCCTTTACTGGTGACAGGCTTAGGGGATGTCAGCATGTACTCTACAAACAAAAAGGAGCTGTCAGCATGTACCCTCCAAACAAAAAGGAATTGTCAGCATGAAGGGAAGATGTCAACATGTCCCACCAACTAAATGGAACTATTAGCATGTACCTGCTACAAAGTAGAACTCTCAGCACGTATTCTCCACACAAAACAGAACTGTCAGCAAATACCCTCCAAACAAAAAGGAACTGTCAACATGTACCCTCCAAACCAAAAAGGAGTTGGCAGCCTGTAACCCCAACTTTGATCACCAGTTACTGGTGTTCATAAATGGTACTGTGGTTCACATGAGTATGCCTGCCTGACAAAGCTCTATAAGGCCCAGCACCTTAGACTGCAGTCTTCCGTAATCACACACACATCCACATAAGACAGAAACACATCATTGGCACCAGTAGGCCTGCTCTTCTCCAAACATCACAAAGGGTCCTTCATACCCATGGTGACACAGCAAGGCAGCCCAACCCAAGTGGTCACTAAAAGGAGAGTCCAAACTGCAGATTGAACTGGCAACCCCTGGATCTGTACTGAGACATACTACCATCTGAGCGAACTCCCCTACCCACTGTGGTAGGAAGTCTCTATACCAGCTCGCTGGCCATACAGTGTATATAATCAAACCCAGGCTGCACAGGTGAAAGGCAAGCATATTAAAAAGGCATCGGTAAGGTAACTGTGCATCTGCAAAGTGCAGCTCTCCACATATACTGCCAACAAAATGGAGCTGTCAGCAAGTATACAGTGGTACCTCTTTTGAGAGACCACCCCTTCGGCGGATCAAAATGTGGTCTTTCAAAACAGGTGGTCTTTCATAAGAGGTACAACAACATGGAAAAGATAGCACAGTGTTCTGAGAGAGCGGTCTTAAAAAGATATGTGGTCTCTCATTAGAGGGGTCTCTCAAGAGAGGTACTACTGTAACCTTCTCCAAGAAAGGAGTTGTCAGCATGCATGCCCATCTCCAACAAAGTGGAGCTGTCAGCATGTATACCCATCCCCAACAAAGTGCAGCTGTAATGTCAAATATATACAAGAGGTAAAAGTCGGCCGACAAAGAGTTACATCAAATGATGTTAAAAGTAAGGCTTCAAAAGTGTGATGTCAAATGATGAAAAAGCCCAAATAGTAAACATGGTAAAAGTCAGGTTTCAAAGACTGACATCAAATGATAATGTATGCAAAGATAAAAAGGCAAAAGGGTGTACTATCAAATAATGATAAAAGCAACATGTGGGTAAATGTATGGCTACAAATTGTGAGATCAAAAGCTACAATGTTCCATCATGCAGTGTAGGTAAGCAGTTAAACAGACCCATATAATGGAGGTGCAATGCACTCATTACAAGGTCACAGCCCAGCAAGTACAAACACTAGAGCACTGACAGGTGTACACGACTCAGGTCACCCAGGGCACATCAATAAAGCACAATCAGACTTTCTGTATTGAATTCTTGACACATTAATTTTAATCTCTTCCTTGTTTACTTAATCATATGGGGCTTTCCCTTTTCCTTTTTTTTTTTTTTGTTACATTATTCAATATTTGGAATGACATGGGTTGTTTCCTGAAAATTATACATTAGGCTACATGCAAAATATCCCGGTCTATCATTACGGCCTGCATCATTTTTTTGTGCAGCACCAAATCATTTTTTTTTATTTTTTATTTGTTTATATTTGCGAGAAAAAAAATTGCTGACAAAGCTTCAATTGATGCCTTGAGCAGTCAGCGCCTCTAGTGCCAATCAAGAGAACTACATTACAGCATTCTTGCAAGAAAAAAACAAACAAACCCTCCCTTATTACTTTTTTTGGAAAACCACTGATGATAAACCAGGATATTTTTTTATGGGGCCTTACCTTGATTACTGAAATTTTATTATTTTGCTTCCCTGTTTCCATAACAACCCACCAGACCAAGTGCTCCACCAAGTTCCTGGTAAGTGTCTCCCCAGCATTAAAACAATGTACTGGTACACGTACATCACATTGCTGTGCTGACAATATCAGGACTGTCCCTCATATGACTGATTTCAAACATACGGTTTGCCAAGACCAACTTCATGAAAGCAAAACACTTACCAGTCACTTGCCTTTCAGGCAAATAAAAGCTACAGAACACTCGCAAATGTGTGAAGATACCCCTGACACGTACTTTTTGAGTCGTCCCAACAAGATCACGCAACAGTATAGTTGTACAACATTCTGCACACAACATCAGGCACACAGACCAATCAAAAGGAGGGGACAAGTCCAGGCACTCTACAAAAGACCAGGCCGACCAATCAACTGGAAGGGGATAGTCCATGTGCAGTGCTTGAGACATGAAGACCAATCAACACGAAGGGGCCAGTAAATGTGGGTGCTGATCACCTTCTTGGTTCAAATGGATGGATGTTCCCTGAATTTTTTTATCTTTAAAGTTATTATATAAAATCAGTCAGTCTGAAGCAGAATATGTCCAGGACCTTTTAGTTGACCAGACCTACTCGTAATATAAACACAAGACATGGTCAATGCTCCTATGTCTTGCCACAGGTGAAAAGTCAAGGAAAGAAATCAATTATATCTAATGTGAAATTATGAGAATCCTCTTCCTTTAAAATTACGAATGAACAATCCAGGGACTCTTTTTTAATTTAAATTAGCCTGCAAAAGATTTTATTGGGAAAAGATGTTAACTAGGGAAGCTTCTGAATATATGCATATCGATTTTATTCCTGGACTTTTAATGTGATAACTTTGATTTTATTGTTCTAGATTCATGGTGCTAATCAGAGCTTGACATTAAGGACTGCCCGGTTGTCCGGGGCAACCAAATATTCAGTCAGGGCAACCAAAAATTTTGAGCTCTATGAGACTTTAACCCAATGGTTGCCCCAAAAGTTGGAAAAAGTTTGTGGGGGACAACCGGTCAAAAACCTTAATGTCGACCCCTGCTAATCTACTTATATGCATGTAATACATCTGTGATAATTTTATTACCCCATAGATGGCAGCACCTCAAGGATTAACAGGCCCGACTGATTCACAGGCTACAGACAGCTTGCACACTTTGTTACTTTGTTATATTTTGAATTCATATACATTTAAGTGATCTACTTTTGAGTGTTTGAAATGTCTCTTCTTTTAGTTCATGTATTTGATTTTATAAAATGTGCATCATACACATTGTTGCGGATTTCAATGATGCACATTTTGTTTTACATAGCCTACAAAAAATTTTACACAGCACTGCATCCAACATGGAGCCCCTCCCTCTCCCCCCCCCCCCAAAAAAATGCCTCCTTGTCCCTTGTCTGCAGAACTGTGGAAGACAGCCTTGGCCCTGACATCTGCATTATGATGCCCCTGTCCTCTGAACCAATATGTATATCTTGTATTCTTGAAATTGTGACAGAAATGGAATGCAAAGGTCAGTCTCTCATAATTAGAATTGGTTTTCATATAGCCCTTGGATGTCTGAAGATTTTTGACAGGCAAAATCTACTAACGTTACACCAGTTGACCAATATGTGTTCAACCTTTTTATAAAAAACCAACAAATGAAGGAACTGCCATTTGACCTGCATGTATATTGACCTCAGCAATGGGGTCAGTGACCCAGGTCAAAGGTCAAGGTCAAAATTTAATTCTTTTCATCACCCCCGGGTTAAAAATAGGAATGTGGAAATTAAGGTACACTTTTCTTCCCCATAATTTCCTCTATAATTCCCCCCACCCCCCACAAAGCAGAAACATTCCCATTTTGTTCCCTTTCTCTCAAAGGGCTTGTTTTCTGGGTGGTGTGGTTGCACATGTATGTGATTTTCCTGACACACGTATCCTTACCAAAATTAATGTTTTCAGCAAAATAAATATATATATATATATATATATAGATATATATATATATATATATATAGATATATATATATATATATATATATATATATATATATATATATATATATATATATATATATATATATATATATATTTATATTATATATATGTTTAAATGCAATTTGATCCCCTTTATTTGGTCAGATTTGAATCAACTTTTGCATACACATTTGTCAACTTGCTCGTTTAAAAGGGGAGGAAATACCTAAGATCACTGGGTGTCATAATTCAGGACTTTCCCCCACAAGTGGAGCCACTGTGCACACTGCTTTCTTGCCTCCATTCACAAGAGAATCCCCATTGGGGGGCAAGCCTGCTTGATTGTATATTTTTAACATGGGCATCTATCCAGGAACAAACCTCGGGTGATGGGAAAATATGAATACATGTTCAGATAGCTGTGCACATGAAAAGAGTGTGGCAACTCAGCTGCAACAATGTTTACACAACAATGAGAAAAGGGAAACTTATTACAGCATATGAGGGCAATTTTGGGAAAACAAACTGCATTTCCTCAGTGAAATGCTAGCAAGTACCTTGTTCTGAGTTGATTTTTTCAGAGTGTGCACATACATAAATGACTGGTGAGTAGCCACTGACATTCCTCAATGTCAAAATGTACTCAGTGCATAGGTGTCAAAAACTATGCAGGTAATTGACTCAATGTGCCCAGTGATTTTCTCACCTCCAATGCCTACAGAAAGCCCCTTTGCTGGCGTAAGACTACTTGCTTGGATAGTTTTAACATAGGCACTTTCCACAGCAACGTTTACATGGTAAAATAACTTGAATATCTCGGCTGCACAAGTTTAAGTATGGCAAGAAAATGGCCTCTAAACTATTCATGAAACCTTTCATAAAATGTTGAACTTATAACAATAGGTTAAGACTACTTTAGGGCAGTAAAGCTTGCCTAATCAGTGACGTGTCTGCCATAACTGAAACAATGGTGTCCTGCCCTTTAAACACCACACTTGTATGAATGGTAATATCCCACAGAGCCATATGCTGTGGAATCATGAGCACAGACTGCCAAATGTATTCAGTTAAAAGGTTTCACAAACTACTCTGATGATTAACCCCACAGGTGTCAGAAACCAACTGACACCTATGCAAGTGTGGGTGGTCAGTACACAGATACGGACTACCGTATGAGCGTCTCAATAATTTTGCCTGTAAAAAGTTTCTAACATGTTCAAATTAAAAATTCCTGGTACATTACTGATGTTGACAGGTATACTAATAAAAAAGTTTTACAATTTATGTTAATGTTTCTATAATTGATCTCAAATTTACTTTAAAGATTGGTACTTTTAATATGCATTACCGTATGCCCACAAGTGTTCACACCCTCCCCCCCCCCCGCAATGCCCTCTCCAGTCTGCTGGAGGTGAGAAAAGTCTATGCTTTGCTGGTTCTCTGAAAGGAGTCAATTTAGTTTTAACCAAATAAAAAGTACCCCAACCCCTTTCACATGGATTAATATGTATTTGGACATGCTACTTAAGGATATATGTGCAAAAATAGACACGACTGCAGTGCACAAAATGATGAGCGGGCATGATGTTAGTTAACATTCCATCATTTCTTATACTGATTATAAATGGTATCCAGAGCATGTACATGGTAAAAATCAAGGGTTTTGGGGTCAGTTTTCGCATGTGAATATGCTGATCTGGGCAAAAAAATTCGGTCATGCAGCCTATCTTTCCATTGATTAGGTTCACAGTTCATTCTAAATAGCATATGGAGGTACCAGAACCAATAAGCTAGAAGCAAAAATTATGCACAAGATTAACAAAGAGGCGCCTTCCCCTTCCTTTAGACCCCACACCTGGGTCTTCATCAGGGGAGGAGGCTCGTCATGAGTTTTAAGTTTGTTGCATACATTAATATTGAGGTGCCGGTGTGTGTGTGTGTGTACTGGTGACATCAGGGATGACCGTAAACCTTGTATATCTATGCGTGACGTCATAACTTAGTTACAAGAAGCTACACGTTGACATTCAAATATGCATCGAAAAATCTGCTAAACAATGTCTCGAAAAGCATCCATGTAAATATTGAGCATGTAAAATACAGTGTAAAACCTGGAAAGTCCAACGTCTTCTGTTGTTATTACTGACGGGGGCCTGCAGAAATGACCCAAGAATAAACAAATAATGTTTCTTATCAAAGTGATATGAATATATTTTTTACATTTTTTAGCTGATTTACATTACACTGCATGTGAGGCGAGTCAAAATTCCATAAAATGGGGACCTTTTCGGGAAGACCTCAACACGAACCCTAGTTAGCTACCGGTATTGTGGTTGGGGAACCACAATCATATCCAAATTGACTACCTGTAAACAAAACAATGGTAAATCAACACACCTTTTCCTTGTGAGTAGAGACAATGTAAGCTCTGTACAGCTAACTATCACTGCAACCAAATACTGGATAGTATTACTACACACCCAAAGCAAGCGGAGGGAAACTTACCTCAATGCAAGACCGATAAGGTATGATGTCTTGCATGTCACATAGTTGCTCTCTGCCTGTACAAGCCTATGAGACACCTGGACACGGGGCCTTCTTGAGGTCTACCCACCCACATATCATACACATTAATAACTGGGGCTTCAAGTGGGTTATTTCCTCACCATTTACTCTCACAAATACGGGCTCTATGCAAACACACATTCATTGGGCATATGAAACACTAGCACAAAATCAGGTGTATAGGGCATTGAACATGCTCAGTAAATTTGAAGAGAATGGGCGTATGTGCAGAGAAGAGTCTGCACGTTCTGCAATCAATCGTTGATACCTCTCATTGTGCCCCTCTGTGCATAAGACACGAAGCAACAGACGTACCAGAAGCACTTGTCCTTAAGACTTTGTTGTGTCAGCAATGATAACAGGAGCCAATGATACGATGCCCTGCACACAGCGACAGTGCACATGATACACTCCAAGGCCAGAACTAAAAATGTTTATTTTATGTTGGAGAAGTCTCTATCTTATGGCCAGTAATCTCACACTATGGACAATTTGGGAGAAGACAGGGAGGGATTTATGACCTTTATTTTGTGTGTGTGTGGGGGGGGGGGGCGTAATAGACATGTAACCCTTATTTGTGACAATGACAAAGTAACAGATCCTCCGGTACTAAAAGTCATGTTGGTTTCAACCAAAACATATTAACAGTCAGTATCCAATCTAAAACTGAACAAGTGTTGAAAGACAGGCAGTATAATAGAAATTTGGAAAAGTCAACACCTTGGCCAGGCTAAAAGTGTCTTGCATCCTCTGTCCAATACCAACAAAAAAAAAAAAATCCTGTCCACTTTGTAAGTTTAATTCCACTTACATACAGTAAGATACATGTAACTTCCAATATATTTTTATTTACAATTGGAAGGTTGGCTTAGTACAATGTATACATAACATCACTAAGCCTGCATGCGAGGGGCAGAGTGTCCAATTAGGCAGGACATCTCCCGCTTTTTGTTACTATTTTGCAAAGGCTCCCACTCTCCCACTTTTTAAAAATTTACAAAACTAGCATTATTCCGTCGGTGGCTGTAAAGTTGTACTGTTTCACCAATATAGTTGTTCTATATACAGTGAAACCTGTGTTAAGTGGGAGCCCTTGGGAACTGGGCAAAATTGCCCACTTAGCGCAGGTCCATTAACATGCATATGGGAAGTATAGGGAACTGGGCCAGGCAACAGTGCCCACTAAACACAGGTGCCCACTTAGCGGAGGTGCCCATTCAGACAGGTTTTACTGTACGCACAGAATATGTCTGGTGCCTAAAATGGTTCAAAATGCAGGAAATGATGGTGCAATTTCTAATATTGCTGGGCCTCCAGACCCCTCTAGCTATGCTTTGCACCTTCAGTGCTCGCCCTCCTGCTTTTCAGTACCTGCAGGAGGGAGATCTCCCACTTTTAACACAGGCTTGCTTGGAGACTCTGGATAGGTGTGTCTAACATGGCTGGTGGCCCCTCAATAGGGTGGTCTATCACAGGACGGGACCACTGTACTCTCACACCTAGCTTAAAACACTTTCTGAAGGGCTGATTGAACTGCAGTTTCTGTAAACAGGTGGCATGTCCACATCATAGGGCACTACCCTGAAGTCAAACAAGTGAAGAGCTCCAAAGGTGGCGTGAACTGTGGTCTCTTTCAAGGAAGTTGTCTTTTTAGCCATGCAGCCGTGTACTCAAGTAGCCCTGATTTGTGACATTTTATTCTGATAGTGTTAACTCTATCCTGAATAGGACCAAGTTAACAGCTTTCCTTGGTATGGGCTGACAGAATTGCACCTTTGGGGCATGCATTTATGATAGGTCTTATTTCCAATTCTCAGCCAAAATGTTTTAGAACTATTACATGAAACTCAGCCTAAAATGATACAGCAGATGGCAACTTATATCCAGGTGCTTTTGCACAACCTGAGCAGGAAAGTGTTAAATAGCCTAATTATGCTCTCTCTTGTTGACCTTTAATCCACACCTTCCATGTGTGTGTAGTCACACCCAAGGACACCTGACCAGCCAAGTCTCTTCACTGTTTTTGATCAATAGCACCTTTTACTTTGTCTATCAGTTCCAAGAAAGAACGCTTGAAATGATTTTTCTGCACTTGAAGCATGTACGGGGAGTCCCACGGCTTGTCCAGACACATACCTGAGCTACCAAGACCTCACCATACACCTGCATGCAGTTTCTCTTTCATTATCATGATTACATACAAATACAAATCACGCATTAGTCATCGATGACCACCACCACCACCCCCCAAAAAAAACATTTATATAGTCTGTAAGTGTTCACTTACACCGTTGCAAGAATGCCCCTTTCAACTGTCAAATACAGCCCATGGTTAGTTGTCTCTCTCTAATCAGATAAACCATCACTCCACCATCAATATCATGTATTTTAACTGATGGCATGACTCATGTGTGGAGTAACTGATTTTATTGACTTCATTTTAATACACTACCACAGATTGTGCCACTATAAATTGACCAGTCTGTCTAAGCAGGACAATTAAGGGAGAGTACATTACTCATCCAAGCCTATAAATGCAATATATATATATATATATATATATATATATATATATATATATATATATATATATATATATATATATATATATATAGTAAAACATACATGTAATTTGATACCATGTATGATTTTTAAGTGGCAAAAGTCTGAATTAGTGCATGTCAGAGAAACAGCTAGCTTCAGTTTGTTACTACAAATGGACCACATGGTTTGTCCAGAGAAAATACCATGCAAAAGCCGATACCTAGTTCAATCCCTGTCTGCAGGTACATATTACACATCAGTCAGGCAGGTACTGTCCCAGGCCCTGTGCTGTTGTGTGGAATCTGCGGTACCTGTGTGTGTATAAGACTGTGTGTCTTGTGCTCAAGCACTTTGATGCCAAGTTTGTCACAAGAGCCACAGACATGACTCTCACCAGATGGCAGCACATGATGATGAGAGCTACATACAAATTTTTCACTGCTGGAATGTCTTGTTGAAGGATTACCAATTTGCCTTATTTCAAGTTCTAAGCACTTATTGCAGGTTTTGTTGTGAGCAAAAGCCTGGTTTATAAGCCAATGACAGCTCCCCTCAATCTGGCCACATGAGCTGCAAGAGGAGCTGTACTTGCAAGGCTGTTATAAAATCTTTTGTGCAGGGAATAGTCAATTGCAGTACATGTACTCACCTAGCTTTTCAGACTTGTCACGAGGGAAGGTTTAGTGATCAATGATCTTGAGTGACAAGGCCTGTTTTGTCATGCAACTTTCATAACCAACGAATGTACAACCATTACTCTGCCAGGACTACCTTTCTGGTGTGAAAACAAAATATTTACATCCCCCCCCCCCCCCCAAAAAAAAAAACAAACCAAAAAGAAAAGGCAATTTGTTCCTCTAACTTATGAATGAAGGCCAGTGTAGCAATGTTGTCCAGTGCTGATACAGGACATTGTAGTTTTAAGAGTGCGCAACTTAACATTTTCTGAAGGTGATTTGCCATGAAGCTGATGTCTGGATGCCACACAGACAGGGTTGTCTGTAGCTTAAAACATAACGGAAATTTAAATTGCCCTTTTGTTTTGCACCATGCCCTTTTTCTTAGGTTCCTGCCTTCTTCTTGGGCTCTGTGCCCTTTTTTTCTTATATTTGTCCATATTTTGGGCAATTGCCATCTTCTTGTCATTAAAAAAATCAATATAATTTAGACTAATTGAGAAATTAATTTGTCCCCTATCCATCTATTGACCATGAGTATAAAATACAAATTCAGAACTATTACCATAAAAACATCAAAGAATGCCCTTTTTGCCACTACTTTTGGGTGCCCTTTTTGATTGTCATTATGCACTTAAAAGTGCCCTTTGTCTTTAAAAGTTGCCCTGCCCTCTTGAAAAGCTGGGGACAATATTGAGAGGTACAGTAAAACCTCCATATCTGGGCACCTTTCCAAAGTGGGCACCTCCTTACAGTGGGCACTTTTTGGTCCCGTTTCACTTTTCCTATTGACTACATTATAAAGCCACCTCTCTAAAGTGGGCATCTCCCTTATCTCGGGATTGGGCACCCTAAACGGGTACCAAAATCTGTTAAAGTGGGCACTATTATTTTGTCCAATTAATATTTTCCCTTGTTTTAGTCCACAATGACTTTTGACAGCTTATAGGATTAAGGTATCAAAGTGGAGAGAACAACTGACTCTACTGGAAAACAAGTTGGTGTGTGGATGAGTGTCAGCCCCGTTATTTGCTCAACCTTGCAGTTTGATACTTTGATGTGCCTGCTGGTAGTCACTGAGTTGGGACCTGTTCTGAACTTTATTTTTCTACATGATACATGTAGATGATATTTAATCAATTTTTTTCAAGAAAGAACTTCATGCAGGCAAAATGTTGAAAAAACTGCTTCTCTCATTTATTTCATGTGGGATTAAGATACATGTATATATATATATATATATATATATATATATATATATATATATATATATATATATATATATATATACATGTACATGTATATGTGTATGCATGCATATGTATAGCCTCTCCCTTATCTTTGTTGTTCATCCACACAACCCAAAATGGCTGCCCCTTTGTAAAGTGGGCACCTCCCTAAAGTGGGCATATTGCTCTGGTGCCAAGGGTGCCCACTTTACGGAGGTTTTACTGTACATATAGTAGTCCTACATTGAGAGACCACTCTATTGAACAAAAACACCTGCCTCTCAAGACCATATTTACCACATGCATAAGTCTATCTTTTCCATGTTTACCTCCAATGAGAGACCCCCTGCTTCATGCGACCACTTTTTAACCTGCCCATGGATGGTCTCTCAAAAGAGGGACTTCAGCATTTGGAAGTTCTACATCAAAAGTTGTTTATACACCATCCAGTGAAATATGTCTTGAAAGACCACCGTATGGCCAAATTGTGGTCTCTCCTCAGGACAGTTGGTCTTTGATTTGAGGTAAGCAATAGATGAAAAGTACCATGCAAAGTGTACTGAAAAGATAGCCTTCTAGACAGACGGTTTGTCATTGCAGTGGTCTGTAATATACCATTGTACGCATTGACATCTTGATAGGAACAGCCTCGATATAACATCCATAATTGTGTCATTAATGTTTTCAAAGTTGCGCTGAATCATGATGTCATCTTCATCTGTCACAATTATTTGCATGTGGATTGCTTAAAAAGTACTCACAGGGAAACTAAGAGAGATATGACCTTTACACTGGATAACAGATCTGAACATGTATATATCTGTGATAACAGGTTCAACATTGTCTTCCCAACACTTACCATTTCCACAAAATGCTCACGCTAAGTATTTCCGTGATCAGCTGATTATCTAGGCCACTCCCAGTGTAAATTGAACACCTAGCCGATATACAGTGAAACCTGTCTTCAAAGACCACCTCTAGGGATGACCACACCATGGTCTCTCAAGACAGGGGGTCTCTCACAGGAGGTACAAATAACAAGAAACGTACTTTAAGCAAAGTATGTTGAAAAGGTGGTCTGCCAAGGCAGGTGGTCTCTCACTGGCCTGGTCTCCCAAGCCAGGGACCACTGTATTAGTTTTCTCCCTTTGTCAATGTAATATTCTGAGTATTGACTTTTTTTATTTAACCACTTTGTGTAGCATACTGTTCACTGGCCCAGCTGCTGCCAGTAGATTACCACTTTCAAGTAAGGCAGTATGAGGACCAGGACTGTCTGCACCAGTGAGGTGGCATAACATCACAGACAGCTGTACACAATGTGAAGCTAGGTCTCTGTTGCCTGGAGTCAGCTAGGAACCTTATACTATACTAGTATGTACAGCGCCATTATACATGGGGCTCAGGGTAAATCTGGTTGATGCTACCCACACAAGTGAAGTTATCACCGAGTACTTGTGAAACATCACAATTTTTGCATTATCTGTTGATCTCCACCAAAATATGTTTCAGTCCCCTATGTTTATGATTCTCCATTACAAGTCAGTAGCTATAAGCATGCATGTAATTTATGGAGGTTCCAAATCAAATGACAAAGGAGTTTCTGGCTTTTTCGTCAGGAAAACCATTTGAATTTTCCCCACTTTTTAACAAAGTACAAGTTTGCCAGGTTGAATTATTAGGGCTCCTGTTGTTTACACTTACTTGACACTCCCCCCCCCCCCCCCCCCTTGGTGTTATGTGCTGTGATATTTGGAAGATTCTGTATTACATTTACAAGGCCCGTTTTAAAAATGTCTGCCAAAACCCTTGTGGTTAAACATAGAACTGCTTCCTCAAAATCTGCAATGCCATTAAAAGAAATGAGGCATGCCATTTAAAAAAAAAATAAAATAAAATAAATCGAGTAAGTAAATAATATATATGTATATCATGTAAAAGTTTTACCATTAAAATTCTGTATAAATTTTAAATTTTCAAAATAGTTAATTAGCTGGCTGATATATTAACAAGTCATTTACACTTGGTTTAGCTCTTGCTGTATGCTGTTATGTGAGAGCTAAGGTAATTTTCTTTACCAAACTTACTGCACTGATTTTTGTTGCAATGTCTTGTATAAGCTATTGTCTCTCTGTGGCAGGTCTGGATTTTTCTATAACCGCCAGAATGGTGTGTCACTGTAATGTTTTGTATGTCTATTGTTTCACCTTGACAGGACTTTTCCCGTGAGTTTAGTTTGTCTAAGATCGTCCACATGTGAAGATGTTTCTTTACAGCCTCAGAAATGATCATCGCTTGAGACTGTTAAAATTCATTTTTGTCACATCCAAAAGAAAGATCACTCCCATTCAACAGGGGTTGCACGAAGAGTCGACACACTGACCCTACAGTGAAACCTGACTTGAAAGACCAACCTAAGGCTGACCAAATTGTGGTCTCAGGAGACAGGTGGCATTTCGTACCAAGAACATATATAAGGATGAAAAGTACAAGCCATGATGGTCTTACAAGACGGCTGGTCTCTCATTGAAATGGTCCCACAAGATCAGGGAAATACTGTATAAAAGTCTGCCACAAGTGTGACAAGCTGAAATTTCCTCTTCAACAGACCCAGGTCTGTGTGAAGTCAGTTCTTCGTGGGCGGGGGATAATGAGAATTGTAAGGGTATTTACGTACTGGCAAAATGGGGCATTTTATTTTCCATACCAGCATACTGGAAATTCCTTAATCAGTAGTTTTGATAGTGTTGGTATTTCCATCCATCTGCTTCAATGCATCCGACTCATTTTGGCTGTACTTTGTATTGGTAATTATTTCATAACATTCTTATTTTTTGTAGTCCTGTACCAGCATACTGGGACCCCCTTGAACCCCCTTCATGTCAGACTCCACCTTGTAACCAGTGAGCACTATATTTCAAGGGCCTCCTTGGGCTTCTTGATTAAACCGACCTTGTGGTTAACAACACACATACATACATATATTCTCTATGCAATGGCTTGTGGGGACATAATCTTCTCTTCAAAGGAACCGTTTGAAGTTAAAACAAATGCACTAGATTACACCACTCTGTAAGCATTCAGGCAATCCAGGTAACACAAACGTCATCTGCTTTAATGTTTGCGACTAATAATAACACAAATGAAAAAAACAACCGACTACCTTCACGAAGTTTGCAATACAACTGACCACCTTCACACAGTTCCATTCTTTATGCTCTCCAAAAGGAACAAGGGGCGGCATAGAAACAATTTACCATCCATTCTTACTACCAGCAGACATCAAAGGGGTATCGAACAGCCATGTGACTGCCTCTTGCCACTGTAAACTGCTCAGTAAAGAGGGGTGAAGCTGGTACGGTCTGCATAATGTACAACAGACAATGACTGCAAATTTGTATACAAACGTTTGACTGATACTGTCACCCATAGGCATACCTACAGATTGAGGCTGGATCTATAGGTGTAACAAACTTGAGGGTACAACAAAGAGACTGTCTGACTGGGAGACTTCAGTTGACCTTTGAAAATGCAAATGACTTTCAGCAGCACCGTCATTCTTCGAAGTGCATTGGCACATTTTGCATCTGGACATTTATCTGTGCCGAGGCGAGAGTGCTCGATTACATGTGCCTGGTGATCGAAACATAAAGGTAAGTTAATTTCTCATAAAGTTTACAAAAACTGTAGTTCTCACCCATCCCACCCCACCCCACCCCATCACACTCCAATCCCTGTGCTCCACAGCCAATCCAATCCAGACACTGTCTATATCTAAACCTATACATTAATTAAAATATTTTCACATTTGATTTAAAATTTAGAACTATGCTTCAACAGCCAAATGAACTTATAAACGTGTCATAAGTGGGAAACCGTCTGGCATGTTTCTCAGCCTTGAATTCCCAGACATGCCAAGTTTTTATCATTATTTTACCCGAGATACTTCAACCTCTCTGCTCTAAAGTCTATGTCAGTTATGGTTCTGAGCTTGTCCTGGGTCCTCCAACCTGCTGAATGGCTTTCAAAACAGTATCATAAAATCATGAAGTACTCCTTCAAAGCCAGACAAGCAATATCCACCAGTTAAATAGCCATTGGCTACACAGTGTAATTTGCTTTTTAAAATATTGTAATTTTTACTTGAGTTTGCTCAGAGTATTTAGAATTTAGTCAACTTCCAATAAATGTATTCATGATGCCTGAACTTTATTATTTGCAAGCAAAGCATTATAATTTTCCTCATACTAATTTCTGGCTATGATAATTAGTATTTGGCTAAAGATCTAAGTGTTGATTTAACCAAACATATCAGTTTAAAAATCTCTTGCAGAAGCCCTGCAAAATAACTGCCCAGGTGAGAGCCCAATTTGCACGCAAATTCAAATGAATGCACCAATTCAAGAAGGGGGGGGGGGGGGGGGCATGCATGCAGTGCATGCCAAGTCTTGTTTCAAGAAAATGTTTCTAATTTTTTTCTTAAAACAAGAAAATTGAAATATCATGTAAATGTATATCTTTTTTTCTTTTTTATCAGTCAGGCACCAGCCCACAATGCTGGTAATCTTACCTACTTGTGGTAATTCCAGACAGCTTGTCGGCCTGTTGCCACTAGATGGCAGCACAATTGTGCTTTTCTTTTATCAATAAATCCTGATTATAAAGAGCACCCTTTATCATCACAAGAGGTCAAGTCTTCCATTTCTGGTACCATGCTCAAGCACATACTGAGGATTTCCAGCAGGCATCTAACCCAAAATATATTATATAGTAATAAAACTGACCCAGTGACACTGCTTGAAGTACCAGGGCTGGCTCAGCAGGTGCTAATGAGAATGTTCACACTGAGTACTTTTCTTAGTTTAAGTGAAAGAACAGTGATAACGAATGCATGATTACCAGGCAGTGGTAATATGTATTGGTATTGTATGGCCTGATTACCAAACATTGGGTAGATTACCAGCATTGTGGGCTGGTGCCTGACTGTTTGTTATTATAAGAAATTCTTCTCTGCTGAAAATGCAGAATAATTTCATTCTAAATTATCTTAAAAAAATCAAAGTCAAGATAACAATATTTTTTTCATGTGTCGAGATACATATACTTTCTTGAGCTTCCCGGGAAAGACCCGTCTGTTTTGAGAGTGCACAGCTTGGTCATCCCAAGGCATGGCCCCTCAAGACAGGTTTCTCTGTACAAGTATTGTCATTTTTTTTTTTTTTTTTTGCGTACCATAGTCGATCATGCATGTTAAAACATACGGAACTGGAATAGAAAGTGCTCATGCATACTGACCTAGAATAGAAAGCGTTATCTGACTTAATTTTTTAGTGACACATTTTGGACCGAGTCAACAGCTTTCCTCGACGCAAATGTGTCCAAAGTACACCAACTGACATGGAGTATTACATGCTCTATGAAACCTCAGGCATGCTGGTACTTGAAAGAAATGTCTCTAAACAACATGGGGTATGAATCTAGTACCCTTATTGTAATTCACTGCAGTTCTTGTTAAGCAGTTCGAATATACAGTGAAACCTCATTATAACGACACTCAAATATCCGACATATTCGTTATAATGACACCAATTTTCATGGGAAAAAGTTTACTTTCTTTGTTATTTGATTCATTTATCTGACATATTCAGTTATCTGACACATTTCTTAGGGAACAGATGGTGTCATTATAACGAGTTTTCACTGTAGTTGCAGTTGGTACTGAAAGAGTTAAACAAGCATAACCATTATATGTCTGTGATAGAAATATACATTCATTGATCAATTCATTATCAGCAAATGACTATGACACAAATACACCACTCAGGCTGGGTGCCCACCTTTAATAGGCCTCTCCCTTTTATCATGAATAGTTATGCTAGTACTACAATTACATGCCCCTGTCTGGTATGCTTATACATGTACTTTGATGCCAGGCGTATCCACACTGGCACATTGATTCCTCATCTCAGTCCACAAAAGCAGTATAGCAGTACCCCAATGCATGATGTATATTAAGCAATCATACCTCCATGACAAAGTCATACTGCAGTGGATATGTGTACTTTCATCTACTGGACTACATGTATACAGTAGTCTCTATCTATATATATATTTATCTATAGGCCTAGATCTATACAGTGATCCCTGTCTATGTATTCATCTATTGGCCTACATGTATAGAGTGGTCCATGTCTATGTATTCATCTATAAGCCTACATGTATACTATTCATATAGGCCTACATGTATGCAGTGGTCCCTGTCTATATATTCATTTATAGGTCCACATATATACTGTGGTCCCTATCTATGTACTCATTTATAGGCCTACATGTATACAATGGTGGCTATCTATGCATTCATTTATAGGTCCACATGTAAAGAGTGGTCCCTGTCTATGTATTCATCTATAAGCTCACATGTATAGAGTGATCCCTGTCTATGTATTCATCTATAAGCCTACATGTATGGAGTGGTACCTGTCTATGTATTCATTTATAAGCCTACATGTATACAGTGGTCCCTGTCTATGTATTCATTTATAGGCCTACATGTATACAGTGGTCCCTGTCTATGTATTCATTTATAGGCCTACATGTATACAGTGGTCCCTGTCTATGTATTCATCTATAAGCCTACATGTATAGAGTGGTACCTGTCTATGTATTCATTTATAAGCCTACATGTATACAGTGGTCCCTGTCTATGTATTCATCTATAAGCCTACATGTATAGAGTGGTACCTGTCTATGTATTCATTTATAAGCCTACATGTATACAGTGGTCCCTGTCTATGTACTCATTTATAGGCCTACATGTATACAGTGGTCCCTGTCTATGTATTCATTTATAGGCCTACATGTATACAGTGGTCCCTGTCTATGTATTCATCTATAAGCCTACATGTATAGAGTGGTCCCTGTCTATGTATTCATTTATAGGCCTACATGTATACAGTGGGTCCCTATCTTGTAAGACCATTCTTTGGGAACATATAACTGTGGTCTTTCAGAGGAGGTCTTAACACCATGAAAATTATAGATTAAAATGTTCTGAAAAACGGCTCTATGAAGTTACTTTCAGATCTCATTATAAAGGTTCAAGTTCTTTTATGTGCAAGTGCAGGCCTCTGGTCCATAGTAATTACACGTGTGGTCTGACAATTGACACGTTGCATGAGGTTAGACCCACAAAAGATCTTTTTTCCGTACAAGTTTTAACAGTATGTATATCTAAAATGTTTGATTTTGAAATCAATTTGTCTTGTGAAGTGTTGCCAGGTTTTTGTGATGCTTATGACAGGCCTGTTTTAATTCACAGAATTATCAAAGATAATCTGGCACCTGTCTTTCATTAAAATATCTCATTCAACTCTTTGCCCCGGCTACTAAAATTCCTCAAAAGAGTGGGGGGGGGGTTTCCGTTATTGTACTTTATCAATTAATGAATATATTTAACATAGCATGAATGCATGTGGTGCTTGCCAAGACTTACTGATTTAAAAAGTGTGCCATCTAGTGTCACTTTGAGAAATTACTGAAAATGCCATTGTGCTTCATTTAAACTGTGAAAGTGAGGAGATTCTCAGCACAGTTGTTTTCAAGATAAAATGTATAAAAAAATAAGTCCTAGAAGTACCTAATAACTTGCCTTTTCCAAAGAATTGGTGAAAATCCAATTTTGGCATTAACCCCCTGCCCCCTTCCGAGGTTTTCTCAGATTTTTGGAAAGTTTTTTTTTTGTATACAAACCCTAAACATAAGTAATCTTGATCTAATGGAATAGGGTGCTTGCGTCTAAGAGTGTTGTACAGTGGACATTCCATTAGTTTGTGAAACTGATCTTTACACTTCAGAGATCTGCTCTGTTTACAAAAAAGCAAAATTCTTCATTTGTGCCCAATGCCAATGCACACTGAGAAAAGCTGAGATAAAAACCTGGAGCAATCTCTTGCTCAGATATTCCACTGTCAAGATCACTTGCCTCTGAAATACAATCCTCCTCAGTCCAGGTACGATTCTCACTAGGGACCTGATCACTGGAGAACACATCAATATCAGGTGCACCTGTAACTTGGCGGTCTTTTAAAATGTTCTATCCATTGTTCATCAGTAATATCATTCTCACAAGCCTTCTTGCATATTTTCTTTTCAACAAATCTCCATGAATTACTGATATCTGAACTTTTTTTTTATAAATATTGCTGATAGTCATGAACTGTTCTTTTTCCATACTTTTTTTCTTCTCTCTACACAAATTCTGGAATTTTTTCTTGGCCTCCAAAAACTGATTTCAGGAGTAGTCACCTCCTACAGTTCTCAACCTGTTTCACATACATGTATATCCTATTTATAAACCTCTGCACTCAAGCACTCAGCTTCCCACCATTTAAGCTGCTGTAGAAGTTTACGTCTTCCTCTCTTAATTTCCCTATCTGTTGCAGCCTATTGTAGAACTTTACACTGTAAATTTTACAGCTTTGTTTACATCCTTGGTCATCATTTGCGCAAATTCCTGTAAATTCATTCATCGAGTATTCACTCCTCAAGATTCTGATTATAATTTGCTTCTTTGCTTTGGTCCCATGTATATTTTAGACTTTGTGGTCCTTCTCTATTGACCTCTACTGTGTCCTGGTTCCAGGAACATTATAGAGTACATTGCGATGGTAAATGGACTGAACTTGTGGATTCCCGTACCTAATACTTCAAAATGTAAGATTGAAGCTCTGCACATATTCACTGCAAAATAGTCTACTACTGATTGACCATTATGGGTAATACAGATAAATTCTCCCACATTATAATGTGAAGAATGCCCATTCACTAATTGCATGCATCAAGTTTTACAAAGTTCTACTAGAATTATTGACTTCAGAGTCCTTAGAAAATCTTTTCAGCAAGTTTTACAAAGTTCTACTAAAATTATTGACTTCAGAGTCCTTAGAAAATCTTTTCAGTTGAAAATCATCAGAACCATACACACCTAAATATAAATACTTTGCATCATCATCAGTGACAATAGAAACAAAACTATTTCCAAATCTAGAATTAAAATCCCCCAATAATATATCTTTAAATATTCACCATATTTATTAAATGTCTCTAATATTAGATAATTCGCTAATACAATACCATTATGGGCTCCTCTTTATAAACTGTAGATCCTTCTGGAAGAATATAATACAGCCACATAACACGTCTTGACCTGCTCCCATACAATGGTTGCCTACAGTAAGAAATAAACAATCTTGAAAACTGTCTATGACGTCTTTCACAAAAGGAGCCGGTTCATCCTTGATGTAAATAAGCATGCCACCATTATGTCTTTTACCTGTGGACCTTCTTGCATTTCCAAAAAGTTTGTAACCAGATAGCCAATTAGTGAACCTATTATAACCACCACACCACGTTTCTTGCACACAGATAATGTCCTCTTTTGCAAGCACTTCTTTCAAGCCTGTGTCAATACATTTGGACTCCAGACCTTCAGTTTTCCAGGAAATGACACTGATAGGCCTATTACACGGGCTTTGGCCATCTTCCTATTTTGGGGTGCTCTCCTGTGCTAACAGTTCCTCCTCACAACAAAATGTTCTTAGATTCTTTCTCATGTGTGTCCTGGTGTGACCAGTTAATCAAATTTAATGAAGGATCTTCTCCCTTAATTTTTTGCATCAAGCAGAAAGGGGATTAACGCTTTCTCTCTTGTTACAGAAGTCGTGCAAAACAGTGAGCCGGGTTCTATGTCAGTACAGTGGTGCCTCGTCCGAGGGACTACCCCTGGGGTAGGCCTAAAAGTGGTCACATAAGGCAGGCGGTCTCTCCCTAGGGTAGGCCTAAAAGTGGTCACATAAGGCGGGTGGTCTCTCAACGGAGGTCATAATATGGAAAAAATAGCACAAAGCACTAGATGAATCAATGTGATTTTAATCCTTTCCTGGTCACAATAAGACTCAGTCAACAGCTCTCCTTAGCACAGGTTCGGCTACTGCCTTGGGTCATGCCATCATGATCGGTTTTATATGGAAGTCTCAGCAAAAATGTTTTCCATGAACATTTGAGAGACAGTGGCCAACACTCTTTAGAGGACTAGCTGTTTATCCCATTGGTGTCCTCAGTTTTTTGCACCCTCTAGGAGACATACTGACCCTATCCAGATATTGAGTGGAAACATTAAAGCAGAGAGTGCATGTCTGGGTATTCTTGCATGATTTCAATGGGAAAGGTTTGAAAGGCAGATGGTCTTTCAGAGGAGGCACTACAATGTACATAACAAATGTCATGAAATATGATAAATTTTGGCATACAAAGTATGCATATACAGACGAGTACACACAGCTGTTATTATTGTCACAGTACAAGCACAGTATGTTCACTGCGTGTATATGCATGTATGGTGTCCTGATACATATAAATTCTTGTATACTAGTAAATCTATGTCCATAAAGCATATATGTGGATGCAGTTTGCAACCATAATGACACTGATTTGCAGTCATGACTGGTATTACTTGATCACACTGTGTGTGTGTGTGTGTGGTGGTGGTGGGGGGGGGGGGGGGGATACAGTTTCTCTGCACCAGCCAATCTTGAAGTGTCCTGTCCAAACAACAGAAAGTTCAACCCTGTTATGCCACTCGAAGCCATTCTGATGAGAGCTGCGTTGAAGAATATTACACATATTGTACAACTTTAATGCCTTAAATTTTCATTCTAATTAGGCTTATTATTTAGCTAAATTCCTCTGCTCACCTGCACAAAATTTAGGCTACCCTTAAATAACTGTTGGTTTGCAGTATCACAGTCATTTTTCATTTTCATTTTATCTAATTCCTTTGAGGGGTGGGGACAGGGGTGTTTGGTGGGCCAAAAACTTTTTCTAGGGGTCACAAATCCCAATATATGTATTAGAAAGGGTGACACTAAGAAAGAAATAAAGCATAAAAAAGAGTTCAGTAAGCAGTTATTTTGTTGCATGGGTAAAGTTACTGCAAAGAAGTATCCGAGAGTTGTATTGCTTTGACTTTTTTAAACATAGGTTTTTTTCCTGCACTGTGTCTTAGTATCCAGACATACTCAGTCCCTTGTGTGCAAAATTACACAATACGTACTACAATTATGTCAAAGTGAACTAATTACAAGACCACTAGAAGTGCAGGTGGCCTCAAAAAAGACAAGATCACCCAACCTTATGAATACAATACCTGTGATTCACACCCTGGGTTGTTTTTTTATTTTTTTTTTTTATCCTGTTGTCTTCTTCTGTGTTGTGATGGATCATACTTTATGGGGCCCTTGGGAGGATAATAAAGGTACAATGTATGTATTACGCTTATCACATCTGCTGTTCTGTATCCCACAGTGCCGGATTACATTTGTGGAAAAACAGGACGATTCATACGCACATAGCAGTGTGGGGTTGTTATGCTTTTCTATGTATTTCTGGCCTCTTTTTCACTTAAAAGCTACTGTTTGTTGTCTGCTAAACAGAATATTCCATAGAAACTTTATAGGACAAATACAAACCATCATTCACATGTGTTTCTGGTTGGGACTCAAAGATACAGCGCAAGGAAACCATGAGCCACGAAGTGGCTCGTGGTTTCCAGCCCAGAATCATTTCATCCCAACCAGAGACACCACTTATGACAGCTTGTTATAAGTTCTTCATATTTTATCCTATCCCAAATATAGATCCAAAACTTCTCGCACGCTGTGGGTTTGTTTGTTTGTTTGTTTGTTTGTTTGTTTGTTTGTTTGTTTTCCCCTTGTTCATGGGCCACCCAACACATCCACATGGAAATATACACACAGCCACATCAAAAATGAGGGGAAATACTGAATCTGATCTCTTGGAATGTACAGGTGTATCAACTAAATTGTTACCCTGACAACAGCCAGTATCTCCTATGGGTGGACAACAGTGCAGCAAGTTTGTGTATCCCTCACTTTTGCTTCTGTATGTATTAACCAATGAAACTGATTTTCTTGTGTTACCCTAACAACAACAGCCCTGTATTTCTATGGTAACACATGAATCATCCTATGCCTAATTCAGAATCCTTGCCTGTCAAGATTCCACCTGCAGATGAATTCTCCCAGGTCTGAGGAGGATACAGGCTTTTATGGGATCTTTACAGGTAAGAAAACTGAATTGGACACAGGAGAACTTCAATTTAAGTCAATTCAATTTGACTATGTCTGTGGGCCAACACAAACACTCTTTTTTCCTCCAACTCTACTTTCTCTCTTTTCTAACTTTCTTTCTTTGTTGCTGGCCAAAGTTTATCTGATGTTTTTCTCAGACATTGCCATAAGCTGATTTATGAAAACTCCAAATATTTATCATCCAGCCAGAGTAGGCCCTAACTCTGGCGCACAATAGCTTCCATGAATAACCTGTTGCCATAAAAATTACCCACACTAAATAATGTGTAACACATTGCATTCCATTACCGTATTATCCCTATTAAGTGCCACTGGCGCTTAAGAAATTTACAGCAAATTTGTTTCAGTAACAGAGCTGCTTTTGGCATATGACAGGGCAAAAAAACAGAGAAATTTTGCTAAACATGTCTAAACTAGGACTCTTTTCTCAGCCAGAAATGTGAAGGGGCGCTTAAGGGGGCAGGGGCACAAAAAAGGGATAATTCGGTATGTGAATTTATCTAAGAATTTAATGTAATTTTCATGTACGTAGCTCAAAGCTCCAAATTCAACATGTTTACTTCAAAGCATTTCCACGACAAATCCCTCCGCCAAAATGGCATTATTTTAATATCTCCATGATTGCAGGAATTTAATTTTTCTCCATGCTACACCTGCTGTTTTGGACCTGATGAAACATCACAAGTAATCGGCATGTACCGAGTGTGGGCCCACACTGGACAGAACACCACTTCAGACTGTTATGTCACATATAAATACACATGATTCACCTCCAGAGCTCTTTATTGAGTGCTTCAACAAAGATATAAAGACTGTTGTCATTTCCTCTACTTGTTATGGTAGCAACAATACTGACTGGAACTACTGGACTATGGAACAGTGACTGGGGGGGGGGGGGGGGAGAGGAGGGTCGGCAGGATTTTCATAAGGTGCGTTGCAAAAATGTGTCATTCGGAAGTGGAGTTTTCCAGCTTCAAATCAAACAGGAATGTACCACAACACAGCATCTACTCAAGCCCAGCAACCTACTGGTTCCTTGTAAGTCAGTGTTCAATTCTATAAATTCATGTAAAACATGCATATGTGTACGATTGGTATGGCAGGTATATAGTTGGATTTGCTTGTTTGTGCACAAAGCCTACATTATATGTCATTAATACGTATAATATACAATTACCTGGCCCCCAGAGTGTGGAAAAGTCTTAAATTTAACTTCTTGATAAATCTCTATTATGGCCACAACAAATATAGCCTACACGAGACCTGCTTATAACATGCAACAATAATCCACTCTGTTATCCCTGTATAAAGTAGGCCTATATGTCAATGACGTGTCTGCCCTGACACTGTGAAGTTCAATCATTATGACCAGCCCGGGCTAACTATTGTATGCCGATGCCAGATCTGTACAGTACTTCCAGGTACTCACACTATACATGTTATAATATAGTGTATATATAAAATTACACACATATTTGTCTGTGCATGTTGTGTCTGACTTACCACCTGTCTCTAGCCTGCTGACTTCATACAAGTTGGGCCCTGATCCAGAGCGGACCATCATCGCCTTGTTCTTTCCACGTTTTACTTGTCTGATATAATCCAAGTCATCCATGACAGAAGGACAGCTCCACAGCGCAACTACTGGTCTGAGCTAGGTGATACTGTCAGTCGTCAAGACTAGTCAGTAGTTTCTTATTTTTTTTTTTTTACAATGCAGTAGTCAAAATCTCAGCATTTACAATCACTTATCGATAGCTCCAGTCAGCAAACACAACTGACTCCCTGCCACACTACTATGTATCTTCTCTCCTCACCAAATTCTGTTTCACTTGTCACTGGTTTTTCATCCATGATCAGGTTGCGACCGTGCACTCTGTGACACAAACGTTTCAAAAACTTTCAAGTTGAGCATTCCCGCCTGTATGTGAGCAATGTGACACAAGCACCAACCACATGGGAGTAGGTCTCAGTAACCTGACCTGGGTTGAATGTGGAGCTCTCTAGTCACGGTAAAAACACCGGCACAATAAATCATGAGTCTTGACTGAGATCTGTACTGTAGCTATCTGTCAAGCTACTCACTTGTAGGTTCAACAATATCAGCACAATCTGCCGTTGGTACCATATGTGTTTTTTTTTTTTTTAAGCCTCTCTGTGGTAGTTTCTATTGGCTACTGCACATGTATGCTTCATGGATGCTCAGACGCTGCAGCAACACCACCCAAATGATTAATCTTGCAGCACCAAAAACCCCAACCCGGCAGACATCATCGTGAAAGCTCTTACACCCATGTTCACAATTTAGCTGTCTCCTGTTGTCCTCCAGTCTCCAGTGTGTGTCCATTAACCCTCAATTAACCCTTCCATCATTTATAAAACATGTCACTCCAAGTCATGTAACAGCATGGTGCTGGAGTACCTGACACCCCTTCTATGGATCATACCATCACCCCCAAAGTGCCAGTCCAGACCTGGATCCAGCCAGTCCACTTTCAGCCAGGAGGGCCGTCACAAAATATCAAACAATGATCAAGTACTTGGAAGAGCTGCCTGGGCAAATTTCACTTGAGGTGTTTCGGAAAGTATTTCTCGTCAGCCACCTTGACAGGGTTCGTCCAGGGTTGAGTGATGCTCAGCAAAAACATCCAGGTACATGTACATGTGATGTACAACAGCTGCTGACCGGCCCAGCTCACACTTTTATAAAACTCACCTACTTTTCCTGCGAACCAGCATCCAGATGGTGGCTCTACAAAACTCCACTTTACAATAGAGGCTGTTCACAATCTTATTACATAGCAACTTTCTCCTTGAAAAAATACACAATCATCTGTCAAGCATGACCCGAATAGAAAGATTTCCATTGCATGGTCCAGCAGTGACCTTTCTCCGTCCATTGATTGACCTCACGGTAGAATTTAAGATTTGCCGGTGGTGCTTGCATACAACGGACGTGCTTCATCACACACCTTCCTATATATACCTAGTATATGCTATGAATATGAGGCACCAAAGTTGCTAACACAGGCCTGGATAAAGTCCATTTATAATAGTATCACACCACACAACCAGTGGATATAGCTGAGAATGTCGATCAAATGACCTTATTATATATAATGACTTAATAAATAACAGTCTAATGATTGTCCTGCACTGGGTTCCTGATGTATACAAACGCAAACATTTTGATCAGTTTTGACCCTTGTGCTCGTTAAATTACGACCCTGCATTATCAGACAAATCCCTCCCACTATCTTAATCATGACACGTCCAACATCTCCCCTGCCAGCACAGTCTGTAGACCGGGAGCCACAAGTGATCCACTCTGTCAATATGTACTGAGTACCAAGTGGGACATAAGTATATAGTAATGGTCATAAACCACCTACACCTACATGCATGTAAGTGCTGGTTTTTTTAAATATGGAATGGCTGGGTCTTGAACCAGCAACCTTTAATTGGCACCTGTCAGCTGGCTGAATGTGAAATGCACATGTATATATATATCCACTGAGCCAATATCCCCATTCTTAACAAGGAACAGTTCATTGGGAGTACACTGTGAAACCTGTCTCAAAAGACCACTTATGGGATGACTAACTTATGTTTTTTTCAAGTAGGTGGTCTCTCATAGGGGGTATGACTAACATGAAAAGTGCCTGTCATGGTATTCAGAAAAGGTGGTCTCTCAAAGCAGGAGGTCTTTCATTAGGAGTGGTCCCTCAGGCCAGGGACCAGTCTGTAGTTATTTGTGAATGGTACCACTGACATGGTCGATTGGCATGCATCTGGCCCAGTACAAAGTACTGTATGGACAACGAGCAGAACTGTCCAGGGTTAGATTTACTCAGGATTCTCAGGGCATTGCAAAGCTTTTAACTCTTTCAGTGCCAATCACATCTAAAGTCGATCTACTTGACTCATACTGGTCTGAATTGTCATTAGGATCTCAGATTCATATTCCTCATAAAAAGACCTTTCATTCAAGTACCAGCATCAGGGTTTTCCCCAGTTTTGGAAAGAAGAAAGGTGGTGAACCTGATGGCAACCTAGAATTTCTTGTTCCAGGACAGATCTTGACCAAATGTTGCATGAATATTACTAAAATAACCTACTTTTTAATGAAAAAGGAGAAAGGTGGTGAAGAAAAGATGAATCGTGGGCCACCTTTGAGCTCATAATGTGGGAAAAACACTGAGCATGCCTCTACTTCCAGAGAAAATATCCTAGGTCAACAGCTTTTTTCGGCACGTGTTGGCTGTTGACTCAGTCCAAAATTTGGTTAAAGAGTTAACGCAGACTGGTAGTTTCAGCAACTTCATCAAGCCAGCATTTTAGCGCAGTATATATGCAAACAATATACATGCATGTTATGAAATGCTTCAGTTCCAAAGGCCTTACACACTGCTGTAAGTAGTCTGGTACATTCGTTGGTTGGGATAAAAGTTTGATACAATGTAACATGACTGTATTGCTATGATTACATGGCGACATTACAACGCCAACAAACTGACCCTGTGATACGACAGAAATTTACCGACAGAAATTTACGAAACGGGAAGAAAAATAAGCAAATAGATTGAGCAATAACACATCATACAGGAGAGAGAAGGTCTCACTGTTGGCACAAGAGAGGATGAGTGGACAATTCAACACTGACAGTGTTAAGACTGTGCTGGTCAGCTGACAAACCGGGTCACCATGCCCCAGGTCACCTTCTGTACAGGTGAGCACATGGCCCGAGTTTCAAGCAGTGGAGCACTTTATTGTCTTGATGTTTTAAGCCTGTTGTGGCCAGAACTGATGACAATACACTGCTGATGGATCTTAACTCTTTCAGCGCTAATCATGTCTAAAGTCCATCTACTAAAGGCAAACTAGTCTGAATTATCATGCGGATCTCAGATTCGTATTCCTCGTAGAAAGGCCTTTCATTTAAGTATCAGCATGCCTATGGTTCCAGAGGAAATTCCCCAGGTCAACAGCTTTTCTCAACATGCATTGGGCACATTGTACCCAATGCAAGGCATGAAAAGCTGTTGACTCTGTCCAAAATTTGGCACTGAAAGGGTTATTGGGTTTTGTGATGTGGGGACGTCCACTTAGACTTGCTCAAGTCTCACTGGACTGTCCTCCGTATTCTATTTAAAATCAAATTCATTGCCAAATTAAATTTTAAGTAAACACACGTCGTAGCTTTACCTGGCTGATTGGCGTGGAACGTGTATATAACCAAATAGCATTGACTCCAGATAATTAGCGGCGGGCGGTCTGCACTGTGTTTCTTATCACACAGACAAGCGAGCGGTCATAACGCACTCCTCTTCAGAAGCTGTTAATTGAGCTACTGTGTAATGAAGGATTACGGATTGTCTAATTGCAGTGAACCGCGTCAGGCAGAGGGCGTCCAGTGAGACTTGTCAAACTTGCCGGCTTGTCGCTGCTATGAATTATTCATGAGCAGTCAAGCACGTGACAGATTCAAGGCCGTCTCAAATTCCTTGTGTTGACTGTTGTTTATTTACATGCAAGCATGCACATTCTATTGTAGAGAAACGTCAGTTCTTGCCGATGGCTATTTCGAGCGGCGTTAAAATGAATATTTTTCTTCTACGATGATTTAAATCAATGACCGGGTCGTTGCTTGTGACAATTTCAATGATGTAAGTTTGCAAAACTGCGCAAAAATAGGGTGATTTCATCGTCTCAATCTCGATTTTTTTTGTCTCCGCGCCATGTTGTTTATATCGTTAGAATGCTTAGAACCTTGTCTATTTTAACAACAAGCTCTCCCATTATCTGAAACAAAAGTATTTTAGCGGGAACCCCTTCAAAACTGCTTCTATTTCAAACAATTTATTAAAGCAAGAAACAAAATTTAACGCTGTAAACTGGTCGGAATGATAACATATACTACAACTGTACCAGTCCTTGCGTACAATAGAGCAGAGGGTCCAATTTTTTCACGGAAAGAGAGTAAAATACGCTAGCCGAAGGGAAACATGGCTCGGGTGAAATTACCGCTGCCGCGTGTTTATCATGCGGACAGTTTGTCAGTAACTGCTATAAAGTGTGTTTATGGACTATTTACTGCAGCAACAAGCTCTACCATTATAATTGAATATAACACGCAACCGATCTTTCGAAAAAATTAACAGAGGAACAATCATTCGTGACGCTAACCCAGAAAAATACGCGTACCGGTACCCATGCAATAGTATTCACACAGGTTTGACCGCTTTGATCAAATCGTGATTGAGATCGATATATTTCCTTTGTTAGGGTGTAGGGCAAGAGTTTTTGTTTAAATTGACAAAAGAACCACATAGAAATGTAGAGGTCTTACTCAACAAAACTTAAATCATGACGTGGATCATTTTGCATTCATGCAAAAATAAAAAAGTTGTGGCTTGTTGACTTCCAAGATCCCGCGAAACCCCGGATGTTGTGACGTCACTCCCACCGAATTGATGGTAGTCCAGAGTGGGCTTGTGCAAGTTTGACAAGTCCCTGGTGTCGGCAGCCGGAGGGAGACGGTCCGCTTTGTCTCGCTTGAGTGGCCAGTGACTAGCCATGCATTCATCGAAAGCCACTTTCCACTCGCAATGATAATGGGATTAGAACTGACCAGGACTCAATAGCTGCTACTGTTGAAACCGACACGGCGGCAGTGTCGACCAGTTAAAAAAAAAAAAAAATAGTAGGACCTATTTAATAACACCGTGTAGTTGGCATGATATTATTCAGTTAACTTTGTGGAGGGGAAAATGTATCGCACTTCTGGGTGGGACCGCGGGATGGGAAAATAGGGACATGCACCAGGGACTTGTGCAAGTCTAACGTCCACTGGGCTTTTGCACATGCTGAGGCGGTATAAAATTGAAGTGGCACTTTTAATAGTCGCAAAGCAACACAAAGATAGAATTAACGAGGAGTACACACTGCACCAGCTGAAACAAACCAGTCAAAAGGGAAGAGTAAATGCTTAGGTATAAAGGGACAGGAAGTGAAAATCCCATGACATTTTTCATTCCCACAAAAGTAGCCTGCACTGACTAGGGGTACACTGGTCATGCCAGACTTGGAATATGTGACTGCCCACCACTATGCCAGTTGCCACTAGGTGTACAAAGATTGACAGTGATGCCTATGAGCAAGGTGAGCTAGACATATGTACATAGAAAAGAACACTGCATTTAGAGCCACAGAGACCGAAACAAGTACTGTCAAGTGAAGAGAGATTTCATATCAATCTGAGTCACTGGTGTCAATTGATAAGTACATGTATCACTTTCCGCATATGTTATACTACATGCATAATACACCGATGATGACGTCTGAGAACTCGGACATGGTACTTGGTATACAGATGTTGTATAATAATAAACATGAGTAATGCTACAACTATAACCTTTAATACCAACTAGAACTCAGAAAATATATGAAAGTGAAGAAGAGCCAGTTGCAGGACTCGGACAGGGTATAAAACAGTGTATAGCATGTAGCGTTGATCAATAAACCTGTACAGACTGATTTTACTGATGTTCTGTACATATATTCTTAAGAGAAAAATACTGTAAAAAGCTGACATTCATAACTTGACACTATGTAATAACAAAGTACCTGATTCAATGTGGGTCTGAAACACGAAAAACAGAAAGAAAGCTGAAAATACAGAATTCACAAGTATTTGTGTATATGTATGCACATGTACACATGTATGATCTCTACTGGACTATATTTATTGACTCATAAAATCTTTAAACATATGCAACAAGTACTGTGCATGAAATAAAAAAAAAAATTATTCATTTAATATGAAGCACAATGCCAGCTATCATCTTCTTGTGATGTGGCTTTCCAGCGGCTCTGTTGCCAGTTGGCCAAGTTCACCCACACTCTGCCTGATACATACTGCCACCTGGTGGACACTTTCTTCATTATGACATCAAAATTTCTCCGTGAAACCATACTGTTGTATTAATCAAATACTAGCTTTAATGTTCAATTGGGCAGCTAAACCGTGATGCTAAATTAGTACATAGATACACCACATTTACTTTCTCCCGAGAAAAAGGAAAAAAGACTGATATTCACACCAATTGATGACACATGAATTCTAAATATCTGATCCAAGAGGCAATCTAAGCCACAGTGCAAAACCCCTGCCACATGACACCCATATAAATGCCATACCCATTACTTTATACATAATATTCTGATTTTTAAGTGCTACCAATGTTATGATGAATCAAGTTCTGTCAACTCAATCTGTTCTGCAGTACACCTGTGTACTGCATACATGCAGCTCGACAGGGTTTTACCTGGATATGTAGATTTGGGGGTCCCTGGGACTCCAATCCATATACACATGTATTCAGAAGTCGCAGATAGAAACCGAGAATCCCAGTCATCTATTTTCCAGACAAGGAAATTCAATGGAAGTATTCCATATTGTTCAAATATTTCATGGCACCCCCGGCTGAGGATAGGAATAAGTAACAAGCTGTACATATATCACATTTGATCCCATCTATCGTGGTAGGCTTATAAATTTATGTAATTTTATTTTTGCTGCGAACATAGTCAAGAATTAACGATCATCAAGACCCCAACTGAGTATGCCATCATCTTGTAATCTGAAATCTGTATTGCCATTGACAAAAGCATCAATTTTAACTCTTTCATTGCCAAATACATCTTAAGTCGATCTACTTAAGTAAAACTGGTCTGAATTATCATGAGGATCCCGGATTCGTATTCCTCATAAAAAGACCTTTCATTCAAGTACCAGTATGCCTATAATTCCAGCGAGAACACCCCAGGTCAACATTTGGCACTGCAAAGGTGAAAGGTCCCATGAAATGCAAGGATATAACAGTTAGAGCCCCTGTGCCCTTTTTGTGCATATAAAGGACACAATATATTGCCTCAGTTAAAACACTATAAGTCCTTTCATGTTTACCTTGCTGCCTCATCTGCCTATCAGGCCTCTTTTTTTTTTTTAATTTCTTTTTCTTTTTTTTTTTACCATTCACAAAGGAGAGCTCAGATCTTGCAGCCCAGTAAACAGTCGCTGTCATGAATCTGTCTGTGCCGAGAAACACTCGCCCTGAAACCTTTATAAACTCTCCATGGACAGAACAGAGCTATCTGACTGAACCACATGGGTGACACATCACAGTCACAGTTGACAGATCAACACAAATCATCCAGTCAAGATTCCAATGAAACATGGAATTATGTCGGAATATGTAACAATGACCATAACACTATTAACTCCTCCACTGATCATCGATAAGACAAAAAGTGCACACATGCATCATTCATACCATTCAACTTATAAACTATTGAGGCTGTGTTTCTAAACATGAATGCATGTACTTTCTACAGGTGCAAATCAAAGTTGGCTATCAACCTTATGTCCATAAACATGTACCCACTTGATGACCTGATCAGACAATGCATCAATGCACTTTACACACACATAAATGTCTCTTCAAGGATCTTTTACAGTAATCTTCTAAATTGCAATGCCAATGGAAAAATATGCAGTAAAATAACCTCCATTTTATTTTATTTATTATTATAAGAGTTTATTTTATTCAATCTAAATGTCCGTCTATTACATCATAATCATCCAGGGATTATCCTACCATAGCTTCAGGGGCCTTTTTATTTTTCCCAATTTGAAGAAAAAGCCCCAAATTTGTTCGCAATTCTCTGAATTCATCTAAAATCATGCAGGATTCCCAAAAAGGTACAAAAATTTCTTCCCAAATTTTCATCCAAAATACTTTCCCCAAATCCTAGATCAACCCCTGTCGTCGTCATCATCCTCTTCCTCCTCCTCATCATCTTTTTGCACATATGTATAACATTCTTTGTGCGTATGTATTTTTTGTGCATATATTTGTCACTATGAAGCAGCCAGTTAGACACTAATTGCTATGACAATGCATGCCATCCAGACTGGGCTTCATCATAATTATATGAGTCACCATGCCGCATGCTCAAGGGAATCCAATTTTACACATATGAATCTGTCTACTGTCTCTTCCTGGTCATGTTCTAGCCTGAAAACATGACAAACACTTCCACTTGTCTGTCAGTTATCCATACTTCATAGGGGCTCACAGTGAGGAGCATTTCTTTCTTGCTGCTGCATGTATAGATCATTAATCTGACATTGACGTGACTGTAAGAAGATTACAGACTGGTACATGTACATGATTGTTGTATAACATACTTTATTTGTTTACAGAGGATTAGACAAATAGGCATAAAGGCTAACACACATTTTCTCCTCATGTGAAAATACATATAATACATCATAATGTATTGAATATCATAAACCATGGAAAAAAGACAAAACACCACAGATTACAAAAATAGATAAAATAAATTTCTTTTCAATAACTCAAAAAAAAAAAGGAAATGAAAAGCGAGCTGCAAGTGCGATATTTGGCCTCCTCTGAGTCCTCACACCACGCCAAAGATAGTCACACCTGAGGGAAAACAACAGGGCTTTAAGATAATGCTTGACAGACAGTAGAGATGGAGCATTACAAACCCGCAGCAGTAAAGTATTACAAAGCTGAGTTGTAGAGGAAATAAACCCTTTTGCAGAAGTGTTTGTTCTACAACAAATTAAAGCTCAGTTACGCATGTTACACATCTGATAATTGTGCCTTACATTGTTTTGAGCTCGAAAATACAGATGTTCTCCAAACACTTTTTAAGATGGTATGAATGATCATACCTCACAAATAGGTATCAATCTGTGCGCATCAACCAGATCAGTTCTGAGCCAATGAAAATCACCTATGGGGTCCCCCAAGGATCCATTCTGGGGCTACTCTTCTTCCTTCTTTTTATCAATGATCTACCTGTATAGTTAGTTGATTTCAATGTAAATATGTCTACTGATGACACAACTATTCACACAGCTGGTAAATCTGTTCAAGAAAATTTGAATAAAAAAATAGAGACTGCTGAAACATGGTGTAACACTAATGGATTGCTCATCAAGTATCTAAAGTCAAAGGCTACATGTACAGGGTGTATATGTTATTATCAACTAAAAAAAAAAAAAAAACCTTAAAAATTGGGCTCTAAGAAATTGAACATTCAACTTGAAGACAATGTATTAGATAATGTTGAAAGCTAGAAGATACTTAGATTAGTTATTAACCAAAATCTATCCTGGAAGGAACAGGTTACTGCTTTACGTAAAAAAAATAGCAACAAACTTAGTAATACTGCAGAAAATGTCACTTTCTTCCATTATCAATCAGGAAGTTGTGTTTTAATGCCTATGTATTTCTATTATAAACATATTTATTTAAACTAGATTGCCTAATTAATAACAGTAAACTAATCTGGAGGCTGTCTCTATATATTATATACATACATATATATGTATATATATACAGTGGTACCCCTCTTAAAAGGCCCCCTGAAGAGAGGCCACCCACTCTACAAAGGCCACTTCTCCCTGCAGCAAATGTGGCCTCTTCATTGTTAATTAACCCTCGTATAAGACCACTTTTTCAGTGCATTTGGGGTGGCCTTATAAGAGGGGGACCACTGTATATATATATATATATATATATATATATATATATATATATATATATATATATATATAAGCAAACAGAAAAAAACTTCAATGTTGTTGTCCTGAAATCCCGTATCGACAACCGTTGCTCAATATGGGGTAAATACAGTCAGCACCTGCTGAAGATGGTTAAAGCACCTCACAAAGTTGCAGCATATTTGATTTCACGTGTTCAGGAATTCTGAAGCCATAAATCATTATTGCACAAGCTCACCTGGAGGTCCATTGAATAAAGAATAATCTTCAAAAAAAACCTTCACTTGTGTACAAATCTCTAATGGTATAATGCCTCACTACATGTCTGACATGTTCATCCATACATGTTAAAGACAAACATAGTGCTCACCTGCGCTTTGCATCTAATGACTGTTTGTGCATAAATCAAAGACTTCAGTGATGAAAAAGGCAATAATGTTACAGTGGGGCGTGTGTGTGGAACAAATTATCACACGAAGTGAAGCACACGCAAAGCTGGTCTGTTTTTAAGAGAAAGTGTACAGCATAATGCCAAATTCATAACTTCAGTTGTTTCGGGTATCACATTTATGATTACTCCTTATTGTTTTACTTATGTACATTTTGAGTGGATTGTACCTTTTCTTGTTCGTCATTGTAAAACCTGTATTGACGGCCTTGGGGGAGATTAGCGTGAAAATGCAAACTGAGTAACCCTCAAGACATAAAGTCTATATACTGCATTCATCTTAATAAGCGCACAGCACACTACAAAAAAAATATTCATCCACAAAAGCTAAACAAGAGGGCTGTGTGAACAGCCCGAGCCTCAGCTGATCTGGACATTCATCACACTTGCAGCTCTATGAACTTGGGAAAGGATCAAGGACACCATGTTCTGAGTAAGTCTGACCTTTATAGAAGAACACTTACAAGTGCAACATCAAAGTTCAAGTAGTTCTCAAGTTATAATGAAGAGTATAAATTCATGTATGTTGCACTGTGACCCCACAGCTCTATGAACTGACAAGTCAGCTGAGCTAAAATCAGGAATCCGCAGCATTCCCACATAGTGAACAACTTTGTTTGGCCCTTCCATTAGGAACATATCCACCATGTGTAAGCTTAATCTGAGTGACGGTTCTGGAGAAGAAGTCGAAAATATCTATAACACACAAAAATTCACAAAAAAAAAAAAAAATAGAAAAAAACTGCAACGCCACCTGGTGAACAAATTAACAACAAGGAGTCCATAGATGTCTTCCTGTGTGATATCAAAGCATTTGGGTAAGCAGTTTCGGAGAAGAAGATTTTTTAAGATTTGTCCAAAAAAACCAACAACAAAAATTCATTAAAAATCCAAAAATCACTGGAGCATGACCACGTGAACAAAATTGGTAGAAACCCATCCAAGGTACATTGCCACCAAGTTTGAAGTTAATCTGGATGACCGTTTTGGAGAAGAAGTCAAAAATGTGAATTAGCATTAGAATGCCCATTGACTTCCATGGTAATCAACAGGAAAGCTGCATTGACCGATAAGTACCAGAATTGAAAAAATCGTTAAAAATCAGGAATCTGCAGCATTCCCACATAGTGAACACCTTTGTTTGACCCTTCTACAAGGAACATATCCACCATGTTTCAGCTTAATCTGAGTGATGGTTCTGGACAAGAAGTCGAAAATAGCTATAACACACAAAAATTCATAAAAAATTAGGAAAAAATTGCAGCGCCACCTGGTGAACAAATTAAGAACTAGGAGTCCCAGGGAGTGTTCCTGTGTGATATCAAAGCAATTGGGTGAGTGGTTTCGGAGAAGATTTTTTAAGATTTACCCAAAAAAGACGAAAAAAAATCATTAAAAATCCAAAAATCACTGGACCATGACCATTTGAACAAACTTGGTAGAGACCCACCCAAGGCATATCTCCACCAAGTTTGAAGTGAATCTGACTGACGGTTTTTGAGAAGAAGTCGAAAATGTGAATTGTGGACGACGGACGGACGGACGGACGACGGACGGACGTCGGACCCTCAAAAAACCTCAGCTGACTGACATGTCAGCTGAGGTAAAAATGGAGATCTTACGTACTTGTGAAATAATAAATTCTACCACTTGTTTGAAAACTATAAGATATCTTGAAAACTATGAAATATCTCGGGGTCCTTCCTTTGAAAACAAAAAACAAAACAAAAAAAAACCCAGGGGGGTGCGCTTATTAGGGAAATAAAGAAAAAGAGAAAAATTCCAATGTTGTTGTCCTGAAATTTACACCCAATGTATCAGCACAAGAACAAGCCCAGTCAGTGTAACTCTGTAGACACTCCACTGACCACGACTAGTCACTGATGTCCCAGTCATGAAATCAGGCTAAATCAGCCAATGGTTTCATGTGGCCCTCTGCCTGTAAGTGTGGTGACCATGTGCCCTCTTAATTATGCTAACACACAGGGCTGTCTGTCTGAGAAATCAGCTACCTGTCTCACTATTCACAGTTCCCTTATGAAGTCTCCTGTCAGCCAAATACAGGTCTCTTAAAATGGAGATGTTATCCCATAACCAAGGACCACCCAATAGGAACACCGTATTGCCAGGTCATAATACCAGCACAACAACCTCCCAGACAAGTTTTTAAAATAGAGTAATGACAGCTTTATTTTTTAAATTGAGCTTTATTCATGTGGGCCTTACAGTTATATAAAGAAGCATTAATTTATAATTTTTGCAAAGTGTTGTGCATATGGGGGTCTGTGGCAGTTTCTGTCAACATGGCTACCGAAAAGTTTCTCTTGGCCCTGGGTCATCTCCAGTATGAAGATGGCAAAATTGTGCATTTTCAGTGGTGCTATCAAATTATTATCAACATAATCAATGAATTGGGATTCAACACCTACCAATTAATGAATCTCGAGACTGGCAACAGTACTAGGGAGGATATCCATGAACTTGAGAACAGGACAGTCCATGGTGAAGCCCTCATACTACTAGGCCTACTCGATGTTGATGGGGATTCTCTGGCTGAGTGGTCAGGCATGGCCAACATGACAAGTCAAACTGGTCCTATGAAACCAACTGCCCCTCCATCAATACAGATGGAACGATTTGCTCGTCCAAGCAACAAAGAATTGAACAATATTGCTAGCCAATGTACAGTTAAGTCCACTGACAGGCAAACTGCTTGGGGAGTAAAGCAGTTCCACTTCCATGTTTACATGCTTGCTGTGCCATCTGTGTGAAAATGTCAATAATTCCATAGCCTTGACCTTGTAAATCATGTTCAAAAGTACCTGGACCTATGAAAAGTATCGTTGGCATGACATTCTTGTTATCCGAGGCAGTTCTTTCAAAAATAACTGCTAGATGGCAGTAATCTTCATCCACAGACTGATGGGCCTGCATGTGATGTTGATGTTTGTTGTGTGAGTGTGATTTTTTTACAGCCTTTTAGGCAGTTCATCACGATAGAAAAGTGATTAAAATTTTAACTCGGGGTTTGTGCCTGTTCCCTGACCCGGCTGCCAGCACAACGTCCTCGCCTTTGGCTCGGGTGTTGTGCCAGTGGCAGGGTCAGGGTACAGGCACAAACCCCTCATTGGCAGTATTAATCCCTTAAACCTTACATGCAGATTACACTTGCATACAGGACAGTCATCTCCCAGTACATGCACAGTAGTTACTACTTTGAGAGACCAATCCGTTGATATACTACCTGTGAAGCCACAGTTGTAGGTCTTTAGTGCTATCTTTTGCATGTTATTTGACATCCATTGAGAGACCATCATGCTCTATATCAGTATATGACTATTTGGGGCATGCTCTGTGCCCTATCAGTGATCTCCTAAAGGGGACTATTACAGAACAGTTTCAATGGATTAAATTTGCACTACCTTGGATTCCTTAAACGCTATCAAGAGGGAAAATTGTGATTCTTTTAGGAAGAACTTCAGACTTAAACAAGAGGGCTGTGTGAACAGCCCGTGCCTCAGCTGATCTTGACATTCATCACACTTGCAGCTCTATCAACTTGGGAAAGGATCAAGGACACCATGTTCTGAGTAAGTCTGACCTTTATAGAAGAACACTTACATGTGCAACATCAAAGTTCAAGTAGTTCTCAAGTTATAATAAAGAGTAAAATTCATGTATGTTGCACTGTGACCCCACAAACGACGTCAAGGTCATTCATGTACTGTCTCAGCATGACCTTCATGCAGAATAATTAACATGTGTAGCTAACTCAAAACAGATCTCAAGTTATCAAGTAAACAGTAAATTCCGTGTCAGTTGTCCTGTGAATTAGCATTAGAATGCCCATTGACTTACATAGTAATCAATAGGAAAGCTGCATTGAACGATAAGTACTCGAATTGAAAATCCTTAAAAATCAGGAATCCAAAGTAGTGCCACCTAGTAAACAACTGTTTGACCCTTCCACAACAACATATCCATCACATTTCAGCTTAATTTGAGGGACCTTTCTGACAACAAGTGAAAAATAGCAAAACCATACAAAAAATTCCTTAAAAAATTGCAGCGCCACCTGGTGAACAAATTGGGAACTAGGTGTCCCCGGGAGTGTCCATGTACGATATCAAAGCAATTGGGTACGCAGTTTCGGAGAGGATTTTTTAAGATTTGTCAAAAAAAAAAGAACAAAAAAATTCATTAAAAATCCAAAAATCACTGGAGTATGAACATTTGACCAAATTGGTAGAAACCCACCCAAAGTACATTGCCACCAAGTTTGAAGTTAATCTGGATGACGGTTTTGGAGAAAAAGTAGAAAATGTGAATTAGCATAAGAATGCCCATTGACTTCCATAGTAATCAATAGGAAAGCTGCATTGACCGACAAGTACCAGAATTGAAAAAATCGTTAAAAATCAGGAATCCGCAGCATTCCCACATAGTGAACAACTTTGTTTGACCCTTCTACAAGGAACACATCCACCATGTTTCAGCTTAATCTGAGTGACAGTTCTGGAGAAGAAGTCGAAAATAGCTATACCACACAAAAATTCATAAAAAATTAGGAAAAAATTGCAGCCCCACCTGGTGAACAAATTAAGAACTAGGAGTCCCAGGAAGTGTTCCTGTGTGATATCAAAGCAATTGGGTGAGCGGTTTCGGAGAAGATTTTTTAAGATTTACCCGAAAAAGAACAAAAAAATTCATTAAAAATCCAAAAATCATTGGACCGTGACCATTTGAACAAACTTGGTAGAGACCCACCCAAGGCACATTTCCACCAAGTTTACAGTGAATCTGGCTGACGGTTTTTGAGAAGAAGTCGAAAATGTGAATTGTGGACGATGGACGGACGGACGATGGACAGACGGACGGACGGACGACGGACCCTCAAAAAACCTTAGCTGACTGACAAGTCAGCTGAGGTGAAAAGCCTACATTTGCACAAAGAATGGCATTGTGCCTTTCATCACTTATGGATTCCTAATTCATTCTTTGGAATCCTACTAGCAATCTCAATTTAGTGCTATGTCCCATGGGGCCTTGCATGATACCATGTGACTTTTTGGAGGGAACTCAGTTGCAGCATGTAAATTTCAGTCAACCTGGGTTGTTTGGTGGGATACAATTTGAGCTGATAATGTTCGTCTACCCTTTTTATGCTGTAAACTCTTAAAAGATGAGTACAAGTAAAAAGTACGAATGTTTTGTTAACTCACACTACTCTGCTTCCTTTACTTACATGTGCTATTAATACTTTTTATAGAGTCTCCCCCCCCCCCCCCCTCAATACTGCCATACAGGAGATAGCTCACTTGCACTATCCTCTCCTTGGTAACCCAGTTTGGCTACAACCAATTTAACAAAATGTGCCAGAGACTCCTAAACCTCATAGCAACATGTCTTTCTGGATAGTCAGACTGGTAGTTTTGTTGTGCTGCATTGTCGTGCGTCTCCTTTACAACATTCACCTTGCGCTATTTACCAATGAAACCCCTTGCTGTTTGCCTGTGAAGCAGACTCTGGTGTTCTTGTTTATGAATGTTGTGTAGCACTGGGCCGCTTCGCAGGCACCCTTGCTGTAAGCAGCACACAGATATTTCTATGTAACTGCCTCTGAAGAGAATCCTATATGATTCAAAATTACCCCTAGACCAAGTCTTCAGCATCACTGGTCAAGTCTAGATTTGTTATTACCACCATTTATAAACCCTTGTAGTGTCAGACACACCCAAGAAATGGCTGCTATGATCTTGGTTTACAGTCCAGATATTCAAGGACCGCTCTTAGATGAAGCCTAATTTTTTTCCAGGGGTCTGCCTGTCAAAGTCACATTTCTTGAAAAAAATAACTCACAAATTTTGCCTCATGCCCTATATATACATACATTTTTTTTATGATAATCTCATGAACCTTATTATTCATCTTATCAAGTGCTGACTTCAAAACTGAGTCAATAGCTTTCCTTGGTGCACTTTGCATGCCAAGAAAAGGTGCTGACCCAGAATATTTAGTGCTAAAACTACTTTCATGAGACCTGGCACCGTGAAAGTGGAATGAGGAATCTTTTTGTGCGGAATCTGACTATGGATCCAATTAAATGCAGTATGCAAGGATGATTATATACTGGTGCCCAATCGAGACAAGGGTTAGTATTCCACACTCTGCACATCAATGAACCCTACTAGTGATGTCCTTCCCTATGTTTTTTTTTTTTTTAATCTGCGCAAATTTATCCTTTCTCTGAGACAATTTTGGGATGCATTTGGTACAAAAGCTCTTCTTATCATGTAAGAATCCACGAAACTTTGACATCCAAATCCACTGGGTTGGAACTCATATTTGTCCCGTTGATTTACAGTCGAACACATAAGTTGCCGCATGGCGACTTTTACGCAAAATTCTATATTGGAGAATTGACAACGGGTGTATGTACAACTTTGACGATATATGGTCGAATTGTCCTTTCATCATTCAAATTTTGAATGATGTTTACCAGCAACATGAAGCAACCATACTACACTTGAGGTGGGGCCCTATGTAATGGTAATGTGATCTGAGATACAAGAGGTTTGGCCCTATAATAACAGTAAAATAAGACTTGTAAATAAGCTGCTAGGGTCAGCAAGTGTAATTCATTAGGGTTACAACCAGTGCTACAAGAGGTACCTTTTGAATCGGCCTCAGACATTTAGAGAGTAGCACTTTTCCTTGTATGTGACTGTTGCAATTTTCTTTCTTTTTATTTACCTTTTTAACATATTGTTTATTTCATTATTAGTTTTCCATTCTTGGTACATGATTACAATTTGGTGTCAGCCTGACTACTACCTCCAAATGCTCTATCTGGTAAACAAGCATGTTTTAACACCACTGTTACATTAGCACATGTACATGTATGGGAATCTGATAGTTATTTGATCTGACAATGTGACATAGTCCCAATGAAAGTGAATATGCCTACAAAAGAGGTCAAAACTAAAGTTACATATATACACTTTGTCCCGGTCTGTCCCCACCCTGAACACATGCAGCATCTATTTGGGACCCTCCAAGAAAAATTACTATCGGCAGAACACAAACTTACCAGAATGAGGGGGCAGGGAGGGAAATCATTACAAATGCAGTCGCTAGAAAAAACTGTTACTTAGTATTACAGCCTATATGTGGGACCACATACTGATCAAAGGTGTCTCAAGGGTGTAGTTTATCAGCTACTCCATAATCGAATAATTAGTTATAGCGTATTTTGTCTCAGTTTACCATATTGCACCCACATATTATATCAAAGAACGCATCACTTAAGCTACAGCACAAAGCATATGGTCCAATCATTTTATAGAGTCTTGTCAGCCTAATTAGCACCTCATACTGTGCCATTCCTTGGAGTAGAACATCAAAGTACCATTTTTGTCTTTGTACAAAGGTGGTCCTCAGAATTGTATTTTCTGGCAAAGGTAAATCTCCAGATAATGAAACATGTTTTTCATGCTATATATATATATATATATATATATATATATACATTGCCATATATTGCTGAAGTTATGATACAATACCAAGGTGTCTCTATTCCAGCCATGGAGGCTGTAACATGACAAATAATGGTACCATCACCAATGCACAATGCAATCATCTGATAATTGACCTAATTGGATCATTATGCCTAATGATCTTTAGACAGGAGAAATAAAACATAAATATATCTATTATGAAGTGTTCCCTTTTTTTTTTTTTGACAGCTGCTATCAATCATTGACTAAACTTGTATTTCGTGCATGTACATGAGTTTTCTTTTTTAGCAACTCCCACACTCACAACATACCATTTCTCAACTGAATGTGTCTCAGCTCATCAACACAATATTTTATAGCAGCACTACTGAAAAAGGTCTGAAGATCAAGAAGGCAGACTTTAACAGTTGAAAAAAATGATTATGTTTATCTCATGCCAAAAGTTGTAAAAGTTTTCATTGTCAAAACTGATTTCTCTATTATTGAGAAAAAGTTGCCACCAGTTATCCTATATCAACCAATTCTGAGGTCATTTAACCTTTTCCCCCTTGAATTAAGACAGAGTAAACAGCTTTCCATGGCATGGCTGGACCCTCAGTGCCCAACCTGCACCAAGGATTTCAAGCTTAAATTTACCCAGGGCAAGTTATCTTGGTAGGTCTCACACATGGACAAAAAACGATTCTCATTCAAATTGTTTTCCATTACTGTTGAAATTAGTCAAAAAACAAAAACAAAAAAAAAACACATTTTCAGAGCACTAGCTGCTTTTGCTTGTATACAAGGGGGAAAGGGTTAAATTGATAGGTATGAAATGTAGATTTACTGAAACTTACCTTCACCCAGCACCACTATTGCTGAACATGCTTTATAGAACACATACACACCCTTGCTTTATGTACCATCTAGGTGGCCCTGCAGTAACTGTAGCCATAAGCAGAAAACATTACTATGTGAGTAAGTGTATGAAACTCATGCAGTATGGTGCATGCTGACAGGCAGACATGGACGAGACACTCTTCCATGGGTGTTTTGATGGATGCCTCGTTGCTCTCATTACAACTAGTTCCTGGGTACAAATCCCATTACACAGTATTACTGGGACTGATAACAGAAAAGCATCATACAAAAAAAAATAGGGCATTTATTTCCCAGAATATGGTGATATATATATATCTGTGTGCCTACAAATGTACTTCAGTACATCTGCACCCCCATTACTGCCGTAAACAATACACGGGCAAACAGCACTTTCACTTAGAGCACCAGTTACTAGTACTCCTACATGTATGTCCTAAGGGCACTTGATTCTAAGACAGCTTCTTTATGAATAACTTTTCTGTCCAAATTTTTTTTATTCAACTTTAGTGGTCATAAAAAAGTGAAGTTTCAAATACACGTATAATACCCTATACTAGCCTTCAGAAGTTCTTCCCTCAAGTTGTCCCCCCCCCCCAAAAAAAAACTGCGTAAATTAATCTGATCTTGCTTATGTCTAACATGGATCCATCGAAGGTGCAGAGTTTGTGCAGCAAGGCAAACAGAGAATTTGCCAGGAGAGAAACACTTGGATACAGAGCTGTTTACAGGAAAGAGAAGTGCTGTTGCCACCAGGTGATTATCCAGGTACATTCATATACATAAGACACACTGGCATGTGTACACGTTTTCTTATCAGCCCAGAAGTGAGCAATCTCTTTGCCAAGGATACTCTGCCAGGCCTGCGTTGCATCTAGAGTGATGACAGAGCTAATTATCACATTACCACTGTAAAATGACGTCACACCTACAGACTGCCCACAAAGCAAAAAAGACTTCACATTTTTTTTTTTTTTTTGGCAGGACTGCTCTTTACCTTTGACAGTTAGCCTCCTGATGGTGCTGCAGTCACTAAATAACCGAAAGTATGGGAATCCTATAATACTGAGTTTAAAGTCGGATCCACTGCCTGTGTTTAAGCGATCACGAATGACATCATGACACATTAGCCCAGTATTAGCAACATTTCTGGAAGGAGATTAATGAATTCTCCCTCGGCAGATGGTACTATATGCACTTTACAATATCCAAGGCCTTCCATTCCAACCAATTATCTGCTTGCCCTAGAAACTCTGCACCTGCAGCATATCCAGTGATCTATTTTACACCATTACATACCAGTATTTCTATTAACCCCAAATGGGGGTATATTACTCTTTCAAAACCCAAAATACCCTCTGAAAAAATTCTAAAGGGTCACAAGTCTTCTGCCCTGAATTTCCCTTCCAGTGACCTCCTAAAAAAAAAAAAAATCATAATGGAAACACTGCATGCAATTTTTACTGCAGTTTTCGGACAAAACAAACCTGATGGAAGGCCTGCAACAAGGTTACATACACAGGAAACATACACAAAAATTATTAAGCCTGAGATGGTGGGCCTAGGCTAAAGACAGTGCTGTTATAAAACAGACTGCCAAACTAGAGTACCATTTTAGAATTATATTTGATGAGATATTTTATACCTCCATGCAAATCTATTGGTCATATATATGACATGTACAAGAGCAAACATGTTAGTCCAGGGCCAATGACATGTCTATGCAGGGTTCACACAGATTCGTGACAAGTAAATTTAAGGACTTTTTCCAGCACTTAAATCAAGTTTTCAAGGACCAGACCCAGCAATAGAACACAACCAACAAATTGTTTAAATCATGACTTTTCAACCCTCTACTAATAAGACCAATGCATCTTATGCCACATTTATTATTTATTCCAACCATGTATGAATCAGACTCGATTTTTGAAATAGGCAGTAGACTTTCCACAAACTTACAAAGAAGCCTATATGTGGATCATATTACCAAAAGTCCTTTTTAAAGATAAATTCAATATGGATTATTTTATGAGTTTACTGTGACTTATGTAGGCCTACAGCCAGTATGGGTAGTAGTCCTGGAATTGACTCTATCTAGTCTATAAAATTGCTACAACTACAATGGGTAAAATTAGACCTGAAGATGTACCTATCCCCATGCACATTTTTCACAAAATGTCCCAGTTTCTTTTCTAGGAAGGTGATGTATTTTGTTACCTGTATGTTTGATACAGTGTATTTGTCCCTGAAAGTAGACTGTACATGTAAATAAGGCTCACATAACTGGTAAGGCCTGATTTGATAAGAACTGTCAAACCTACATGGGTCAAAAGGGGGTTAAAAGCAAAAAGATATTTTGTATTTTGCAGTGTTACATTTTGACAAATGTAATTTGCCAGCCACTTCAAAGGAAAATGACAGCAGAGTGTGTTCAGCTTATGGTGATTTAAGTTCATAAATGCTAAATTTTGTGGAAAATATTCATATTTCTTGGCAACTTGCATCATTGGGTGATGCTTAAAAATAAAATTCAAGGACTTTTCCAGGACCTTTGTCCAAATTTCTGGATTTTCAAGGTTTTCAAGGCCTTGAAAATGAATGTAGCAAATTCAAGTACTTTCAAGCACTTCAAGGATCTCTGGGAACCCTGTCTATGTGTGTGCCAAATTCATGATTAAATCTACTTAAGGCCATGAAATGTGTGCAATGGGCTAAGGGTTTCACTACTTTTTTTGTGCATGTTGGCGGGGGGGGGGGGGGGGGGGAAGCAGTACTCAACACAAACCATTGAAAAAGCACAAATAGCACCCAACCACAACCGATTCTTCAAAAACGGCAGAAGACCCACCAAAATTTCAGCAACTTTTAATAAGTTATAATTATGCATTATAAGCAAAAAAAAACCCTTAAAATGGGTGAATCTTTTTAAGTCCTATAGTGTGACTCGCATCTTCCACAGTTTTGTGTTTCAATGTGTAGACTCTCGTGCCAAATACTATGTCCAGGTAGTATTAACCTGTGAATATTTATGTGTGTGTGTGTGCAGTAAAGATACCCACACTCATTATGTGGAATCATAATGTGTATCCATGAGTAATGTGTACATCCACATGAAGCTACTTCCTACTTCATGAGGGTTTACATAAAGGTATAAAATGTGTCACTAATATATCATGGAATGCAGTATGATTGGCAGTCTGTGTGGGCCTGTAACAATCACAAAGACTTCAATTAGATAGAAACACATTACAAATTATAAACTTTACAACTAGCACCAAGGAACCATCCAGAGCAGATGACAATGGCTGAGGTGTAGTCCACCCAAACTAAAATACATATGGCTACAGATTTATATGTAAAATATGAGAAATTAAAGATTAAGTGCTCATTTCTGGCATGATAATGGACATTTGAATGTCTGTCTGCAATGTGTAATTAAGATCTATATATATATATATATATATATATATATATATATATATAACTTTATTTTGAGAGGGTGACTCAATGTGTGAAACACACTAATCTTCCCTGAGGCCCTCTTAATTTTACAGTATATACAGTCAAAGATCAGATGTAAGCAAAATCTTGCATGTACATAAGATGAGTACTGTATTAAATACATCAATGATAGCATTCAGTTCTGTTTTTTACGCAGTTCAAGTAAATGTTTGGAGCAGTGTCTCTTGAACATGAGTAAGGAAGGAGAACTTTGGATTTCCATTGGTAAACTATTCCATATGGCCGCCCCACTGTAACCTACTGTCTTTTTTCATAAAGTATGTCCAAGGTCGATTTAGGTATAGCTGGTCATCAGTGGCTGACCGTAAATTCACAGCATGGAAATCCTTCACATGAACAAACATACCCTTCATATATGGTGACGCCATATTATTCAATGACTTATAGCTATGAACTTGGTATCAATTTTATATGAACAGCTGTAACAGTTCATCACACATCCAAGGAATGGTGTTTCTTATTGTGTGTGCCTGCAGCATGACATTCAAGCACTTGCTCATGAGATGCAGTGCCTGCAGACACTTTGGAATAATGAATAATAATAGTAATATGATAAATTCGCTGAACTTTCACACATCATCAATGCAATTTTACAAAGTATATATGCCTGAAATCAACAGCGCTCAAAATACACTGGCATCCTGCCACATCAAGTTTGAATTTGATTGAGGAACAGAGGTAAGGGGGTGTCATGCTGACTTACCTTTGTACTCACACCTTTCTTTGTGAGTGCAAAAAGTACTGAGACAGAGTAAGTACCCTCAGGATTTTTGATAAATGCCCTATTCATGTTTTTCTTTACAGCATTTCAGACATTTTGCAGCTTATTGTAAACATCACAGCTCAGCACATTTCTCTGTATTTTCAATTTGTTTAATTGCCCCTACAGTAAAATATTCAGACATTTATGAGAAAATGTCTTGTCAATAATATTGCCCTGTGACCTTGCCCTTTATTAAACCTTGTAGACTAGGTCAGAAAAAACTATGCAAAGCATTTCAGACATTTTAGAGTTTCTTGTCAAAATCAGCAACATACAATGTATTTCCCTATACTTGTAATGTTTCTCCCAATGGTAGGATATCCCGACCAGGACCTGGCCCTGTAGCAAACCTTGCTGCTAAATGAGGCAAACTTCTGTGATGCATTTTGACCTGACTGGGTCCCAGGACCTTGCCCTGTAGCAAACCTTGTTGCTAAACGAGGCAAACTTCTGCGATGCATTTTGACCTGGCTGGGTCCCATCAGGCATTGATAGAGATCCGAAAAAAGCCATTATGAGAAGACACCCAGAGTGGGTGTGGTTTGTTGTGTTAGAAGGAATAACAAGAAAATCACAATGCAAAAAATGTGGCTTCTTATTCATTCTGACGCAAGAACTAATGACTATGAGTGGTATCTTCTTTTCAAACTATGCTGTGTGAACAAGATTTTGGAAGAGAAATGTTAATTCATAGTTTGAACTTCATGATTTTACAAAATCTTTGAAACTGCACTGAAGTTAGAAAAAAATAATGCATTGAAGTTAGTTTCTAACCTACAATGCAATCCTTGTGTAACAGCTTCCATGCACATGAAGCACCAGTAATTCAACCAACCCAAACTTGAAATTCACCTTCAGCACTCGCCCTGCTGCTCTTCAGCAGTTAACCAGGAGGGATATCTCCAACTTAAACACAGGCTAGCTGCAAGGCTCTGAATTGTGTAGTTATCATGATGCACCTGGTGCCCTATCAGGCTAAGGCTTGCAGAAATAAATATTGGGATAATCTATACTATACATGTCATGATTTGAGGATGGAAATTCACATAGTGTGTATAGAATCTGGGCTATTCTCTACAGATTCTAACCACTTTTTATTTGTGGTTAATGTGTCGCCATATTAATAATGGCATTTAAAGTCAAGAAGATATATTATTCGACAGCATTCAATCACATGTACATAACATGTTTTGAATCAGTTTATTTATTTCCTACACTTTGCCCTACAATGTCAAACGTGCCCAATTCAGATTCCTGCAATGGCAAGTGTCTGTTGTTTTGAGTTCAAATGTGCCCTTCCCTACACTGTCTGCTACATTTAATCTCATGCACATAACATGTTCTGAAGGGTCCATTTCGTTATTTCCTTGGCTAAAATTCTGTTCAATGTCAATTGAGCAAAATTAAGCTTCCTACAATGGTAATTTAAGTGTGTTGTTTTGAGATGCCCAAATGTGCTTTTCCCTGCACTGTCTTAGTGTCTGTCTACCTACATTTAATCTCATACACATAACATGTTTTGAAAGGTCTGTTTAGTTATTTCCTATGCTTTCCACTACAGTAAAGTGTCTGTTGTTTTGAAAAGACCAAATGTGCTATCCCCTACACTTTCAAACTACATTTAATCTCATGCACCAAATAATCTATACTGTAGCACACTCATTTATTGGGAAAATGAACTGACAAAGCCTCACAAAACCACATTACGGAATATAAGACATGTGTATGATAGAAGTATGGTTTTTCCGGTTAGACAATGTAATTCTTGTGACAGGCTGGGTACATACTGCATACAATCAGCTTTTCAATCCTAAATAACACTTACATGTAAATCAATATGATCATCCTCTTTGTGGGGCTGTGACCTTTATCATAGATTCATTACCCATCCCTACAATTTTGCATTATGTCCTGACCTACAATGATCACTGTTGGACCCACTTACCTCAGATCTATCACGGACCTTTCAATGGCCTCTGAAGCTCTTGTCACTTCAACTTATCAATTCCAGAAATGAAGAATAAAAAACAAGACCCCCCAGCTTCTGCTTGGGGGTAAAAATGTGACTTTTGTCATGTTAATCTGAAGAACTTATTTAACTGGCTGCATCAGGATAACTTGGTCAAACGAAAAGTTACGGGCTTACGCGCAGTGTAGTCTGTGGGACAGCTTTAAAATGTCAATTTGACTGCGGACAGTGACACATCCAGCCAGCCATGTCCCCGTGACCCCGGTAAAGCAATGCGGCCCAGAGCAGCTGTGAGACTGAGTGTCATCACTGAGCAACCAGCAAGTTGAGCACACGCAGCATACATGGGTCTCAATTATGTGTTTTTCACACTTAAAACCAATAAATTAGTTCAACTCTGACTCGTGCAAACAAATACTTTCCCTCGGCTGAATAATCTTTTCAAACAAAAGCTGTATGCACAAACATTAACCTTTTTCACTTACTTGCAGACTGTCAAGTCCTGAAATCCGAACGCAACCGGAAGTGGTCATTTTTGTCCCGGTAAAAATATATTTTTTAGTCTTACGTCATTAAAATAAAACATACACCAAAGTTAAGCAAAATTTCTTTGCAAAAGAAAGCAGAAAGCAAATTGCTCCAAATTATCGCACATTTGCTGAACTAAAAATCTCGTTACTACGAGAATGAAACTTGCTTTATTCCGCGGGACAACCTGATCATTTGGACTCGGTCGAGTTTGAGCCGTTTGATAGTGGAGACAGCTTAATCTGAAGAATATTAGTTTGTGTCAAGCATACAAAGAACTTTCGTAAATTAGTTGCATGAAACTCATTTGAACTTTTCCTTGCCAGTCTACCTGGAACGCTGCGGTAAGCGTATGTTTTTGTGCGTGAGCGATAACTGGGGGATTTCCTGGTTTAGACGTGAAGTGTTGAAGCCAGGCGCACATCTGTTACACCATGCAGACAATAATTTTCTGATACTCAAGTGGCAGTATTTTGTTGCCTTTTACAACCCAAAACATTTTCTAGTAAACAAAATAAAATCCTAACAAACTGGAATGGTCCCAGACAGTGACACTTACACGTTTCAGTTTCAGTTTCCATTCTCACTTGTGAAAAAATCCTAAGAAATTGGAATGGTCACAGACAGTGACATTTACTCGTTTCAGTTTCCATATTCACTTTTAAAGTTTGAATATAATATATACATTTTGAAGCTGTGGGACAGCTTCAAAATGTCAATGACATGACAATATGACTGCAGACAGTGACACATCCAGCCATCCATGTCCCCGTGACCCCGGTAAAGTAATGCTGGCCCAGAGTAGCTATGAGACTGAGTCAGCGAGTGTCATCACTGAGCAACCAGCAAGTTCTTCCTCATAAAATAAAGAAGCTTCGAACAATATATTGATGAATAAAATTAGCCTACTTCATGATGAAGAGTTTCTTCAGAGTATGGCATCAGATTGAGGTCCCCCAAGTCCCATTCATTTTTTTTTTTTTTTTTGCTGCAAAATGTGCTCTTTTTATTTTTTGTTGCCTTGGGAAATGCGCCATCCACTCTCATGCATACACACATGCCCCCTCTTTTGCCTATGCACCCTATGACTTTTTCCAATATCTGGCTGTGATACCCACACTTGAGCTTTCTGTGTCCTCCACTCTTCCCACTTGAGCTACTTTGACAGTTGCAATTTGTAAGCCTAAATAGTACATTTCAATTTGTACCTATAGTAGAAATACATCAATATCATCTGGGCACAAGGTGGAGTACCAGTCTTCCTCAAAACCGTCAGCCAGATTCACTTCAAACTTGGTGGGGATGTGCCTCGGGTGGGTCTCTACCAAGTTTGTTCAAGTGGTCATGCTCCATTGATTTTTGGATTTTTTATGATTTTTTTGTGATTGATGAATAAGGCATACCCTGCACAAGACTGCTTCAGGCAGTGCACCAGCACAACATAAAACTTGTTGAAACAAAAAACTCACTGAATTTTGACTTGATATTTGTATAGAACATGCATGTATTTAAAACCATACAGGTTAGTTACATATACAAAATTCACTATGCTTTTGTTGCAGAACACTGGTGGTATTTTTTGAAGAATGCCCCCCGCCCCCACAAAAAAAAGAAAGAAAAGAAAAATCCCTGCCATGCCATAGTAACCACAGGTAGCCATAAGTCCAGACCCTACTCATCTATTGTCTTTTGTTTTGCATAAATATGGTGAGGATTAAATCTTCCTAAATCTTAATCTGGTGTTTCGGTTGCTCATCCTTGAGGATTTTAGAATTAATGTAACACATTTCTCCCAATAAGGGTTTCCCCAACCAGGGCCAGAATTTCGGCAAGAATCCATTCTCGTAAAGATTCTGCTAAACTTGTCTTTCTTTAAAAAGAAAACTAATTGACAAAAATCTAAATCGATTCTGGCAAAATTTTTGCGCAATTCTGGCCCTGCCAACCTACGTGGAATCTATATGACCAAAAATCTACAGCAGGCCTTCATTTGTAAGGAGAGTGATCACACCCAAGATAGGGCCTGTACTTTTCCATTTCAAAAAACTATAAATTCCGTTTCACCAGCCAGAAATTTCAAAATTCTGTTTCAGTAGTTCTCTTTGTATGTGAATACATTAAGGCAAAACAGCAAATTCCGTTTCAGAGGTGACAAAAATTCATTATTCCGATCCGTTTCCGTTAAAAACGGAAAAATACAGCCCCTACCAAGGGCCACCACTGGCCAGAAACTTGTTTCGGATGAGCTGCTTTTGACTCTCTAAATAGCTAAAACGAAAACTAAAAAAGCATCAAGGGAATTATAATAATATGTAGAACTTAATTTTAATATGTTGCCCATGAGAAGGTTGCCAGGTGAAAAAGTCTGCCCAATCTAAAGTTCCTGTAACTTACAAACTTGTATGTAGGCATACATGAAAATGGAAAATTTGCATTTTTGCTTTTATCCCAACACCAAATTGGAAGAAAAATCAAGACATGGTTGTGGAATGTGTCTTTGTATTTGGGTAATCTGAAATGGAAATACTGCAGTGGCTCAGTGGAGTAAAGACTTGAAAATGCTCTGTAATTTCTTTACCTAAAGCTACTTAAGTGTTGGAACTTATGGGATGTTCAAATACATATATTACTTATGCAAAAATTTAAGTTTTTGTTTCACCCTTTCTGTCTCCTGTTATGCATACAATACATTGATTGCATGATCTTGACAAGATTTAACATATAAAAAGGTAAAGCTGGAGTTGAAAGGCAAGAAATGCCGATTTTTAGCTCTGCTGACCTGATGTCACAGAGTTTGTATGATTTATGATATGCGTCCATGTGTCTGACTGTCTATACTTTTTGTTTAAAATTTCCAGGGTATATGAAGGGTATGAAAATCTATGTCAAGTTTGATACATGTATTAGTGGCCCCACCTATAGTATTGTATAACATATGGACCAAAAATGTGAAAATTTTAAGAATGCCTTCATTCAGAGAGGTTTTTGTCCATGTTACATCAAAAAACCGAAAAGAATGTTAATCAAGCAAAAAGATTAAAACGTCAAAATTCAGTGGTACCACCTGCAGTACACCATGTTACAATGTACAGAAGATCCGGACCAAAATGTGTTGAAAAGGCAATAAATGCGATACTTTTAAAGTCTCTATTCTATGTAGTACTTTCTTTTACTAAATCATTTTACGCGCTTCATCATTAACTTGTTGATTAACTATAATTCACATTGTATGCTCTCTCCAACAGACATGACAATCACAAGACTGGTCTTGGATTAATACATAATAAATCCATTTTTCCTCTCTTATAAAAACACTCATGAAAGTGTACAAATGACAAGCAACAATCTGGTTAAAAGTTCATATATATTTTTATTTCATTTTCGGATAAATACCATGGACTAACACAGACAATATGATGACATCACTTCCGGTCGCTACCGGAAGTTCAAATAATCCTCTTTATACATACTTCAGCATATATTTCCAATCAATAAAACGCTCCGTTCTTTCCTGAGGAAGGCAGATGTACCCCCGAAACTAGGTGAAAAAAACAGAGCCAACCTTGAAAAACCTTGACTATGTTGTTTTTTACTTGATAACAGGTATGATGAAGGTTCTGTTGGCATTTAGTTTTATATTTAGATACTTTTAAAAAGAAAAAGGATTGTGATCATGATGCTAAATGAACCACAAGTTTGTATCGTGGTATTTTGAAATAACATTATATGGATTAGCTTGACCTATTTCCTCAAGGTCATAGAGTGACTGCATTTTATTAAATGATTTTTTAAAAAATATTTTTGTGATGGTCCTATACATCTGAACTTCTGCACATATATCCATTTACCTTACAGGAAAATTAAGGTGGCGAAGGCCAAGCTCTGCATATTGCACTAGGTCAGCCTCCTATCTTTGTTTCTTCTCTTACATATATATAAAACTATGTATCTTAAATCGTGAAGATGTGGAGAATCACCCTATATAAATAAAATGTTAACCCTTAAAGTGCAAATCACTGCTATAGTTGTTTTCTCATTACTTTTAAACATTCAACAGTTAAAAGATTCAAATTCCTCATGAAAATACATTTCATTCAAATACGAGCAAGCCTAGTCTAAAGCAAAACATAGTCTTAGTCAACAGCTATTCTCGGGACACTTTGCACGCAAAGTGTCCAATAGAAAAGCTGTTAACTCAATCTTAAATCAGCACTTCAAGGGTTACCACCATAAATGTTAAAGTTCTGATTTTGTGGAGGGGCCCTATTTTGACATTTATCATGGATATCTATCGTAATATTGCACTTACAAAATTATTTTTTTAATGTAAGAAACTTTATACAGATACTTGGAGACCATCGGATCGTTTTTTTTCTGTGTATAGAACATATCAATAGATATAAATGTAAGAATAACCCCTGGTCATTCTTACTTGTTCTCTGTATTTCAAGGTTTCAAATTTGTAAATGCTTTCTATATGCAGAAAAACTGATCCAACAATCCGCAATCAGGGTTTCCGCCAGAGGGTAAAAAGGGTAAAATGGCATACCCTAAAAAATGTCAAGGCTACTTGTGCTTACCGTAAAATGTTACCAAAAAAGTAATTTTGGCATATATTACCCAAAGATACCCCATAAGGTCTTTACTTTCAGACTTTTTGCTTGAGAATATGAGTATTTTAGTACCCTCAAACTTCAGAAACCCTGTGACAATGGTGGAACTGTCAATGTTGGTTTTGTTTGTTGCAGAGAGTTCGTTCCTGTGGAGCATGGCGGACAGAGAGAAGGAGATCAACAGTGTTAAGGCACTTCTACGTGCAGTGCTGCAATCAAACAAGGGCGGTGTGTCAAGACATCGTCTGCTGGGTAAAGTTTTTTTGGTATAAATGGTCGCACACATTTTTTCTTACAGAGGGAGCATGTATATGTGAATGGTAATAGTTATGTGTTCAATTAAGCCTGCACAAAACATTTTCTGTTTTCAGGCCACCTACGGGACTGGTGCTTTTCTGTCCCCTCTTATACAAATTTTATGGTACAAAAAATAATAAATCTTGACTTTATTATCAAGTGTGTTGACAATATTAAGATTAAGTTAGAGTCAGGTTTTCCAATATACAGCAATGAAGACTCTGCAAGTGCCAAGGAGGCGAATGTGCTGGCTTATAAATAAGGAGTTTTGCTCTATGTATCTGGAGGCCTGTTAGCTGAGTGTGGAATCACTCGACAGTCTGACCAGTTTCGTCCTTAAAACAGACTCTTCTGAGACTGGATTGTGACGGGCGCAAACACTTTAAATTTCTACCGTTGACATTTCATTGTAAAACACAACGAAAATAAGTAAAAATCACATTTTGTGCCCCGTTGACATTAGTCCTCTTTGAATGGGGGAGCCTGTCACCCAAAGTACAATTTTAAATTATGATTAAAGTGATGGGTCACTTGTTCTCAGCCAATAAGTGCTAGGCCCAATCACGGTTGTCGATGTTGGGTGGTCACACCTCTTTAGAATAGCATGGTGTGCACGCAAAGGAACCCCTCAATTCCATGCTCAAAACACTATTTCAAATTGCCTTAAGGAAAAGGCAAAATTTTATGAAGCAGGGAACACTGTTTACGCAAAAAAAAAACAAACAAACAAACTCATAGAGTATTTGTGAAATTCTCCATTTGTAGATGCAGTCCATGTTTTTTCATTTTTAACTTTCCTCACACCAGGTAGCTTCAAATGCATTATATAAATCACAATCAGCAACAGGACATGTCATGTGTTTTTTAGCTCGGCTGATTTGTCAATCAGCTGTGCTTATAGGGTGGGCTGTCATCCGTTGTCTGTCCGTCCACAATTCACATTTTCGACTTCTTCTACAAAAGCGTCATCCAGATTGACTGTAAACTTGATGGCAATATACTTTGGGTGTATCTCTACCAGGTTTGTTCAAGTGGTCATGCTCCAGTGATATTTGGATTCTTTATAATTTTATTGTTCTTTTTGGGGGGGCAAATCTTAAAAAAGCTGCAAAAGCGCTCACCCAATTGCCTTGATATCACACAGGAACAATCCCAAGACTCTTAGTTCTTAATTTGTTCACCAGGTGTCAATCCAGTTTTTTAGCTCAGCTGAGTTGCTAGTCAGGCTGACCTTTAAGGAAGCTGAGTCGTCCGTCCATTTATCCATCTATTGTTTATAATCTACATTTTCAACTCCAAAACCGTCGGACAGATTCACTTCAAACTTGATGCGGATGTACTGTGGGTGGATCCCTAACAAACTTGTTCAAATGGTCACGGTCCATTAGTTTTTGGATTTTGTATGAATTTTGTAGCTCAGCTGACATGTCAGTAGCTGAGCTTGTCTTATGGTTGGTCGTCGGTCATCCGTTGTCCGTCATCTGTCATCAACAATCAACTTCTTCTCCATAACCATCAGCAAGATTAACTTCAGACTTGATGCCAATGTTCCTTGGGTAGGTCTCTACCAAATTATTCCAAATGGTCACGCTCCAGTTATTTCTGGATTTTTTTTTTCTTTTGTTCTTTTTTTGGGGGGCAAATCTTAAAAAATCTTCTCTGAAACAGTTTACCCAATTGGTTTGATATCACACATGAACACTCCTATGGACTCCTAGTTCTGACTTTGTTCACCAAGTGGCGCTGTAACTTTCTTCTAATTTTCTACGATTTTTAGCTCATCTGACCTGTCAGTAGCTGAGCTTATGTTATGGTCCTTAGTCCGTTGTCCTCCATCATCCGCCTTCAACAATCAACTTCTCCAAAACTGTCAGCCAGATTCACTTCAAACTTGGTGGCAAAGTACCTTTGGTGGACCTCTAGCATATTTTTTCAAGTGGTCAAGGTCCATTGATTTTTGAATTGTTTACTCTCTTTTTTTTAGTTCTTTTTTGGCCTAATCTTAAAGTCTTCTTTGAAGAAACTGCTCACCCAATTACTTAGATATCCCACAGGAACACTCCTTGGGACTCCCTAGTTCTGAATTTGTTCATCAGGTGGCACTGTGGTTTTTTTTCTAATTTTTGTGATTTTTTTGTGTGTAATTGTTATTGTCAACTTCTTCTCCAGAACTGTCTGTCAGATTAAGCTGAAACTTGTTGGATATGTGGAAGGGCAAAACAAAGTTGTTCACTAGGAGGCAGTGCTGCCGATTCCTGATTTTTTTACGATTTTTTCAATTTGGGTACTTGTCGCTAAATGTGCAGGTTCACCTAAGATTGATTACTAAGTCACTGGGCATTCTAATGCTGATTCACGTTTTTGACTTCTTCTCAGAAACCATCATCCAATTTCACTTCAAACTTGGCGGCAATGTACCTTGGGTGGGTTCCTAGCAGATTTGTTCAAATGGACACGCTCTATTGATTTTTTTTTATTTGTTATGAATTTCTTTGTTCTTTATTGGGCCAAATCTTTAAAAATTGGAAAGGTATAGGTACATGTCAGCTGAGCACAGGACTGTCACAGTTCTCTTGTTTGTGTGTTATTGGTATTTTCAACTTCTTGTCCAGAACCGTCACTCAGATTAAACTGAAATGCTGTTGATATGTTCCTTGTGAAAGGGTCAAACAAAGCTGTTCACTAGGTAGCACTGCTTTGGATTCCTGATTTTTAATGTTTTTTTCAATTCGGATGCATATCGGTAAATCCATCTTTCCTAGTTTTTTCCTGAGATATATGTTAACTACAGAATGCACAAATTTTCATCAATGATTTGTTGGTGTGACTTTCAGGAGAGTACCGTGGTATCACAGGTGATCTGCTGCCTTACAGAGAACTGGGTTTCGAGAATGTGGAGGACTTCATGCGAGCTATTCCTGATTGTGTTACATTTGGCCAGTAAGTATGCACAGGGGTCAGACCTGGCAGATATCTATTATAGGGTAATCTCCCTGTAGGTGGCACCACAGGTATCTTCCACCTGGTAACCGCCAGTTCCCAGTAGATACACCTGGAGGAGAAACAAATCCAGTTTTACTCATTGGTCAAAACATGTCATGTGACAGGACTTTGATGCAGGAAGACACCAGGGGGGATACAGGGGTACAGCCTCGTATCTTGCACCTGGATGTACTATATTAGGGTTTAAGCAGTCAACCTTCATTTCATGATAGATCACATATTAACTTCAAACATCTATTAAGTGTTTTTGAGTGGATTTTATGGTAAAATCGTAATCCATCATATATGTTTAATACTCAAATTAAGTCAGTTTTTCACAAAATATATAATTCAGTGTCTATCTAAGTGGCATAGTAAAATTTGGAATCAGTAACATCTTATTTTAATCACAGCAAGACCTGGCAATTTTTTCATCTATTCATAGATGCATATGGGGCCTTTATGAGCCTACCTCTTGGAGTTCTTTTTTTAGCTCAGCTGCTAAGTCAGTGGAGCATTTAGGAGGGTAGGTTATCCGCTGTCCGTCCTCCGTCCATTGCCCATTCACTATTCACACTTTCGACTTCTTCTCAAAACTGTTGGTCAGATCAACTTTAAACTTGGTGAGGATGTGCGTTGGTTGTCTCTACCAAGTTTGGCCAAATGGTCATGCCAAACAATTTTTTTTGTTTTTTATGAATTTTTTGTTCTTTTTTGGGGGCAAACATTAAAAAATCTTCTCCAAAGCTGCTCACCCAATGGCTTTGATATTACACAGGAAAACTCCCAGGGACTCCTAGTTCAGATTAAGCTGAAACTTGGTGGATATATTTCTTGCGAACAGGTCAAACAAAGTTGTTCACCAAGTGGCACTGCTGTGGATTCCTGATTTTTCACAAATTTTTCCAATTTGGGTTTATATCGGTAAATGCACCTTTCCTATTGGTTACTATGTAAGTCAATGGGCATTCTAATTCTAATTTACATTTTAAACTTCCTTCGCCAAAATTGTCATCCAGATTTACTTCAAAATGTGGGGATAATGTACGTTAGGTGGGTCTCTGCCAGGTTTGTTCTAATGCTCCAGTGATTTTTGGATTTTTTATGATTTTTTTTTTGGGGGGGGGGGGGACAAATCTTAAAAAATCTTCTTCTCCAAAACCGATCACCCACTTGCTTTGATATCTAACAGGAACACTCCTGGGGACTCCTTGTTCTTAATTTGTTCACCAGGTGGTGCTGCAATTTTTTCCTACTTCTTTATGATTTTTTGTGTGTTTTCGCTATTTTCGACTTCTTCTGCAGAACCGTTACTCAGATTAAGGTGAAACTTGGTGGATATGTTCCTTGTGGGAGGGTCTAACAAATTTGCTCTGTAGATGGCACTGCTGTGGATTCCTGATTTTTTTAACACTTTTTTCGTTTAGGGTGCTTATCCTTCAATGCAGCTTTCCTATTGATTACTATGTACTAAGTCAATGGGCATTCTAATGATAATTCACATTTTCGACATCTTCTCCAAAACTGTCATCCAGATTGACTTTAAACTTGGTGGCAATATACCTTGAGTGAGTTTGTGCCAGGTTTGTTCAAACGGTCATGCTCCACTGATTTTCAATTATTTTGTAAGGGGGGGGGAGGGGGGGGGCAAAATCTTCAAAAAAAAGTTTTAAGAGGAAAGTTAAATAGGAACATTTCTTGTGATGGTAATAACTTAAATAATTTTGGACAGATTTTGTGTCAAACTTGGTAGGGATGTACCTTTGACAAGTGTCTACCTATTTGGTGTGAGTGGTCATTCTAAAGTGATGTTTGGACCTTGACCTCATTTCCTAGGTCACAGAACAACTGACATGAAAATTATTCACTTTTAAACTTGAGGTCTATTTTGAGTTAGGACTTTGATGTCGCACATGTTAATCATTGTCTATGAAGGTCATGCTCAGACAGTACATAAGTGACCTTGACCTCATTTCTGGGGTCGCAGTGCAACATACATGAATTTTACTCTTTACTATAACTTGAGAACTACTTGAACTGGGACCTTGCACTCTGTGCAAAAAGCTTTTTTCCTTATTGGTCATTTCCCTCAAATTTGAAAAGTCCCAATGATTTAACATGTTACTTGCTAGCATTTTCTATTGGTCCCAGGAATTTTACTGGTAAAAAAACCGACGGACCAGTACATTTCGCATGGACTGACCTTGATTTTGCATATGTTAGTGTTCTTCATAGGAGGTCAGACTTACTCAGTACATGTGTAACCTTGATCGTATCCCAAGTTCACAGAGCCACAAGTGTGATGAATCTCTGGGTCAGCTGAGTATGGGCTGTTTACTTGTTTTTTAGCTCAGCTGACCACAGGTCCCAGAGCTTATATAACCGTTCATGTCTGTCTGTCCATCTGTACACTTTTCCTCTTTAGCACAATACTGTCCACAGTTTTCAAGTTAACCCAATATAACTTTCAGGACATATAGGGTGTATGAAAATCTAGGCCCCTTTTGATATTAGTGGCACCACCGATATTATTATGTAATATGGGGGTCAAAATGTGAAAATCTTGTCAACACAGTAGCATATTTAAATTTTGGCCGATCTTCACCAAATTGTGGGATTGTGGGTGAGGTCAAAGTCTTAGTTGCTAGTGATACTAGTGGCACCACCTATAATTTGAGGGAAATTAGAAGCCAAGATGTGTTTTAAGATATAAAATTCCAACTATGGAAAAGTAATTCAATTAGACTTGCCAAATTTATGGGATATATAGACCATGGCCAAAAGTAGAATGTTATGTAACATCAGTTACCTTGACATATTTTTGTGAGGTGACCATCCCTGCAAAGTTGAAAACATGATTTTTTAATGGCAGGGTGTAGTTTGGACATCAATAGCAAAAAGAATTGATCCTCCAGATCAAAATTACACTTGATTACATAATATACATACATGAAACTACTTGATGACCTACTTATTTGGTCACTTTGACCCATTAGTTATGAAGTTTGGCGCTTGTCCAAGTTTATTGTTTTACATCAATAACTCGAAAAGTTATTACCTGATTTGAACAAACAGACTGTATGTGGAAAGCTGGATGTAGGGTGCATATTTTGAACCGTAAGAAATTTGTAATCCAAGTTGAAGGTCAAGGTCAAGTGGCCAGTTTGAATATAGGGGTCATATCGTGAACGCTCTGCACCCCACAATTTTTTATATAGGCCCACATAACGTTCAGGAGTTATAAAGTGTATGAAATTTTTTTTCGACATTAATGTTGGTGGCCCCTCCTTTAGTATTATATAATATACAGGTCGAAATGTGAAAAACTTGTGACAGCAATACCTTTCAAAGTTTTCAGATCAGCCCAATATAACTTTCAGGACTTATAGGATGTAAAAATCTACGTTCGTTTCAATATTGGTGGCGCTACCTACAATATTATGCAATATAGGGGTCAAATTATGAAAATCTTGTGAACACTCTAGCATCATCAATTAGAGGCAGATCTTCGCCAAATTGGTGAGATTGTGGGGCAGGTCAAAGCCTAAGTTCCTCATGATACTAGTTGCGCCACCTATAATTTGACAGAAATTATGAGCCAAAATGTGTTTTAAGATATAAAATTCCATATCTTGAAAAATAATTGGATTAGATTTGCCAAATTTATACGTTATATAGACAATGTCCAAAGCTAGAATTTTATGTAACATCAGTGACCTTGACCTATTCTTATGAGGTGACCATGCCTGTGAAGTTGAAAGAGGTTATTTTGTAATGACAGGGTGTAGCTTGGACATCAATGGCAATATCAGCACAGCTCTAAGCCTATGGGCCTCTTGTATTACATAACCTGGGTGACCTTGATCATCTGCCCCAAGGTTACTGAGGACATAAAGTGAAGGACTTGCTCACTGTTGTTTTGGCACATGCAACAATATCCATCACAGGAATTGCACAAATAAGTTGTGTTCACATGTGGAGCAAAGTGCCATCTGGTGGACATTTTATACACTAAATGTACATGAGCTTTATATGTTTCAGAAGCCACTTGAGGACTCGCAACTTTGTAATGAAGAGGTGCAATATAGCCACGGTTCTTGCACAAATAAGCTGTGTTTACAAGTGGAGCGAAGTGCCATCTGGTGGACATTTTATACACTAAATGTACATAAGCTTTATATGTTTCAGAAGCCACTTCAGAACTCGCGACTTTGTAATGAAGAGGTGCAATATAGCCACGGTTCCAGCAGAGCATTAGGCCCATAGGCCTCTTGTTTACATGATGTAAGGCCACACCAGTAGAGACTGACATGCATGTTGTGTGTTGCAGCAACAAGGATGGTGAGCCTGTGTATTTACCAGTAGCCGATGCCAAGTCGGCACACATACAGCGTATGGTGAGCGCCCAGAAGGGTAAGAAGGCGAGGCGTGGCAAGCACCTGCAGGTGAGACGCGTTCTGTCATTTTCGGTCCTTGTATTCGGCATTTTGTAGAGTTGGGACACCGGATGACACAACGTGAGGGTGTTCATTTGCAGAATGAAAAATTTCGAAGGGGTTGTTTTAGCAGTTACAATAATTGATTAAGTAAAAAATAAAGTATGCAGATGCCACCCCCTTGTGCTGCCCTCTGTGGTTTTAAGATGGTACAACAGTTTCAGTTAGTTAGAAATAAACAGAGTAAGTTTTGCCCCTGTCCACAAACCAGTAAAAAGTCTTAAATATTTTATACCAAGAGCTTATTGGCACTTAAGCAGTGTTTTATTCAAAATATCCCTATTTGAAAATCATTTTCATTTTGCCTCCTTTGGAACACGCATATTGGGGGAAGCAACAAAAAGGTGTGGGCTCTTTGTGATCTGGAGCACAATTGAAACCACTTAAGCTTTTAATACATTTATTGTTACTTTTCCATTCAGTTAAGTTCCTTAAAAAAATCAGAAAGAGAAAAACAAAATTACAGTCAAGTTGTGCAGGAGCCGTGAAAGGTTACCTTAATGTTTATAGAGTAGAATGTTCAGGAAGACATGATGTGTGTAAAATGTCGTTAAATAGTTGAACATGTAGTATCCCAGGTGGCAGCACTTGCCCTCATCAAGATCAGTGCCATTTACCGCATGCTGCGTTTTTACAGGGAAATTCCAGGCGTCCCGGGAAATCCAAGAAACTGGCCCGTTCACCCCGTGCAAGGTTCAGCTCTAGCTGGCAGAGGAATTCTCCATCGTCATACGGCTCGACATCTCGTCAACAACATGGTCAGGGAAAGCCAACACAAGGCAGGTCATCCTACAGCCATGGGTCGGGTACTCCTGGGCGGTACTCCTCCCTTGAAGTGACGATCAACACAGACAGGGCAGGCCAGGTAACTAGCATTCGGCTACAGAGAAAATATTACAGGCCTCTAGTTACTGATCAGTATTCCTGCTTACGGGGTGTAGCATTGATATCAAATCACCTGTCTTCATATATGCTGAGATAAGGCAACAGATATAGCTCCCAAAATACAGTGTGACCTTATGAGATCTTGTAATGCACTTGTTCACAAATGTTTTGACATTACAGCAACTACATGGCATAGCCACATGCTTTCTTACGGCTACTAAGTTATCTACAGTCCATGCAATAGAAGGTGACATCGCTACAAAAAGTCACTGCTCGTCCCTATGAAACTCAAGTTCATCTGTGACTGAACAGGTTGTTTTGTGATCGAGTGTCCTCTCCTACATTCTTAGGCCACCCCAATTATACCAGAAATGTGGCTTCTGTTGAGGGGAAAATGAAGTGAAATGAAAATACCATACTGCCACATGGAGAGGTAGTCTGTATATAGGGGTGACCTCTCATGGGAGGGAGGGGGGTCCTTGTAAGAGAGAGACCACAGTACTAACGTCCGCTTGCATAGTGTGCAGGTATATACAAGTACCTGTACTGACAGTGTGACATGCCGGAGTAGCTGAGTAGTAAAGTAAAACCAGTCCAAGTGGGCATCTCTCTGCTAAGTTGGTACCTGCCTTGGATGGACATCTTCTCCAGGCCTCCGTCCTATACATGTACGTCCCATGTTAACAGAACTTTGACAAGTGAACACTTTTATCACTGTCATGAGAGTGCCCACTAAAACTCAGTTTTTACAGCAATGAAAAAAAACTTATGTCAAGATCTGAACTTCGTTTGGATCATACTATTTTCTGTAATCCATATTTGTCTTCATTTCCAGCCCATTATGTTGTTGTGATCAAAACTGTTTTCCAGCATCCTGATCTTTCATTTTGCTATGCTGCCATCTGGATTGTGTGAATTCATGAAAAAGCCTGTAGGTGGCAGCACTGATGCTGCTTGCCGGCACATGCACCATCATGTGGCTCGTGTTGGTGCAGATGACACCCTGGGTACTTTGTACGATGCTTTCTTCAGGGAAGTGTTCTTGTCGGGATATTGTTCTTTTGTACGTGTACTTTTATTTCAGATTCTGCAAACAGTGAACCGCTTCCCAAATACAGCATACTGGATGCCTGCTCCTAGTATTCCACTCATTACCCAGTGGCAGATCCCACCACAGGTATACCCAGTGTGTGCCGTCCCTTGCGCCTTTGAAAATAAAACGTAACCCAACTTTGCCTTTACGTTCAGCCTTGTGCAAGCGTGCAGCCGAAATGCATTATTTTATATGTGAATATTAATGCCATGTTCCCTGGCTGATGTAATGCTGGATCTGTCCCTATATTAACAAAGTTTCCGTTTTAAATACAAACAGGAGATGTAGTGACAGAAGGAAAGTATTATTATATATTTTATGTCATTTTCTAGACCACAGGAGGTACACAGTCCGTGGTAGACAGGCAATGTGCCTCCTTCTATTATGATTTGAACGTTGCTTTGATTGACACTCCTGCACGCCCTGCTTTGTACTGCTATTGCAAAGAAAAAACTCTCCATTGCATTTAGTACATTTGTTTATTTGAATCACTTACCCCCACCCCCACCCCCACCCCCACCGGCAATTTAACTTGTACAGACCATGAAGCACACAAAGTTAGTTTTCACCAATTTGAAAAAGGAAATACTATGTGCACCAAATGTGAATCACTATGAGTTGACTTACACCAAACAAGAAGCACTGGGTTAGGATCTCATTCCATATATCATTCACAAGGTACCAAGTTGACCTGTCATGCCATTCATTGGGCACCATGTTAATCTATTTTTCCATTCATCAGGCACCAATTGAACCAGACCAAACATAAATCAGGCACCAGTTTGACTTGTCACACCATTTTCAGGCACCAAGTTAACCCAGTGTACCCTCCATGAGGCACTGGGTCAGTTTCTCGGCATTATGAAGCACCAAATTTGTTGTGCTGAAACTTTGTGTAAACACTGTAACATTTACTGCCAGCCTTTCTGATCGGTTATCGGACAATTCGTCGAAATCAACTTCGCTGTATATTCACTTCGTCAGAGGTTAAAATTGTCGACTGTCTGAATGGCCATCATGACAACATGTCGAAATCAATTTGGCCTTCGGGTCAAACTGGTCGCAATCAACTTCGGCAAAAGTTCATCTTGTCGCGACCAACTTCGACGAAAGTTCATTTGGTTTGACCGAAAAGACAATTGGTTGCGTGTGCGACCATGGGGGCTACAATTTTAATGGGTTGATATCAAACTGTGATTAAAGTTTGCCTGCATACATTATCGGTTTTCCATGTCTTTTTTTTTCTTATTTTTTTTGGGGGGGGGCAGTCTTCTCTCTACCGTCGACCAGTCAGCATGGCTGAAATTGGTGGCAGTTTAGAAATTCTTTTAACCGAACGAGAGTGTAAAAAGTTGGCAGGTTGTGTTCAGTCATATGATCATTATACGGCCACCATCAAAATTCACCGGACCCATTCACCTGGCACCCGTTTCACTACCAATTTTAGAGCGAAATGGCCTCACAATGAAGTTACTTTTTGACCAAACAGCACTTTGATCATTCTGATTTTCGACCGAATTGATTTCACAGATGTTACATTGCGATGAAGATGACTATCGACGAAGTTGTGTAGTGACGAGATTACTTTTCAACCAGACTTAACCTTCGGCAAAGTTGGACTCCGACGATGTTGATTTCGACAAAAAGTCCTAGATTCTTTCTGATCTGTGCCACCAAATTTAGAACTTGATAGCCAATGCTAGAAGCCATCTTTTTTTTAACATTTTTTGGGAGCACATGACATTCCGCCAAAAATCCTTATGCCAGATACACCAGACATGAATGTTAATTTTTTCTTAACTGGTGCCTTGCCATCAAAATTAAAAAGTGCCAAATTGCCATGTCACCACAAAGTCAATTTGCCATGTGTTTTAACTTAGGGGAAAGAACACAGACAAGATTACAATGAAAATAGACTTTGATGTATACAAAGTAGTTTCTTACTGCAGCGATCTTTATTTACAGGTGCTACTGTAATGCATAGGAAATAAGTTTGCTTTGAATATCTGTTCATTTTAATTTACTTTTCTGTCTTATTGAGTTTAAGCAGCGTGAGTGTGAGAGGTTTCTGAAGTGGTCCGCTGTACAAGGGTTTAGCTATTAGGTTGCGATTTTAGGTGTGCTCGTTATTTTCCAAGCGATTGTAAGGGATTAGTAACCGTTGATGTCATTGGCATTGTTCATAGTTAACAATACTAAGTCTCTTTCCTCTTCTGTTAGTGTAAAGCATGAAAAACTCTTTGGTGTCCCCTTATTTTTCTTCATAACAGTCTGAACTTTTCATTGGTGTCATGAAGTTAACAAAAAATGAGAAATTCTAAGATTTATGTTGTTCATAAGTGCAGACATTTTCGCTGGGGACTCCCTCCCTCCCGCCAAACGGTGTACACTGAGAAAACAAACCTTTTTAATCAATGTCTTAGTTGATTTGGCTTTTGGAACATTACCTGTTGTCAAGTGATAGGAGCCTTATAAATCATTAATCATAAGACTAACATGACAACTATTTTACACATGAATATTATTCTCTCGATCGATCAACTACACCATTTATGAATGGGTGGAAATAGTTCTGACATAGGGTGTTCTTCGGTCATATTCTCTGCAATAATACGCTTTAATTTTTTTAATGAGGATCAAAGAAATACCAAAAAGTAAGACAAATTCTTGTCCTCGTTTATAGGCAAAATTCCATACTTTCATGAACCTTACACAAATGGTGAAAACAGAAAGAAAATAAGAGACGTGCTCTGCCTCACTCATTTTCTCTGCCAGTCTCTCCTCCATTTAATACTGAATAAACTCTGGAGCATTGAAAAAAAAATGTCGAAGCTAGATAAAATCAGTATTCATTTAAAGTTGATAAATGTGCACTGATTACTGACATTTTGCCCAAATGAACTTGCTTGAAGTCTTTCTTGTTGAGAAGATTAACCCTTAAAGCGCTGATTTAAGACTGAGTCAACAACTATTCTCGGGACAACTTAGCACGCAATGCGTGTAAAGTGTCCCAAGGAAAGCTGCTGATGAAGACTACTTTTTGCTTTAGACTAGGCTCACCGGTATTTGAATGAAAGGTATCGTCCGAAGGAATTAGAATTTTTTAACCATTGTACGTTTAACAGTTGTAAACAAGAAAATGACTATAGCCGTGATTAGCACTTTAAGGGTTAATTTGCTCCTGCACACAGTTTGTATAAGTCAATTTCAGGGCAAGTCAAAGTTGGTGAGCGTTAACTTATCATGATAGGACCAACTGAACTGGTCGTATATCAACTTTAAATGAATTTTAATTTTATTTCATTTTCTTATTTTTTCAGTGCCTCAAATTTTTTTTTCTGCATGAGGGGTCTCTGATATGTGGTAAAATTGTGAGAGTAGGGAGATGGTGTGGTCAGTCTGTGATTACAAGGGATCAGCGAGTGATTCTAAGGTATTAGAATCGACCTTTGATTGTTCATGATGAACAATACTGAACTTGCTTGACTGCATATCATTGCAAGACATCAAAAGACTCTTTGATCTCAAGTGGTTGTAAGGGATTAGGGATAATCTTTTATCTTGTTTAATTTCATTGTTGAAGATAAACCACACAGAATCTGTTTCTACTGATGTAAGACATCAAAATAGCATTTGATCTCATTAAACTTTACAATTTTTCATTGGTGCCATTATTAAAAATTAAAAATTAAAACCAAAAATGGCAGGAAAAATATAAATGTTAACATAATAAAGATATTAATACAGTTACCCTGTGTATGTTATCACTATTGTATTATTATTATTATTATTATTGTTGTTGTTGTTGTTGTTGTTGTTGTTGTTGTTATCATTATTATTATTATTATTATTATTATTATTATTATTATTATTATTATTATTATTATTATTGAACCCCCAGTGATGGGGAAGTAAAGATAAAAATACATCAAAATATAAACAAAATGAATACCGCATATACACAAAGTAAGTCACATTCATCACATATACAAAAATAAATAAAAAACTATTTTACTTTACTATAAACTTTGTTGTGTTCACTACACAGTGAACTTATGGGATCATCTTGCATTTGACCACCGTAAAATTCTGCAAATTGTCCCAGAGAGAGATTAGAGTTACATTCAGTTTGTAGTCAGCTGTTAATTACATTCCAGAAATAACCAACTTTACGCTGATGGCAATAAGTATTCAACATATCACAGTCACAAGACACCTCGGAATTAACATTTCTTCAAAGTTTTCTGAAACATTTTTTAATATATTTCCACATATTAATATACTCCAGACCTGGGCCTGCCGTTTGTATTCCAGAGGTGGCACCAAAACCTTTTCTTGTCTCTTAAGATAGCAAGCTCAGGGGACCAAAATGACTTTGGTCTATAACACCTAGTGGGTATACCACCAGCATCTGTGGTAGCATCATGTGTGGCAGAATTAATTTTATAAAATTGAGTGTCAACAGAATCTTGGATACTAAATTTGTCAATAGGATCACTGATATGTAAACATGGTATAGACCAAAGTTTCTGTTCTAAAATAGATTGATACAGTTTGTTACTCTATTTGTTATTGCACCTGGGGCAGGCATGGACCATAGGTGTCTGTGTCCGTGTCGGTCTCTGTTTAGTTTCAATGTCAGTTGAACAAGAAACCATTGGCTTAGGTAACTGAAAGGTTAATTTAACAGGTAAATGGTCACTTAGGTTAACCTGATCAAGACGAACAATTTGACAAGCAATGACAGAACGTAGATCGTGACTACTGAACGCTATGTGGTCAATCCATGTAAAAGCATTATTGTCATAGCAGAAGTAAGTATAGTCAACAGGCTGTTTTTCTACGAAAAACTAAGATAATAAGGTCATTCTCAACTAAAAAGTCAAAAACTATGGGACTTTGTAATAGGTGGCCATGTCCACTTTAAATAATATTATGTGGTTGTGATGCTATATTATAAAATCATTCCCGATCTTGTCTATTCATTTACTCTACAAACGGTATTATATGGTTGTCCTGAATGTTCTCTCAATGAAACTACATTGAAAACTCATTATAATGACACCATCAGTTCCCTCAGAAATGTGTGAGATAACTAATTATATGTAAAATAAATGAATCAAACAACAGATAAAGTGAACTTTTGCCTTTCAAAACTTGTGTCATTATAATGAATATGTCGGATATCTGAGTATCATTATAATGAGGGGTTTTTTTCACTGCATATAAAAAGAAAATAAATATGTGAAACTTTTAAAAATGAAAATGAAAATACTGTAATTGTGAATTTTTTCAGCAGTACATGAATTTATCTGTAAAACTGATCATTTCAACCCAGAGGCAGTGGTTACAATATCAGATAAAATTGTGTATGATTCACATTCCAGGACTGGTATGGCTGGTTTGTATGATGTATTTCTAGATGAAAGTCTTGTATGAACTCCCATCAGAACAATTTGTCGACATTACGTCGACATTTGACAGTATGTCCAATCATGCCATCCAATCAATCTTTTGTCCTTTCAACATTAAATTGTGTCAGCAATTAGGGATGGTTCAACATTTTAATTATTTTTGAATTAGTACTTTCAGTATGCAAGGTGTGGGGGTGGGGGGTAAACGGACCTGTACACTTCTGCAGATAATGGAAAGTGATTGTCATTTGTAAACCAAAATCAAATTTTGTGGTATTTTGGTATTATTTCTTGGAAGATCATCGTTTTTAGTACGAAGCTGGGGGGATGGAGAGGGTCATGAAATTTAGTACCCTAAGTACTAATTCAATAATGTTGAACCATCCTGTAGTTGTTTTGGCGCTCAATCACAGACCTGTTCTTAACATTTTAACTCCCCCAGATAAAGGTATACATACCTAATGCATATGACACCTCCTTGTCTGCAACCTCACCCTGTGATATAAATGTGTGCTTTATCTATTGTGAGAACCTCTTTAACTGCCAGTTCACTTGCTTTTATGATGGTTGGGCCTTCGTCAAGAGCCTCATGTCTAATCGGAAGACTCTGAAGTGTATTGAGAGACCGATTTATTAAACTTCAAGATGCATCTTCTTTTGTGACCTCTGTGAGGTCCTTGTAAATATTCATTACCCGTAACCACCTCCATGAGGTCAGTGAAATATTTACACTGAACATCATTTACGTATTTTCCCTTGAAAAATATCCAACAGCTGAAACCAGTTCCGAATAAATTACGCCCGACAGCCTGGACAACCAGGGTTGGTGGAACTTTTGTCGCAATATGGTCTGCATATAAAAATGTATGGTTTAAAGCTCAAGTCTATCATTTAGCCCATTTCACAGTTTCCAGGTAAGATATGGGGTCCAAGAAAAACTCTTTGAAAGAAAGGTGGCTGTGAAAAAGAAAGAAAGAAAGAAAGAAAGAAAGAAAGAAAGAAAGAAAGAAAGAAAGAAAGAAAGAAAGAAAGAAAGAAAGAAAGAAAGAAAGAAAGAAAGAAAGAAAGAAAGAAAGAAAGAAAGAAAGAAAGAAAGAAAGAAAGAATTTTTAGTGAAACAAAATGTTGATGGTGACTTAGTGACATAATATGGCACTTTTGCTATCAGTTCGAAATGGAAAGTGACAATTTTAGTCTACAGAGAATTGGGAAAATGTAGGGAATGGGATTTGTATTTTTAGAGAAATGACAAAATGGTAGCTTGATAACACCAATTTGACAAAGATGTATCTCAGCAAATTTAAGATTCTCCCAGCTTGAATTTCACTAAATGTAGCAGTGGTAGTTGATTTGTTCATTGAGAAGTGCCATCAAATAAATACAATTTTTGACAAAGTTGATTTCAATGCAATGTGCCAAATTTGGGACAGAGGCTCATATCGTGGGATAAATCACAATGAACTTTCAATCTTGGGTGCAGTAACTATTTGCTTTTACTCATATATCAATGTGCTTCAGGACTCATACGGTAATTAAACAAAAGACAATCAAATATAATGTGATATGAACAGTAGACAAGTAAGCTCTATTTCCCTGATAAAAGGCATCAATAAACTGAAGCATTTCTGATAAGTGCTTAAGTTGTTTTGGTGGGGCATGTTGTTTTCTTTATTTTTAGCTCAGCGGCCTCGTCAGTCAGCTAAGCTCATTTCCTGGTCATCTTTCTGAGTCGGTCCACATTTCACATTGTCAACTTCCCCAAAACCATTATCCAGATCCACTTCAGACTAAGTGGGGAACTACTTTGGATAGGTCTTTACCAAGTTTGTTCAAGCTCCAGTGATTTTTGTATTTGTTATGATTTTTTTTTCTTTTTATTATTATTATTATTATTATTATTATTATTATTATTATTATTGATTTAAAAAAATGCCTCTGACAAACTGTCTGCCCAATTACTTTCAAATTGCATATTAATTCTTCCAAACTACAATTTGTTCAACAGGTGGCACTTTTTTTTTTTTTTAATTTTTTTCACACATTTTTGTGTGTTTACATAATTTTAGACTTCTCCAAAACCATCACTGAAGTTGTTCAGAAACTTGGTGTAAAGGAAGTGTTCACTAGGTGGTGATACTCTGGATTCCTGGTTTTTAACAGATTTTTCAATTCGGGTACTGATCAGTTAATGATTGCGTTCCCATTGACTGCTATGTAAATCAATGAAAATTGCAAATGGTATTCACATATTCAATTTCTTCTCCAGAACTGTTTTCCTGATTCACTTCAAGCTTAGTAGGGATGTACCTTAGGTGGGTCTCTACCACTTTTACACAAATGGTCACATTCTAATAAAGTTTAGATTTGTTACAAATTTGTTTGTTTTTAAAATTTTTTATTGGGGGGGGGGGAAATTAAAAAAAAAATTAGTTTTCTCCAAAACCACCTCCAATTGCTTCATAAGGATACCTCTGGGGATCCCCTAACCTTGATTGCAGAACAAATGGTGCTGTGAATTTTTTCTTTTTTTTTTTTTTTTTTTATGAATATTTGTGTGTTTTTGCAATTTTCTACTTTATCTCCAAAAGTATCGCTCAGATAGCTCTAAAACTTGGTGGAACTGTAGCTTGTGGGAGGGTTAAACAAAAATATATACCAGAAGGTGATACTTGATTCCTGATTTCTAACATTTTTTTTTTTTTTTCATTCAATTTGGGTGAATGTCAGTTAATGCGTACATTCCTGTTGATTGCTATGTAAGTCAATGGGGATTGCAATTGTAATTCACTTTTTCAACCTCTTCTCCAAAACTGTTAGCCAGCTTCACTTCAACTTAGTAGGGATAAACCGAGGTGGGTCTCTACTAAATTTCTTCAAATTTTCATACTCCAGGTTTTTTTGTTTTTTTGTTTGTTTGTTTGTTTGTTTGTTTTTTTTTTTTTTTTTTTTTGGTAAAATCTTCTCTCCCAAACTGCCTGGTCAATGGCTTGGAAATTGCATAGGGACACTTCTCAGAACCCCTGGACCTTAATTTTAATTTGTTCAACAGTTGCCTGTGCAGTTCTTTCCATTTCTTGCAAATTTTCTGCATTTTGTCTTCTCTCAATTCTCTCAAACTGTATGTTAGATCCTCTTCAAATATGTTGGGTATGTACCTGGACTTGATCTCCAGCAGATTTGTTCACTACATAGTGGTGCTGTCATTTTCTGATTTTTAACAAATTTTTCAAAATCAGGGAAAATATGTAAGCTGATATGTGCATGTTGGCAACAGTGATGATGGCCTTGAAATTGACCTTGTTATCATTGTGAAGTTCACAGGACCACTTTAGTTTTCTTGTAAGGTCAGCTGAGTGCAGGACTTTCACATTTTTTTTCTTTTACATATATTCTTCAATTTCTTGTATGTTTAAAAGTATCAAGTCTTTAAAACTGTTTGCATTTTATTATTAAGTCAGCTTTCCGACAATTTTATTTCAATAGCTGTGTGGTGTGTGGGCATTTTGGCCATCATTCAGATGTTGGTGTAAAATCAATGAGCCAAATGTCAACAGATCAAACAAACTTTGAATGCAGCATTCGGCATTGAAGTTATAATAACAGACAGAGATTATCGTTTTGCATTGACGTTATAATAACAGACAGAGATTATTGTTTTGCATTGAAGTTATAATAACAGACAGAGATTATCGTTTTGCATTGAAGTTATAATAACAGACAGAGATTATCATTTTGCATTGAAGTTATAATAACAGACAGAGATTATCGTTTTGCATTGAAGTTATAATAACAGACAGAGATTATCGTTTTGCATTGAAGTTGTAATAACAGACAGAGATTAACATTTTGCATTGAAGTTGTAATAACAAACAAGGATTTTGCTGTGTGATCTTCCTTTGTACCCCCATAAGAAGGTAATTAGGAACATCTATCAAGAAAGAAAAAATAAATTCAAAAGTTAAAGCTTTATATTTTTGCAACATTTTGAAGGACAAAGCCACATTTTAAAAACACAGCAATAACAATATTTTTTTTTTTTAATCTGTTTTTTAGTCTTCTTGGCGTTGGGGATCAGCCACACCACCAGTGTGGTAATGCTGATGGTGTGGTTGATTCCCTGAAATATTTAATGTTCCATGAGAATTTTAATAAGCCGTGGTCCTATGAGCACACGCTGGCAACCTTGTTAACAAGGGCCTTTTAGCTCAAAACTTGGTGCGTGTTTTATATTTTTGGCCCCTATAGTGTATTAATGTATGTCTTTTTTTTTTTTTTGCTCTGCCCATGTATATACTTTATGTTTGCATCTCCGCAGAGCTGGGGATTTTTAACAAATAAATATTATTATGGTTGGCAGTCTCGTCATACATCATCTGGGGAGTGGGGCCGGGCCGTGCAGCGCGGCTGCCCGGCGGGTCATGGGCTGGCCTGGTGCTGGCGCGTGGCCCGTCGGGTGTTGTGGCGCAGTCGGGCCCGGTCCATATGCTCCCTGCTCATGCTGAGGGGAGCTGTAGGCAACATAGTTTATGTAGTGTTTGCCTGAAGTATTTTTAAATTGGTGAAATTATAATTATGTTGGTTTGTACATCTGTCTTATTATTTCTGTACATTTTTGGTCATTGTGACATGTCATATTATTTTGATGTATCGTTCATATGTATTTTACTTTCTCCTTTTGCGGAGGTTCAATAAATTATTATTATTAATTATTATTAAACATATTTATTTCAACTGGATCACCCTATAGTGCATCGACATGTCACTTATCAGGGGGTTCTCCAGACCATGGCACTAGTGACACACAAAATGTATATTACAAAACACATAGGACAGAACAAGAGCAAAGTCACCCAATTAACAGAGAAGCTGTGCACATGTTGCAGACTTGTACCCCGCACACAGGAATCAAAATAAAAATAAAAATGTCACCAAGATACAAAAAACAAAGAAAGATAGTTCACTGCAGGTAGAATGTACATGTACATATATATGTCCCCATTCACAATAATACGGATAAGGGGTTGGAAATTTCATAAAGGACACTTAAGAAATAAGTTTCTGTAAATCAGCGACTAACTCAATTGACATGACTGCTTATACATAACAGGACTGAAATATGAAGAGTCTTGTATGTACGATGTATCTGTGGAAAGCATCACAAATTTGTATGTTAAAGGGAATGGACAATTCGTCACTACCAAAGAGAAAAATATGAGCTAGTTTGTTACCCGCTGTGTATATAATCAGATTTGGGTGTATGCCAGGAGCAATAATAGGGATGATGGAGTTGAGAGAGAAGTTTCGGCCGAGAAGTTTAATTCTATAAGTTCAATACTTTGGACAAGAGAACAGAAAAATGTTGCAGATCTTCAGTGGGATAGGGGCAGGGTACGATCCAATAGGCAGTGAATGTTTATAGTTAATAATGGTTACTGCAGACCAGCGATTATTTACTTGTAGTTTTACATTGACGGTACATGTTGTCCTATAAGCATGTTAAAAAGCCAGGGAAAACAGGCCAAATGAAGTTTGCATAAGGTCACTGTTCCCTGTGTGTCTTTTGTTGCCAGACGCATGTAGGGCCCTGAATATGTCAGAAGTTCTGATGATGTTTTCCCTCAGAATGGAATAAATTTGAGACAACATAGATCCAAGAAAACAAGAAAATAGTTGCCAGTTTCAACAGTGGCTCATATTAGAGTAGTTCTGCTTTCTCGCCTTTGTCTATAATTGTATAGTTTTGTGTTGGCTGGGACTGGTGTTATACAAATTTCCAATGTCATAATGCTGACATGACTTGTATTAACTCATTCCATACCAGTCCCTGATTTTTGCATATATTTACCTAGATTTAAGGCGAACATTGCATATTTAAATTCTTCATGAAAAGAGCTTTCATTCAAGTACCAACATGCCTATAGTCTTAAGTCAGTGGTTCTGGCTGGCATAATGTGACAAATGGTACAATCCCTAACATCAGATACACCCAAAGATAATATGACAAATGGTACAACTCTTAACATCAGATACACCCAAAGATAATGTGACACATGGTACAATCCCTACCATCGGATACACCCAAAGATAATGTGACAAATGGTACAATCCCTAACATCGGATACACCCAAAGATAATGTGACAAATGGTACAATCCCTAACATCAGATGCATCCAAAGTTCTACTAAAATTTATCTGGTTTGTTGGAGAAGTAAAATTAATCTTTACCCTAATCTGCTTTTTAAGAAATTGATTTTCTAAGAAGAGGGTGGGTAAAGGGTTTCCCGTACTGGCGTACGGGGCTCTTTATTTACTGTACTGGCGTACTGGAAGCCCTCTTATTTTACGTACATGTACTTCATACTATCCAAAATTTTGAAAGATTTTTATTTCCCGTACTACGTACTCTAGAAAAATAATCACCTGTACCAGCGTACTGAAACCCCCCCCCTTACCCCCCTTCCAAGAAGGGTCGGTGTCACTGAGACTCGTCTTCCCCAAGAACACATCTGAGCTGTGAACCAAATTAATTTATGATATGATTGATTTATAATAAAAGTTAAGCGTGCACAAATATTTGAGATTTATTCCAGGCTTTGTACATAGTTTATGATTATTATAAACATATTTATTTCACCTTGATTGCCTTGGTAGCACAAAATTACTAATCAGGAGGTTTGCCAGACATGCAACACAATCACATGGTCTGTGTACAAGACGTACAGGACAAGTATGATGGAAAGAAACCTGATCAAATTTTTGTTTGTCTTTTACTCCACGTCTGGAGACCCCCACAATGAGCCACTCAGTGGCTACTGGCAGTCCAGTTTTTTAAATAAATATGTTTACAATAGGATACAAAGGTGTTTCATCTTGCATTGCATGGTTTGTCAAATTAATGTCCACTTTTCAGTTTAGAGTTCTGTATTATTCAACACAAAATTTGTTCTAAGTTACCATCTCCAACTTGCCTTCAATTTAACCTTCAGCACTCAGAATTTTCTTCAACAACACAGACATTCTTTCACGTATAAAGTATTCTTGTGGACTTGTTGAATACAGCCGGGTACATTTGCAGAATCTTATTGTGTGGCTGTGTCAGAGATTGTCAATGCAGATGCTAAACATGTTTTTCTGCACAAAGTCTCTCTTGTTGAAGCTGTGGTTGTGTCAATGATGAGAGTTGTGAGTGCATAAGCTAGGAAGCCAGGTATACAGGTGTACAATTAGAATCTAGGACTTTTCATCGAAATCAACATCGTCGGAGGCCAACTTTGCCGAAGGTTAAATCTGGTTGAAAAGTAATTTCATCACTACACAACTTCGTCGACAGTCATCTTCATCGCAATGTAATATCGGCGAAATCAACTCGGTCGAAAATCAGAATGATTAAAGTGCTGTTTGGTCGAAAAGTAACTTCATTGTGAGGCCATTTCGCTCAAATATTGGTATTGAAACGGGTGCCAGGTGAATGGGACCGGTGAATGTTGATGGTGGCCGTATAATGATCATGTGACTGAACACAACCTGCCAACTTTTTACACTCTCGTTCGGTTAAAAAATATCTAAACTGCCACCCAATTCAGCCATGCTGACAGGTCGATGGTAGAGAGCAGACTGAAAAACCCGAAAAAAAAAGAAAAAAAGAAGAAAAAAAAAAAGACATAGAAAACAGATAATGTATGCAGGCAAACTTTATTCACAGTTTGATATCAACCCATTAAAATTGTAGCCCCCATGGTCGCACACGCGACCAATTGTCTTTTCGGTCAAACCGAATGAACTTTTGCCGAAGTTGATCGCGACCAGTTTGACCAGACGGCCAAATTGATTTCGACATATTGTCATCATGGCCATTCAGACAGTCGACAATTTTAACCTCCGACGAAGTGAATATACGGCGAAGTTGATTTCGACGAATTGTCCGATAACCGTACAATTATAGAGTTTGATTCACATGATACTTCAACCTGTGATATATATATATATATATATATATATATATATATATATATATATATATATATATATATATATATATATATACCTTCAAGAAATTTTTACCGACATGATAGGTAGGTTTGGTTCACTTAATCTTCTATTTCTGATGGGTTTGAAAACTGTTTGTATGATGGACTTTATGATGCATGGCGACTGGTAACGTTGATGCTGATGTTGGTTTCACCTTGTAAGTCTTATAGTTTACTTATAAATATGTACAATCCTTGTTTTGTTGTGTGTATATTATAAATATTTCTCTGTGTGTTTCTCCATGTCCAGAGAGCCATAGTAGTAATAAAATTTATTTCTTTAAAGAGGATTAGGCAATAGCCATTGGCTAATACAGGGCCCTTTCCTCAAGTACATACAATACCATCATGTTGGTACTTTGTACTATTTGGTAAACCAGGAAAAATAAGTATGCTGAAATTATTATAGGTATTATGCTCAGTATTTCTTTTAGTTTTCTCTGACTTCAGGGGTAAGATAAAATAGACCTTTACCCTTAAAAAAATTAAGTCAGCTCGAACACCTATCCTGGTCATGGATTAAGGGTTAAGTTCCCAATCCATGCCAAGGAAAGCTGTTGACCTGGGTCATGTTACCTTCATAGGCCTCATCAACAATTCTCATTCAAATCGTTTTTCAATACTGCCGAAATAAATCAAAAACATTGAAGCAGACAACATTTGACCATCAGCTGTTTTTAGCCAGTTTAATAGGAAAGGTGTTAGGAGAGACAAGACTTATATTTTGTGATAGAGTTACAGAATTTTTTTTTTTTTTTTTTTTTTTGTGGTGGTGGGGGGGGGGGGTAGTGGAGGATATGATATGAGCCAAGAAATTCTCAAGTTGCCTTTCTATGACCGTAACTGTCCGTTGTTGTTCAAAGCAGAGATCAGAGGTATTCTGTTCCTGGCCAGTCACACTACAAAGGGCATCAGGCCTCAGTGGTCACACATCACAGGTTGTGGGGTGAGCTGCTGGTGGCAAACTGCCTGCCCCTATCCCATTGATGGGATTAACACCTCAACTCTCATCCCAGGGTGGGCTCAACACCCCGGCCCATTGTTGGTTTAAGTACTGTGCAAACAGTGTTTGATTTGAAGATGATATTGTTTGGTATCATGCAAACTATGTTTGTCATTTTTGGATTTGCAACATAAACACTGTTTGATGCCCATGAGTTTTTACAACTGTGACTAAGAACCAATCAGATCTGGGCATCTGATGTGTTTGACCAATCAGGTAGACCACTTTGAACTCCGCTTGCTAATCTGCTCACGTTCAGCAATAAAAAGAGCGAGTCGATCTGAGCAGATCAGAGCAACTCTGAGCAATCAAGTTGAACTTTTCTGAGAATTTTTGAAGCAGACAACATGGAGAGCAGACAGCAGACAACTACAGACTTGTCCGTAGGGAGCAGTCGTTATTCAACAGAGGGGAGCAGCTACTCCACAGACAGCGAGGACCTGTGCATTGTGGTGAGTACAACTCTGGTTATTTCATGCAGACACAGACATCAAAATACATTCACTGTGGAAGGTGCAGACAAATGGAACTAGCCACCTGGGCAAAAAATTAGCTTCAACATATTGCTAAACATGGCGGGAAAGGATTCATGGTGAAAAGTGTACTTATTTGTTGAAAGTTTTAGTGCAGGCACCTGAACTCTGTGAGCCAGATTGGTTGATAACTTGATCATATCAGCAAAACAGTTGCAAGTGAGTCCAATCAGCATTGAGAAAAATGTTGTAAAAATGTACACTGTTTTGATTGTTATATGTGTCCCATGGAACACATTAAGATGAATTTTCATGAGATTGTGTTTCGTTTGGACAGTAAAGGCAGGCTAGTGATAACATTTACATTTTACTAGGATTTATCTTGCCCCTAATACAGACTGTAGGCCTGGAGCTTACATGCTGAAAGGTTACAAACTAGCAGTCCATTAAAGAAGCCAGTTGTTTTTTTCAGGTTTTTTTTTTTATTTGCATTTTTTTTCCTGTTTTTTTTTTTTTTTTTTTCTTTTCTTGGGGGGGGGGGGTGCTTAGCAGAGAATAATTGTCATGACATCAAATTCAGTAAAGTCTCTATTCAGAAGTATGGTAGTCCTGGTCTAGGTACATAACTGGTAATGGGAAACAAGTGGTCTCTCTATGGAGGTGAAATACTGAGAAACTTAGACCTGATAAATGTGGTCCTCAAAGGCAGGGGGTCTCGCTTCGGAGTGGTTTTCAAAGGAGGGACTGCCATATAATGAAGCTTAATTTCCTTTTTTGCGAAATATTTAATGATTTTATACAGTTTGGCAGACGAGTTCATTTTATGCACTTGGGACCCCCATCACAGAGCCTGGTTGCTCAAGGTTAAACTTGAAGACCCATAAAACAGTTATTCATAGCACATGTGGATAAATAGGGAATTCTTTCTTTCAGGTGTCATCATTTAGACTAACTTACATACCTATGCAGTCAGCTAGAAACATGCCTGTATCCCAATAATGCTCCATCTACCCTTAAAAAGTTTGTCTGTTGTTTTTTGTTTGTTAAATGTGTAAAACATCATTCAATTACAAAAAAAAAAAAAATCTCTTGCAGAGACTAGAATACAAGTCATATGTATTGACCGGCATTTGAATTCCGGTTTTGTTTTGTTTTTTCTAAGTGCCTGCTTTTACTTAGGGTGAATATAACATAGTGGTAGAAAAATTGCCAATGTGTCTCTTTTTTTTTTTTTTTGTATACAATGCATACGTTGTTAGTTTTGTTAATATAACATTGATAACTTTTTTTCCATTTTGGAGCTCAAAAAGTAGCATTTGAAATTGGAATATTACTGAACTGGCTACCTGAGTTATACTCTTGTCTTTGCATAGCTGTCAATTTTGTTAGATTCCTGCATCTAGTTTTGAGTGAGGCTTTCTCAAAATTACCAAGTCTTGTAAAAATTTGTTTCTGAGATATTCACTGCCAAAGATAACCAAGGAGATTTGCTGACTATATTTGCACACAAATGACATCTGCTTAGGCCATTAAGAACGATGACTAAATCCTAATCCCTGAAACTCTGTCATAACTTTGACCTACACACTTACAAACAATATAGTGGTTCTAATCAGTCACCTGTGAAATAATCTGCTCACCTCTAAAAACACACACAGTGAGGCTTTGACTGTGAATGGTTATCTAGACATGACCATATGTAATGGCCAATTAACTGATTGACTATAAAGCTTTTTCTGACAGAGGGACGCTTTTTTCATCTTAAAGTTTTGCATAGAAGTAAACATGTTTCAGTGAAACTATTTGGCATGGATAAAGATTAGCACTTCAAGAAACAAAAAGTGTACAAACATGGCAACAAAAGAGAGCAAGATCATCACAAGTGTAATGATGTTCATGTGAAAATAATTGTAAATCTGAATGTAAGTTAAATCGGAGATTGACAAATATGACCTGAATATCGTATCTATTTAATAAGGATTAGGCAATAGCCATTGGCCATTTCTGCAGAACACTCAATACCGTTGACTAGAATGACACATACAAACTCAACAATGGAGAAAGAAAAAAAGATGATAATTAATTATATTCTATAGGTGATATTTGCATGTGACAGGAAATAGAAAATAACAAAATTATAAAAGTGAAGTGTCTGTGTATATATACTTGTAAAATGCCTGTTTTGCAACTGTATAATATGTATAATAACATGTATTAGATTATGTAGTTGCAAAACAGTCCTGTGTGTATTGTACATATTTCTCAGTGTGTTTCTCTGTGCCTGGAGATCCACCATGTTAGTACTTTTTGCTGTTTGGTAATCCTGGAAAAATAAACATGTTTAGATTAAAATTCACAGGCAGCACTTTACAAGTAGTGAAATTGTAACGAGAGATCTAGGTCTCTTTAACATGTAAATTTTTTCAAACTAGGAAAATTTTGAGGTTAGAAATTTTTAGATTTCTTTTTATCATTTCACTGTGACACTAGTTCAATGGTAAATAACTTGGTGATGAATGGACCATGTTTACACATAAATCCTGCCATTAAGCAGCTAGGATCTAGAACAAATTTTTAATATGTATATGAATAATTGATACTTCTTGGCAAACGCAGATATTATGTTTTCTCACTATCCTTCCTTCCCTCCCTTCCTCCCACCATCCCTCCCTTATTATCCTATATTTTTTTCTCAGAGATCGTTTTTGGCTAAAAAGACAAGTTGTAGAAATGTATGCACCCGCAGGAAATTCCTGTTTCATTTTGAATATCAATGTAGTAAAGACAGAGCTGTTAATCTAACTTCAGTTCACAGGTCTATGCTATAGGGGTATTCAAGGAAAAGATAATCGTACAATTTTGGTCCTGCTTATTGGGCACACTCTGAAAAAAATTAATGTTGAATATCTTCAAAAGCTTTGTAAATATTGAAAGCGTTTGTAGAAGTGTCAATACAACTTTAATTTGTATATTGTTTTATAGGTACATCAAGCAAGATGAAAATGAAAGTTTTAAAATTTCAATTTATGCTAATTAAACATGCTTTTGGACTTAAAGTATCTTCAAAGGCATTCTGCATGGAGGTGTCAATCCAAGTTCGCATTGTTGGTTTGTGATACAGGCACATTCAATGGAATGAAGTGAAAGTTGATAAATTTTTGCTAATTTAACCATGGAGGTATTGTATAATACTTCCATGTTTAAACTTTATGTCAGGAAGGTCAAAATTAGGTACACGCAGCACAGCAGCTCAGACCCCCTTTCACTATAACCATCCAATTATCTACCTACCTTCTTACCTCCAAAGCTGGAGATTTCTATTTGAATTTTCTCAGTTTCTACAAACCACTATGAAAGGCATTTTCAGTTGGAACAAGATGACTGTTTATGGCTTTTCACTCTTTTATTTCTGACTATAAATATGTGCAAGTAAATGCTAGTGTTGATCCCTGATGTCCTGGCTGAAGTATTTTAGAAAGAAGAATCTATAATAAAAAAGAAATGTTTAGAAGGTCTTCTTACGGAGGTGAACACAGTTAAAAGTGTGCCTAACAAGAAATGCCCTTGCTCCGATGGCCTATACTGATTGGATTTTATAAAAATTTCTGGAACTATATTAAAGCTTATTTCATGAATGCAATGAGCAAAGTTTTATATATGGTGAATTATCAATACATGTACTGCAAAAGCATGGTATATCGACACTCCTTCCTAAAAACAAAGATCCTTTATATCTGAAAAAAAAAAAAATCGCAGGCCCTTTGAATATTAGATGTAGATTATAAAAAAAAATAGCTAAGTCTGTTGTAAATAGGATTAAAGAAATACTGTTGACTATTGTTCACTTAGACCAGAATGGTTTCCTAACATAGAAAAGGGTATAAGGAGAATATTGGATTTAATGCAATATACAGAAGACAATGACATTTCAGCTCTTTTAATAGCTGTGGACTTTAAGAAAGCATTTGACTGTTCAGAATGGGAATTTTTATACAAATGTATTAATGCTGCAAACTTTGGTACAAATATGCAAAGATTGATACATATTCTGAATAACAACATTACTAACAGTGTCATTAATAATGGAAAGGAGTCTAGACTTAGATGAGAATGGGTATACTTTTTGAATTAATAAATGAAAAAGTTCAGAAAGTTTCTAAATATGCATGTATAGAAAACTATTGGATTTGCATACAGAATTTTCTGGACAAGTTTTTTACAAAACGGGAAGCAAAATTACACTTTACACATTTGGAAGATGATAGTTGGGAGTTAATTGTCTTGATGCAAACTCCGACATTTTGTTTGTCCAAGAATTCTTTCTTTCTTTCCAACAAAATTTTGTCTGGAGACAATTGTTCCTAAAACCACATAGCTTGGTAAGGTGACTGACCTACCAGTGAAATTGTGCATATTGCTTGGATATGTCAAGATGTTCAAAATCGTGCAAATTGGGGGGGGGGGGGGAAATAAAATTAGACACAATTTCAATGGGCGTATATAGGTTTGTGCCATTGGCCAATAGAATGGACAGTAATTGAAAGTTTTAGAATTTAAAATCATGCTTATTATGGGCATTGAAAAAATTAAAAGTTGAATATCTCCAAAGCTATTATAGATAGAAATACCATTCCAACTTCAATTTACAGGTTTAAGGCAAGTCCCCATCCAATGAGCCATGAACCAAAGTTGTAGGATTTAAATTTATGCAAATTACGTGGATATGCAAAATTCAAACCTTCAATAGCTTAAAAAACTAGATAGAGGTGCCATTCCAACATAAATTTATGGGTTTCAGACATAGCCACATCCAATGAACCAAAATCCAATATTGTAAAAATTTTATTTATGCAAATTAGGTGAATACACAATTTAAATCTTGAATAACTCAAAGTGATTATGGATAGAGGTGCCATTCCAACTTCAACTTATAAGTTTGTGACATAGTTGCATCCAATGAACCATGAACCAAGTTTTAGGATTTGAATTTATGCAAATTATGTGAATATGCAAAATTTAAATATTGCATAGCTGCAAAACTATTATAGATAGATTAAAGTGCCATTTCAACTTCAATGTATGGGTTTGTGACATAGCCACATCCAGTAAACCATAATTGAATGTTTTATTTGTGGAAATTAGACAAATACACAAAATTTAAATCTCGAATTCCTTCAAAACTATTATAGATAGATGTGCCATTTCAACTTCAATTTATAGGTTTGTGACATAGTTGCATCCAGTGAACCATGAACCAAGTTTTAGGATTTGAATTTATGCAAATTATGTGAATATGCAAAATTTAAATATTGCATAGCTGCAAAACTATTATAGATAGATTAAAGTGCCATTTCAACTTCAATGTATGGGTTTGTGACATAGCCACATCCAGTAAACCATAATTGAATGTTTTATTTGTGGAAATTAGACAAATACACAAAATTTAGATCTTGAATTCCTTCAAAACTATTATAGATAGATGTGCCATTTCAACTTCAATTTATAGGTTTGTGACACAGGTACATCCAATGAACCACGAACCAATGTTGTAGGATTTTAATTTATGCAAATAAGGTAAATACACATAATCTAAATCTTGAGTAACTTCCAACATCATTTTGTAGGTTTGTGACTTACACGCATCAAATGAACCATGTAGACTTTTACTTCATTCAAATTAGGCAAAATTTAAATCATGAATAGCTTCAAAACTATTATAGATAGTGGTGTCATTTAAACATTTCGTAAGTGTCATTTAAACATTTCGTAAGTTTGTGACCGGACCACATCCAGCAAACCAAGAGCCAAAGTTGTAGCATTTTAATTTGTGCAAATTAGGCTAATACACAAAATTTAGATTATGTTGAACAATGGCAAAGTGTAGCATTTCAATCTGTTCTCATTTTGAAGGTTCCCAGACAGATTTGCTGTGAGGCAAATCTTTTTTTCTAGTTTTCACCTGTATCTCTCAATGTACAGGGTTTAAAAGAATAACCGATCTTTTCTGGTCACATACACTGACACAAATTTTCAGGAGAAAAATTGTGGAATGTTTATATATCAGATAAGAGTCTTGGATATGGAAGAGAAAAGATATGCTCTGAAGACATTTCCCATTTGATAGAAAAGGGAAAAAATATCCTTTTTCCTATACTTGGTGCCTCAATGAATCCAGAGATTCAGATTTTCACATAAGGCGAATCTATTGACATGGGACAGTATCTTGATAGGTCTCAGCTACATTTTTCATTCAAATTTTTTTTTTTCATTATTTCTGAAGTTAGAGAGAAACACTGAGGCAGACAACATTTGACCACAAACTGGATTAAGCCAGTTCAAGGTGGGAAGGATTGACCAACTAATATTACCCACATCTGCTCAGACCAGTTCCACACAGTTTAGAGACCACTGAATATAAACATACAGAATATATAAAGGTGATGATCTGAACGTCGGATCTGTTACTCTTATTGACATGATGAAACGTCAACTTACTGAAGGTCATTTATATCAGGGTGACACACGCAAATGTGCATTGTATTAGATTATTCTATGTTTGATTGTTAATTATCATTTTCTGGAGTCAAATTCAAAAGTAGTAACTCTGACTGTAGATCATATTATTACAAGTAAATTGTGACGCACTTGCATCAATGACATGATGCATTGACATTTAGACAAAATGTGTGTGAGTGGTGTTTAATTATATGGCACAGCAGGCTGCCATTGGAAGTAGGCTTAGGGCATATTTTTTGAATCAGAAACAGAATCTGAGACCTGCCATCACTCATGACTTTCCCCTCCAACAACGATCTCAAGTGAGAGAAAAATAGTAACTCGCTCTCCACACATGTAAGGTTATCTATGTAATGGAGTGTGTTTGATTACAAAACTGGATATTCTGACCTAATATGTTTTTGCTTTTTTCTTGCAGACCATACACAGTGATGGAACAGCCTCAGACTCTTCCAGTCAGCAGCCTACACCCCCTAGTGGCTCACCATTCCTGACGCAGAACAGCCCTGTTGGTTCCGAAGCCTCCCCGCCAGGTGGCACTAGTGGTGCACCTGGGACTCACTTGACCTGGCCTGTGGTGAGAACAGAGCCTGTGGAGACTTTGCCAGCTTGCAGGGAAAAACTGAACTTGCCGCACTTGGATCCAAGGTCATCTGCACAGAACACCAGCACACCGAGGTCTAATGCTCTGTCACTACAGTATGGACATTTCCCGCCAGTGAGGGATTGGTCTTGCCTGCCAGGCAGACCACAGTTACCTATGAGTCCGCAGTTTCTGCCAGCGAGTGAGTTGCACAGCCCTACCTTGATGGGCAGCTTTGCTACTTCGGCCATGAGTACATCTTCACCACCAGGTTACATGGTTCCGCCAAGACACTTCTCAACACCCTACATGCTGACAACGCCACCTGCAGGCAACTCTGGGTACCTGCCCCGAGTACCAGTTCCAATCACCAGTGTTGGATGCTCTCCATATGCCAACATGACAGCAAGGTCTCCACCTCAGTACAGCTACACTCCAAGCCTGACTTCAGTGTCTCATCTGTCTGTGTCGTCGCCAGTGACTACAGTGCCACATCCCATGATCTGCAACCTGCAGTCGGCCTTGAGAAATGAGTTCGAGAAGCAGCAAAAGTCCTCACCAGGTCAGGTCCCAGTGTCGGTGCGGGTGGGCATCCTACAGCTGCGGTTCATGACATTGTTGCCACGGTTCGGCTCCACCATAGAGGAACTTCAGAATGTCTACAAGTTACAGTCCGCCACGATTGAGTCTGAGAGATACAGGAGCTTGAGTGCTGTTATTGGGAGTCCATCACTAGCTGAGTCTGTCAACAGCCACTTTGACCAGCAACACCACAGCCTTATGGACCGGGTGGAAGCTAGCCTTGGCCTTTTGGAGTCCCGCAAGACCAAGAAGTCGTCCTGCCCAGCCGTGCCAACAGGTATCAGCATTGCAACTGAGGAGACTGTCAGATCCAGGGAACGGTCACGCTTCATGCCGCTAAACCCGCTGGCGGTACGTGTGATGAGCAAGTGGTACGACAACAACAAGGAGCATCCCTACCCCAGCTACGGCACATGTGAGGTACTGGCCAAGGCTGGTGGCATCACTGTGGAACAGGTCAAGAAATGGTTTGCCAACCGACGCATGAGGTCACGCAACACCAAGCCGCTCTCCGAAATCGCCAAGAGGAGATACCGCAACCGATCCAAGTCTCAGAACGCAGACAGTATCTTAGTCAACACGGACAGAGGCAGAGATGTGTGAGTGTAGAGCACCACCTGGTGGCAATTAATTGAAACAATTAACTGAGGAGACTGTTGACAGTTCATATAAAATGGGTAAAATGTGTGCAAGTGTCACAGAAATGGTACCAAGAAAGACCCCCAAAGCATTTGTGTATTGGGACAGAATTAGGAATCATATATGGTTGACACTCTGTCAATATTGGGACCACCACTGTACATAATCATCCATTGAGAACTTACATGATACGATTCGTGTGTGTTATGTGCCAGTACTGATATGGCGTGTGTCTGCATTATGACAGTGACATAATACAAGTGGAACAGTTTTGTGTACTTCGTGAGTCTGTGTGCACCGTCCCTCTGTACAGGACCGGAATGTTAGCTTTTGTACATTTTGTGGCTTCGCAGGAACATTGCCAACAAATCGTGTATATTATCCCGTATCAGAGACATTTTCCACAAACTCACAACACTCAAAGGATTGACATATAAAAATGTGCGTGTACAGGTGTAAGTCAGGTGAATAGACATGTGTGGCCTCCTGACTTGGTGCAGAAGAACTTTTGGCACGGTCAGTTCAAGTGCCCTATTGTGGCATGAGCATCTGGTGTTAAAAAGACAGTACACATGCCTGTATATATGAGTTCAATTATTTATTTTTTCTGTGCCTTTGTAAATAAACCATAGATTTAATTTTATGTTGTTGTTGTTTTTTAAGCATATGAATGATTTTAATCATCATGGTCATTTCAACTACTCTCATTCATGCACCATCCAATCCCATGTATGTGAAAAGGTCAGGGTTGAAACACAACATTCCATTAACACATTTTTCTACAGATTGAAATATACTATCCCAAGAAAATCAGAAAAAAAAAATCCAGTCATCGGGTGATGATACATTTTCATGCAGGAAAACATCCTACGCCAGTACTCTGAAGTTCTTAGTTGTATTTCATATGTAAATTGTAGTGACTTGGACGTGCGCATGTGCTTAACAGATTTCCAGCGTAATTTGCTTTGTCTGTTCATTCCTGGCTGTGCTTTTGTTAAGTGCCCACCAAGCTTTTTAAGCTCAATATTTAGTTGAATTAAACTTGGCATTTACACAGATGTTTCTACCTGCATTATCCTCCAATGTCTACTGATGCTATATTGCACAAGTATATGGTGCAACAGTAAAGATATGGGCAACAGTCAACTATATTCTGGCATGACTTGTTTGATGTCAGGTCTAGAACGCAGGTAGAAAGTAAAGCTTAGGTCAAGATCAATCAGTGCAGGGTGGTCTTCAGTAGAAGGTTGTGTGGCAAGGAGGGTCAGGTCTGTACAGTCCCATTATTTTCTTCTGCTGGTTGCTCTTAAACATAGTGAAACCCCTGCATGTAGAAACACCCAATTCGTCATGGTAAGTCTTCGTGTAAAGTTGAACTACTTAAAGTTTTAATGCCTCAGCTGCAATATTGATAAAATTATTGAGCATTCCTGTATCCCCTGGTGATACCCACCTCCAGGTTGAAAGAATTCGGTGTATTGGGTCCAGTATGGAACCAAACACACAAAAATTTGCCACATTTTGCAACTGAGGACATAGAACACGCCAGGCAAGACACCACAGGCATTTTGGAAAAACCACAACTTACCAGGGCTCTGACTGAAAGTTATCGATGCAAACAGTATGAATTGATCAAAGGATTTTAAATATGATTATAATTTCAAGTCAATCAGCTAATTGTTGAATAAACATTAAACCCATTGGCAAAAATGTCACATGTGGATATTTCTTTAAGTTTATTCAAATTTCAAACTTTTTCTTTTCACGGAGATAATGACCTGTAGTGTGGCTCAAAAAATATGTTGAATATTTTTATGTTTTCCAAAAAAATAGAGGGAGTCCAAAATATGCAATATTTTTGGGCTGTTCATAACAAAAAAAAAAAACAACAACAACAACAAACACTGATGACAATTCATGACAGGCTTTTTTGCAGCCACATATGGACACACTGTGGGGAAAAAACAAATAAAATTACAGTAAAACCCCCTATACCAAACAAAACACCCTTGGGACTGGAAAATAGTGTTCGTTATAGGGTGGTGTTCAGCATAGGGAGGTTTGCTAACATTGAAAGTATGTATTCGGGACCAAGAAATGGTGTTCAGTATAGAGAGGTGTTCGATTAGAGTGGTTTTATTGTAATTAATTTACACTAATTTCCTCATTTATATAGGGAGCAGACATTTAACATGTTTGCTGCAAACCTGAACATTTATTTAAAATTAGATGACAAGATTTGAATTTCTAGTCCGATTTACGGTCATGTCCATTCCAAAAGTGCAATGTATAAACTTTGATAGGTGATACAGTGGTCCCTGTCACCAGAGACCACCCCTAAAGCAACAAAAAAAGTGGTCTTATAAGACAGGTGGTCTTTCATGACAGGTAAATTAACATGGGAAGTATAGGACTTGGGAATCTGAAAAGCAGTCTCTCATGGGAGGGTGGTCTCTCACGACAGGGGTCTCTCATGACAGGGACTACTGTAGTTACCAAAAAAAATGGAAGCACGTAGTTCTTAATATCAGAGTGCCTAAGACTTTGTAATTTTTCTGTGAAATCAAGTTGAGCCAGCATATCAGGGGAGGTTATCGGGGATCATTATTGTCATTTTATTACGTTGGTATATGGTCTTGGGTGAAAATGTAGAAATGGACAAGTATTATGTATCCTTGCACTATGAGTATTGCGTACATGTAAGAAAATTGCTGTCAGTTTTTGCTTTGTTGCCTTAGATATACCACTTCAAAGCTTTTTGCACAAGATATAATTGGGAATAATTGGCCGTTTAGTTTATCAAAATAAAAAGAGTAATACTATTAAAATAAAGATTAATTATTTAGAAGTGCAAGAAAGACTGGCTTTGAAAGTGTCATTCACTGAGGTATAAGTCACTACCTTACAAAAAGTTCCTTGTGGATAAACGCTTTGAAAAGGAAAAATGTTCAAATTTCAGCTTTTCACACAGTTCATGTAGGAAAGGTGAGAAAAGTTGACAGCTTGTCAGAGTGACCTCGATGATAATGTTGTAGTATGTAAATGTGTGTTTTAAGAAATAGTGTGAAATCAAAAGTCGTAACTCTAGTACAGGAACAATGAGGCAGTTCATACCACCTGGTTGTATATTTGGGGGTCACAGAGAGATGGTTCATAGGCAATGCAGGTCCGCCAATCAGAACTATTTCAGCATATATATTATATATATGCTGCAATACAGTCTAGTCATAGAGACGATTGCTTGAAATAGCTTGCCAGGTGCTGTCGGAAGGCACACATACCATTTCATGCTGAACTTTGTTGCAATGAAATTTGGCGTCAGAAGTTGAATTTATTGATCTTTATTGACATTTTGGGGGTTGTGTAGCAAGGAAATTTATTTAAAGAGGATTGGAAAAATAGCTGACCAGCTAATATGAGGTCCTCTTTTCATTTAGGGACAGTATCTTTACACTTCAATTCATTCAACAAGAAAATGTTTGTGGGACGAGGAAAAAAAAACACACACACACACAGGCATGCCTCTCAACTTACCCAATCTTGGCAAGAGTCTGCAGAGTTTAGACTCTAAAAGTTAAAATGAAAGAATATGGATATCACAGAAGCAGGGACCAGTCTACAGGGTGCGGGGGGGGACCAATTTGCAGGGACCAGTCCTTGTTTACTAGATGGGAAAGGGCCACATTTTGTTTCGAGGCACTCTTTATCTAGATCTCTAGTCTAGATTAAAAACATTTGATGGTCGACACTTATGTACAGAGATATTGGTAATGCAAACATGTGCAGGAATGAGTGAATGAACTGACATCAGTATTTTATACTAGCATGGAGACCACAAACTGATCACATCTGATCTTCTGTATTTGACAATAAATAGTATGAAAATCTTAAAGTAAGTTCAATAAATATCATTGTAGCATCTAAGATGTTACATTTGGAATCAAACGAGAGCATCGGCCAATATATGTTCTTGTAAGTGAGTTTTAATGTGGCATTACCTGATGAAACCTGTATCCTAAATGTATTAAAACACGGTTGAGCTTGACAGAGAGGATTGTGTCAACAGATAGAAAGCATCAGCTGCTAACAAGCCCTAATGGTCTTCTATCTGCCGATACAATCCCTGGCAAGCTTTGTGGTGCGATGATTTTTACCTCAGCTGACTTGTCAGTCAGCTGAGGTTTTTTGAGGGTCCGTCGTCCGTCCGTCGTCCGTCCGTCGTCCGTCCGTCCGTCGTCCACAATTCACATTTTCGACTTCTTCTCAAAAACCGTCAGCCAGATTCACTTTAAACTTGGTGGAGATGTGCCTTGGGTGGGTCTCTACCAAGTTTGGGCAAATGGTCACGGTCCAGTGATTTTTGGATTTTTAATGAATTATTTTGTTCTTTCTTTGGGTAAATCTTAAAAAATCTTCTTCTCCGAAACCGCTCACCCAATTGCTTTGATATCACACAGGAACACTCCCTGGGACTCCTAGTTCTTAATTTCTTCACCAGGTGGCGCTGCAATTTTTTCCTAATTTTTTATTAATTTTTGTGTGTTATAGCTATTTTCGACTTCTTCTCCAAAACCATCACTGAGATTAAGCTGAAACAAGGTGGATATGTTCCTTGTAGAAGGGTCAAACAAAGTTGTTCACTATGTGGGAATGCTGCAGATTCCTGATTTTTAACGATTTTTTCAATTCTGGTACTTGTCGGTCAATGCAGCTTTCCTATTGATTACTATGGAAGTCAATGGGCATTCTAATGCTAATTCACATTTTTGACTTCTTCTCCAAAACCGTCATCCAGATTAACTTCAAACTTGGTGGCAATGTACCTTGGGTGGGTTTCTACCAATTTTGTTCACATGGTCATGCTCCAGTGATTTTTGGATTTTTAATGAATTTTCTTGGGGTTTTTTTGACAAATCTTAAAAAATCTTCTTCTCCGAAACTGCTTACCCAAATGCTTTGATATCGCACAGGAAGACATCTAGGGACTCCTTGTTGTTAATTTGTTCACCAGGTGGCGCTGCAGTTTTTTTCTAATTTTTGGTGAATTTTTGTGTGTTATAGCTATTTTCGACTTCTTCTCCAGAACCGTCACTCAGATTAAGCTTACACGTGGTGGACATGTTCCTAATGGAAGGGCCAAACAAAGTTGTTCACTATGTGGAAATGCTGCGGATTCCTGATTTTTAATGATCTTATCAATTCGGCTCCTTTGCAGTAAATGCACATTTCCTATTGATTACTATGTAAGTCAATGGGCATTCTAATGCTAATTCACAGGACAACTGACACGAAATTTACTGTTTACTTGATAACCTGAGACCTGTTTTGAGTTTGCTACACATGTTAATTATTCTGTATGAAGGTCATGCTGAGACAGTACATGAATGACCTTGACCTCGTTTGCATGGTCACAGTGCAACATACATGAGTTTTACTCTTCATTATAACTTGAGAACTACTTGAACTTTGATGTTGCACATGTAAGTGTTCTTCTATAAAGGTCAGACTTACTCAGAACATGGTGTCCTTGATCCTTTCCCAAGTTGATAGAGCTGCAAGTGTGATGAATGTCAAGATCAGCTGAGGGACGGGCTGTTCACACAGCCCTCTTGTTTTGGTGATGTTTTGGGTCGAGCCATGTGAGAACACCTAGAATTGCATTGAAAAACTGCATATTACTAATGTTAGAGGCACTGTATCCTAGAAACTCTTAACAGTTAGCCTCAACTATTGTCAGAGGCATTACTGCTGTGTCATTCTCTGGCTGTTTGCATAACAGCAACTGTAATTTGAAGGTTAAAATACACCATTGACTGAAGCACTGAGATGCAGGTTACTGAGGCATACAGTTCTTAACGTGTCAATCACGACTAAATTTGATGTACTTAAGTCAAACTAGTCTAAATTTAATTATAATCGGGATTCCAGATTTGTATTCCTCACAAAAGGACCTTTCATTCAAGTACCAGCATGCCTATAATTGCAGGGAGAATATCCCAGGTCAACAGCTTTTCTTGGCGCGCATTGGGCGCATGCATGCCAAGAAAAGCTGTTGACTCAGTCCAAAATTTGGCACTTAAAGAGTTAATATCAGACTTTTATCTGTTTCGGCAGGCTTTTCGTTGTAAACAATATAGTAGAACCTGCTGTATGCAGCCACTGTCATGAGAGGTCACCTGCTTTTTGTGGCCACAAGAATCAATTTCTCTAAGAGTTTATCTGTGCTGACAGGTCAACTGTTGTACATGGCCACTTTTTTTTTTTGTTTAAAATGGCAAAAATGTACATGATTGGAACCGACACATCAGCTCATCTGATCAGCCTGTTAGTGTTGTTTCATTACTTTATGATAAGATCCCTGTTGGGGTTGCAGGGCAAACAACATGTGATTGGTGATCCATAACTTCACATGAATAAATATAGCTTGAAACACGTGTCTTCAGGTTGACACATAAAGTTTGGTATAACTGTTCAAATTGACACTCTTTGCCACCTGATCTTTGTATCATGTTTTCAGAGAGGGATGGCCCTCCAGTACGGCACCCCGATTTTCATATCATGTCAGCTTTGTGTGAAACATGACCTTTATCATTCCAATATGAAAATGGATGGTAACCATAATACTTATAGTATACTGTAAATTGCTTTAATTTCGCTGTACTCTTATTTTCGCTTGTTTCACTGATGGCACAAAACTGTGAAAATAAAATCACAGTGAAATAGTATTTTAATATTATGTGAATAGAAATTATGTCCAAACTAGTGAAATTAAAACTACAGTAATTGTCAAAAATACAAAAACTGTGAAAATTTATGCAAGTGAAAAGAAAGCAATTCACAGTAGTGGCTACAGTACAGTGGTCCCTGTCTTGAGAGGCCACCCCATTGAGTCCCCACCAGTCTTGAAAGATTTGGCTTTGTATTTTCATATTATTCCTACCTTCGATGAGAGACCACTTATATTGAGAAACCACATTTTTGTCATCCCGTAGGTGGTCTTTTAAGACAGGTTTCGCTAGTGGTTTCATCCCATGCACATAGAGATATATCCTCACGCATCACAGAATGGCCTGCCCAAACATCCGTCCTCACTGGTCTTACGAGCTCACCCCTCTGTGCTGAAACCAACATGGAGTAGAATCTCTCTATTGAGACCACCCATCAGATGAAAATTGGTCCTATTAGGGGAGAGGTCATATAATAGAATAAAAAATGTTCGATATAAAAAGAACCAGGACTGTGATGAGGTATCAGTAACAGGGAAGTGGTCACTTTATGGAGAGTTCTAAAAACAGAAATTATCACAGTATTTGGGATTCCGTCATTTTTGTTGAAACACCAGTGGAACATTTTAGTGATTTTGCGATGAAATCCTCTTGATCATCAGTCCCTGCACTGCTGTAAAAGATTGGGCTGTATGTACCAGGATAGTCGGTCATTTGTGGGAGGGAAACTTGCCCAAGGGGAAGGGAGAGTAAGGGAGAGTACTTTGTCTTGAAAAGTGTAGGTAGGCTTCCAAGATGCCTTGATCCCTGTGTTCTGTGTATTTTTTTTTTTTAAATTAGGCTCAGAGTTGGTTTAAACATATTTTATTCAAAAAGAATAACAATTAGGCAGAAGGGCTATGCCCTATATTAATCCTTCTTGTTGGAAAAGGACGGAAACACAGGACAAACCTTACAAGACTGTTAAGACCGGCCGCCTATCGAGACCAGCATGCGTGCATGGACCCAGGAGGCGGCTCAGAGTTGCATGTTGAAAAAAAAAAAATGGGGTGGAAATTTAACAAGTGATACAATTTCCATTCATACATTGTGAAATTGAGTCAGATTTTTTTTTTTTTTTTTCTGGAATGAAGCAATCTTGCTCACTTTTTTTTTCCAAGGAGGTTTTTGCAGCTGAAAGTGTCAAATGGGAGTCAAAACTCTACCCAAGGTGCCAAATAGAGGATCATTCTTGCCCCACTTATACCTATCACTGCATATGTAACCTCCCCTCCCTCCCCTCCCCCCCCCTCCTCCCCGGGCAAGTGAACAATGTAAGTTGGAATTTCTCAGAGGAATCTAAAAAGAAAGAAGGAAATGCTAGTTTTCTGATAAGTTGACATTTTATACTTTTTAGTTTTAAAACTATCACCAGGACCTTTTGAAGAGAATGTCAGTTATACAGATAGATCATGCTTATTTGAGGTGTTTGTGAAGCATGGTCTATAGGAGCAGGAGTCTCTCGGAACACATTATAAAGAAATGTTTTGGTATGTATGGTCTGCTTATGGGCAACAAAAGAGGCTATGAATAGCACTTTTAAATTTGTCAATGCCAATCACATCTAAAAGTCGATCTATTAAAGTGAAACTAGTCTGAATTGTCATTAGGATCTCAGATTCATATTCCTTGTAAAAAGACCTTTCATTCAAGTACCTGCATCTAGTTCCAGATAAAATATCCCCGGTCAACAGCTTTTCTCAGCCTCTTTTTAACATAGTGCACCTGGTGACCTGGACTTTTTTTTTGACACACAAACATGCCATTAATTAAAGGAAGCATTTTTTCAAACAAAAATTTGAATCTGGAATCATTATTGTTTTATGTTCCAGTAAATATTTTTGTGATGAAAGCTCATTCCCTCATTAAAACAAAAAACAAAAAAACAAACAAAACTGGGGGTTGGGGGTCGGAAGGGGGCGATGGCAAAATAGGTTTCACTTTGGTGGTACCTGCTATCTCTAAGACTGGCCCCACAGCTGGCAAAAGCAGTCTCATATTGCAGAGAGTAATAAAATTTTTACTTATTTGAGAAATTGGCCCCATTGTTGTCAAAGAGCAATCTTAAACAGGTGGACGATCTCTTGCAAAAGGAAGTCTTTGGAACGGGTACCAGTGTACTCGTAAGTAAGAGACCAGATCAGATAACAAGGCTTAAATAGCATTATGATAGTGATTTTTTTTTCAGCTTTGCAGTGAAACAAAACTAAGGAGGTAATATTTACCCCATTTGTGTTAACATTTAACCCCTTGACTGAGCCCACCACTGTCACAGATCACAGGGACAACTCAAGTGTCACCCCATTGTGACATTGGAGGTGTCGAGGTGAATTACCCCACTTCAGAGGGGAGATCAGGAGAGGGTATTAACTCATTGGTAGCAAACTGACTAGCTTTGAAGTCCCCAGAGGGTGCCTACCCTGGACTGCTATGATTTTAATGGGATTAACACTTGTCTTTTGAACCCCTTAAAGAGATTAACACTTGCTTTGTCAAAAGCTTGTAAGAGATGCCTCCATTGTGTGCTATACCTTTGACAGAAACACCCGGCCTGTTGTTGTAACAGTAAAGACCAGAACAACAATGTCTGATGCTATATAAACACTACATGAGAGAGCCCAACACTGTTTGATACCCCCTGAGTTAGTTCAACCGACAGCCCTACTCCAGGGTGGGGTCAAGATGAAGAGTTTAACCAATCGGAGCAGAGGGAGCAGGCTCTGACCAATCAGAGACAGCGAGGAGACAAGCCAGTCAGGACAACTTATTAAAAGGGGCAGTGGGTTACACACAGAGTCATATCAAATCCATCAGGCTAACGAAGGTGCTAAGAAACAAGAGAGAGAAAAAAAGGGAAAGAAAAAAAATGGATACCACAGCAGCAGAGACCAGCCAACAAGCTGTGGCAGACCAGTCTTCAGGGACCAGTCCTTGTTTACCAGAGGGGAGCAGCAACTCCTCAAAGAGTGCAGATAGATGTTTTCTGGTAAGTCAATCTTGTCATTTTTTACATACATGAACATGTTGCCATGATGTAGACATGCCACCCACGAGACGTTTTTGTCCAACCTCATAACTTCAGACCACAGGAATTTTTTTACAGTGTGGGAGAACTCTTGATGAAAAGTTAAAAATTTTGGTGTACAAATCGCAAGAGTAGAACATGCAAAGAGGACATCTTGATAATAAAGTCTTTTTTGATAGCATTATGAAGTAGCAAAAATAAAACTTGCCCAAAGAGCATTTCAGTTGCCATTCATCAAGACTTGTTGAACCATGTGAAAATAGAGTCTTCTTGATTTTGCAAATACTAACGTGTTGGATTATGTTGCTGAAATAGATCTAATAACAGTGGGGTTGTTTCAAGTTTATGATTTATCCTGTTATTGCAAAAGTTTGCACAAAGTACCTAAGGGTCTGACCATAGATGTCACCTTTCTCACTTTATGAACAAAAAATTCATAATCCTGCCTCTCCCCCCCCCCCCCAAGAAAAAAAGAAAGAAAGAAAATAAAAACAACCAATTCATCATTTTATAAATGTCAAGAGGTCATGAAAGCCTGTATTCTGAGGCTGAGTGAGTTGTACATCATATTGGATACAAAGTGATGAACACATACATGGATCATGTTAAAGCAACATTTTATTTGATTTTAAAAAACAAAATGTTTTTATTTTGCTGTTGTATGGAAACTTTGATGTGGAGTGTGCTGCATATTTTCAAAACATGAATAATCATCAGTGAAACAAAATATTCAAACTAGTATACAACAAGGCATAGAAGATAATAGGCTGAAAATGTTGACTCTGTCATCAATTTTTTGACAAATCATCTCTTTATGACCCAAAATCTCTGGACCTCCCTCCCTCCCTGAATGGTTTCTCTTAAGTGACAATTATGAGTAGTCATTTTGTTCATTTCAAAATAATTATCTTGTACATTTAAGTGGAAACCACTTAATGTGGGCTACCAGCTAATGATGTGGACAGAGTTGGTGAACTTTTGACTAGTAGCCTGTAACAATTCAGGAATTTGATTTCTGCCAATCACATCTACAAGGACAGCTTTTGATTCAGTCCAAAATGTGGCCATGAAAGGGTTAAAAATTAGATAGTGGAAGCAGTGCAAGCAGTATTGTGAAGTGGTACGGATGTAGATGTATGTTCATGTTGGCCAGCTTTTGTATCTGTGATTTTCTCAACTGAGCATTGAGTGAGATATCCTTCAGACTTGTACCAGTATATGGTAAGGTTGTCTGAGCACACTGACGGCCCTCTTGTTTACCTTGGATAAATACAGTGAAACCTCATTATAACGACACTCAGATATATCTGACATTCAATATAATGACACAAATTTTCAGGGGAAAAAGTTTATTTTCTTTGTTGTTTGATTCATTTATCTGACATATTCAGTTATCTGACACATTTCTTAGCGAACAGATGGTGTCATTGTAATGAGTTTTCACTGTATTTGGGCTCAGCAAGTAAGGTCAAGATCAGCTCGTTCATGTTGATTCCCAGTAGAGGGCTCTGCAGGCAGGCAGGCTAGGTCTGTGTATTTCCATTGTTACTTACACGGGTGTCACTTTAAAACTGCTCTATCTAGAAACACAAAATTTGCTGTTGTAAATGGTTGTGTGTAGTTAAAATACTCCTGTAAATTTGGTCACTTTTGCTGCAACACTGTTTAATGTATTGAATGTCTCTTTAATATACAATCTTATGGGAATACACACCTCTAGCCCACAAGAAGCTTGTGTATTGGGTTGTGTATTCAGCCAAATACACATAAAAATGCTAATTGAAACCTCTCCTATTGTGGGTTACATTTTACCTTTCTCTGAAACTGTCAGGCTCATTGGTTTAAAATTGCAGCAAAACATACCTGGGTACCCCTGGACCTCAATTAATTCAACAGGTAGAGCTGCCGTTTTTTTTTCTTTCTTTCTTTTTGTTTTTTTTTATTTTTTTTTGCTTTTAGCTCTCTTGACTGTAGGTCGCAGAGCTCATGCTATCCCTCGTTTCTGTCCCTGTATCAGTCCATTCATCCATGAACTTCTATTTCTGGGTCAGTGTGATACAATGCACAGCTCTCTAGATAGCCCCTTATAATTTTCAGGACTTATCAGATATATGAATATCTAGGTCAAGTTCCATATTGGGGGCACCACCTTAAGCATTATATTATTATCAAGTTGAGAAAATCTTGTGACCAGTCTGGGATCTTTGATATTTGGTAGATCTTCATGAAATTCAGTGGAATAGTGACGAAGGTCAAAATGTTAGTTCCATGTGATACCAGTGGTGTCTCCCATAATTTTGGTGGAAATTATGAGCCAAAATGTGTTGAAAAAAATAATATGCTATGTCTTGAAAAATAATTAATTAGACATGCATATATAGATCATGTCCAGTGCAAATATGTTATATGAAATCAGTAGCATTGATCAATTCTTATTAGGTTGCCAGTCCTGTATAGTGGGAACAGGTGATTTTATAAAGGCAAGGTGATATTTAGACATCAGTGGGAAAGAGAAGTGGGCCTCCAGATCAAATTGCACTTGATTACACTGTACATAAAAGTGTAAACTACTTTATTGTCATCATGACCCAATGACTATAGAGTTTGGCTTTTGTCCAAGTTTAATATTTTTCATCAATAACTCAAAAGTTACCACCTGATTTGAACATACAGACCATGTATGGAAAGCTGGATGTGGGGTGCACATTTTTTTTTTTTAACTTGAGTTGAAGGTCAAGGTCATGTGGCCAGTTGGAATATAGAGGTCATCTTGTAAATGCTCTGCTCCCCACTCTTTTTGATCAATTGTACTTTAAGGACTCTAAAGTGTATGAAAATCTTTGTCGATGTCAGTGTTGGTGGTGCCAGCTACAATATAAATTAACATATGGGTCAAAATGTGAAAATCTTGTGACCAGTCCAGTGTCCTGGGGTTTTTTTTATGGGATAAAATCTAGTGGGATTGTGGGGAGGTCAAAATCGCAGTTGCTTATGATTCTAGTGGCACCACCCGTACATCAACAAAAACTATGAAGTAAAATGTCTTAAAAGATATAAAATTTCATGTCTCAAAAGTTGAATTAAAGACGTTCGGTACACTGGTCAAAAGAATTTAGAAATCTCTGGTTTTTGGTGTGAACCAAGATATTGGCATTTGAAACAAAATGCAAGCAAAAAATTGGCATGTCACGGTGCTACTTTTGTCGCTAGGTGGTGCTACATGTAAGGGCTACAGAAATTTGATAGCAAACATTATATATGTGAGTAAAAGCAAAAAAAAATAACTTAAGGATGCAAAAATACGCATAAAATAACTCAATATGAGTGTATGCAATGTATATCAAGCCTTTTGATAACAAATATGTAGACAAAACATGCTGGAATGTGATTTTTAAATTCATCTCGTCTTGCAAAAATGTATAAGTGCTCACATTATTTTTTAAGTTTGAAATAGAAAAAATATTTGCAAATCCCTCAAAAATTGTAAGGGGTTTCCAAAATATGCACTGATTTCATTGATTAGCAAAAAAAGATATCATACGGTGCTATTTTTTCCGCAATTGTACAAAGAATTCATGCATGTTGACTTAATTTGTTTTAAGTTCATAGGTACAAGGTATCCATTCATTGTCTAACTTCGATACCATATCAATATACATGTATGTAGGTTAAATAAACGGCAGTATGTCCTTAATTTTATATTCCAATTATAATATATACTTTCATAGTTTTACTGAGAAGAGGCGAACATTTTAAGATTCTTTCCATAGTGCAATACAGCAATGTGGAAAAAGAGGTAAAAATAAGAATATCAAAATTATAGTTGCCTTAATACATTGTCGAATGGTAACACGGGCAGCACATTATCAAATATGCCTGTGCCACCTTTTGACGCTGGGGTATTACTGTGGTTTCCCCCCCCCCCCCCCCCCCCAGTTGGGACAATGTTTATCGTACCACATTCACAAGAAATGTAAAGTACACTGGCCAAGCCATATCGTTTTTCTGATTTTGTATTTTTTTAGAGACAATGTTTTTTTTTTTACATTCCTCACATACAAGATTATCGGCTAGTACACTTAGTTCCACTATTCTACGACCTTCGTCCCAATTATAACTGTCAGTGTTTACATGTGCATGAGGCATTTGAGGGGTGGGCGTGGCACTTTCGACGGTGGTTGGTCAGCGTTCACTGATTGTGTACATGCGTTTTGGTCTACCACTGCCGTGTTTCGACATATTCTGCCTTGTTTTAAAGCATTTAGTCCTTTGTTTTGGCATTTGTTAACAAACCGCTCATTCTTTTTCCTTTTCACTCTTTGTAAACAATCCATATTTCTCAAACGGAACTGTGCAAAATAGGAAAAGCGAACAGCAGCTAGTGCAGGTATCGACAAATACCAGCTCTAACTGTACAGAGGCATTGGACCATAAATGGTTGCACATGTCGCGGTGTACCGAACGTCTTTAAACATGCCAAATTTGTAGGATATATATAGATCATGTTCAACGCTAATATGTTACATGATATCAGTCATCTTGACTTATTTTTGTTAGGTCACCTGTCCTGTAAACGTGGAAGAGGTGATTTTCAAATAACAGGGTGTACTCCTTGAGTACATTTTTCATAAAATTACTTTTCAGGTCACAGTGACCCAATGATTGTGTGACCTGGACCTATTTCCCAAGGTCATTAAGCACTTACAAAAATGACACTTAATTCAATATCTTGATGAATAATGAGGCAAATATTACCAAATGGACCACAAATGTGTATCATGTGAAAGTTTAATATTGCATAATATGGATGACCTTGATTAATTTCTCAAGCGTATGGAGGGAATGGTTTTTAGGAAATGATTTTTTTGATGATGGCCATTAGATTATGAGTCTGCAGAGCATTGGGCCCATAGGCCTTTTGTTTTTTGTTTTTTTGTTTTTGTTTTTGTTTTTTTACCCTTCGGCCTTAATAGGCTGACGGGTATTGTCGTACCCGGCGCCGTCCGTCTGTCAGTCCGCCTGTCCGTCCGTCCCGTGGTTTTACCACCATAACTTCAGAAATTTTGACAGGACTTTCAAATTGCACATGATATTACACTTCTATATGGCCTACTTTGTGTGCAAGCATAGTTGACCTTGACGTAATTCTTAAGGTCACACAGTGGTCACATGTGCTAAGCGACGTTACCGCTTTAACTATTGAAAGCCTGTATCTAGCAATCTAAATCTTATACACAAGAAGCTTCATAGAGTGATCTAGAAGCTTATGGAAAATAGAGGTCATAGCTCTATATTTGAGCTACTTTTTGAGGTCAAAGGTCGAGTGCACAATGGTGGTATTGGTATAAGTAAGGAAGTTTTTAAGTCAATTGCATGAAATTTTATACACACATGTATCACAACCAAAGAATGTGTCATGAATCAAAACTTTTGTTTACCCACGACAACTTCAGAAGCTTTTGAGACTTTCAAATTGCATATGATAGAACACCACTGCAAGCATAATTGACATTGACCTAACTTTCAAGGTCACACAGTGGTCACAAGTTTGCTGAGTGACATTGGGCATCTAGAAATCTAAATCTTAAAACAAAAGAAGCAACATAGGGTGATCTAGAAGGCTATTGAAAGTCAAGCTTATACCTCTATATGTGACCTAATGTTTTTGAGGTCAAAGGTCAAGTGTACAACAGTAATATTTGTGTAGGTAACTATACCTTATACTATGGGACACTATTCCTATTCACTCATAGCAAAAGAGATTGAAAGTGGCCGAAGGGTACCGCTTTCTTTGAACGGTATTTTTTTGGTCTTTTTTTGGGGGGGGGGGGGTTTACTTCTTCCAATCGTATTTTTTATTCTCATCAATATCATCAATATTGGTTGTAATAAGCTTGACTCAGTCTCCATCAAGTTTGTTCTCTATATAAGTTATGCTGCTGTGATTTCTTGATTTTTTACAAATTTTAAAACTAGTGATCAGTAAGAGTACCAGTTAGCGTGGTTAGTGCAGAAATACTGTGGTACCTCTCTCAAAACTTCTGGAAGGATTATCTGTAAAAATTAACTATCTGTAAAAATTGTGAGAATGTACCTGAGGTAAACTTCAACTAGTTGTCAGAAGGAAGTGCTCGCGTTTTCTGAGTTTGAATACTCACTGCTAGAAGTACATGCACCGTTCTATAATATCCACATTCTGCCCTATATGGATTACTGTTCAGGCACCTGGGGCAACTTCCCTGATGTTCAGTATCTCTTGATTGCTCAGAAGTGGGGAGCTCCTATGGTTTTAGACATTACTGATATTTTCCACCTGAGTCAAGATATGTTTGATAGACTTAGCTGGATGCCAATTAAGGACATGATAGATATTAGAATAGTTACTATAGTGTACAAAAGTTTAAACAATCATGCCCCAGAGTATATGCTTCAATATGTCAAGGGCACTCATGCTAGACAAACTTTTGGAAAGACTTACATTTACCACCAGCAAAGGAGATTTACAAGGCTTCCTCTGCATACAATGGGGCAAAACATGGTAATAATATCCCCCAAGATGTCAGAAATTCAGACAGGATATTAACTAAAGCGTATTTGCAATATTATTCTAACTGAACCTGAATGACATTTTTATGCCCCCACGGGGGGGGGGGGGGGATATAGATTTGCCCATGTGTGTCCGTTCGTTTGTCCGTCTGACATTAAAATTGTCATATTTGTGTCGCACATATCTCGAAAAGGATTTGAGATACAACGATGAAACTTTGTGGAAACATCTATCAATATATGAAGGCATGGACCTGGAGTTTTGTTTGTCTCTTGTGTTGATTATACAGTCTTAATTAATCATTCATTAATTTAGGGAAAATGTTGATTTGACGTTAGACATGTGACACATCTGTGTTGCATGTATCTCAAAAAGTATTTGAAGTACACCTGTAAAACTTGGTGGGAACAAAAATCAACATATAAAGATGTGCACCTGGGGGTTTTGTTTGCCTCTTGGATTCATTATCCCACATTAATTAGTCATTAATTAATGAAAATCTTGATTGGACATTGGGCTTGTCAGATTTGTGTCGAGCATATCTGAAGAAGTTTTTCGTATACAGCTATGGAACCTGATAGAATAATTAATCAATATATGAAGATGTGCACCTGGTGAGGGATTTGGGGTGTGTGTGGGGGGGGGGGGTAGGGGGGGTGTCTCTTGGGTTAATTAATTTCTGTTCAATTTTCATTAATTAACTTTGTAAAAATGTCAATTCAGTGAAAAGTTGGCTCATGCCAAACTTGCATCGTGTATTTCACAAAATGTTTAAGGTACAGGTATAAAACTTGATGGTAGGAACATTAATCAATATGTGAAGATGTTCCCCTTGAGTTTTGTTTGCCTCTTGGCGTAATTGTCCTTTGTTGATATCATTAATTAACTTAGTGAAAATGACAATTCCAGGAAAATGAATATTGAATCTTGTCAGTTTGCTACCATGTGTAGCTCATAAAGTATTTCAGGCATAGGGCTTGATAGGAATAACAATCAATGTATGAAAAGTGATGTGTGTATAATTATTATCCATGTGAAAATTTCACAACATATTTTGAAGTCTTACACCAATTGCATGCTACTCTCTCCAATGCGGATGGGGGCAATGACCGGTGGGGGCAACCATGTCTTTTGAACACTTTTCTAGTGTAAATGAACTGTCCGCTTGCAATTTAATGATTCCAACGACTTGTGTATATATGCATAGATCGTCGAGGCTCGATGATCTATGATATGTGTTTCTATATTGCAATCATTCTTGTCATTATAATTATCTACATCATCCTGTAACTAAACATTTTTGTGTACCTAACAAGTGAGCGCCTCGGGGAAGAAAAGTGTCTCACTTTCCAGGCCATATTGACTTTACAATATGTATGAATCCTCGTTAACTAAACGTTATTATTGGCAAATTTTTAGTTTGCATCAGCTTAGAACTATAAGTATATACATTGCCCTTGATTGCTTTATATTTACATGGCAATGGGGACGGCAATGCAGATCCATTTGTATGTAGTTTTCTCCAAACTCATTGCTGCGACGCTTGTTAAATGCCGGAGGGGTTTACCTGGGGTGGATTTCTGTATGGTTCAATCCATGGGACACATTTATGTGATTTTTGAATATGTATGAATTTTCTTTTTTTTTCTTTTTCCCTTAGCAGATTGCTTTAAAACGATATCAGGGTTTCTTTTTTTTTTTTCATTTTTATTCTTCCTGTGTTTTTGACATCATTCGTCAGTCACCAAGACAATTTTATTGATTGTAGTTATAACCCCAAAACTACCTGAGCTAGGTCTGTGATTGGGTGTGATAATGGTTCTCTTTAGGAACTAAGCTGTTTAGTGCGTTTCAGTGATCTTGACATACTGTTCAAGGCTGCAGGGTAAATTGTGAATTTCACGTTGGGTTGAGAGTTACTTGAGCTGGTATTGTGGCAGGACCTCAGTTGGGGCTACATATGAATGTTTGTGACCTGTTTGTCAAGTTACTTGGGTGGGGGTAATTATGAGTTACTAGGCACACAATACAAAAGCCATATCACATACTATGCTATTTTATTGTTGTAGATTTTTTCCCTGCATGTAATTTATTTTTAACATGTAAATATTGTAATTTGTTGTTTAAATAAACACAATTTTTTTTCTGCTTTACAGAACTCTGGTACAGTTTCACCCAGCAAATTACCCCAGACCAGCCAACAGGCAGCACCATCTGGTGACTCTTCCTCCTTGTTACATATCAGCCCTAGCTCCCTGCTGGATGTGTCACCAATAGCCCTAAGGACTCATCTCCCATTGTCCACCACACAGTCGCCTGTGATCAGGGGAGAGCCTGTGGACACGCTACCATCATGTGACCGAGAGGGAGCCAGTCGGGGGAAGATGGGGAGTTTGGGCATGGCACAACTTACCAGTACACCAAGGACACATCTGCCTCCAAGGTCTCCAGCGGATCATTTTGGATCCATCTCGTCACTGATGTCAGGTAGTCCATCGTTTGTGCCGGCCAGTCCACCTTACGGGCAAAGACCAGCTTTTGTTGGGTCGCCATCAACCTACTTCCTGCCTCCGCCTCATTTCTCGCCACCTTACCTGCTGGCATCACCATCTAGGGCTCAGTTTGTGTATCCAGGCCTGTCGCCACCCATAGGTCAGTCTGGATACCCTGAAGTGTCTCCACCTAGGGGCCAGTCTGTGTACCACGGAATGCCTGTTGCCTCAGTCGATGGATCCTTCGTGTCGCAGCCCAGGGTGCATGGCTGTCCAGTCCAGTATGGCTTTCCAGCCTCAGCATCCATGCCTCACATGCCTGCATCACCACCATCCACAGTGGCGCCCCCTGGTTGGAAGTCAGATCATCTCAACAACCTGGCATCCCATCCCATGTTCTGTGACCTTCAAGCTGTGTTGATAAATGAGCTGGAGAAGTCAGCATCCTGTGCAGCCCCGGCACCTTCTTCCTCTGCTGTCCCCGGTCGTGTGCCTGTGTCTGTGCGTGTGGGCCTTTTGCAGCTCCGCTTCATGACTTTAGAGCCACGTTTTAAATCTAAGATAGAGGAACTGCAGAGCTTTTACAAGTTGCAGTCTGCCAAGATCGAGTCCCAGCGATACCAGAGTTTGAATGCCGTGACGTCTAGTCCATCCCTGGCCGAGTCTGTCAACGGCCACTTTGACCAGCAACACCACAGCCTCATGGATAGGGTGGAACGCAGCCTGAGACTGCTATCCAGACCCAAGCCCAGGAAGACAGCTTCCACCCCAGTTGTACAGGCAGGCACCAGCGTCACACAAGAGGAAACTGGGAGACCAAGTCAGAGAGCACGCTTTGTACCACTCAACCCATTGGCCGTACGCGTGATGAGCAAGTGGTACGACAACAACAAGGAGCATCCGTACCCCAGTTACGAAACATGCGAGGTACTGGCCAAGGCTGGTGACCTCACTGTGGAGCAGGTTAAGAAATGGTTTGCCAACCGACGTATGAGGTCACGCAACACCAAGCCACTGGCTGAAATCGCCAAGAGGAGATTCAGCAAACGATCCAAGTCTCAGAACTCTGACAGTATCTTAGTCAAGACAGAGAAAGGCAGAGATGTGTAAAGTTCTTGATCATTAGTGCCATCTGTTGGTGGTGATGAAATCTGATATTATGTGTGTGCTTTTTGACAGAGGTGAAACAGCAGCACCATCTGCTGGCAAGTGCAATAACTATTTAGGTGTACATATACAAGATTACCAAACTGTAGCTTACCTGAGGTACTTTTGTGCAAGTATGGTGAGTAGGGGGTTAAGCTGTACCGTGCTGCCCCCTGATGTACAATGTGTAAGACACGCAAAAGTAGAGACTCAAACAAAAAAAGTGATGAACATGAAAAGTTCATACGATGCATGGTGCTGCCATCTCATGCCAAATGTTTGTACTTTCATTTCAATATTGCCATCTTGTCAAGGGTTGCTTCTTGATATTTGCACGCTATACGATGGAAAAGTTTAATTTGCGAAAGCATACAGTAGTGGATTGAATGTTGTGAACAAACGTCCAGATATTAAGGAGCAGAAGAACTTTTGTCATATGTTTCTTTGTGTGGCAGAACTGACTGAACTTTTATTTTGTTGGAAGGGGCCAAACTTGTTTTGATGTACAGTTATGACAAAATAATATGTCATACATCTGAACAAGGTTTTGACTGTATAAATGTTCATACTTGGCTTGTCAACTATTATTTATTTTTTACTTTCTTTGTAAATAAATGTATTTCAAATGAAATATGCTGTTGCTGTCTATGTTGCAAGGTTTAATTGTCCAGCCACAGAAAGATGAATCCCCCCTTAATGAGTATTGTCTGCCAAATTGTTTTAAGGAACCGTTGACTGGGGTTAAGTTTGAAATGTTTTCTGTATTTTTGTGGTTGTGGCTCCCAAAAATGTGGTTGGACAAATCTGAGATCAAGTTGTACATGCACAATGAAACCATTCTTAATTCAAAAACCACTCAGATGACCTAGTTGTCATCTTGCAAGACAGGTGATATTTCATGTGAGGTATACATAAGATGAGAAGTAGCAAGCAAAGTATCCTGAAGAGGTTGTCTCTCAAGACAGGGGGTCTCTCATTAGAGTGGTCTCTGAAGACAGGCTTTCACTGTACAGGGTCCTTTACAGTAAGGTTTTCCCTGTACAGTGTCCTGTACGATCAGGTTTTCACTGTACAGTGTCCTGTACAATCAGGTTTCACTGTACAGTCACAGTCCTGTACAGTCAGGTTTCACTGTACAGTGTCCTGTACAGTCAGGTTTCACTGTACAGTGTCCTGTACAGTCAGATTTTGTTTGCATGTGACTTGTATTTGGTTATGATTTACTATGTAGCAAGCTGTGACAAAACAGAATTTTGATGCATGGAAACTAGTTGAAATCACTACAGTGGAACCTGCTCTGTAAGGCCACCCGTACTGCCAGCAAACAGTGGCCACATATTACAGGTGATCATAAACTACAGGTAAATAACCCATGTGTGAGTATACAAGAACAATGGCTTAATTGGCATGTCAATAGCTGAATACACAAGTCACGTCCCAATGGTCTTGCCTGATGTCCTGCAAGGGTGTGGGTATTTTACAAAGAAATACACTAGGAATATATACATTTTCCGTAAAAACTGCCCACAGAAACCAGGGATAAACTTTGTATGAAAAATGCTGATAAGAAAGTTTTTCAGTCACACTTAGTGCTTTACATACTTAAATTATGAAATGCCCAGTCAACATGGTCAATGGTGGAATACATACTTTATTCAAATTTATCAAAGTTTGCAGGACTTTCTATTGTTCTTCGTGTTCACTCATGCATTTCACACACATACACTATTAACCAGATGCAGACCATGATGTCCAGAAAGGGCAGTCTTCGAAAAGGTAGCACCATATAATATGTCAAAATGACAAGGGGACTGAGCAGCGCTCGTTTTTTCTACTCCAGAAAAAGTAGTTGTCTTCAAGCTCCCCTTTTCAATATGGCCCCAAGCCACATCAAAAAAAAAAAAAAAAAAGAACCGAGAGAGAGAAGGAAAAAAAAGCTTTGACATCCAGCTTTCAGAATGGTGATGTGAAACAGGACTTTTATCTTAACAGTTATTTGGATGCCTTCCAGCTCTTCATCATCAGATCACATGGTTGATGTTGCATCAATCTGCTGGGGTGGTGCGCCCCAACAGAATGATTTTCATCTTCTCTTCTGCTTGTCAGCATCATTCTCTTTTCATTTGATCACAACTTGGTAAAGCATATCTGTTTACAGCTAATATTATACTGTTTGCACAAACTGAATATAAATAAAGATTCTATGTATGTATGTATGTATGTATGTATGTATGTATGTATGCATGCATGCATGCATGTATTATACCTGTCTGGGTGATCCATAGAATTCTCCAGGTTATTCAGCTCAAACTTTTCAAAGCCTGCTTTTCTTTATTACCAAAATGGCACTTAAGGTAGAGAATTTTTAACCAAACTGGTAAAAAGAGAGAGTAAAAATTTTGCTTTCAAAAGTGCTTTGATAAGAAAATTTCATGTTGGAAATTTGATGAAATTTTGGGTCATCTGATGTAAAGGTTACCCAGTTTTAAGGAATTTGCAGTAAATGTTTTGATCCTTGTGGGGGGCAATTTGGCCGGAAAAGGTGGCACCAGTATTCCATTTACTTATGGTGCCCCTCCCCCAAGCACGTGCACCACAATCTCTGGTGTGGCCAATGACAGAGCAGCCTAACGGATCAGCCTCCAGGTCAGCATTGACACATACAGTTTGTTGTCACTTTGGCGAGAATTTACGTTTGAGCAATACTTAATGAGGCTTTCATTATCGATATTGAAGGCTACATGTACGTAATGTGTTGCTCAAATGGAACTTGATGAGATGACCAGGTTTCAGTTGAGCGATACTTTACAATGCCTTAAGTGTGGATGATGAGTGGATAGTAATGTAGCACTCAGATGGCACTCACATGTTTTAGCTGTGAAGCTGCATCTAGTTCACTGACAGATTCTGTATTAGGAAGAACCCACCCCCCACCCCCCACCCAGCCCTCATCCCCCAGTCCAAAAATAAAAATAAATAAATCTGGATTCATGTGGTCAACTTTCCAGCATTTAACGTTTACACTGTACCCTAACAGATGGTCTCCTACAGACATCAATGTGAGGGTGGACTAGTGTTGAATAAAGATGGGGTTGTAGCTGGGACAGCATGCATGAGCCATAATGCATCAATAGAGGAGTTCAGGTCACTAGATGGCAGCACTTGCATAAATTAGGCTATGTGCCAGTCCAAACCTTCAAAAGGATTTGTTGTTATGCAAATAAGTAAAGCTATGCAAATGATCACCCTCAGGTGCTGCCCTCTGGGGTCCTTACAGGGTCTGTCACACAAAATGATCAGGACGATGAGATGAAAGTGACCAGCACATGCTTATTGGTGTTTTTCACCAGAGGGTAATGAAGATAAAAAAAAAAAATATTCTCAAAAATATTGAGGGTAGGATGCCCTACCCTGAAGATTTGAAAACAAATATTTGGAGTCAAAATACATCTCAGAAGGCCCATATGTCACATTTAAATGGATCAGATCCTGAAGAGACAACCCCCCACACACACACTCTTTGGGATAGTTTCCTACCTGAAAAAATTCTTGCAGGTCGAAACATTTCAAGTGGACAAGAGATGTTTTTCTATCATCATACTTATTCCTCTAGGAACTTCCCATTGTAGCAATTCACTCACATGTACCAAGCACTGCATGCTATGCACAACTACCATCAGATGGTGCTGCTTGTAGACACACTGTTACAAGAGCAACAAAAGTGGCTGACTTATTGCATGTTGACTTATTAACCCAAATCCTAATATTTTCCCATCTTTCATCATTGACAATTATTAGGTTCCACAATGCACAGGGCCTGGCCTGCTCAACAGAGCCTTGAGCTGGCAGGTACATGTAGCTTTGCCTGTTCAACAGAGCTTTCAGATTGCAGCTGGCCTTCCCTGTTTTCACAGCCAGCCTTCAGATTGCAGATAGCCTTGTCTGCTTGACAGAGCCTTCAGATTGCAGATAGCCATGCCTGTTTGACAGCCTTCACGTTGCAGATATCGGTGACTGTTTGCAGAAGCTTTCAGACTGTACTGAGTGTGGCGTGCTTGTCAGTTGTTCTATGTACACCCAGCAGACATGGTTGTCTTGAGTCTTTGAATTTTCTGACAACTTCCACTGGGTGCAAGAATGATGTAGATCTGTAGTTGGCTTATTAGACCAGATAGAAGCTTAGCACGTAGATCTGTAGATGGCTTATTAGACCAGCTAGAAGAATACCCAGATCTGTAGATGGCTTATTAGACCAGCTAGAAGAATACCCAGATCTGTAGATGGCTTATTAGACCAGGTAGAAGAATACACAGATCTGTAGATGGCTTATTAGACCAGCTAGAAGAATACATAGATCTGTAGATGGCTTATTAGACCAGCTAGAAGAATACCCAGATCTGTATATGGCTTATGTATAGACCAACTAGAAGAATACGTAGATCTGTACATGGATTATTAGACCAGGTAGAAGAATACCTAGATCTGTAGATGGCTTATTAGATGAGCTTGAATAGATCTGTACATGGCTTATTGGGGTGGTTAGAAGATCTATAGATGGCACAGTGGCTCCTTGGTGTCTATATTTTAAGTGGCAGCCCAAGCTGTGACAAGAACTGGTCCTTGAGGAATTCAGAGTAAAAGGAATGAAAGGTCTGGACATAAAGGGGCCTGTGTCCATCAGCTACAAGGACATGTGACTCTTTGCATTGTATGTTGACATGAAGGTTTTTGCTCGGAGAGTGGCCTTTCAGAGGATAAGTTGACAAGAGGGGCCTTTTTCTGAAGGAAAGCCCACTATAATATGTTTCTTAATGAGCCGGCACAGGTGGCAGTTGCACAGTAGATACATTGTAGGACGTAGTTTACTGATTCAGTTGGTCAAAACTAGTCTCTTCAGCTCTTACATTTTTTTATTTGTGCATTAGTCCCATAGCCATGACAAGCAGTCAGGGGAACACAAGAGGACGGTGGCGTATAGTGGCATTACAAACCAAACAAGGCAGGCGCCAGCAAGGATTTCTGTCCATGAGCGCCTGGGTCCACGTGTGTTGGCACCGGTTTATAGTCACCTGGGATCCCGTGTTTCCCAGGACGGTCAGCGAGGAGAGGACAGAAATCATGACCAGCAAGGATCCTCTGTGTCCGCAGATGCTTCAGTAAGTTGAGCTTTACAACCAACTCAGACTATGGCATATATGCTTTTGGACCAGGACCTTGCAGTGCCCTCTGGTGATAGGAGGAGGACTTAGGTTCTCAGGGGTACATTTTCAGGTCATTCCTATGGTAGATTTAGGATCTGATTATAAAATTTGGCCATTTGTTTAATGGGTTCGTGGCTTATTAGCTTTCAGAGACTGTGTACTTTGTAGCATATTTCATGAGGATTCTTTGCATGGTTGGGTGATTTGGGAACCCGTGTCATAACCTAAAATACATCATTAAGATTGTGTCAACTCAGTGCTTTGTGAACATTGTGAAAGTGTGTTTCAATGTTAGCACATAAACAAGCCTATAAATTGTGAAATATGCAGAAAATTACACAGACTTTACCTACATTTGTATTTCTGTGATATACAGGACATACATGTATGATACACAGTTTCTTCCTCATTGGAGTGTTGCTACCAAATCGTATCATTGCATATTCCAGCCAAATGGGAGGTTTTTAACCCTTTCCCCCTTGAATTGACACTTGAGTCAACAACTTTCCTTGGCATGAGTTGGGCAGTTAGTGCCTAACTCATGCCAAGGAAAGTTGTTGACCTGGGGCATATGATCTTCATAGGGCTCATCTATAATTCTCAGTCAAAATTGTTTATCATTACTGTTGAAATTAGTTGAAAACACTGAAGCAGACGACATTTGACCACCAGCCGGTTTTGGCCCGTTTGAGGGGGAAAGGGTTAATGATGGTCTCAGTAAGTAGTGAGTGTGTACTATCACACTGTGTAACACAGCACAGTTAGGATATGGTACCTGTGCTCACATGGGACAGGCAGAACTGCGTACTGGGGGGGATGATCTGTCCATTCAAAGCGCAGGTTAGGGTTTGACAGCCCGTCCCTCGGGTACACAGTTCTGGGGGCTGGCTATCCAACAATTTGTAGAAGTGATATTGTTAACATGGTTCGTACAGATATTCACCTTTTTAATGATAGAACACTGTACATCAAAGTTGACGACCCAACAACTGTTTCAGAAGTAATAAACGAAGATTTCTAATCAGTTTCTGCATGGTCCCGTGAGTGCCTTCACACATTGAACCCAGATAAAACAAAAGAAATGGTAATTGGTAGGAAGCGACATGTTACATCTCATCCAACTTTGAAGTGTGATAAAGGAGTTATTAAAAACGTCCATTTTATTCTGGCAACAGAAAAGAAAACATTATACTAGCCCTATAGGATGTATTCATATCTAAATGCGGTCCTACTCTAACACCTATTGAGCAAAAGATTGAGCCACCTGCATCAGGGCAGATCCATGTATTTAGCATGGTCAAAAGTACTTTCTCAACAAAATGAACAATACAAACACGCAATACTCTTAAGAAAATGTATTAACATATATTTGAAACATAAAGGATGCCTAAAATTAGAAATGGGCTCTGTTTTGGTTGAAAAGGTGTTATTTATGGATGTTTATGTAGTATATAATACAAATCTGCCCTCATCATGGTGGAAGCATCAGTCTGTTGCCCCGGCAACACAGGAAGTGAGCAGGATCGCAGTTAAATATGAATGTCTCCTATTATATATGGGCTTGAGGTCTTTAAACTCTGACTTGTATAAAATTGGAATCGTACCAACACCATCTTGTGTTTGTTATTTGGGTTACGAAAATGCCTTTCACTACTTTTTGGAGTGCCCATTTTACTTAATTCAACAAAATTTATTACAAAATGTATGTATCCACCATACTTGATTTACTGTAAAAGTTTTATTATATGGGCCTGAAATTCGTCAAAATTCAACACACATCGAAAATGATAATGCTGTCTTAAAATTTGTTTGTGATACAAAGCGATTCACTTAATAGAATATCGTTAAGATAATGGATACTAACCGTCCTTGGGAACTTCAAATTCACTGTTGCTCTGAGATTAAGACCAGAGTATATTAGTCTCAGATCCTTCATTGTCTGTCCTGTCCTTGTATTGTTCCTCTTATTCATGTACTCGTCATACTGTCCTGTGTACACCATGTATATTTCATACATATATATGTACCTCCGTGTATCTGCTCTTTACATTTTGTATTTTGATTCCTATTTAATTATTTTTCTTTTTTTTGGGGGGGGGGGGAAGAGGGGTTAATGGATGTAGGCTTTGCCATCTCCCCAATCGTATTGTCAATAAAATTTGTTGAAACCAACTGCATGTACTACCTGCCCGGGATACAACAAAGGGCGTTAACACTGACAGCACATTTGCCAAGAAAGTTATGACATTTATGAGTCTGGCTTCAGATTATAAGTTGTGCGATGTGGACTACACGATTGTTCACTCCAGTGCTGTTCAGACGTTAAGTGCATGTTAAGTTATCCTTGACAGTCCTGCGTCCTGCTTGCAACATGATTCTGCCGTGGTGTGCGAGTAATGTTTTACTTTGTGTGCAGGTCTTATAATGAGCGACACAGCTCAAGCCTACTGATCTGCCTCATACTATTATGCCATGCATGGAGTGGGTACATTGTCCACATGTAAGTGCAACAGCTAACTGCATTGTTTCATGACTTGCTGCCTTGTATGATGCTACTGTCAAGGTGATGAGGAGCAGTTTTGAGTTCAAACACCAGATGGCGGCACTTGTTAAACTGCTAAGCAGTTTACTGTGGTTTTGGTTTAAACTGACAGGAGGCGACTTGACCATGCCACCAGGTGGCACCACCTGTAGGGACAAGTTGGTACAGTTGAATGTTTTTATTGGGTCTTTATGTACATTTGCATGTTATAAACTTAAACTTTTGGGGGGAAATGTCAAATGTTTCTCCATGGAATTGTCCAAATTAGATGTCAGTGTGTAAATCTGTGTGTGAACTTCCAATTTATCAATTAATCATCACTTTGTGTCTGAGATTAAATTCAAACTTCCTTCAGGGCAAGCTGAGGTCATTGGACCAAACAAATGTGCAAATCTGACACCTGTTTGGAGGCACCAACTGAGAATTCCTCTCATTGAACTGGGATATTGAGCACTTGACCAAAAGCTTCAAAATAGAGAAAATATTACCATGTTATCCCTATTTAGCAGCCTGCCCTCTTAAGTCCCCACGCATTTTTGTGGCACAAAAGCTCTGAAATTGTGGAAAATTATGCATATTTTATGGTGATTTATCAGTTGATACAGCTAAAATGTTCCAAATTTACATGTAAGTCTACTATTAAAGCTTATTTCAGTTAAATATCCTAAGCTGCCCGGCCACTCAAAAGGGCCAATACGGTACCAGGGTTGCAGCTTTCAGATTTTGTCAGAAAACTTAAAGCTGCTGTGCCAAGAGGTGGCCATTTTGTATAGATTACCGGCTGCTTTCGCAAGTTTAAGTCCAGTATTTGCAGGCAGTAATAGTGATGAATTGACTCTGCAGTGACATATAATAGTACACGTGCAACTGTGATGCATCTTTTCTCTTGTGTACTTTTTTTTTTGGATAGGACTCCATACAGAACATCAAATTTGGACCAAAATACAATGTACCACCACGTTTCCAGAAGATGCTGGAGGGAGATCGTCAGGTCAAAGGTCAGTTACAAATCTTTGCCCCATCTGGGTCAGTTTTCTGGTTTAACGCAAGGCTGATGTGTGTCAGGCGTTGCTTGGAGCAGAGGGGATTGTGCGTTCAACTGAGTCTGCCCAATCCTGTGAGCGCTGCAGACCTGCACTCTGTATTATCAGTGACCACCTTGTGTGATATTTCCAAAACAATAGTTCTGTAAAATGAATGGACATTTGAAAGGATGGTAACATGTTAAGCAGAACGTAAAAAAAAAAAAAATGTTTTTACTTTGACTGCAAAAAAAAAAAAAAAGTAAATAAAGATTGAAGAATAAACATTGCTAAATTTTGGCTACCCACAGGTAGCCAATGGCCCCCCCCCCCAAAAAAAAAGCAAAAAAAATAGACCCTGGCTACTAAATTATAAATCTTTGGCTTGATTTTGAATATTTGTAATATTTTTGACACTTTATTATTAAAATGGAAGTGGCTGGTCGCTGTCTACATTGTGGTGGTCACTGGTGTTCCTCTAGATTTTTTTCCATCCTTGAGACATAGAGGAAAATCACTTTGGTATGTGGCATGGCTTGACTGATTCGAAAGGCACAATTCAGGTTATGGCATATTCGTGCTGCGCGTGAGGCATAGTGAGCCTATTTATGCTGCAAGTAAAGCATTGTGAGCCTAATTATGCCACAAATGAGGCAAAGTGAGCCTATTTATGCTGCAAGTAAAGCATTGTGAGCCTAATTATGCCACAAATGAGGCAAAGTGAGCCTATTTATGCTGCAAGTAAAGCATTGTGAGCCTAATTATGCCACAAATGAGGCATAGTGAGTGGCAATTAACACTGGCATGTCCTAGTCAAATATTTATCTGACAATAGGCAGCTTCATCTGACAGTTAACTCTTTCAGTGCCAAATTTTGGGCTGAGTCAGCAGCTTTTCTCAGTGCACATTAGCCGCAATGCTCGCCGAGAAAACCTCTTGACCTGAGCTATTCTTTCTGAAACTATAGGCATACTGGTACTTGAGTGAAAGGTCTTTTTATGAGGAATAAGAATCTGGGATCCTAATGATAATTCAGACTAGTTCAACTTTAAGTAGATCGACTTTAGACGTGATTGTCACTGAAAGAGTTCAATTAATTTTCACCTTTGATGCCAAATAGACAAAACCAGCGTGTGGGATGATGGTTTGTTCCAGACCAGGCAGGAGAGTGGACTAATGTCTTTATTGTAATAATGAGCGATCAGATGTAATGAACACGCAGAACGGAGGAGAGGTAATGGGCGACACTGCATCACTACAAGGGTAAACTTCGATGTACTGGCACATCTATGTTACAATTTGTTAATTATATATATATTTTTTTTCATGTTCAAAGGCATTTTTGAACTTCACTGATGAATGTGAATAACCAATCACAATCAGGACGTCATGCTCTTGATGTTAAAAAGAATATACGTAAAGCCCTTGGTAACAGCAAAGTTACCGTGATGTATATAAGTGGGCCGCATGGCACTTAGTCTCCAGTCCCTGATGAGATCCACCTTGATCGAAACAGGTCAGACTATAGCTCTTTGTACCTCTAGTCACCGAGTCCCTTGCCCCGTCTCATTTGCTTGTTTATTATATGGTTCCATAAGAACTCACAATCATAATAAAATGACCCACAGAGTCCCAAACTAGTCTCTTCCACGAGTACAGTAATATTTCATGTAGACCGACATTCACAGAAAGTTGCATCTCATTATAACAACAGTGAGATGTGCAACTTGTTCACTTACAGCACAAGCTTGTAGGGACTTAAAAGTCAAATTGCTTTGCTTTTTGTTTGAAATTCTGAGTTACTTGGTAACAAAATTGAAACTAGGCATTGAGTCTAGAATGTGCATGTGCATAGACGTGCACAACGTAGCAACCCAATTGTTGCCCCTCATTATACAGGGATGAGAATTCCCCTCTTTTCAGAGGTCTTCCTCCTTTTTGGTCATTAAAATTTGTTCTAAAAGGTTGTGGATTTGCTATGAATCGTTTCTCATTCTTCGGCTACTTGCCTTGTCACTAGCTCTTTTGCTACGTAAAAGACAAATATGATGAAATAATGAAAAGATGGACGTATATAGGTGCTATTTCCCTATATGATAGCATTTTCAAATCCCTGCCAGTGCCTGATGAGACCTATCCAAGGTCAAAACGCCCGGCACATTTGCTGTTCCTATCTTGGCTACTTGCCTTGTCATATTTGCTTTGCTAATGGACTCATTTCTCTGACATATTCAGATACATTTTTAGGGAAGAGATTCCGGCACAGTATGGAGGTTTCACTGTATATTGAACAATATGGAATGCCTGAGCGTTTCAATTATGTAATGAGGAAAGACCCAACCCAACCATTAGGGAGACACTTTTTGCTTCCCCACCATGAATCACCAGATTTGACTGTTCAAATCTTGGAAGATATATGCACACCTCCAGCCTTAGACAACTCTTGAGACTGAGGGCAGAGAATCCTTCTGGATACACCAGTTACGTACACAGAAACGTTGGGTCTCAATGTCACATGTAGACGAACTTCTTATAGGAGGGGAGACCTCTGCAGAGGGAATTGTGATGAAAATTCCATCTATGCTGCACAGAAATGTGGCCCGTCTTGAGGGTGAAATTCATCATGGATTTTGACATTTTCCTTATTTTTTTTTGTTACAGTAACTATATATGCAATGGACAGCATATGAATCTGAAAATCCAATTTTTAGCTCTGCTGACAAAAGGTCGCAGAGCTTATGCGACCACTCATGTTAGTGCGATACCGTCCATATTTATCAAGTTAGCCCAAAATAACTTTCAGGACTTATAGGGTAAATGAAAATCTAGGCCGCTTTCAATATTGGTGGCGCCACCTACATTATTATGTAATGTAGGAGTCAAAATGTGAAAATCTTGTGAAAACTCTAGCATCTGAATTTTTGGTGGATCTTCACCAAATTTGGTGGGATCGTGGGGGAGGTCAAAGTCTAAGTTGCTGGTGATACCCTTGGCGCCACTTATAATTTGACAGAAATTATGAGCCAAAATGTGTTTTAAGATGCAAAATTCCACATTTGGAGGAGTGATTGGATTAGACTTGCCAAATTGATATGATATATAGACCATGGCCAAAGGTAGAAGGTTATGTAATATCAGTGACTTTGACCCATTTTTGTGAGGTGCGAGGTCACCGTGCATGTAAAGTTGAAAAGGTGATTTTGTAAGGGCGGGATGTAGCTTGGACATCACCTGCAAAGAGAATTGAGCCTCCAGATGAAAATTGCACTTGATTACATAATACATAAAGCTGTACTTGGTGACCTGCTTTTTGGGTCACTGTGACCCAGTAATTATGGAGTTTGGCGCTTGTACAAGTTTATTGTTTTTCGTCAATAAATCAAAAAATTATGACCCAGTTTGAACAAACAGACTATATATATGGAAAGCTGGATATTTTGAGCATAACAATTTTTTAATCCTAGTTGAAGGGCAGGTCAAATGGCCATTTTGAATGTTGGGGTCATCTTGTGAATGCTCTGCACCCCACAATTCTTGGGATAGGGCCATGTAATGTTTAGGAGTAATAAAGTGTATAAAAATCTTTGTTGACATCAATTTTGGTGGTGCCACCTATAGTATTATGTAATGTACAGGTCAAAATGTGAAAATCTTGTGACCGCAGTACTGTCCAATGTTTTTCAAGTTAACCCAATACAACTGTCAGGACTTATAGGGGGTATAAAAATCTAGGTTCCTTTCAATATTGGTGGCACCACCTACAATATTATGCAATAATGGGGTCAAAATATGAAAATCTTGTGTACACTCTAGCATCTTTAATTTTAGGCAGACCCTCACCAAATTTTGTGGGGTTGTGGGTGAGGTCAGAGTCCAAGTTGGTAATGATACTAGTGGCACCACCTATAATTTGACATAAATTTGGAGTCAAAATGTGTTTTAAGATATAAAATTCCATATCTTGAAAAGTAATTGGATTAGACTTGCCAAATTGATATGATATATAGACAATCTCCAAAGCTAGAATGAGATATGATATATGTGACCTTGACCTATTCTTGTGAGGTCACCATTCCTGTAAAGTTGAAAGAGGTGATTTTGTGATGGCAGGGTGTAGCTTGGACTTCAGTGGCAATGTCAGCACAGCACCAGGCAGGCCTATGGGCCTCTTGTATTACATAATCTGGGTTTCCTTGATCTATCCCTAGGTCACTGAGGACATAAAGTTAAGGACTCGCTCATTGTTGTCATTTGCACATGCAACAATATTCATCACAGTAGTTGCACAAATAAGCTATGATTACATGTGGAGCAAAGTGCCATCTGGTGGACAATTTTTACATTAATTTTTATATGTTCAGAACCCACTTGAGGACTCGCAGCTTTGAAATGAACAGGTGCAATATAGCCACGATGCCAGCAGAGCATTAGGCCCATGGGCCTTGTGTTTAACATATAAATACATTACAGAGGACACAGTGAAACCTATAGGGTGAGCATGTTTTTAGCGTAAGGGAGTGACTGTACTGAGTATAGACCATAGACGGCATGTACGTATAACCCTTGCAGTGGTCACTGTGCATGGTGTGGAGGGCAGGATCCCCGACTGGTCACCTCCACAAACGCCACACAAAGTAACACCACCTAAAGGTACGTTCAGCGATGAGCCATGCGGATGCCAAGCATTAGTCTCGCCTGCTTTGTGAATCGCATGGAATGGCATGAGTCGATATGCAATGTTACTGACCACTGGGTAAACTGTATCATTCCTGTGCGATTAATATCTAATGATGTCGACTGGCATGTCTGTGTTGTGCACATGTGAGATTGGGGAATAATTTGTCTATTGCCTGTTCCTTTGAAACCATATTGTGTGGTATTGGCTGGTGGGATCACCACACTGGTGCGTATACATCAGTGCTGTCTTTTTGCCAGTGTTGTTTATCATGTTTTGGTAAATAACTCTGTCTGTTACAATAATGAGGCAGCTATCACCTGACAAAATTTCAACATTTTACACATCTGTGGCCGTATTCACAAGGAATTTGATCTGATCCAAACTTTAATCACAAGATTAAAATCACTGTGGTTTGGGCCCTAAATTGCTTAATCCTGGGTTCAATGTTTGATCAAAACTTCAAGGATAAGCCAATATATGCTCTTGGCTATAATATGAACTTAAGGATTTACAAGTTCATTTTATTAAATCTATCTTAGTTTGATCCAGTATTTAATCTTTTGATCCAGGATTAAAATCTGGATTAAATCAAGATTGATTTGATAAAATTAATTTCAAAGTTCACATTACAGCCAAAAACATAGATTAATTAATCCTACAAGTTTAGATCAAACAGTAAGCCAACAATTCAGTAGCTCAAGACCCAAAGGCACATTGACTTTCATTTTAGGATTAAATTTAGAATCCAATTAATCTCTTTGTGAATACGGCCCCTGGTAAACAACTCTGGAACCACAGGTGACTGAGCTTCGTGTGACTGGAGTCTGACTACTGAGGTTTGCTTTATTTTTGCTGTGTTTTTATTTTTGCCTATTTTGCTGATGCCTTAAAACCGGGAAAATAAAAACACAGTGAAAAAGTTTCAGAACTTTGATTTGATACATTAAAAAAACAGTGAATTTAAAGTTTCAGGGAAATGCCTGAAATGGAAAAACTGCAAAAATTTATACATGTGAAAATAAAGCAATCCACAGTATACAATATACAGTCATGCATGGCTGTGAGAATTGCATGACTGGTGAATGACTATGCAGTCATACATGGCTGTGAGGATTTATGACTGATTGAGGACTATGCAGTCATACATGGCTGTGAGGATTTATGACTGATTGAGGACTATGCAGTCATACATGGCTGTGAGGATTTATGACTGATTGAGGACTATGCAGTCATACATGACTGTGAGGATTGAATGATTAATGAATGAATTTGTAGTCAAATATGGCTGTGAGGATTGTATGACTGGTTAATGACGATGTGGTCAAACATCGCCGTGAGGATTGTATTACTGGTGTAGGGCCATGCAATTTCTGCTTTAAAAGCTTGAATATTCTGCTTTCATTTTTCACAGATTCTGCTTTTATCGTATTTTCAGCTTAACATACATATGGAATAAAAAGGATTTAATTTTGTTAAGTCTGCTTTATTCTTAAATTTGCATGGGAATTTTGTCAAAGCGTAGATTTTTTCTGCTTTAAAAATAGGCCCATTCTGCTACAATTTTATTGAAGCAGTAACTGCATAGCCCTGCCAGTGAGTGACTGAGCAGCTGTACAAGCTTAAGGCTGTGAGGATTGTATGACTGGCGAATGAATAAGCAGCTATACGAGCTTTGAGGATTGTATAATTTGAATATCTTTCCTGTCATCCATGGATGTAAGGATTATGTGAGGGGACACTGCAGTTTACTGCAAGATAGAAAGTGGCTTTGCTGGCTGGGTGCTCATCTGTGTTCATCCTTCATACTGAATGAATATACCTGTAACCTGCACCTCCAAAAACACCACACATAAGAATCCCCCTGGCTTGATGCGAACGCTTCAACGTTAATTTATAGGGCATACGTTTGTGGGAGTTTAGCAGTAATAAGCATATCTGCCCTCCCTGAGAAACTATCTTTGCTGTAATATTTCATTCACAGTACACAAATTTGCCTAATATGAACCTCAACCACAGATCTGCATTGTTAATATCATAACGCTGCTTTTGCATAAGTAGTAAAAAAAATGTATAGTGTTTACGTGATTTTCTTAACTCTTTAAGTGCTAAATTTTGGACTGAGTCAACAGCTTTTTTCGGCATTGGGCACAATGAGCCCAATGCATGCCGAGAAAAGCTGTTGACCTGGGATATTTTCTCTGGAACTAGAGGCATGCTGGTACTTGAACGAAAGGTCTTTTTACGAGGACTACGAATCTAATTTCAATCTTAAACTAATTTCAACAGTGATGGACAACAACTTAACTGAGAAGTGTGTGATGAGACCTATCAGGATCACATGCTCCAGGTCAACAGCTTTCCTTGGCGTGGCTTGAACACTTTAGCTTGCCTGATTGTACTTAATATCTGGTTAAGAAAAATTATGTTTTGATAACTTGTTTTTGACTCAAATGCTAATGACTTTCACTCTTTTCTGACATGCTTAAGTACACATTTACTCAATGTCAAAAATTACACAAATTTGACAGTATTTTCTCAGATGTCACAAACTTGACCCAGTATGTTGAAACATTAACTCAGGGTTGGCAGCAAAATAGAGCTTTCCCGTATGGAAACTTTCAAAGTGAGGAGTAGGTATCATCATGGGGTTTGTTTTACATTTCTGGTGCTGGCTCTGTTCATTTTACATTCACTGGGACTGAATGTAAGGCCCCAGTTTGTTTCTACTTCAGTCATACATTGGCAGGTGGTTTAACTAGGATAAGCTACCCAGCTAGAAAGGGTACATAGTGGTTCATGGGTTAGTCAGATTGTTCTTATCTCAACTTGTACCATACAAATTTAGTAATTATGTTTGGTTTGACAGGTTTTCTTTATTCAAAATAAAGCTCTGCATCTATAAGCAAAACTTCACTTATTTAGCTACATGTAATTCATCGTTTGCCACATTCATATTTATTCATTATTATGTGGGTTGGCTTTGCTGAATATTTAGCTTAGACAAGGAGATGCTTCTGAGAGAGACATGTACGGGTACAGACTGCGAAACATGTTCTGAGTAGTTACCCACTGATGACCCTTTAATTTATATGGGCTAATACAGCCTATGTCAAAATTATACAGAATAATATGTGCAATATGGACAATAGTACTTCCATATGTATATAGGTTGGACAGTGACAGGTTAGCTTATGGAAAGGAAAGAGTTTGGACTGCGGAATAGGGTAATGACTACCAGGAAGTGGCTCTGGACAAAAAGACACTATGTTGTGTGTATTGAGTGGCAGCACTATGTGTATTGAGTGGTAATACTTAGTGTGACACTACAGTATGTGTATTGATTTAAACATATTTTGTTCACTGAAATTACATCATATAAATAGTAGATACAGTTCTGCAATTGGGGAAAGGCCAGTGGCCTTTGTTGGTTTTATTTTCTCTTCTTTTTTTTTTTTTAATTTAAATGTATTTTGTTGGATATATCGAGGGGTGGCTTGGCATAAAATGTGTGTATTGTGGCACCTCAGAATGAAACTGGTGTATTTGTTGTGTGTTGAGTACTGACTTAAGAGTGATGTGCGCTTTTCTCTTGTGTTGAGTGCTGGGCCAGAGTGGTAATGAAGTATTGAGCCGTGTGTGATGAGTGTTGGCTGACTGTGATGCTGGTAATATATTCAGGCTTAATATGACATTGGTGCACCTAGTGACACTGGTGTAGTATATATCTATAACACCAGTGTCACTTATGTAGTATATTGAGTCTTGACTCAATATGACATTGGTGCTCCAAGTGCAGACTTCCAGGGACCTCCCTTAGACTTTGAATGAATCTGGTGTACTACTGTGGTATATTGAATCTTAGCCATAGGGCATTGGTTTATTGGGTACAAGCTCGGCGTGATAGTTGTGTACTGCATGTTGTATATTGCGTGTTAACTGGGCATGACATTGGTGTATTGAGTAAGTTTAGTGACACTGATGTACTGCACTGCATGCATTGAACATTGGTCCACAGATCATAATGGTGTGGGTACACGCTACTACACAGGTGATGGTCTCGTCATGAAATCTTTGTATCACCTTGAGCTAACCCTCTAGCGCCACATGTGTGGCAACTGACTTTACTGTCCGGTAAGCCGACTTGCGTGCCCACATGTATGTGCAAACATTGTGTATACATAGATGTACTTTCAACAACATGGATAGATATGTAGAAGTGATGTTGTCATGTGATGCTCAGGGTCAAGCCCAATCTGATGCAGACCTGAATGTATTCGTGTAAATGTGGTCTTGGAAGTATGTTGACGTGTGTATATGTATATGAAAATATGCCAAGGGAGCCATTGTTAAGCTTATTATGCACCAAAAAATTTCCCTGCGTATCATAAAGATTTGAAGATTTCTGTTTTCTCATATTCAAGCTGTATGTATATAGGATTTTTTTTTTTTTTTTTTTATGTATGTTTTTTTTTTTGTTTTTTGAAACTGCAGAAAAATGCAAAAAGCAAAAACAATCATGTGGAGGAACAAGGTGAACTCGTAACTTTCGCCAACGTGTAGCTCGATCACAATCAGTCCAGCATAAATTACATACTATGTTGTTGTTGTATAGAAAAACTTGAGTCATTCTTTTGAAACATTAACTCCAGGGCTGGGAGTCAGTCATAGGTTGTCCTAAGCACTTAGCCAGAAATTGACAGGATTTACTCAGTTATTACAAACTTGATTCATTCCTTTGAAACAGTAACTAAGAATTTACAACTAAATAGAACTTGATTTCTTAGAGTCTAGCTGTAACTGTTTATTTTGTAATCACTGGGATTGAATACATAACCCTCAGTTATACACTGGTAAGTGGTTGGACTAATGTGTCCTATCCAGCCATGTTCATATTTATTCATTATTATGTGGGTTGTCTTTGCTGAATATTTAGCTAGAGAAGGAGCCCTCCCTCCCCCCCCCCCCACACACACAAACATCTACTTTACATGTTCTGAGTGGTGACCCACTGAAAACCTTTAAATTTATATGGGCTAATACAGCCTATGTCAAAATTCTACAGAAGAACGTAACAAAAGTGCTTCCATATGTATATAGGTTAGACAGTAACAGGTTAGCTTATGGAGTTCAGAAAGTTCAGGCTACGGAGTAGGGTAATGACTACCAGGAAGTGGTTCTGGATGAAAAGACTCAAATACAAATATGTACAGTGGTCCCTGTTTGAGAGATCTCTCCAATGAGAGACCACCTCTCTTGAAAGACCACCTGATCAGACTCTTTCATGTAATTTACACCTCCAAAGACAGACCACCTGTCTTGAGCGACCACAGTGGGGGTCATCCCTAAGGTACTGTTTGAAGCCAGGTTTCACTGTATTTTGAAACATTTGGGGGATGCGAAAGGACAGTTGAGGAGAACTGGTTCTAGTGTAATAAGCACCAGTCTTCCAACGTCATGACCCATAAAGTAGCAGATTTATAGGGTATGACTTCAAGAGAATTGAAAGTGAAAGTACGCATTTCCAAAGAGCCCTGACTGGACTGTCGTAGGCTGCCCATAGTTGCGATACAGAGTATGATGAACCTGACTGGAGACCACAATACTATACATTATCCTATAGTATCTGTCATACTCCTACTTTGTGTTTCTCATGCTGTGTTCTGTGTGACAGACCCTCGACTGTTGTCAAAAGTGTATCCATAATTTGTGTCGTCAAATTCTGGTTTCTGTTTCAGATACTAATTTTAGCACAAAGTACACTGGATGACTTCTGGAAGTTGTGTACGTATATGTCATTGAATGCAAAGACCAGAACCAGGAAAAATTTGGGTCAAAAAAAAAAAAAAAAAACAAGAAACAAAACAGACCAATCATATCTGGTAAACTAGCTGTCCGTGTTGTGAGAGTCAAATGCGTGACAGACGGGGTCATTGTGATCAAGTTCATAAATACACACACAGGTGTAACATACTCATCTCTGTCACTACTGTGGACTAATTGTGCATCTGTCTTCATTATGGCAGGAACATCGCAGGGAGGGAGACCACCAGAGTACAAACCTCCACCTCCAAAGAAAGGTGAGATCCACGGGACAGCATTTGTACACTCTTTTTTTTTTTTTTTTTTTTTTTTTTTAATGTACAGTGAAACCTCATTATAAAGACACTCAGATGTCCGACATACAGTAAAACCTCCCTATACCGAACACCCGTGGGACCGGAAAAAAGTGTTTGGTATAGGGAGGTTTGCTTACATTGGAAGTATATATTTGGGACCAAGAAATGGTGTTCAGTATAGAGAGGTGTTCGGTATACAGAGGTGGTTGGTTAGAGAGGTTTTACTGTATTCAATATAGTGACACTGATTTTCATTGGAAAAAGTTTATTGTCTTTGTTATGTGATTCATTTATCTGACATACTCAGTTGTCTGGCACATTTCTTAGGGATGGGATGGTATCATTATGACAAGCTTTCCCTGTATCATTAGATAGATCTTAGTGACTAGAAAACCTATAGTTCATTTATCAACTCTTTGAATGCTAGTCATGTCAAAAGTCACCTTGATCTATTCCAGGTAAAATAATGCCACAGTCAAAGTCTTCATGCGAATGCCTTTCATTCAAGTGTTGTCATGTTCCATAGACTAAGTTTTGTAGTTCTAGGAACAGTGAATGGTCTAGGTCAATAGCCGGTACACTTTGGGTGCAGTGCAGTGTGCCGGTCAACATCTTTCAATGAGAAATAGGGACCCTTTTTGCTTCTATGGGGAGGTATTTTGTATTTAGAAAAGAACAGAGAAAAAAATGAATAGATTTTCATGGGAAAGGTTGTCCAAAACAGGCCAAAATTTGAGATGAAAAGTGCAGAAATTTGGGCTAAAAAGTGGGAGCTTGCCACTAAATGGGGGAGGGGGGGAGGAAACTTGACAGCTATAACAAGAAAACTGTTGACTCAATTTAATAATTAGTACTTGGAGGTTAAGAATTGTGACCTCTCATATGTGCAGTCAAAAAACAAAAGCAATTACTTGACAGCAGTACTAATAAGCAGTAAAAATTGACCTTTTTTTAGCCCCTTGTGGGGCGTCCTGGTGTGACTAAAGACTCTTGAGTGTTGCTGTTGAAACTATGTTTCAAATATCCTGCTGTGGTGCCAGTACTAGTCTGTAAACTGTGAACATTATCAGCATCAGAGCATTTTACAGTAACTAATGGGAATCCAGTCATTACATTTACACGTGAAAGCTTTGCCAGTGAAATCACTCGAAAGTGCCTGGATGTAAATTGTCATCAGCTTTAGTGTTTTTTTTTCTTTTTTTTATTTTGTCTGGGTGCCAACCCAGACATTTTGTTTTTTCCAAGAATTCTTTCTTTCTTTCTTTCTTTCTTTCTTTCTTTCTTTCTTCTCCTTTCTTTCTTCTTTCTTTCTTTCTTTCTTTCTTTCTTTCTTTCTTTCTTTCTTTCTTTCCTTTCTTCTTTCTTTCTTTCTTTCTTTCTTTCTTTCTTCTTCTTTCTTTCTTTCTTTCTTTCTTCTTCTTTCTGACCCAATTTGTCCAGAGTTTTTCTTGGACACTGTTATTCGAAAACCACCAAACTTGCCATTATGACTGACCAACCAGTGAAATTAGGCACCTGACTTTGAATAGGTCATTATGTTTAAAATTATGCAAATATGGGCAGTTAAAATTTTAAAAGCTTTATATCTTCAAAAATATTATAGATAGAGACAAAGTTCCAACTCACACATATAGGTTTGAGACATCTGGCAAATCCAATAGCATGCAAACAAAAGTTGGGGAATTTTAATGTTTGCGAAATTCTTTGAATTTTCCAACAATCACATTTTGACCAGGGCTTCAGCTGTACTGCATGTTACAGCCTCCATGGTGCTGGGGCAACCAGTTTGCATTCATGACACTTCAACCTGTCTCATAGACAGCCTTCTGGCCACAGACCACAGTTATAATCCTTCTATTTTTCATATTAGCATTTTTCAGTCTAGAAAATCAGCATTTTGGTATTTGAAATTCCGTGAACGGCATTTAACAGATAAAAATGTCAGAAAAATATAGACGGATTTTTGTCATAACAATTCCCAGCTCGTTAATTTGTGATAATTGAAATACGAAACAACACCTGGATGTCAGCTTTATACAGGTGTATGAACTGTGCTCTTGCCAGGGTCACATCATTGTCCTTCCCCACCATAAAGTTCCCACCTGGCCTGGAAGACAGTGCACCGATATGACCACCAATGAAGCAACTCTGCGATGCAGCAAACCTGACTTAGCTAACTTTATTTAAACAGAAGCTACAGCATGCTGAAAACACAGTATTTTCACAATTACGGACTATCTCCGTTGGGATGCGCAACCAGCCAATCACAACTGTAGTCTGTAACCTTCTAGTCATGCCTGCTAGGTGTATGATTTGAAAGGTTTGGGTCTTATGGCAAATGGGAGGTGGGGGGACTCCCAACAACTGTGTAATGAGGTTCTCATAAAATACAGAGAATCTCTTTCTGTTCATGTAAGAAACATATCTGCTCCATGTTCACACTAATGCTGGACAGAGCTGTAAGTGACCAATGACCGAGACTGACCAGTGTCTAGCTGGTCTGTTTTCGCCTGGGGCTAGGAGTCTGCTGGGCTTATCAGTCCCAAGGGATCAGAGGGACTGGACTTCTAGGCAGAACAAGCCCCAGTGTACCCTCTGTTAAAAATAGACTACATACAGAGCTGAGTTGACTAGACCCATCAAAGTCTGGACTTGCAGTCCTCAACTAGAAATTTGATTTGCTTGTTAGCAAATCAGTCTGGGTGCCTGGAGCAACTGCAATGCAATGTAGGCAGCTGTGACATAAGCTCCAAATGTGTAATGGCAAAATTTCCCTATCCAACCTAGTCATTTCCCATAAAATGGATCAGTCCATCTGGTAGGGGGGGGGGGAGAATAACAGTACTAAACA